>OX451740.1:964603430-965803430 GCA_948472305.1 Vicia faba
TTCAATCATCCTAAGAAACCACAAACTTCCTTTTTAGTTCTTGGAGTTGGCATTTCTTGTATGGCTTTCACTTTTTCGGGATCTACCTCAATATCACGCTGACTTACAATGAAACCCAATAAATTTCTTGACCTGACACCAAATGTACATTTGTTAGGATTCAACCTCGGTTTAAACTTTCACAGATGCTCGAATAATATTTGTAAATGTATGATGTGACCCTCTGTAATACGGTGAGAGAACTGACTTTTTTAGCGTTTTATCGCAAATGTTGCGGTTAGCAAGAGTCGCCACTGACTTTTCTTTTATCCAACAAGGAAAGGAGAAAAAAACAGGAAAGGCCTTTGATAGATTTTGAGTTCGGGGGGTAACTTATGAAAACGGAAGGTATTAGCACCCTTTTCATCTGTAGTTATCTACGAGCTCTTAATTGTTTGATCACTTTAAAAATTGATTTGTGTGTGTGATTGTTTAAAAATATTTCAAAATGCCAATGTAAGGCAGACTTTGTAATGATTCTTGTATCAGTCCTCAAGAATGCGTACAAAGTGTTTTGAAAATAATTGTTTAAAAGTGTGATGTATAAAAATGATTTGTTTGTGAGCAAGAAATTTGTTGAGTCTTACCCATTAAAGGTCGTTCTTGTTATTTTCCTTCTCCTTTAGAGATAGTGCTATTCGTATCATTAATTAGTAGGTAGCCCTATCTATTGGATATGAAGGGATAGGCTAAGGGTCGTCGAATGGTCATAGAAAGTAACTTGCAAGGATACTTTAGCAATTCGAAGGGATTATCATCATTTTTCTCATAGGGTCATCAAAGGGACTAGATCGTTTTGTATGAAACTCGAAGGATCATCGAGGGATTATGTTCTTTATTCAAAAGGGACTATGATGATTTAATTGAGGGTCTTTCCTAAAGTACCCTTACTTTCGAGGGATATGACCAATGTTTTCCGAAGGCAACAAAGAGAGCTTACTCTAGAGGTGAAAAGTGTGCAAAAGTGATTCAGTTAAGTTATATTTATCTTGGAAATGTTTAAGGTTATCTACTGATTTATCTTGCCATACAAGCCTATTTACTACACATTTATACATATACAAGGCATAAAGTACAAGTGCGAAAGAAATAAAGTGTGAAAGATAAAACCTAACACTATTACATGGCCTCAGGAGAGTTACAGAATAATTAAAACTTTGTGAGAAATTAAAACTAAGCTATTACAAATAAAAATTCATGCGACCTATACAATTGTTTCTAGTAATTTAAATGCAAAAGATAAATAAAAAAGTTAGAAAGATTTTTTAAAGTCCTAAAAATTTTAGGTGTTAAAAGATATTTTTTTGTATTTTTTTGGTTTGATTTTATATGCTAATAATATAAAAAAAATACCTAATTTCTAATTTTAATTACAAATTAATTAATTTAATTGCAAAAATCTAATTCTAAATTAATTTAATTAATTGATATATAAAAGACTAATACCTATTTTTTTGAATTTATAAGTTTTTTTCTGATTTTTTTATTGTCTTTTGATTTTAATTGTAAAAAATAAATAAATAAATAAATGGAAATATAAGAAAGGGAAAAGGTTAAAATCAAGTGTTAAAAGAAGTTGCATGGGGTGAGAATCGAATGACACCCTCCGTTTAGTCTGAAAGTGCTTGTGAGTAGCGATTCAAAGCTTCATTGTGACTATGCCCAAGAAATGGTAAGTCACGATTCATGCGCTCAACCTTACATATTTTGGCTCAAACCTGTTTTAACCATCCTGTAGAATATGTTTGGACACACAAAAAATAGTTAAGCATGCATAAATTAAAAGATTTGAATTTTTAAAACCCTATCCAAACGGTGAGTGTCAGTATGATGATCTTGGGTGTGGAATTGCTTAGTTCTTGATTTGAGCATGTTCCTGGGAAAGTCAGGATGATGGTTCAGTCCTTGGTTTGGACTGAAAACCACTGAAAAATGGAATTCGAATATGCCTTGATTCTTGACTTTTTGGTCATTTTTTGAACTAGCTTTTGAAGTAGAATTTTGTGCACTCTCTTCACTGATGATGTCCTCTATTTATAAGAATTATATTAAGTCAACAAAAATGAATGGCAATCATGAGGAGTTATGTGTGAACCAAACATGATAAAACATGTTTTCAAGCTTCCAAATTTGAAGATTCTTGCCAAAACCAATTAAAAACCTTCCAAAACAAGTGAAAATCTTCCCATATTGAGGAAACACGATTTTGTCAAGTTGGATATGTGTTCTTGGGCCTCAAATATGATCCAAAACAAAGCCCACATGCATTGGCCCATCATTTGTTATTTTATTTAATTTATTTTGTATTTAATTGAATAAAAATCAAAATAAATATAAATAAATAAAAAATATCAGGGTCAGGTATGAATGAGTTTAAGAGTCCTCTATAAGGCCATGAACATGTTTAGACCTTAGAAGATAGGCCCACTAGTCCAAAACTTCAAAATTGCTCAATTGAGGTTTCATGCATTTCTCAAAAATTTCTCAACTTGCCCCAATCATAACTTTCTCAGATTTTATCATATGAAGGTGATCTGGGACTTTTTCGAAAGCTCAATATGACCCCTACAACTCTTATGTTGGTCATTTTTTCATTTGAAGTTTTAACATGATTTAAATTTCTTTGACAAAAAATGTCTTTTTGTTGACTTTCAAAATGACCTGTAATGTTTTGGCTCATATCTCTTAAATGAAGCATTTTTTGGACTTGAGCTTAGAGCAACCTAGTTGTAGAGAATTGAATTTCCTTCAAGATAGGCTTTGGTTGAGGAATTCTTGATGAAGTATGTGAAAGTTATTCCTGGTCAAAGTTTAGTTGACTTTCCCTAAAGAAAACCCTAATTTAGTAACTTTTGACTTTTGATGGATCTTGAGTTTTCTTGATGAATCATGACCAACCCTTGATAAAATGATGAACGTGACTTCAAAATCTTGATGTTAACCTAAAATCTTGAGTTTTGACAGTATGTTGACCATAATTGACTTTTTATCCAATATAGTTGATTTTCAATCATCTGAGCAATTGACTGAGCAAACTTGTGATGCAAGGCTTGAAACTTGTCATGATGGTACCTTAAACCATATGAGGAATCATGGAATCCACTTGAGGCATTAGAAGCTCAATTTTCTTTGAGAAACATAAAACCCTAGTTGTAAGCCAATTGCTTAGGAGAGGTGCTTGTATGCTCAAACCCTTGAGTATTCTTGAGCAATTGAGAACCTTATGAGCATGAGGTGGTGTATTGAATCAATTGTATTCAAAAATGGGAGGGAAAATTTTGGGGTACAACAGCTGCCCCTGTTCAATCTTCTTAAACCTAAAGAGTTAGATTGACATGTCTGTCATTCGTGATCTGAAGGTGGAAGAGGATTGATAAATTAAGTGCCCAGAAATTTGCACTCACATGTGCATGAAGTGATGCTATTGGTTGATTATACTGCTTGAATGGGCTTAAAGATGCCATTCGGAGATGTGATAGAGTGTCATCTGGGATGGGCTTATAGATGCCATCCAAAGTAACTGTTGATTAGAGTATCAGAATGAGTCTACGCCTGAATGTACCCGAAGGATACTTTTCAGAAGGAAAATTCTCACCAAAATTCCGTCTCTAGGGGAAATACTTTCCGAAATAAACTTCTGAAGGAGATGCTTTTTAGAATAAACCTCTGAAGGAGAATGCTCGCCAGAATTCAGTCTCTGGGGGAATGCTTTTTAGAACGAAGCCCAGAAGGATATGCTTTTTAGAATTCGGACTCTAAAGGGGAATCATTTGGTCATGCAAATAGTCGCCTCATCCTATTTCACGAATTGATCTACAATCAGTTTTTCATTAGTAAACTCATCCTATTTCTGGAATTTATACCACCTGGTCATATAGATAGTTACCCCGTCCTATTTCGAGAACTAATCTGCGACCTTTTTTTGTTGGTAAACCCATCTTGTTTCGGGAATTCATACCGCCTGGTCATATAGATAGTTTCCCTGTCTTATTTCAGGAATTAATCTGCGACCTATTTTTTGTTGGTAAACCTGTCCTGTTTCAAGAATTCATATCTCCTGGTCATATAGATAGTTACCCCGTCCTATTTCTGGAATTAATCAACGACCTGTTCTTCATTGGTAAACTCGTCCTGCTTTGGGAATTCATACCGCCTGATCATATAGATATTTTCCCCGTCCTGTTTCAGGAATTAATCTGCGACCCTTTTTTTGTGATAAAACTGTCCTGTTTCAGGAATTCATACCACCTAGTTATATAGATAGTCACCCTGACCTGTTTCGCGATTTAATCTGCGACCCGTTTTTTATTTTTAAACCCGTCCTATTTCAGGAATTCATACTACTTGGTCCTATAGATAGTTGCTCTGTCCTATTTCGGGAATTAATCTGCGACCTGTTTTTTGTTGGTAAACCCATCCTTTTTAGGGAATTCATACCCCCTGGTCCTATAGATAGTTTCCTCGTCCTGTTTCGAGAATTAATCTCTGACCTGTTTGAAAATTGCTGATGATATTCGTCTGTTTGCAAACTTCACCTGAAAAGACAAAATTAACTTTATGTAATGTCATAATGTATGTAATGACTTACATAATGATGCTCTCAAAATAAATGAGTCTGTTATATGAGTTTCGGTATGCATATGCTATGATGTATTGTGAAATGATGTTTGGGCGCAATATGTCGTTGAAGCATATCAGTAGCTCCTTGTAACAATGTCTAGCTGGGGAAAATAAATTCTGGACTATTGTTGGGGAAAATGAATCCCAGACTGTTGCTGGGGATGAAGAAAGTGATTCTTCAATTTCCGCTGGGAATAATTTTGTTGGGGATTCCTACTTTCTTGTTTGAGGATACTTCGCTGGGGATCTTCGACTTCTGGTTGAGGATAAAGGCATTCAAGGAGATTCATTCGTTCATCGTTTTGTTTGTTAAAGAATTCGACTCTTACGTACCCTGGCTGGGGATAAAAGAGATGGATAATCCTCCAGTGTGCTATCTGTCCAAGTTTCAGATACCCTAACAACTCTTCCGGGGATAGAACCTTTGATTAAACCCTGTTGGAGAAGAGAATTTTGTTAGGGATTTACGGTGTTGGAGTAATAAACTCCGCTGGGGAATTAAATTCCTGTAAACTGTGTCAAGGGAATAAACTCTGATGGGGATTGGAATTTTATAGTATTTGTTGAGGAAGTCTCCAATGTATATTGGGGAAATGATTAAACTTCCTTATCCGCTAGGGGATATAATGGGGAAGATGATCATGTTAAGCTATCCATCAGGGATGTAGAGGCGAACTGCTGGAAGATGCCCCAATTTTTGTCTGAAGGCATATTAGACTTATTGGGGAATATATCTCTGTCGGGGATGAACTTGTGAAGGTAGCTCTATAGAGATAGTTCCATGGAGATTGCTCTATGGGGATTTGTGGATAACTTTGAACATTATCCCAACTCCTAGAGTGATAAATCTTCTACTGATAAACAAGTGATGAGATAATGGGACATAGTCATATGCTTTAATCCCTAACTTTTGCCTGGACTATCTTTTCAGATTTTCAGTCCACCGGGATACCCATTTTTGTCCAAGCCGCCTTCTCAGGTTATCGATTTGCTGGGTGTACAATTTTATTTATATGTCCCTAATTTTTTCCCGAACCCTTTTGGTTTGTCGGGATGCCCTTATTTTTTTCTAGGCCAATCAACCTAGCGGGTCTATTTTCAAGTGTAGTATTTTTGACTATATCCGTGTTCACAGGACGCAGGGAATTTTCACTGTCTATGGTAGTAAGTGTTGTAGCACTGCCAAAAAATATTTTCTTGATCATATGTGGCCCATCATATACGGGAGTCCATTTTCCCTTGGGATTAATGTGGTTCACCCGGTGTTTGAAGTTATTGATCAACCATTGATTACCAGGTTTCTGATAGTCTTGACCTTCCTCAGTATTTTTCTAAGAAATATCATGGCAGAATGACACTATCTAATACTGTTGACATAGACAAGAAAATTGGTGACACCGAAGATTCAATTTTCATAGTGGCTGTTGTTAAAACTCATGATCAATGTAACCCACCCCAAGTGATTCAGACGGAGATCTGCCCTTGGTTATTCAACACTTTTGAGAGATTCTTTGAATCTTGACTTGACTTCCACATATGAGTTAGAAAATTACATGTCATGCCCCCTTGATTTATAACCAATAATGCCCCCTTTGACCCATCATTATTCTGTCCATTGGGAGGATTTTCATTCATTGAATATTCGTCATGCAAATTTATCAGATGTCAAACACTTAGTCATATGCAAACAGTGGTATTAAAATGCAAATCTTATGTCTGTCTTGAAGTTTAAAAAATGCATTTTTTTGTAAAACAAAATTTGTAAGAATGTGATGCATTCTAATCAGTGAGTCCCTTATATGCTCAACCTGGTATACTCAAAACTTTCTAGGACATTCGTGCACCATGTTTACCGACACTGCCCCCATGTTGAGGCAATGGATTAGCTTGAACATTTGGATTAACATCTTTGAAAGACAAAATACCACTCTTGATTAACCTCTGGACATCTGCCTTCAAAGCAAAGCAATTTTCAATATTATGTCCTGCCGAACCTTGGTGATATGCACATAATTGATCAGCCTTGCACCAAGGGGAAGTATTATTTTGTGCAATAGGAGAAGGCTTCGCTGTTATGAGATTCTTCCAGATCAAATCGGGGAACAACTCGATGTAAGTCATTGGGATTGCATCAAATTATGGTTTTCTCGGTGAATGATTCTGATTGTTGAATTGAGGAGCCTATTGTCGAGTCTGTTGTTGAAACTGTCGTTGTTGAATTGGAGAGGCTTGATAGGTTGGAGCTATCATTGTTGGGCGGATAGTAGGAGAAACTGCTGCAACATGTGAATATCCTCTTCTCGGATTTCCAGGAAAAATTGCACTAATATCTTATTCCCTCCTCTTGGGGAAGACACTCCCAAATTTCTTGACACCACTAGATGTACCACCTTCCTTGGTTAGACGCCCTTCACAGATTCCTTCTTCAATTTGCATGCCCACGTTCACCATCTCAGTGAAGTCGCTATGCGCACTTGCGATCATTCTCTCATAGTAGAAGGAACCTAATGTTTTCAGAAAAATCTCCGTCATTTCTTTTTCTTCGAGGGGAGGATAGATTTGAGTGGAAATCTCACTCCACCTTTGAGCATACTCTTTAAAATATTCTCTATCCTTCTGGGAAATAGCTCGGAGTCGATCTAGGTCCAGGTCCATGTTAACATTATAATTGTATTGACGAACAAAAGCCTCACTGAGGTCATTCAAGTTGCGGATTCGGGTTCTATCCAAACCCATGTACCATTTTAGGGCGGCACCAATTAAGCTATCCTGGAAATAGTGAATTAATAGCTTGTGATCATCACAGTAGGTGGACATCTTCGTCACATACACGGTCAAGTGACTTTGCAGACATGAGTCACCTTTGTATTTTTTCAAAGTCTGGCACTTTTAACTTAGATGGAATTTTCATGTTTGGGACCAAACACAAGTCATGAGCATTTTTCCCAAACATGTCTTTCCCTTTAAGTTCTCTAATTTCCCTTTGCATTTCTTGAAATTGGTCTTTGAACTCCTCCATCCTATCTAAGATGCCTAAACTTTCAGCAGGTTCAGCATGATAAATGGGTGCATTTGTATATGGAATAGTGTGAACCACAGGAGCAGTAATAGTCATTATAGGATGAGGGAAAGATACCATAGGCTGGATCACAGGTTGCATAGTAGTCATCTCAGGTTGAGGAAAAGATACAACATGTTGACTCATGGGTTGCATAGTAGGTTGGTACCCTTCTAGCGTGAAATTGTAAGGTATACCCCATGGAAAACCTTTCAGAATTTGGTGTTGCAGAGGATTGAACTGAGCCAAAGAGGCTGGAGCAGTGATGATCTCGGAAACCACAATAGTTTGAGCTTGAGCTTTAGTGGCCGAAGTCGATGGCTGATTCTTAGCAGCCACCAAGCTTTCCACCAAAGCGGTCAATTTTTCAATTCCAGTACGAAGAGTAGTAACTTCCTCGCAAAGCTCATGATTTTCTTGATCTAGATCTTCCATTCTCTTTCGACGATTGGCTCGAGTATTATACTGGTGAAACAACTTGACGATTTATTAGAGTGGAAAAAGAAGAAAGAATAAGACTTTAGAAGAAATGTAGGATTGAATGTTGAATGGTGCATGATATGCGATGCAAACGATTATTTATTTTGATAGTTTTTCAAGGAACTTTAATACTTTGGTAACTTGAAAACATCAATGGTAAAGAACTTTGGAACAACAAAACTCATTTCATTAATAAAAGGCATAAAATCACAACTTTGGAACATAAAAGCCCTTTAAAGAGTTTTACAAAATGGCATAAGTAATAAAAGCTATGGACTAATATCATTCAGAATCATCATCAGACGAAGGACCAAATGCTACTTGTAACTTGAGCTTCCTAATCTTATTCTCATAGAAGTATTCCATCTCCTTCTTCTCGGCTATCAGCTGATCAACAACTTTCTTCCATGGATTAGGAACATGAGTAATGCATACCAAGTCTTCCTTCTTTCTCTTATTTTCCTTAGCATATTTCTTGAGTAATGTATCTTTCTGACGAAACTTCTCATCATGATCAATAAACCAACCATCTTGAATAAATATCATGTCCTTCTTTTCCTTCAGTTGTCGAGTCAAGACCCTGTTTTCGTATTCGGACATACTATGTTTTTCCTTCCAAGCATCTCTTTCAGACTCCATTCTAGCCAGATTTTCCTGATACTCTTTCATGTTCTTAATAGGAATGGCAATACATGATGAGGTAGTAATAGGGAATAAGGGTTTCTCGGGATAATAAGGCATCTTGAGAACACAATCCCTAGCACGAACCCATTGAAGGTAAGGTTCTAAAGAAACAACACATCTCTATCCTAACATGTCCCTTCCCTTTCTATGGACGTGGCACCAAGCCTTTTAAATCTCCTCCTTAAGTGTTTTGTGATCTTTTCCTTCTTGGAGAAAGAAACAACTCAAATGAATGTTATTTGGCTTGTTCTTCATTGGGTATCCAAACTGGTGGCACGCAAGAACATGATTGTAATTAATTCCTCCCCTCGTACCAAGAAGAGGCATGTTGGGAAAAACACCACAACAATCAATGATCTTGACATCATAATAAGCTTGATTGTACCAATCTATGTCAGAATGAGTAAGAGCCATAATTTTTGGCGCCCATAATGGCTCCTTCTTGAGATCCCAAAAAACATCAGACCCAGGTAAATGGGAAACATACCACTGGTATAACAATGGTGCACAACAGATAATCATCCCACCTTTGTAGGAATTTCGAAGATGGATGGAATAGAAAGTATCTCTTAGAAGCATGGGGACCAGATTTGAAATCAAGACGATTCTAATGGCATTGACATATCCAAACTTATCGATGTTAGGGAACAAGAACAACTCATAAGCAATTAAAGCAAAAATAGCTTCAAAGGCGACAATATCCTTTATCTCGGTGAAGTAACGAGCTTTCTTCAACAAAAACGGTCCAGGTAAACCTTAGATTCCTCCCTTGGTAGTCATGTTATCTTCTATATCAGACTTCCTCTAGTGGGTAACCGTTTCCATCTCATGAGATTTTGGTTCCCCTTCTAAATCGAAGAAAGGAACACAGTCGGTGATTGGTAAACCAAGTATATAAGAATACTCTTCTAAAGTGGGCATCAACTGGTAATCAGGAAAAGTGAAGAATTGATACAACGGGTCATAGAACTGGACCAACATAGTAAGGATACCCTGCTTCATTTTGCGCTTCATAAGAGGAATAATAGATCCATATTTCTTCCATAAATCCGTAGGGTTCTCCATCATGGGAATCAAACTCTTCAACTCTTCAATCTCAGGATCCATGAAACTGTAACACCGATTATTTCTCTTTCCAAAATCCATAGTAAAAGTACTTGAGGTGTTTTCAAGAATCATTATTAAGTTCCTTGAAATACATTTTTAAAGAATTCTTATGGATGCATGAATGAATGATAATGCAAAAATTACACATAAGTTCACAAACATTGGGGGTTCAAAGGTTCAACGCTACGAGCATGGAGTCAAAGGTAAAGACCACCCCACATGGTATGTACTAAAGGTTTAATCACACTTGTAAAATAAGGTTCTAAAAGTTCCCATAGTCTACAATCCTCCTTCGGATATTACCAATGTCTCGATTACTCAGTAATTAGCAATATTCTCAAGAGAAACTCGTCTATGTGCATCATCGCGTGACAACTACTTCTGGATTACTCCATTATAATCTCCACACTACATCTAAGAGGCCAAGATTGGTTAAGGGTTCTATGGTTCTCAGCTTCTCTGGCTCCCAGGCCGAAAGCAGTAACATCTTCCTGATTACTCGGTAAACGAATACTACAGTCAAAGGGGCTTCCACTGAGTGGGGGATTTCATGCCTCCTTCTTCGGGATTACTTCCTCAAAGTTAACATGACTATACTACTCGTCTTATTCTTAAGTGTAACTTAGTCTAGGTATATAACTTGTCCTTTGTAAGTATCATCAACACCCAAATAACCATAATAGATAACATATAATCAAACAAGCAAATAATAAAAATAGATACGACAAATTAGGCTTAACCCACTTAAGGATGGACCATCAAGAGGTCAATCTTTCCCCAATAGAGTCGCCAATTTTGTAGCGATAAAAAAAGGTAGCCGGGTTGTTGTACCCAAAAAATTTCCCTCTCATTTTATTAAGATTCCCCCTCACAAGACTCTTTGAACTCCAGACAGGATTAGGGTTTTGCTCTGCTCAAGACATCTCCTTGCACTGATGACCTAAATTAGTGTTTGAGTTTACACAGGGATTTATGGACTTTCAATTCTCAAAATGACTTTCATACTTCATGTTGGACCTATAAGATTGCCTCTACCAAGTTTCAAGCCTTGAATCAAATTTTTGCCCAGTCAATTGGACAGTTGACCTAGAAATCAACTGTATTGGGGAAAAAGTCAATTGTGGCCAATTCACAGTAAAACCTCACAATTTTTGATCCACATCAACATTATAGACTCCTATGGACCATTTGATCAAGTTTGGACCACAACTCCTCAAGAAATTTGATCAGATCATCAAAAGGGAAAAATGGTCATTTTTAGGGTTTTGACTGTATAAGGGCAATTTCTGATTTTTTTTTTCACCTAGCCAATGGCAAATTGGGTTCAAGCATGGATTCAAGGACTCAATGGAATCATATTTACCTATTCACAAGGCTCAAAAGATCTCAAATTCATTGGACTGACAGATGAATTTTTCAGTCAACTGATCAAAATTTGACTGTACATTGAAAAGTCAAACTTTGACTTTTTGGTCAAAATCAAGTGCCAAGGGTCATTTTTCATCAAGATGTGTCAAAACATGAAACTTTTTCATCAAGAAACCCAATTTTGCAAATTAGGGTTTAAGATTGAAAAATTTCCTAACTTAGAATTTTTCTAAGTTAAGAAATTTCCTTAATTTTCCCCAACTTTGCCCAACATTTTCATCTTGATGCAATTGGATTCAAACAAAACTTACAACATTAAAGTTGTATTCCTCCACAAAATATACAACTTTTATTCACAAAGTTTTCTCAAAAGAAGCTTGGATCTCATGTTATGATTTTTGGAACAAGGGTCCATGAAACTTTTAACTTAGTGAAATTTTGCCCTAGTTTAGGCAGGATTTTGACCTATCTTCATGGAAATTTTTCACCTAGTTACACTTGGAATCTAATGCATTTCAAATATGGATTGTATAGCATGTTACAAGCTTTCCAAAATGTCCAAGAACTCTCCAAAATCATTTATGGTTAGGGAGAATCAAAGGTTTGAATTTGGCAAAAACTCACTTTTGATCCATGGCATTTTCATGTTGATACAAGTTGCAACTTCTGTCCAGCTTCATTTGTACTTGATTACAGGTCCCTAAACCCTTTCATACTCAATAATTAAATGCAAATCCATTGGTTTGAGGCTTTGTTCTTATCATGGGAGGATTACACAAGAGATTAATCCAAAAATAGCAAAAAGGCAACATTGCCATTTTTGTCAAAATTGCTTTATGTCAAATTCCATTCTTGAGCCTTGAACCAAATCCTATACAACAAACCAAATCCACTAACTTGGGGCCAAGCTTACACAATGTATGTAGGGTTAGAGCTAGCTTGTACAGACCTGCTCTTTGTCACTTCTCATTTTTGCTTCATAACCAAGAAACTTGCCAAAATCACATAACTTGCATATCTGATAAAACCAACCCTTGCAAGCATTGGAGACAAGTTTTTTACATTTCCTTGAGCCAAAAAAACGAATTGTTGAACCCTCAAGCCTTCCAAAACACCAAATCACATTCTTCTTGAAAAAACAGGGCACTCCCTGCAGATTCACATCCATCACACAAACCACTCGTGCGTTTTGCCTCAAATCTGTTCAAACACATTCCATATAACCTATCCAAGCTATCCCAACCATTAGACAGTGACTGTAACTCCATTTGCAAGCTTCACCATTTCTGTTTTCAGCTTGTGCAGGTTGAGTTCTACAAGCTTGTTCAAGTACATCCAAGGCAAACTAGGAATTAGGAAAGGTCAGAGGAAGTTCAAGCAAGCTCCCAAGCATCTCATGCCTCACTGAAAAGCTCCACATTGCCATACACGAGTTCATCTGAAACAGGTATTTGTCAACTTCCTATCTCTCTATTTAGAAATCATTAGGCTTGGGTTTGTGAATAAAAATTGTAGTACTCATAGCCATGAAGCTGTATATATGCTCAGTTTTCATTTAAGTTAAATGTGTTGAGAGAATTTGATTCATGAACTTCCTGAAAAAGTTAGGTTAGAAATTAGGGCCAGAGAAATTCTATCTGGTCTTTGAGAGTTAGATTAAGTTTCTTATATGGTTGAAATCGTCTTGACAAATGCTACAACTTTGGTGTTATGAGTTTTTGCATTAGAGCACGTATGCAGGATCTGGATATTTGTATAGGGCGCGCATTTTTGTTTGACAAAGGTTGAAGATGAAGTTCAGTGGACTGGGCTTTGGCTTGGCTCACTTTTTGCACCCCCTGCCTTGCTGACTGCATCCCCTGGCCCATTTGTTTTTTATTTTCATATTATTTTCATTTCTTTTTATTTATGATTTATTTTATTTTTTCCAAATACAAAAAATTACTAAAAATATTTTCCTTAAATTTTCACATTTTTTTTATTTTTTATTTTATTTTATTTTGACACAATATTTAGTTTATTAGATATACTATTTATTTTCTCAAATAAAAATTTGTAAACAATATATATAAATATTATATTTTTATTTTTTTTAGTATTTATATACTTAAATAATATTTTCTCATATATTATTATTTTCTATACATTTCTATATATTTATATTTATTTTCTTGTACAAAATAATTAATATAATATATATTATCTTAAAACAAAAAGCTATGGTTTCCACCCTTGTTAAAAATAATATTTTTCTAATACATTTTTATTTCTTGACACTTGTATATATTTTTATTATTGTACATAAATAAATAATATTAATGAATATTCTTTCTTAAAACAAAATTTAGGGTTTTTCCCTTAACAAAAATAATCTTTTATTTCTATTTTTTTAATACATTAAAATATAAATTTTTTTACATACATAAAAATAAATAAAAAAACATTTTTTTGCATATTCATAATATTTTGCATATTTATCTAATTGACCATTTAAATACTTGTCTATTTATTTATTTGTACCATTTATTCAATTTGGATGTAATAGTAAATATTAGGGTTTTAATTTCTTGTAAAATAATCCCCCATTCAAAATTGTATCCCCCCTTCCCATATCAAATGTTGTAATAGTGTAGATTTATTTTACGCACTTTATGTTTTCAAATATGCCATGTTAGAGATTAGGGTTTGTATGCAATAATCCAAAATCAAAACAAATAGCTTGACTAATACAAAGACAAAAAGCATGTAATGACAACAAAATGCACACATGAACCCCTAGGGTTTCATCCACTTGTTGCCTTTAAAATGGCCATGTTATACATGTTGAGTATCTTGGCAAAACAAAAACAAAACAAAAGATCATAGTCCCTCGATGGCGCTATCTTGGTTTCCTATACAAAATGATCTAGTCCCTCAAAAATTTCTAAAGATACTTGGCAATATTGCTATCATGGTAAAAACGATGACCCGCGCCTGTCCCGTTTAACATCCTAATACAAGGTTGTTTACCAAATGCAATGGTAAAACAACATTGTCAAAAGGGTTAAAAATGTGTAGGAAAGATCTTTGAGTAAAATAGGGTAGACAACTCTTAGTTACTTGATCAAAACTTGCAAAAACATCCTTGCTATTTTCAAACACACCTCACAACACAATTTCAAAACATTTCCCAAAACAAAACTTTCAAACATTGAAACATCTTTTCAAAAGACAATACACCTTTGTATACATTCAAACAAGAATCATTACAAAGGTTGCCACGACGATGGCCTCTTTTTAAAACATTTTCAAAACCACACACACAAAGCACCATTTCAAACAATTGAAAAACAAAAGCAAGTGATCTAAACAAGTAACTAAGAGCCCATGGATAACCATGGATGAAAAGGGTGCTTGCACCTTTCCTTTTCATAATCTACCCCCCGAACCCAAGAAAACATCTCAAAGGTCTTTCCCGTGCTTTTTGACCTTTCCTTTGGATAAAATAAAAAGTCGGTGGCGACTCTTGCTAAATCGAAACATTTGCGAACACAAACGCAAAAACTCAAGTCAGTTCTCCCACCGTATCACAGAATTGGCGACTCTGTTGGGGAGAATTCTAAAAGTGGGGTTACCTTAGGGTTTTAGATCACCTTTACATGCTTATCTTATTTGACTTATAATCTTTACTTTTGGGTTCCTTGTTTGGGTTTGTTTTAAATCCTACACCTGGATTTGGGGGCACCTCTTAGGTATGTAGCAATAAATTGTGAGGGAATTGTGTGGGGTATATCGACATGGTTGAAGCAGTGGCTACGTTGATGTGGAACTTTGGTTGGTACCGGTAACCCTTGAGTTGAATCAAGGAGAGTACGGGGCACCTGCGTGGTGTCATGAAGCATCAACTGACTTTAGAACCTCACTTGACCAACTTGGCCTTTTTAGGATGTAGTGAGATGATCGACTTTGGTGCAGTCTGAAGTTGATAGATACTCGATACTACACTCATTGAGGGTTGTTTTCTTGGAATATTTCGGTCGCCAGTAAAGTGGCTAAACTAAAACAATGAACACAGAAAATAATTCGGTGATATTGAGCTCCTTAGAACCCGGTTACTATTTCTAGGACAGGTTGAGCTAACTAACTTCAAGAGGGTACTTACCTACGAACTCCATGCAAGCTTAAACCTAAGGACTTTTCTGCTTTGTATGAATGTGATTATTTGTATATACACTTGCTTACTTTTGCATATTTGTACATAACATCATAACATCATACCATAGCATTTTCAATAACCTTTTCAAGGGTCTCAAGGGTCTTTGATGCAGGGGCACATTGAACTAGACGTATACCAAAGGGCATAAGGATTCATTTTCCTCTAAACAAACACCGTCAAAAATCAAGTACAACAACTTGAGTCAAGGGCTATGACCCACTTGACATGGTGAGCTTGATTCTCGTGGAAAGACATCCACCGATAAAAACTTCTCCAATCAAAGATGTTGATTAAAGTTCAACCTCTAACATTTTATTGTGTTTACCCCACGAGATCCTTGAAAACATGCATCCACATATCATGCATCGTATCATGACAGGTTTCCCCCTTTCAGGTCTCCTTACCTTCCTACTGTTTATTTCAGTAGAGATGGCTCTAGAGAAGACTGTCAAAGATATTCAGGCTCAAAACGTTCAACTTCAAGATTTGTTCTTGAACCTATCCAAGGGGAAGGAAGAAGTGAAAGCTCTCCTCGCAAGGAGCATGGTCATAGGGAATCTAGGCGGCATCCAAAATGATTAGTTGGAAGGGCTACAGATTGAGATGGAAATAATGAGAATTCAGATGATGGGACAACTGGTGGGCCAGATGGCTCTTATTCAAAACCTGGCTCAGGGACAAGAGGAGCAAAAGGTCCTCATCAACAAACTGCATCAAGATGGATGTAACCCATTGGGGCAAACAATTAGGGTTGAGGATCAAGTCATCATTCAGCCTCCCTAGAGACAAGAAGTCAAGGGAAAGTCTCCCAAATTTGCTTCAGGGTCACAAGCCCAACAACAGCCTCACCCTCATCAACAGGGTAGTCGGCGTAAGCGAAATGCATCTAAAAAGCACTTCACTGAGACTAACATGACATTATCCCATGTGCTGCAATACTTGTTGGAAGTCCAGCTGATTGTACCAAGGGACCCCCCTCGGCGTCCCAACACAGCCGCTCTTGGGTACAATCCAAATGCGAGATGTGCATATCATTCCAACAGTCCTGGACATGATACTGATGGCTGTTGGACATTGAGAAACAAAATTCAAGATCTGGTTAAAGAAAAAGCGCTAGAGTTCACACAAGATGGCCATATGAAAATCTTCCGCTGAGGGTTCTCCACCTGAAATGACAAGTTTGAACTAAGAGGATTTGGTTTCATTTGAATTTTCAAGTTGTAATTTCTTTTGTTATTCAAACAATTATCTGTTGATGTCAAACTCTGTTTCATTAATGCATTGCATATGTTTGTCTTGAATTCATCCATTCGTTTTCACTATACTTAAACTATGCTTTCAACTTTCTTTATGACGTTTAACTCTTGCTAAAAGTTACAAGCCTTTAGAGAGAGGATGACAAAAACAATGCCATAATCTCATACAGTATGCTTTTGGACATACCTTGCTGACGATGTACATGTGTTTCTTTCAAATCCTAAACACTGGAGTTATAAGGAAGATAATCCCTAGTCAACCCCTTCGAGCCAAAGAAGTAGAAGTTTTCTGTTTTAACAAAAATTGAAACCTTTAATCAAACCTGGGGTAGGGTAGTCTCCCAGTTAATTCAAAATTTGCGTTTATCCGCAAACTCTCATTTCGTAATACAGCGAATGATATCAAAAAAAACATTCCTTTGGAACCAAAAGACAGTGATGGTTCCTTATCTCCTAGGCAGTCATTATCTCGCAAAAATAAAAGCCCACTAAGCCAAAACATACAAAGGAGGCTTATGAAAGCTAGAGCATCCCGCTGATTGTAAATCTCAAAAATAAGAACAGTCAGGCAAAAATTAGGGATAACAAATCAAAAGAAAAAGGTCACTACAAATCCTCAACAACATGAAAAATGTTACAAAAAAAATGAATGACTGCCTTCCAACAAATTCAACTTCTGTGAACCATCACCAAAAATGTTGTTCCAAACTCGAATAGAGTTCGACGCACAATTAACTGAGTTTAGGATTTAAGAACATCACGAAGAGCGGGTGGGTATAAATATACTTTGAGCCTTTATCCTTTGTTTCTTAAACCGTGAACCAAGCCACGTTACAACCCTTCAAAAGTCCTAATTGAAGAATGAGTTAGTTCGAAAGCATACTGTTACAAAAGGTATCCTGACTCCTGTAAGGCTTTGCTCTAAATCCTGAGTTGAATTTTTCTTATAAAAAAGTTTTCTGCTAAAAAACGCATTTTTCGAAACTTCGAGACAAGCATAAACTTTGCATTATTTGAATATCATCATTTGCATATGGCTATTTGTTTTGACAGCGAAGAAATTCACACAGTGAAAGTTTAGATGAGCGAAAGCTCTCTCAGTGAACAAAATCACTTCAAGTGGGATGACACTTCAGTTGCAAAAATCTCCTATCAACAAAAGGGGACTTGGCATGGCATTTTCCAATAAACCTGGGGTAGTCCAGTCGAGATTTCAACAAATCTCTCAAAGTCCAGTAAACCTGGGGCAGTCCAGTCAAGATTTCAAGAAATATCTCAATTGTAGAGTAACCTGGGGCAAGTCTCCATCTCCATCACTTGGGGCATTAAACTTCAATCTCATCAAAGGGTTACGTACGGTCCAAATTTCCTGGCAGTGCCACAAACATTTGATATTAGGGGCAATGATGAATCTCTCCAAAATCCTTCTGAAAAGAAATTCAAGAATCCTAGAGAAGTTCATCACCTCTCTAGCAGACCAGCGGCCATGGGTTTATTTCCCCAACACTTGTCAAGGATTTATTCTCCAAAACAAAATTACATTTCAACAACATTCATAACATATGCAGATTGATCGGCAGGTAAAGGTTATCATTACCTTTTGGATTAGTAATCGTCCAAGATTCCTTCATCACCTTTTGGAGTAGTAATCGTCCAAGATTCCTTCATCACCTTTTGGAGTAGCAGTCGTCAAAAATTCCTTCATCATTCGGTTGAGTCAAAGTTAGTCCAAGACCTTCTCTGGTTCAGTCAGATCGACACTAAGATCTCACTGATTCTTATTCTAGTGGAAGATATTTTGGGTTTTGCTGTTTCAGATAAATCTCTCAACAATTTATTCTGATTCACTTCCAGATTTTTCACTATCAGAGACGAAGAATCCAACTCTTTTCTCCATCACCAGTTCGGGATTTATTTTCCCCAGCGAGAGGTTGTCTTGAAAAACATTACACATCCGTACATCTGGACATCATGCAATGCAATCTCATTTATCTTGAGAACGCCATTGTTTGATATATGTCATGCCACTAACCTTTACCTTTCAGGAAAGATGCAATCATTTTCTCACCAAAATTCGTATCGTGAAGCCTGGACGTTGACCAGATAACGATACAAGACTGTGAAGCCTGGATTACGACCAGATAGCAGCCAAGAATACAACGAAGCCTAGAGTCGACCAGATAGTGGTATATCTTTAACACAAGCCGTGAAGCCCGGATTCTACCGGATAACAGCTCAGCAAGTTATTGTGAAGCCTGGATTATGACCAGATAGCAATGCAAGTTTCTGTGAATCCTGGATTACGACCAGATAGCAGCCAAGAATACTACGAAGCCTGGAGTCGACCAGATAGTTGTATATCTTTAACATAAGCCGTGAAGCCCAGATTCAACCGGATAACAGCTCAGCAAGTTGTTGTGAAGCCTGGATTACGACCAAATAGCAATGCAAGTTTCTGTGAAGCCTGGATTACGACCAGATAGCAATCCAAGTTCCTGTGAAGCCTGGATTACGACCAGATAGCAATGCAAGTTCCTGTGAAGCCTGGATTACGACCAGATAGCAGCCAAGAATACTACGAAGCCTGGAGTCGACCGGATAGTGGTATATCTTTAATATAAGTTATGAAGCTTGGATTCGACTGGATAATATCTTGATATCTCCGAACGCCATGAAGCCTGGATTCGACCAGATAATGGTATGATACATCATGAAGCCTGGATTACGACCAGATAGTGGTAAAGACACTAAAGCCTGGGTTACGACCAGATAATAGTAAGGTATATTGTGAAACTTGTATGTTGACCAAATAACAGTTTACTCGACCAATTACTTTGAAGCCCAGATTCAACCGGATAATAGTAGGCCCCAAAATCAAAAGGGAAACCCGGATGTTGACCGGATAACCATTTGATTTTATTTTGAAGACTGGACATTGACCAGATAGGAAGAAAGGTATTGTGAAACCTAGATACGACGAGATAGCAATGCAAGTTCCTGTGAAGCCTGGATTACGACCAGATAGCAATGTAAGTTCCTGTGAAGCCTGGATTACGACCAGATAGCAGCCAAGAATACTACGAAGCCTGGAGTCGACCAGATAGTGGTATATCTTTAATACAAGTTATGAAGCTTGGATTCGACCGGATAATATATTGATATCTATGAACGCCATGAAGCCTGGATTCGACCAGATAATGGTATGATACATCGTGAAGCCTGGATTACGACCAAATAGTGGTAAAGACATTGAAGCCTGGGTTACGACCAGATAACAGTAAGGTATAATGTGAAACTTGGATGTTGACCAAATAACAGTTTACTCGGCCAATTACTTTGAAGCCCGGATTCAACCGGATACTAGTAGGCCCCAAAATCAAAAGGGAAACCCGGATGTTGACCGAATAACCATTTGATTTCCTTCTGAAGACTGGACATTGACCAGATAGGAAGAAAGTTATTGTGAAACCTGGATGTTGACCAGATAGCAATGCAACACTATGAAACCTGGACGTTGACCAGATAACAGTTAGCCGTTAACAGAATAAAGATTCTCGTTCTTGAAACCTCAGAAGATTGGTATACTCCCAAGCTCCTGATACCTTTAACAAAATAAAGATTCTCATTCTTGAAACCTCAGAAGATTGGTATACTCCCAAGCTCCTGATACCGTTAATAGAATAAAGATTCTCATTCTTGAAACCTCAGAAGATTGGCATACTCCCAGGCTCCTGATACCCTTAACAGAATGAAGATTTTCATCCTTGAAACCTCAAAAGATTGGCATACACCCAACCTCCTGACCCAAACGCCTGAATGAAGATTCTCATTATTGCTTCCCCAGTAGATTGGCATACACCCAACCTCCTGACCCAAACGCCTGAATGAAAATTATCATTCTTGCTTCCCTAGTAGATTGACATACACCCAACCTCCTGACCCAAACGCTTGAATGAAGATTCTCATTCTTGCTTCCCCATAAGATTGGCACACTCCCAACCTCCTGACCCAAACGCCTGAATGAAGAATCTCATTCTTGCTTCCCTAGTAGAGTGGCATATAACTCGAGTTCCTGATATTCCCGACAGAATGAAGATTCTCATTCTCAAAGTGGCATACAACCTAAACTCTTGAACTTCTTCCAAACAGGAATAAGCTTTTCCCTGAGTCCTGAGCTTACTCTCCCGCATGTTAGCTAATCCCCAATAGTATAGTTATTCCCCAGAGTTTTTACTCCCCAATGAAATCAAGATTCTCATGTTTGATTCTCCAGCGAAGTTTCCAGAGCTTTCTTTACTCTCAACATAAATTTGTCAGAGTTTTTAATCCCCTGCAGATTGAAGATTCTCGTTCTTAACTCCTCAGCACAAATTCCCCTAGCAGGATGAAGATTCTCATTCTCAATTCCCCACAGAGTTTTCAAATATTCCCCAGCGGAGTTCTCCTCAAACAACAAAACAGGAATCTCTGGCAGAAATATTCTAAGCAAATCTTGAAGACACACATACTCTTCAACAGTGGTCCAGGATTTATCTTCCCCGGCATTAGTCAAAGATTTTATTATCTCTAGCTATCCAGGATTTATTTTCCTCAGTAAGACAGCTTATCAGCTTACATGCGCATACATTACATTCATATATCATGAACATTGATAAAACAAATATATTGCATCATACATTTCATGCAACATAACTTTGTTTTTCAGCTAATATTTTACCCTTTTCAGGATAAGATTAACAAGCTACCAGTATAGGATCATGAAAACAGTTTACGGATGCTCCAAACATGGATGTTAATCTATCGCTTGTTCAGATTCAGCCTCTTGAAAACAGATTACGGATGCTTCCAGATACAGACGCTAATCTATTGCTTATTCAAACTCAAGGATCATGAAAACAGTTTACGGATGCTTCCAAACACGGATGCTAATCTATCGCTTGTTCAGATTCAACTCACTGAAAACAATTTACGGATGCTCCAAACACGTATGCTAATCTATTGCTTATTCAGACCCCTAGCTCAGAGATGTTCCAAACATGGATACCTTTCTGATACTCATTCTTTCACCCACAACATACAACTCAATAAACATTCTTGGATGGCATCTTTAAGCCCATCTCCGACAAGATTCTGTCGCATCTCCAAATGGCATCTTTAAGCCCATTCCCTCAAATTATGCTTTGACGAGTGCAAATTTATGGGAACTCTAGTATCCAATCATCTTTTACCTTCGAGTCGCAAACGGAAAACTCGCCGATCTAACTCTTCAGGTTCAAGAAGATTGAACAGGGGCAGCTGTTGTACCCCAAAATTTTCCCTCCCATTTTTCAAGAAGTCACAACCCTAGGGTTTTTCTCAGATTTTCAAGATTGGCTCAGGAATCGATCAAACAGACTTTTCTTTGGCAGTAGCTCAAGAATTAGGGTTTCTCTCGCATTTCTCAGAAGAAACTGAATTCTTAGAAATTCAGTTAACTGTCACATGTTTTCACACTTTTTCAAGTTTGCTGAAAGGTTACTGGTTGTTCTCAAGGCTTATTTATCTGGGATAAGAGATAGGAGCCGAGATGGTCATTTGAAATATTCAGGTTTTGTCTGATCCAGGTTAACCAGATGATGTGCGTCTATTAAGACGTTTTCTTGTTAATGGAATGAAATGTTTGCTTGTTTATTGGAATACATGATGCGTATTTTGATTGGAATGATGTTGCAAGGTTACGAGACTACAAGTTTTTGGATTACTTGGAATTTAAGTTATCTGTATTAGAATTGTTGGAATGTGATTTCAATTATTTTGATCTGAGAATCTTAAAGGATCAAGTGAAGATGCAAATAAAGAATTTCAAGATATTGGACAGTAGAAGATTTTATTGGATATCAGATTATCTCACAAAGATTTTTCATTTATTTCAGATATTGATACAAAAATAATTTATTATTTGAATACTGTAGGTTTTACAACTTATAGTACTTGGAAAAATAAATTATTACAATAAATGGAAAATCTATCTAAGGAAAAAGTCTAAGCCTAAGCTCCATTGCTCCCATGCTCAAAGTCTTCTGCTTCCTCTGCTTTGTCATCACTCAAGTTGTGCTCACATGAAAGAAAAACAAAGAAAAGAGGATTAGTACAATCAGTTAAATAGAATTTTCAAACATAAAGAGAAAGAAAATATTCATCATTAAAGTTTGCTGTCTGGAATCAGAAGTGCTATTGTTCATCACGTTCTTATTTTCCTCTTTGCAAATCACAAGAAGATTGCTCTTCTTGGTTCACAAAGAGAAAAATAAAAATGCAAATTGAAGAATGCAAAAGCAAATTTATTCAAAAGCATTAAGGCGCCAAACTGCATTACAAAACAAGGCCAAATTGGATGCAAAACTCTACAAGGCAAGTTTCAAATGCAAACTAAGCATAGCAACAGGCGCCAAACTGTACTAAGCATGGCAAAGTATTGCAACAAACCAAATTGTACTAAACATTGCAGCAAGTTACAAAGTAACTGAAGCATTGCAACATAGGCCAAACTGTTAAGCAAAGCAAACTGAACAAAGCAAACCAAATGCAGCAGTAATGCAGAAAGTACAATGCAGCAGGCAATGCAGGAGGTAAACCAAATCACAAGTCAAAAGCTTGTCATAGCTTTTCATCACTTTCCAGCTAATAGGCAAACTTTTCAGAAAATAAGAAAAAGCAAAAGTGCTTTGTCATTGAGAGAAAAAGAGAGAAAGATATCACCTTTTGAGATTGTACAGTTGGGCAAGGCTGTCACAAGATTACAAAACACAGGCAAGGATATAACTACAAAAAAACTGCATAACAATTAAGAAAAAAAGAAAGGAGAGAGCATTTGGTCAAAAACTGAAGCAAATCACAAAATCTCCAAACTGTTAACAGTTTCACAACTCTCCCAAAACCTGTAACAGTTTTTAAACCATCAAACCCAGAAAAGGCCAACAAGCTGCAACAATAGCCAAACCTGCCAAACTATAACAACAGTCAAAACCTGTTAGCAGAAGGAAGCAACACAACCTACAGCCAAAAAATCACAAAACCCTGTGAACCAAATGCCCCAAAACTGCATCAAGCCTGCCAAACTACAACATATCCTTGCCAAGCCTGAACATTCACAAATCATAAAACCCTGTGAACCAAATGCCCCAAAACTGCATCAAGCCTGCCAAACTGCAATAACCTGTACAAAGCTTGCCAAACTGCAATAACCACAATACCCTTAACAAACCAAAACTATATAACCTGCACAAGCTAGCCAAACTGCTGAGAAACAAAACTGCACAACCAAACTGCACAATCAACTCAAAAGCCAGTTCCAAACAGCACAACAATTACACAACAATATCCAAAAACCATCAACCAACTTCCATTTTTGCAAACAAGCTTCAGAAACCAACAAAGTTTCAGAATCTGGATCATTGTCAATCATTTGCCAACAAAAAACAAGTTCAAGTCAGAAGAACAACTTAGCCAAACAAAACTCAGCTCAACAATAATCATCATTTCAAAACAAGGTTTCAGAAACAGTTATCATCATCAACATTCAAGAGAGGGGAAAGAGTTTCAGAAGCAATAACAACAGAGTTTCAGAACACTCATCATCAAAAAAAAAAATATCAACAAAGGAGTTTCAGAGGCCAAGTTTCATCAACATTCAAGCTCAAAGTTTCAGAAAAGAAATATCAAGGTTTCAGAACATGAATCATCATTAACAAAAACAATCAAGAACAATCAAAAGTTTTAGATAATCATCATCAATGAAAGAATTACCAATAAATCAGAAGCTCGCCGTTATCTCTTCCCCTCCGCCTCTAGCCACCAATGAACGCCACCAGCTCCATCTCCTCTTTCCTCTCCATTTTTCCAGAAAGTCCCAAGGTATGCTTCTCAAACCCTTTACTGTGTTTTAGGCATGTAAAAACCATAGGTTAAACAAATAAGCAAATCAAACAAGAAAAAAGCAAGCAAACATGAACGAACTGTAAAACTCAAACAAGACGAACCATACCGTTTTAAAACAGAGCCTTGGATCGTTAGGAGAGAGTGAGAGAGGGAGAGGGTGCTCCGGCAACCTTAGAGGAGGGGAAGATTAGAGTTGTTTGAGGCTGAAGGAGATAAAGATCAGAAACGAGAGAGAGAGAGAGAGAGAGAGAGAGAGAGAGAGAGAGAGAGAGAGAGAGAGAGAGAGAGAGAGAGAGAGAGAGAGCGGCTCCGCTGAAAATACACACAAACCCTAATTTCTGAAACCCTAACAAATTGTACAAGTTTAAGCTTTGGGCCTTCTCCCCCAAACCTCATTAAGCCCATAACAATTGCTGGATCATACCCCCTCCATTCTGACTTTTTTGTTTTCTTTCATTTTTATTTGGGCCCAACACAAACCCTTAGGCCCATTTTTATTTTGTTTTAATTCACCCTTTTTTTAATAAAATTCATAAAAAATTCAATACTTTTCTTTTTTATATAAATTAACATCTTAGTTAATTTTCTTTTTTTAATTTATCTTTTTATTTCTTTTTGTTAAAAATATGCTAGTGAGATATTAAAGTTTCATTTTTGTAAAATAATTTTGATTTTTCTTAATTATTTTTAATCATTTTTCTTTTTATTATTTTTCTTACATTTAACAAGAAAACACCAAAAATAATAGAATTTTTGTTTAATTAAATTTTCTTCCTTTAAACTTTTTTGATTAATAAAAATACAAAATAATAAAGATTTGTTTAATTGAATTTTCTTTCTTTAAAACTTTTTCCTTTTATTAAATTAATAAAATACAAAAATAATAATATTTAATCTTTCTTTTTTAGAATAGATTTTATTTTCAAGTAAATACATGCATTTCATAATTGATTGATTTTCTTTATTTTATAATTTGTTATGGCTTTACATTGAATTGCGACAATTCAATTTGGTTGTAATACTTGATATTTGAACATTGCTATTCTTATGAGACTCATCCCCATTTGTAATAATTGTACCCCCATCCCCGGATACTTTTGTAATAACTTAGACTTTTAATTCTCGCACTTTATGCTTTCAAATATGCCATGATTAGAGATTAGGGTTTGTATGCAAAGATTCAAAACTCAATCACTAGATGACCTAATACAAAGACAAAAAGCATGTAAATTTACAACACAATGCACACATGCACCCTTAGGGTTTCATCCACTTGTTGCCTTGAAAATGGCCATGTTATGCATGCTAGGTATCTTGGCAAAAACAAAACAAAAGATCATAGTC
Organism: Vicia faba; assembly: GCA_948472305.1. Taxonomy (NCBI): domain Eukaryota; kingdom Viridiplantae; phylum Streptophyta; class Magnoliopsida; order Fabales; family Fabaceae; genus Vicia; species Vicia faba. Next base: position 964,629,499 of record OX451740.1, read on the forward strand.
CCTCAATGACGCTATCTTGGTTTCCCATACAAAATGATCTAGTACCTCGGAAAATTTTCTAAAGATACTTGGCACAATTGCTATCATGGTCAATACGATGACCCGCGCCTGTCCCGTTTAACATCCTAATACAAGGTTGTTTACCAAATGCAATGGTAAAACAACACTACCAAAAGGGTTAAAAATGTGTAGGAAATACCTTTGAGTAAAATAGGGTAGACAACTCTTAGTTACTTGATCAAACTTGCAAAACATCCTTGCTATTTTCAAAACACATCTCACAACACAATTTCAAAATATTTCCTAAAATCAAACTTTCAAAACATTGAAATATCTTTTCAAAAGACAAAAACCTTTGTATATATTAAAACAAGAATCTTTACAAAGGTTGCCACAATGATGGCCTCTTTTTCAAAGCATTTTCAAAAACCACACACACAAAGCACCATTTCAAACAATTGAAAAGCAAAAGCAAGTGATCTAAACAAGTAACTAAGAGCCCATGGATAACCATGGATGAAAAGGGTGCTTGCACCTTCCCTTTTCATAATCTACCCCCCGAACCCAAGAAAACATCTCAAAGGTCTTTCCTGTGCTTTTTGACATTTCCTTTGGATAAAATAAAAAGTCGGTGGCGAGTCTTGCTAAACCGCACAATTGCAAACACAAACGCAAAACCTCAAGTCAGTTCTCCCACCGTATCACACTTATATTTGAAACTTTGCGTCTTGATATTTATCTTAATGAAATTCAAAATCTTCCATTTGAATTTGGAAAAGAATTAATTGATATTTGAATGAATTGTGGAATGATGAATAAATAATGATGTAAGCCTTAAGATCTCAAGCTTGCATCTTGTATTAGAGATCCAAATAAATTCATGAGTTGATCTTGTAATGAAGTTGTAACCATCATGTATTTATTCTTATGACGAATGATTATTCTTGAATCAAGTTTCTCTTTCCAGTATATCCTTTAATAAATGCCTCATCTGAATTCAAAAGGCCATGGTGTGAATCCATTAAAATAATCACACAAAAATAATCTTAAATAGGTATTAATGCGATGAGCGATTATTTTTGAATGAGCCCTTTTAATAACTCCTATTTAATTAACAATTGAATTCACATGATGAAAATTCCAAGTGTTATAAATAAATTCTTCCACAGTGATCTTCAATTTAATCACCCCACAGTAACGAAATTCACCCCGCGTCATGTAAATATAAGAAATTGAACCATGCTTAAAAGCTTCGACTAATCACTAGAAGAGGGATTTAAGGCAAAATGTTATCGCATTAAGAAATTGGCACAGTGAACTGAACTTAGAGATCCAAAAACTCTTAAATCATGACAAACATCCCATAAAATTCTCTCATGGCTTTCTAAACACAATTATCTTCAACTCTTAAAGAAAACATGCTGATGACTTTAAGTCGAAGCATTTGGAATTGACTTGCATAACCTGATCTTTTCTTGTATTTCAAGGCAAGGTGAAACACATGTAAACTAGTGATCATGGAACCTTGATTGTTCTTTTTTTGAATTTTGGAGACTCTTGAGGCCATCTGTTGGATAAAGTGTGGAAATAAAAACATGATTCTCTGAAAGATCCCTTGATGAATCAGTCTTCGAGAATCAATGATCAATTGTACTTCTGGCTTGAGAGGCTTAAAACCCTAATTGAGGCGTGACACCTGATGCTCTTGATTCAGATCTAATTTCTGCACATGAAATCAAAGAAACAAAAAACATACACTTCGTGCTTAATTAGAAGTTAGTCAAGCATAACATAAAATGTTTACAACACTCGATAATCTCTGCACAGGCAATGCTCGAAGGTGAAACGTTCAAAGTCGACCATATTTCGTAACCTTGATGTATATAAAAAAAATGCAAATGAAGATGGGATCTTAGGTCAAAAATTGGGGTATGACACTAATTATTTATTTAATTTCATTTAACATTATCAGTATAATAATTAGAGTCCTTAAGGTATTCTATCCCTAAATGATTAATAGATTACTGGTAAAAATAAGTTAGTAGCAGGAGAGATAATATAATTAATAAGTGACTAGCAATAAACAGTGTGGAATCAGAGATAGTAGTACAGAACCGAAAACATTAGTATTATAGCAGAAAACTACTTAGCCAAATATAGTCGAATTGCTCGAATAATTATGCAGGATGTCATAGTATATTTTGGTTGACACGGTGTATTGTATACTCTGTTATAATTTGAGAATTTGCAGGTGATGATTAATTTTGTTGAGATGCCTCTAATTATTGGAAAATATCAAGTGGTAAGCTTATTGCCAATGTTGATATTTTTGTTGAGTTGTTGTTGAATGGTTGTTGTCATTGTGTAGTTATCGTTGTTGTTGTTGTTGCTTTTAATCATGTTGTTGCATACATAGAATATCAAATTGGGAGCTCATGCTCGGTAAGTTGGCCTGGATTGGCAAATATAAAGTTGAAGGCTTATGCCTTGTTGATGCCTCTATTAATTGGAAAATTATTAAGTTGGGAGTTTTGCTCCATTGGTACCTCATGCATGTGCATAAAAACAAGTTACATTTCATGTTGCATCCTAAGTTGTTGTGTGGGTGGATTAATTATGTTACATGTTGTTAAAAAGCTGCAAAGTGGTGATTTTAGATGAACTGATTCTAATATATTATTTATCATGCGTTCGGTTATATTGTTCGATATCTCACCCCTTCTTTTTGAATGTTACCCCTATGTTGGTAACGTGCAGGTAACCCAGGGTGAAGTTTGATTACCTTCAGTAGTTCGAGTCGGTGTCGTAGCTCTGATACGTAACACTCGGGGATGAATGCTTGTTGCTTTATTATTGTGATTACTTCCATTGCTGAATTTTAAATTGATTTAGTAAGTACTTTGTTGATTTTGAAGTTGTTTTCAATTAGACAAAGATGTTATGTCAATTGAATTAAAACTTGTGATTATGCTGCTTGTTTATAAAAGTTGTTTTATTCTAAATACTAAATTATGTGGTTTACGGTTCATCCAAGTTTAAGTGTTACGTATCTGTTTTACATGCGATTAACTGAAGGTGTTTTAAGTAGTAAGTGTAGCATCCTATTTGCATGTCGAAATTTCGTAACTCTGATTTAATATTATTCTTTGGGTAGAAATGGGGTTTTACATTAGTGGTATCAGAGCAAGTCGGTCCATCCGACCAAATTGTCTAGTCGTAGTTTGTTTAACAATCGAGTATTGATAACTTGAATTCTAACCATTATTTGTGTTGACATTAGAAGTTAAGGATGGCTAGAAGGAATGACGCTTCAATTGCTACTGCTTTGGAGGCAATGGCAGGCTACGGAGAATCAGTCGAATGCTGACGAGAATGCTGGATCTCGCAGTTTGGCAACTTTTCAGAGGGCGAATCCGTCTACCTTCAAGGGTAAGTACGATCCTAATGGAGTGTTAGATTAGTTGAAGGAGATCGAGAGAATCTTCCGTGTGATGGACTGCACTCAAGCGCAGAAAGTTTGATATGGTACTCATATGCTAGCAGTCGAGGCTGAGGACTGGTGGCTAGAGACTTGTCAGAAATTAGAGGTTGCAGGTGAAGATATCACTTGGGTTGTGTTCTGTAGGGAATTTTTGAGGAAGTATTTCCATGAAGACTTTCGGGGTAAGAAGGAAATTGAGTTTCTTGAACTGAAGCAAGGGAATATGTCAGTTATAAAATATGCTACAAAGTTTGCTGAGTTGGCTAAGTTTTATCCGCATTATAGCGAGGCTGCCAGGTACGTCGAGGAGCACATGTGCTAAGTTTCGAGCGGCATAAGGTTGCTAGGTGTGTTGAGGAGCATAAGTGTTAGATGTCGAGCGGCACGAGGCTGCAAGGTGGGCCGAGGAGAGCAGGTACTTGTGTCGAGCGGCACAAGGCTGCATAATGTACCGAGAAGTATGGTGTGTGTTGGTCGGTATAGAGGCATAAGGGGAAGTGCCGAGCGTCATGGCCATTGTGTCGAGAGACATATGTATTTATTAATTCTTTTCTGTTGTTCCTGTGCACGTTGAGGGACACATAATCCTTTCTTATCCTTAGCGCTTCTGTGCAGACTAATTTGTTATTTAATTTTGTTTAACATTCTCAGTATAATTATTAGAGTTCTTAAGGTATTCTATCCCTAAATGATTAATAGATTACTGGTAAAAATAAGTTAGTAGCACGAGAGATAACATAATTAATGAGTGACTAGAAGTAAACAGTGTGGAATCGAAGATAGTAGTACATAACCGAAAACATTAGTATTTTAGCAAAAAATTACTTAGTCGGATATAGTCGAATTGCCCGAATAATTATGCAGGTTGTCAAAGTATATTTTGGTTGATACAGTGTATTATATACTCTGTTATAATTTGAGAATTTGCAGGTGATGATGAATTTAGTTGAGATGCCTCTAATTATTGGAAAATATCAACTGGTAGGCTTATTTCCAATGTTGATATTGTTGTTGAGTTATTGTTGAATGGTTCTTGTCATTGTGTAGTTATCGTTGTTGTTGTTGCTTTTAATCATGTTATCTCATACATAGCATATAAAGTTGGGAGCTCATGCTCGATAAGTTGGCTTGGATTGGAAAATATAAAGTTGAAGGCTTATGCCTTGTTGATGCCTCTAATAATTGGCAGATTATTAAGTTGGGAGTTTTGCTCTATTGGTACCACATGCATGTGCATAAAAACAAGTCGCATTTCATGTTGCATCCTGAGTTGTTGTGTGGGTGAATTAATTATGTTAAATATTGCTAAAGATATGCGAAGTGGTGATTTTGTATGAACTAATTCTAATATATTATCTATAATGCGTTCTATTATATTGTTTGATATCTCACCCCTTTGTTTGAATGTTACCCTTATGTTGGTAACGTGCAGGTAACCTAGAGTGAAGGTTGTTTACCTTTAGTAGTTTGAGTCAGTGTCGTCGCTCTGATATGTAACACTTGGGAAATGAACGCTTGTTGCTTTATTATTCTGATTACTTTCGTTGCTGAATTTTAAATTGATTTACTAAGTACATTGTTGTTTTTGAAGTTGTTTTCAGTTACACAAAGATGTTATGCCAGTTAAATTGAAACTTGTGATTCTGCTACTTATTTATAAAATTTGTTTTATTCTAAATAATAAATTGTGTGGTTTACGATTCATCAGATTTTAAGTGTTATGTATTTGTTTTACATGTGATTAACTGAAGGTGTTTTAAGTATTAAGTGTAGCATCCTATTTGTATTTCGAAATTTTGTAACTCTGATTTAATATTATTCATTGGGTAGAAATGAGGTGTTACATTAGTGGTATCAGAGAGAGTCGATTCGTCCGACCAAGTTGTCGATTCGTAGTTTATTTAAAAATCAAGTATTAATAATTTGAATTCTAACCGTTATTTGTGTTGAGATTAGAAGTTCGAGATGGCTGGAAGGAATGACGCTGCAATTGCTGCTTCTTTGGAAGCAATGGCTCAGGCTATGGAGAATCAGCTGAACGCTGACAGGAACTCTAGATCTCATAGTTTGTCAACTTTCCAGAGGGAGAATCCACCTACCTTCAAGGGTAAGTACGATCCTGATGGAGTGTTAGATTGGTTGAAAGGGGATCGAGAGAATCTTCCATGTGATGGACTTCACTCCAGTGCAGATAGTTTGATATGTTACTCATATGCTAGTAGTCGAGGTTGATGACTGGTGGCTAGAGACTTGTCAGAAATTGGAGGCTGCAGGTGAAGATATCACTTGGGCTGTGTTCCGTAGGGAATTCGCGAGGAAGTATTTCCCTTAAGACGTTCGGGGTAAGAAGGAAATTGATTTTCTTGAACTGAAGCAAGGAAATATGTCGGTTATAAAATATGCTGCAAAGTTTGCTGAGTTGGCTAAGTTTTATCCGCACTACAGCGACAGAAATGCTGAGTTTTCGAAGTGCATTAAGTTTGAGAATGGATTGCACCCAGAGAGTAAGAAGGCAGTTGGATACCAGAAGATTCGTGTCCTTTCCAATTTTATTGATATTTGCAGGATCTATGAAGAGGACAATAATGCTCACTATAAGATTATCAATAAGAGGTGGGGTAAACACTAATAAAACCGTGGTAAAGCCTATGATGCCCTACCTGGTAAAGGTAAATAGAAATTTGTCCAGGGTCAGAGAACTAGTGGGGGAGATGCTCCTGATGGTGTTGTTTGTTTCAAGGGATTGGTGACTACTTCTTTTGTGTGTTTAAAGTGCCCTTTGTCGATCATCGACAGAGACTTTACCGTTGATTTAGTTTGTTTGTGTTTAAGTGGGTTAGATGTGATCTTAGGTATGAACTGGTTAGAGCATAACTATGTTCATATTAATTGTTATAACAAGTCTGTGAGGTTTTCTACTCTTGAAGTAGAGGAAATTGGTTTGTTGTATGCTAAACGGTTGAGACAGTTGATTGTTGGAAGCGGTGTAGTGGCAAGCAACAAAAGTTTTGGAAATATTTATCCGAGAATTTATCAAGTCTATAGAGATTGGTTATTGAATTGTCGTTCGACAAATCTCTCGTTAATGAGTTTGGGGATAAATGGGTTTGTAAAGAAAATGTTATCAAGAGAAAATAAATGTAAACAAAAGTAAAAACTAAGGAAGAACCTATCAAGCCTGCATATAATCTACTCATCACAAACTTAAATTACCGACCAGTTACATTCAACCTAACAATACTCATAAATGTCACCACGTATCACTCACAACCTAAGTCATTTCTAACCTAAATTGAGAGACTGGCTGTATCACTAAGGGAATTATCTCTCTACCACCTTAACAACATAGAAGACAACTATGTAATTGTATTGACGATCTCTCAGTATATCACAACCACACAAAGGCATTAAGCTCTGATACCTAAGTATATGTCAGCTCGAAATCTATCTCTAGAGTTCAGAAACTAACAAATTATCATCCTAGATAAGAATATAAGCATTATATGTCTATAACAACTCAAATTCCTAGCACAGATCAAAAATCCAGGACAACAATCGACAAATATTTGTAAAGCAAGTTTAATATAACGCCATGGACGACAAATATACATGAGTTTAAAGTAAATACATATACAAACTCAACACATAAAGAATACACAAAGAATAAGAGAAATGAACCATAATCTACCGGTTTGTCAGCGTCGATTTAAGAGATATCAACCCCGGATCATCCGTATGCAAGCGTCGATGTTGTTTTCTAAGCCAATCCTATCCAAAAATGAAGTTTGATGGAGTTGGTGTCAAAAATACTCAAAACTATACCCAAAAAATGTGTATTCACACATAAATACGCATTTCTGACTGTCCAGCATCGTGCGACGACCAAAAAGCGTCGCCCGGCGACTAAAATAGTGTTTTTCCCACGTAACAGCTCGCCTAGCGTCGCTCGGCGACCAAAAGCGTCACCCGACGACAGATGACAACAAGTTGAAAAACCAGCCCAACATTCTGCACTATTTCAGCCATAACTTTTGAACTATAACTCTGATTCGCGCCCGATCGGAAGCGTTGGAAATCTTATGCAATGCTCTATCTAACAATGCCTAAATATCAATGCTTGGATACATACAAAAATGAGATTAAATCAATTAAACTCAATAATATTTACATAATAATGCAATAAATACACTATAACATAAACTATATCGAATATACACTTAAGCCAATGAGTGCTAATTATTCACACTAAAATTCACAACAATTATTCACTCATCAAACTCTCGCCAACTTAAAACATTGTTTGTCCTCAAACAAAATAAAATAAACTTAAAGAAGTAAAAGAAGATAATCAAAGAATCACGAATCAACAAATTTTTTAAAACGGAAAACAAATGTATGGTTCAAAATAAAAACATACAGACAAGGCAAAAACTTACCACTAAACTACAACGATATCATGTAAACGAAATGAATCCTAAGTACAAAAATCATACTAAAAATTCTAAAACAAAACAAGCTCAATAATGAATCACACCTAGCAAACATTCATCGGTAGATGAAAAACACACAATGGTGAGAACTTTTGACACTCATCTACAATCTTGCAAACAATAGACTAAATTATGCATTCATCCAAAAACTCATATTGAAAATACAAAGACAAGAATCACAAGGGATTTTCAAGGTTGTAATGTGGCTTGGTTAACAAACAAGTGATAAGTCCTAAAGCTAATCGAAACAAAAAATTTCCTAAACCTAAGGGAGTAATTACTCACAAAGTCTCAAGCAACACAATTTCAATCAAACTTCTTCTTCATCCCAAATTTCAAACCAACACACATCACTTATTCAACACAACATTATTCCATACTCTTTTTGTTTTTATTTTTCAAATCTTTTTCATCTTTTTTTTTTCATTTTCTAATCTTTCTTTTTCACTTTTTTTCTTCTTTTCTCTTTTTTCTTTTCAACCTCATAGAAACCTCACTATAAATGAGGAAATATTGCTCTCCCCAACTTGAATTTAAACAACATTAATGTGTGAATACTCCCTACTTTCTAAGGCAAGGTAAAAATTCATACAATAACAAATAGTTAAGGGTTCAAGAAACAAAAGAATCAACATACATAAAAAAGGTGAACTAAACACTCATAAACAAGCATCAAGTTCAAATAAACATGAATGTTGACAAAAGCTCAAAGGGGCTAACAAATGATCACACACTCACAAGGTGAATTAAATATTTGGCCAAGGTAGTTGTGCTCAAAATGAAACAAAATGCCTTGATCACTTTTATGCATTCATACAATCAACACAAACAAAATATTAAACATAATAAAATCCCGTTAAAACAAGAATTATGGCCTCCATCATATATGAACAACGTATGCTTCCTCACGTTTATGGGTAAAACGGGAACTAAAGTGATTCAAGTCATGAGCAAGCAATGCAAAAAGAATGAATGGCATGGTAATTATACAAATGAAAAGTTTCCTAAACATGCTATGTTATAGAAAGCGATAAACGAGTACATGGCGTGTACCAACTTCAAAATAATATCATTACCATACATCCGCGAGTTGAAATGATCAAACTCGGAAAATCACCTCAAAATTCTTCAAGTTACCGGACCAAAATTTGATAACAAATAACAACAAAAGAAAAATAATAATCCTATAAGTTTTAATGTAAAAAGTTTACAATATATACAATGAACAAAACTCCTCAATCTAAACACAACAAGCTTTCGGAAAACTCAAATTGACATGACAAAACAAATACAAATAACGATATGAAAACTGGGTGAAAATGAACTAACAAATTGAAAAGTGAAGATTTGAAACTCAAAACATTTCCTTGTTTCAACTTGTTAAAACACAAATCACCAATAAAATAAACAAATACAAACAAACATGCTTGTTTTACGTCGTAAGCTCAACACCTTTATTGTGTGAGCTAGTAACCTCCTTTCATCATGCCATGGTATTGTCACATCGCACAAACCTAAAGAAAGTGTCCTAAAAATCACACAACAAACATTACGAAAACGAGATAATTTACAACAATACGTGAAAACACATATATGCACAAATATCATATACAAGTAATGTACAATTTCTATACAGCATATACATTAATTACAAAACTCAAAAACAAAAGAATTATCGCAATGCGAAGACAATAGAACCAATCCCCGGCAACGGTGCCATTTTGTTGGAAGCGGTGTAGCGACAAGCAACAAAAGTTTTGGAAATATTTATCTGGGAGTTTATCGTGTCCACAGAGATTGGTTATTGAATTGTTGTTCGAAAAATCTCTTGTTAATGAGTTTGGGGATAAGTGGGTTTATAAAGAAAATGTTATCAACAGAAAATAAATGTAAACAAAAGTAAAAACTAAGGAAGAACTTATCAAGCCTGCATATAATCTACTCATCACAAACTTAAATCTATCGGCCAGTTACATTCAACCTAACAATACTCATCAATGTCACCACGTATCACTCACAACTTAAGTCATTTTTAACCCAAATCAAGAGACCGACTATATCACCAAGGAAATGATCTCTCTACTACCTTAACAATATAGAAGACAACTATGTAATCACACTAACGATCACTCAGTACATCAGAACCACACAGAGGCATTAAGCTCTGATACCCAAGTAGATGTCAAATCTAACTCTATCTCTAGTGTTCAGAAACTAACAAATAATCATCCTACATAAGAATCTAAGCAGTATATGTCTATAACAACTCAAATTCCTAGCACAAAGCAAAAATCCAGGACAACAGTCGACAAAGATTTGTAATGCAAGAAAATATAACGCCATGGGCGACAAATATACATGAGTTCAAAGTAAATACATATACAAACTGAAAACATAAAGAATACACAAAGAACAAGAGAAATGAACCATAAATTTATCAGTTTGTCAGTGCCGATTAAAGAGAAATCCATCCAGGATCATTCGTATGCAAGCTTCAATGTTATTTTCTAAGCTAATCCTATCCAAAAATGAAGGTTTATGGAGTTAGGGTCAAAAATACCCAAAACTATCCCAAAAAAATGTGTTTTTACACCTAAATAAGCATTTCTACTGTCCAGCATCGCCTGGTTACCAAAAAGTATCGCCCGGCGACCAAAACAGCATTTTCCCATGCTACAGCTTACCTAGCTATGCTCGTAGACCAAAAGCATCGCCCGAAGACGGATGACTGAAAGTCGAAAAAACAGCACAGAATTCTGCATTATTTCGGCAATAACGTTTGAACCGTAACTCTGTTTCACGCCTGGTCGGAAGCATTGGAAAGTTTATTCAATTCTATATCTAACAATGCCTAAATATCAATGCTTGGATACCTACAAAAATGAGATAAAATCAATTAAACTCAATAATATTTACACAATAACACAATAAATACACTATAACATAAACTATACTGAATATACACTAAAGTTGAGGTTTATTGACAAAAAGCAAATGAATTAAGCTGATGAGTGCTAAATATTCACACTCAAATTCACAACATTTTAGAACTCATCATTGATGCAAGAAGAGGCTCAGATGTTCTCGTTGATGGTGTCGCTATCTGTCGAGATTCAAGCTATAACCGAGGAATTGCAAGTGGTGCGTGAAGACAAATTTGCTATTGGTCTTGTACCTAGTACCAGAAATGTTTCTATGGCACCATACAAGATGTTTGTATCTTAATTGTCAGAATTAAAGAAGCAATTGGAAGATTTACTTGAAAAGAAGTTTGTGAGACCAAGTGTATCATCGTGTGGAGCTCCATTGTTGCTATTAAAGAAGAAAGATAGAATTTTTGTATTGATTATAGAAAATTGAACAAATTGACGATCAAGAACAAGTATCCGCTTCCGGGAATAGACAACTTGATGGATCAATTGGTGGGTGCTCGTGTGTTTAGCAAGATTGATTTAAGGATGGGCTATCATCAGATTAAAGTGAAGGATGGGGATATCCAGAATAATGCTTTTATAATGCGTTATGGATATTATGAGTATTCGGTGATGCCTTTCGGTGTTACTAATGCGCCGGGAGTATTCATGGAGTACATGAACCGTATCTTTCATACTTATTTGGATCGGTTTGTGGTGGTTTTCATTGATGACATTTTGGGTTACTCTAAATCGGAGAAGAGCATGCATAACACTTAAGAATAGTATTGTAAGTTTTGAAAGAGAAAAAGTTGTAGGCAAAGTTGTCTAAGTGTAAATTATGGTTAAAGGAAATTAGTTTTCTTGGCCATGTTATATCAGGTAGTGGCATTGTTGTAGATCCATCTAAAGTAGATGTTATGTTACAATGGGAAACTCCAAAGTCGACTACCGAGATTAGAAGATTTTTAGGGTTACCTGATTATTATAGAAGGTTTACCGAAGGTTTTCTAAGTTGGCACTTCCGTTAACTAAGTTGACATGTAAAGGTAGAGCTTTTGTATGGGACGTTCAATGTGAAGAAAGTTTTACGGAATTGAAGAAGAGATTAACGTCGGATCCGAATTTGACATTACCTAATTCAAGAGAACCTTTTGTTGTATATTGTGATGCTTATAAATTGGGTTTAGGAGGTGTACTTATGTAGAACAACAAAGTAGCTACTTATGCATCAAGATAATTGAGAACTCATGAGAATAACTATCCTACACGTGATTTAGAACTTGTTGTCGTTGTTTTTGTGTTGAAGATTTGGAGGCATTATCTTTATGGTTTTAGATTCGAAGTATTTAGTGACCATAAGAGTTTAAAGTATTTATTTGATTAGAAGGAGCTAAATATGAGACAATGAAGATGGTTGGAGTTACTATAACATTATGATTTCGGTTTAAATTATCATCCAGGTAAAGCTAATGTTGTGGCTGATGCTTTAAGTCAAAAGAACTTACATATGTTGGCAATGATGGTTACAGAATTGGAATTAATCGAATAGTTCAGAGATATTAGCTTAGTTTGTAAGGTGACACCGCAGAGTGTTACATTGGGAATGTTGAAGATTAATAATGATTTTCTGGATAGTATCAACGAAGCTCAGAAGTTAGATGTGAAATTGGTAAATTTGATGGTTGGAATCTATCAGTCTGAGAATAGTGATTTCAAGTTAGATGCGTAAGGTATGTTAAGATTTCGTAATCGAATTTGTATTCCTAACAATACATAGATAAAAAGAAAGATTCTTGAGGAAAGTCATGGAAGTAATTTGAGTATTCATCCAGGAGCTACAAAAATGTATCAAGATTTGAAGAATTTGTTTTGGTGGCTTGGGATGAAGCGTGACGTAGCACAGTTTATGTATGCATGTTTGACTTTTCAGAAGTCGAAAGTTAAACATCAGAAGCCTGCATTGTTAATGTAACTATTAGAATTTCCAGAATGGAAATGGGATAGCATTTTAATGGACTTTGTAACATGATTACCTAATACTCCAAGAGGACATGATTTGATTTAGGTGATTGTTAATAGGCTTAAAAAGTCGGCTCATTTTATTCCTATTAACATCAGTTTTCCAGTGTCGAGGCTAGCAGAGATTTATACTCGTGCAATTGTAAAGTTGCATGGTGTTCCTTTGTGTGTTATGTCGAATAGAGATCCGGGGTTTACTTATGATTTTTGGAAGAGTGTGCAAGAGGCGTTAGGTTCTTAGTTGAGGTTGAGTTTGGCATATACTCCTAAGACGAATGGTCAAACTGAAAGGACTATTCAATCATTAGAAGATTTGTTAAGAGCATGTGTTCTTGAACAAGGAGGTTCGTGGGACACTTATCTTCCATTAATAGAGTTCAAGTATAATAATAGTTATAATTCTAGTATTGGAATGGCACCTTTTGAAGTGTTTTATGGTTGGAGATGTAGAACTACTTTATGCTAGCATGAGTCTGGAGAAAGTTATCATACCCCAAATTTGTCCTACCTTTTCACTTCTATCTGGATTAGGCTTTGCATTTCATTTGCATCATTCTCATTAGGTCATTAACACATCATTCCTACATTTCATTAAGGCGGTGGTTCAAAGTATCAGTGGTTGTGCTAATTAATGCTTCACTTTGGTGTGAGTTTTCTTCATTAGATAAAGGCAGATTCATCTGGAAGTGGGCAGTGGAATCAGGTTCTGAAGTATGGTTGTCATGAGTTTCTGTACATGGCCATTTCTCAAGATCTTGGATTAGGGTTTATTTCCCTATGGGTGATTAGAAATCAGGGTTTATTAGCATCATGCCTCGGCTAGGGTTTGAACTTTTCAAGTGTTTAGTATGGCTAATTATTGATTCTCAGAGGCTACTTCATGAAATCTTGGCCTATAATCTCAAGAGAACAGTCAAGACTTCATCATCACTGGTTCATAAGGGCGTCAATATGCTTTGGAATGGAAGGAAAGTTCAGATTTGCAACTCAATCCAAAGCACTTTGACCAAAGTCAACATTTTCAAGATCAAGTTCAAATGATTGTAACTTCTTCAGTATTTAATATTTTTGAGTGTTTCTTTTGGCATGTGACTCTCATTGACATCATATCTAACTTCTCTTTACAAGTCAAGAGATGATTATGTGCTGAGGATCATCAAAAGTTTGAGTACTTTAGAGGTCATTTTGTGGAATTTAACCTAATCTCATAATGGTTGTGCCTAACCTCCAAGGATCATAACTTCTTCTATTCTTGACATTTTAATTCGATTCTTTTTGTACATTGTCACGAAGGATGTCATTTACAGGTTTACTTCAAGGATTAAGGGAAAACTGTGTTTAGAAGACCTTGAAAGTTATCGAATCGTCATAGGTCATTTTAATGATTTAGAATGTTCTTAACTTCTAATTTAAACTCATGCCATAATTGTTTTCTCAAGATTATGCTTCTCATGTTGAGATCATTCATGGAACAAGATGTTGAGTTCAAAGATTCATGTTGAGTTCGAACAAGATGTTGCTTATAATATAAGTCACCATGTTAGAAATTGATTTAGGATCTTGTTGAAAATGATTTGAGGATTATTATGAATAATGTTTTTGATTTCAATTCAAGCTAGAAAAGCATTACGCAATATCACTAGTTTCGTCCAAATTCTTTATGGTTCATTCACATGAATTATTTTGAATTCAAGGTATCAAAGACATGTTCACTTAAATTTTCTCAAATTCATTCAAGCTTCCAATATTCGAGCCTCATTGGAATTCAAACATGATAAAATTGTGCTTTGATTCATGGGTTCTCTAAGTTATAATTCTCATGAACCAAATCAAGTTGACAAACCTAATTCAAAGTTCATGGTTATTCATATATTTTCAAGCATATCATTATTAAAATCCAAGACTTTTCACCATGAGAGTTCTTACATCTATTCAAGCATTCGAGTTCCATGAGATAAATCAACATTAATTCTTAAAAGTTACAAGAACAAAGTGCAAGACTTTTCTTAGTTGCATTACAATTAAAGATAATTTAAGTTTCTACAAATTTTCAAGTTAAAACAAAAGGAAAATAAATCTCAAGTTCTTATGCCTAAAGCGAATTCATCCATATAATTACAAAAGAGGTTGAAGGAGTTACAAAAGAAATCATAAGTCTATGCTAATTTGTTTCTAATCGTCTAGGCCTACGCTTAAACTTCATACTCCAAAACCATGCTACATCATGCTAAAAAGGCCTCACATCAGTCCAAGGCTTGCACCAAACTGTCCAAACCTACAAAATCCTTGCCAAACCTGTTCATAAGACATCCCAAAATCAGTCTCTGCTACAAGTTATCTACACCAATCCACAACACAACAAAACATGCTTCCCTACATTAACCTACTGCAAAACAGACCAAAAACAATGCCTTGTATTATACTGTCAAAACATGGTGTCCGTTCTACTACTACTAGCCCAAAACCATGTCAAAAACAGTCTGCAATACTGCTCCATAAACCTGCAAAATCCTGTACATATCAGCCCAAAAACAATGTCATAACAGCCCTACATAACCTGTGTTTCTTACTGTCAAAATTTGTCCACTCCCCTCCAAAAACTGCCAACATTGTACACAAATAACACATGTTAAAACCTGAATCCAAAAAGCAAGAAATGAGCATGTCAAAATTGTTCAAATTGACCCAAACTTTCCCCCCAAAATCCCCATTAATTCCTCTATATCAACCACCCTCTGTTCATAATTGAGAGACAAAAGAGAGTTCACTAATAAGAGAGGAAAAATTCAACAAGAAAAACAACAGAGAAAACCAAAGAAGAATACCTCACAGACTCGAATTCACTCACTCACCAATTCATGTACCTTTCCATAACTATCACCTTCACTTACCTCTAACCACGTCCAACATAATTTTCTTCATTCTGTAGGGATCCAAAACTCCAACCGAGCCTTATACCATAAGACTCCCTTTAATTACCATTAAACCATCAATGATACAACCTTCAAATCTCCAATATCCTCCAACCTTCATTTTCAAACCTGCAACACATAAGTAGTAATGCATCACTGACAATTATAGCAAACCTGTAAAACAACTTGAAACTTACAACAAACATAACTCTTCGCTCTTCACAACACCTTTATACCCTAACCAACACCATCATCTCCAACGACCTACCCGTAAATTCGCACAGAGCAGAAAAATAAATTCACAACAAACAAATCCCAAAATGAAGGAAGGAGATTGAGAACAGAGACAAAGGAGAATGGAAAGCAAAAAAATCAGAACAAACATACCTGGATTCAGGTAGATTTCCAGTTATTTTTGTTGCTTGTTTTCTCTTTAATTGCAAATCTTGTAAATGGGGAACTCCGGGTTTTGATTTGGGAATGAGGGTTTATGTTATGTGCTCTTATTTTTATCATTTTTTCATGTAAGAAAGTTTAACCTTGAGAGGAGGGGGTTATCGAGAGAGAATAAGAGAGGGTGAGACGATGAAGAGAGCGTGAGAATAAGAGGAAATCGAGAGAGTTTGAGGGAGTATATTGAACAAAAATTTGAAGAGCATAGATTGACAGTGTGAATCGGAAAAGAGCAAGAGGGTTTGAGGAATTTTGGTGTTATTGAGTGATTGAGAGATGAGATGAGAGAGGGAAGAATAGAGTTAACAATGAGAGGGTGAGATGAACAAAAGAGTAAGGATGGAGAAAGGAAGAGCGCAGGTTTGAGAGAAATTCACGTGAATGAGATGAGAGAGGGAAGAACAGGGTTGAGAAGGCGGTAATTTAAACAGAGGGATTCATATGATTTTCGGATTGGGAATTTATAAAAAAGAGGATAATGCTTTTGTTTTAATTAAGTTAATTGGGAAAATAATCAGTATTAAATTATAAATTAATTTTGTTCCCCTTCCCAAAGCTCACATCAACGGTGCCCTTTCACCTTAAAATTAGGGTTCCAAAATAAAACCCTCCCTATTCCCTCTTAGATGGGTTTGGGTTTGGGCCAAGCCCAACCCATTTTACAAGTTTTGGTTTTTATAGTTTTTGAGTAGTATAATAAACGAATGAAGTTAAGTGGTGCAGTGGTCATAGCCTTGTGTGTGTAAACTAATGGTCACGAGTTCAACACCCACAAGGACCATTTTTTCACTTTCTTTTACATTTCCTTTGTTTTAGTCTTTTCCTATTAAATCTTATTCTTATTTATTTGTTTTATCCTCTTCTTTTAATAAATGATTAAATATCAAATATTTATTTCCTTCTCTTGCTTTCAATATTTTTATTAAGTTAATAAAAAAATATTAGATTTGGTCGATTCTTGATGGTATATTCCCTTAAGAGATTCTACGAAACGATTAGTCATTTTACGTTGAATTAGATCTTAGGTTAGAACCCATGCAGGACAACATTAAGGTAGATTTTCCCCTTAGACTTTTCTCTTGTAAATATTAAAACAAAAACTTCTTTCTTAATAAAAAAATCCAAAAACAATTAATCATTATTCAAACCCATTTCCCATTTAACAAAACATTCAACAAATCAAAAATTTCCTCAAAAGGGCATGTTATCTTCGTTCTACCGCGATACCGGCCGTGCCTATTGCTGGAATGCATGCGTTAACGTCACCCACTAAAAAAACACCAATAAACCATCATTTTCTAGAAAAACTATGGTGTTTCGATTCCTTCACTGGATACGTAGGCAAAAGGTTGTGAGACCCTCACGAACGCACTAATAAAGAACCATTTATTTCCCCTTAGCAAGTATAGTTATTAGATAGATACACCCTTAGAAGCAAATAATCAAAATGGATCCCGTTGAGTATAACAGATGTGAGGGGTGATAATATCTTCCTCTTGCATAACCAACTTACTTACCCTCTCTGCTTGTTGCAAGACCATCTTATCCATCCTCTCGTGGTTTTCTCGATATTTCCCCTTCCTTTAGGATAAATAATGTTTAGTGGCGGCTCTGAGTTTTTTACCGGTAGCCTCAGTTGGAGACTCTGCTGGGGAATGTCTGCAAGTCAACCCTAGTTTTGCTTATCTATTTTCTTTGGGTGTTTATTTATTTACTTTATTTTGCTTTACCGCTTTATTTATTTATTGCTTTCTTTTGTATATATTGCATTATACTGTTGCTACTCACATATTCTGGATATGTTGTATCTTTTGTGATGTTGGGTTCAGTGATTACATTTGATAAGTCCCATACCTGGACTTGGGATCACATTTAGGATTAGGACGGGCAATATAGTCATGTTAACTTTGAGGGATTAATCACGAAGAAGGAGGCATGAGATCCCCTACTCGGTGGAGGTCCCCTTGAATGTAGTGTTGTTTACCGAGTAATCGAAAAGAAATTATTGCTTTCGATCTGGGATCCAGAGAAGCTGAGAGTCGTAAAACCATTAACCCATCCTGGCCTTTTTTAGGTGTAGTGCAGAGACTATAACAGAGTAATCTGAAAGTAGTTGTCACTGATGTTGCACTCGGACGAGTTTTTTCTGCGAATATTACTAATTATCGAGTAATTGGGACGTTGGTAATATCCAAATGAAGAGCATAGACTCTGAGATTTCTCTAGAACCTTGTTCGACAGGTGATAAACCCCTAGTACATACCTTATGGGTGGTGTCATACGGTGGGAGAACTGACTTTACATGTTTTGCATTTTATTCGTAAGTGTTGCAATTACCAAGAGTCACCACCGACTTTTCTTTTATCAAACAAAGGAAAGGGTGAAAAGAACAGGAAAGACCTTTTTAAAGATTTTGAGTTCGAGGGGTAGATTATAGAAAGGTAAAGTATTAGCACCCTTTCCATCTGTAGTTATCTACGGGCTCTTAGTTGCTAGCTCACTTTGAAAATGCTTCTTTTTTGTGTTTGTGTATTTGAAAATATTTTGGAAAGATGCCGTAGTGCGGAGAACTGTGTAATGTTTCTCGTATCTTTGAGAACGTATACAAAGTATTTTTATCTTTGAAAATATTTTAGAGAAAAGTCTATCTATGTGTGAAAAATTGTTTTGTTTTTATGAGCAAGCAACTGTGAGTTGTCTACCTACTCGAACAGTCTTTGTTCTTTTCCTCTTTTCCTATAGACAATGCTATCCTACTATTAGTCAGTAGGTGGCCCTATCATTTGATATTTGAGGGACAGGCGAGGGTCATCGAACAGTCCCAAAAGCAACTCGTAAGATACTTTATCAATTACCCTAAAGTTTTAAGATCATTTACCGAGGAACCGTCGAAAGGGTCATCGGGGGACTTATGATCTTATAACAAAAGGGTCACTACTAAAATTTCTTACGTTCGAGAGATGTGACTTCTTTATTCCGAAGGCAACAAGTGGAGGTACCTTAGAGGTGCGCGTGTGCAAGTGTGTTGGGTTTCAATTATTTATCTTTAAACAATTAGGATTTCTACCGTTTATTTTCAAATCTTATCATGCAATCCTATTAAGCATTCATCTAACAACTAATATGTATAAGTAAGAGAAATAAAAGTGCGAGAATTTAAACTACGCTATTACAATGCTTCGGGACGGGGGAATTACAAACCAAAAATGGGGAATTAAAAGAAATATATTTTTTTTGTTTTTGCATTTTTTATTTAGAAAAAAAGTTAAATTAAATTAATGAAACCTAAGTCTATTTGTTTAAAAAAAGTGATTAAAAATTATTAATTTAAAATTAATTTGATTAATGAAAACCTAATCCTTATATTTTTTCTGATTTTGATTTTATGATTTTTGTTATAAAATAACGAAAGAAAAGTTAATCAAAAAAAAAGTGAATACAAAAAAAAATAGGAAATGAGCCTGCAATAATAGCAATTAGGGAGTAAAAATCTGAATACTAGGGCATAATCCAGAATTTCAAGCACTGTAAAATTGCCAATTGGGGGTGGAAAGGCCAAAATCATTATGCCCAATCCAAACAGCCCTGAACATTTGCGTTGGATCCGGTGCAGGCAGTTCAATGGAGCACGCCATGGGGAACTCATCCTCAGCCTCAGATCTAGGCTGATTGAGATCCAATGATTATGAGTTGAAGTTCATTCTGCACGTGATGGGCCTGTGTTGCATGGGATCCATACAAATATTATGTTAAAAAACAAAATGCAGAACCTGGGGATCGATCCCAGGCTCTTAGACTCTCCAACAAATGCACTTTACCACTGGGCCAGTTAAATCATTCGTCATATATAATGAACAATAATAATATAATGCAAAAATAGTTGTATTCTCATTTTTGAAACGCGCGCCATATTGGATTTGAATGGACCAATAAGGATATGAATTTTTGCTACGCCAGCCTCGATCGGGGTCAAAGGAGTTCAAGCATGTCGGAGTTGACCTCCGGTCATCTTCTCCGGTCGTATAAAATCTAGATCTGAAAAAATAAGCAAAATCAAAGTTCCAGATTTAAGCCACCCCCTAATTCGCATGCTACGAATCCAACCATGGCACTGGTTTTGTCTGAAACGAACTGAATCTTTGGAAATAAATCTCGACTAAAATTTTTCCCTAAAAATGGAAAAACTCCATCCTCACTCCAAGCCTCACACGTAATGGTTCTAAACAATCACAAACATTAGTATGAACACATGTATTTATATATATACCATTTATATTGCATGAGTAACGAATTTGGATACACGAAAAGCTTACCAACTGGTGCACTTGAAGGTGAGGGTTCTGGGCATGATTTAGCTTGAGGAATGGCTGGAAACGAATCCTGGGAATCTCAGGATGATGATAGGGCCCCTGGAATGGATTGAATATGGCTGGAATTTGATTTTTGAATTTTGAGAACCTTGATATTTTTTTTTGAAATTTTGTAAAGCTTCTTTAAGCAGATTTTGTGTGTCCCTTTAAGCTTGCAAGGTTATGTATATATAGAGGAGTGAGTGATGGTGGAAACAAGGAAAAATATAAAGGGATTAAACCATGGTTTCATGACAAAATAAAATTTTGAAAAATTCCCTAAATGGTGTGATTCTTGCCACTTTTGTTTTGCAATGAACATGTACATGTTTGCAAGAATTTATGGGCCCAGAGTTGATCCAACCAGCTAGCCCAACATGTCTTAATCCATTATTATTATTTTATGTAATTTATTTTATATTTATTTAAATAAAAACAAAATAAATACAAATAAAATAATGCGAAAATACAAGGTAAGGCAAGAGTGAGTTTAGGAGTATTTTGCAAATTCATGGACATTTTTGAACCCTAAAAGTTAGGTCCATTAACCTAAAAATGTAATTTTGCTCAAAGTTGATTTCATGCATTTTCACAAATTTTCCCAACTTGTGCAACTTATAACTTGCTCAATTTTCACCTGTTGAAGATGATCTTTGATATTTTGGAAAGCCCACGATGTGCTCTACAATATTTATGTTGAGCATTTTTTTATTTTGAAGAAATTATCTTGATGTAAGTTGCCTTGACAAAAAGTGTCTTTTGTTGACTTTTGAAAATGACCTATAATGTATGAGATCATATCTTCCAAATGAAGTATTTTTTGGACTTCATAATGAAAGCAAAGTTGTAGAGAATTGAATTTTCTTCAAAATGGGCTTTGGTTGGGGAAAAGTTGATGAAGCATGTGAAAGTTATTCCTAGTCAAAGTTCAGTTGACTTCTCCTAAGGAAACCCTAATTTGACAAATCTTGACTTTTGATGATATAAGGACTTTCCTAAGGGAATCATGATCAATTATTGATCAAATTATGAATATCACTTCAAAATGTTAATGTTGACAAAAAATTTTGAAGTTTGACTGCAAGTTGACCATATTTGCCTTTTTGACTAATACACTTGATTTTTCAAGCATTTAAGTCATTGACTGAGAAAACTTGTGATGTAGGGCTTGAAACTTGACATGGACCTTGTTGAGGACCTATGAAGAACCATGGAAGCCACTTGATACCTTTTCAAACCAAATTTCCTATAGAAACTCCAAACCCTAGTTATAAGCCTTTGTTTTAGGAGGTGTATCTTGACTAGTCAACCCTTTAGTGTTTTGACTACTTGAGGAGCCTTGAAAGAATGCTTTGAGAAAAACGTGAGGGAAAATTTTAGGGTACAACAACTTCCCCTGTTCAATATTCTTAAACCTAAAGAGTTATATTGGCTTGTTCGCCATTCATGACTTGAAGGTAGAAGATGATTGAACACTCAAGTGCCTAAAAATTTGCACTCGCCTGTGCAAGATGATGATGTTGTTGGATGATTGCATCAGGAATGGTCTTATAGATGCCATTTGGGGAAGTGACGGAGAGTCTTCGGAGATGGACTTATAGATTCCATCCAAAATGATTGTTGACTTCAACTAGAATAAATCTTTGGTTGACTTAAACTAAACCAGCAAAGGTCTTTTACGCGTTTTTAATTGGAAAGGGTATTGGAATGAGTCTCCAAAAGAATCGTCCTTTTAGGGTTTAGTCTTTGAGGGGATATTTGTTAGATCTATGAGGGAAAAACTTTTCAGAGTAAGCTTCTGTTGGTCAGAATTTGGTCTCCGAAGAAATGCTTTATCGGAATCCAGTCTCCGAGGAAAACACTTTGTCAAAATTCAGTCTTCGAGGAAGTGCTTTATCGAAATTCAGTCTCCGAGGAACTGCTTTTTCAGAATTCAGTCTTTGAGAAAATGATTTGTCGAAATTCAGTCTTCGAGGAAATGCTTTATCAAAATTCAGTCTCCGAGGAAATGTTTTGTCGAAATTCAGTCTTCAAGGAAATGCTTTATCGAAATTCATTCTTTGAGGAAATGCTTTGTTGAAATTCAGTCTTCGAGGAAATGCTTTATCGGAATTCAGTCTCCGAGGAATTGCTTTGTCAAAATTCAGTCTTCGAGGAAATGCTTTATCAAAATTCAGTCTCCGAGGAAATGCTTTATCGAAATTCAGTCTTCGAGGAAATGCTTTGTCAAAATTCAATCTTCGAGGAAATGCTTTATCGGAATTTAGTTTCCGAGGAAATGCTTTGTCGAAATTCAGTCTTCGAGGAAATGCTTTATCGGAATTCAGTCTCTGAGGAAATGCTTTGTCGAAATTCAGTCTTTGAGGAATTACTTTATCGAAATTAAGTCTTCGAGGAAATGCTTTATCGGAATTTAGTTTCCGAGGAAATGCTTTGTCAAAATTTAGTCTTCGAGGACATGCTTTATCAGAATTCAGTCTCCGAGGAGATGCTTTATCGAAATTCAATATTCGAGGAAATGCGGTCTGGTCATGTAGATGATTAATGATATTAATCTGTCTGTAGACTTTACCTGAAAAGATAAAGAATTAACCATATGCAATGTCATGATATATGAAATTTATTGTGTAATGATGTTTTCAAAATAAATGAGACTGTGTTATATGCTTTTCGTACGCATATGGTATGATATTTTATAAATGATGTATGAATATGCAATGTTTTTGAGGTGCATTTGTAAATCTTGAACAACGTCTTAGTCTGGGAAAATAGATCCCTGACTGTCACTGGAGATGAAGAGTATGTGTAACCTTCAATCTTCAGGGAATTGTTTCTGTCGGGGATTCCTACTTGCTATTTGAGGAAACTCCGATGAAGAACATTGATTTCTGCTTTCTGAGGGAAATATGTTGGAGAGTGTTAACTCCTGCTTGGAGAAAAAAGAGTTCAAGACTTTGGTCGTTCTTTACTCCATTGGGGAGTTATAATTCTTTGTATACCCTAACTAGGGATAACATCGTTGGATAACTTTCTGACTCGTCTGAGGAGGATAAAGTTGACTGACATCTGATCTGATAGCAACTCTCTAGGGATAGTGATGACTTCACTAGGGAGATAAACCATGTTGGGAAAATAAAGCCCGATGACAAAGTCTGAACTCCTTTGGGAAGTAAACCTTGTTGATGGAGGGATATCTTGTTGAGGGAAACTCTTTACTGAGGAGAATGAGTTCTTCTAGAGAGAAGCAATCTGCAGGGTTTTTTATCACTTTGAAGACTCAGCTGGGGAGAAGAATTCCCATAAACTGTAATGATCTGGATTATTTAGATAAGTAATATTACTAAGAATAAGTTTGCACTCCTTTATTCTGCTGCTGGGAAAATTGCGGGGAATGTATGATCTTGCGAAGATCAACATGTAGGGATAATCTCATGGAAGTTGCTCTGTGGGGATTAATGGGTGGCTTGGACGCCATCCCAACTCCTACAGTCTTGAGTAACTGCTCATTCATGTTTTTTATGCATATATCTATTAATAGTCAGTTGCATTTATATGCATATGCTCGTTCAATTTTAGTTATTAGACATTTTGCAAACAAAACAGAAAAAGTAAAAACAGAATTTGGCTTTGAAATTGCTTTTGTATTGATGATTTTACCCATAAACAGGCGATTTTGTACGAAGAGACATAAATCCTAGTAAGAGGAAGTTGTCGAAGAAAATATTGACAAAGTGACAACATATAGCTATGTGGGAATAATCTCGTCAAGTTCCAACTCTGCTATTGCCCTAATGTCTTCGAACATCTCATCTCTTGTTGTCGGAAGAAGGTGATTGGACTGATCTGTACCATCTGAACTTTGACTTTGGTAATAAAGCCTGTTGTAGGTGATTAGATGAGGACATAGTCATACGCTTTGATCCCTAATTTTTTCCTGGACCGCTCTTTCAGGTTTTCAATCCACCGGGATACCCTTTTTTGCCCATACTGCATTTTTAGGTTTTCGATTTGCCGGGTGTACAGTCTTTTCATATATATCCCTGATTTTTTCCCGAACCTTTTTGGTTCGCCGGGATGCCTTTATTTTTGCCTAGGCCAATCAACCTAGCGGGTTATTTTATGCGTAGTATCTTTTGACTATGTATGCATTCACAGGGTGCGGGAAACTTTCACCGTCCATGGTGGTCAATATCATAGCACCACCAGAGAATATTTTCTTGATTACAAACGGCCCTTCATAAGTGGGAGTGCATTTTCCTCTGGGATCACCTTGCGGTAGAATGATGCGCTTTATTACCAAGTCACCAGCCTGATATACTCGATGCTTGATCTTTTTGTTGAATGCCTTGATTATGCGTTTCTGATACATCTGACCGTGACAGACAGCTGCAAGCCTTTTTTGGTCAATTAGGTTTAGCTGATCTAACTTAGTCTATCCACTCGTCTTCGTCCAAGTTTGCATCTTTCATGATTCTTAGAGAGGGAATCTGGACCTCGACGGGTACGACAGCTTCCATACCATAAACCAAAGAGAATGGGGTTTCCCCAGTTGATGTTATATCTGAAGTGCGGTAGCCGTGAAGAGAAAACAGTAACATCCCGTGCCAATATTTGTATGTCACAACCATCTTCTGTATGATCTTCTTTATATTCTTATTGGCGGCCTCCACTGCGCCATTCATCTTAGATCGATATGGAGATGAGTTATGATGCTTGATCTTGAATGCACACATATCTCGGTGATCATTGTATTTTTGAGATTGGTACCGTTGTCTATGATTAACCTTTCAGGGATGCCATACTGACATATCAAGTTGTGTTTGTGAACCGGGCAACCACATTTTTGGTGACAGAGGCGAACGAGTCTGCTTCAAACAACTTTGTGAAGTAATCAATGGCGACGAGGATGAAGCGATGTCCATTAGAGGTTGTAGGCTTAATTTATCTGATCATTTCGATGCCCCACATTACGAATGGCCAAGGCGCAATCATGAAATTCAATGGTACAAGAGGAACATGAACTTTATCAGCATAAATCTGGCACTTATGACAAGTTCTCGAGTGGTGGTGACAATCAGTTTTCATAGTCAACCAATAGTAGCCAGCCCTTAAGATCTTTTTAGCCATAGTGTGCCCACTGGAGTGACTACCGAAGACACCTTCATGCATATCTTGCATAATTTCTTTTGCTTCCTTCTTGTCCACACAACGAAGCAGGGTTGAATCATGATTGCGCTTGTATAGAATTCCATTTCTTAAGAAGAACTTGGCCGAGAACCTTCGTAGGAACTTCTTGTCATTGATGGACGCCCCTTCATGGTATTCTTGAGTTTCTAGGTACTTCTTAACTTCATGAAACCAAAGTTTTCATTTACTCTGTCAGGTTCATCGAATCTTTCAATGGTAATTATGGGAGCCTTATTGTCACATCTGACCTTGAACATGGATGACATGGTGGCCAGAGCATCTGCCATCTAATTCTCTTCTCTTGCTATATGCTCTAAGGTAATTTCCTCGAAATATGGAATCGGGGTTAGTATATGCTCTTAAGGAATGAGATTCGGGTGCTTCGTATCCCAATAACCTTTAGCCTGGATGATTACCAAAGCTGAATCCCCATGCATGCTTAAGAATTTGATTCTGAGGTCAATAGCAGCCCTAAGACCCATGATATAACCTTCATATTCGGCCATGTTATTGGTACAGTCGAAGCAAAGTATGGTAGTAAAGGGTGTATGGAAACCTTCGGGGGAAATGATTACAGCACCAATTCCTTTTCCAAGAGCGTTGGAAGCTCCATCAAAAACCATAATCCATCAAGATCCTTGTTTAGGTCCTTCATACGGTCCAGGTTCCTCATAATTTGTTACTAGCATGATATTCTAGTCCGAGAATTCAAAGTTCATGGACTGATAGTCGTCTACAGCCTGATGCGCCAAATGGTCGGCCAGTACACTTCCTTTGATTTCCTTTTGAGTGGTGTACTAGATATCATATTATGTTAAGACCATCTGCCATCGGGCAATTCCTCCGGAAAGAGCTAGCTTTTCAAATATGTACTTGATGGGATCGATTTTAGAGATCAACCAAGTAGTATGGGTCAACATATACTGTCTTAGTCAGCGAGCAGCCCATGCCAAAGCGCATCAAGTTTTCTCGAGCAATGAATATCTTTTTTCACAGTTGGTAAACTTTTTGCTAAGGTAGTATATTGCATGCTCTTTTCGAACAGACTCGTCATGCTGCCCCGGTACACACCCCCATCGAGTTCTCTAGCACTATTAAGTACATAATTAACAGTCTTTCTTCGACTGGTGGCATCAGAACGGGAGGTTCCTGTAAGTATTCCTTAATTTTATCGAAGGCTGTTTGATAATAGTCGTTCCATTTTACCACTTGATCTTTCTTCAGCAACTTGAAGATTGGTTCACAAGTAGCAGTTGGATGAGAAATGAAACGGGCGATGTAATTCAAACATCCCAAGAAACCTCTGACTTCCTTCTCAGTACGGGGATCCGGCATCTCTTGAATGGATTTGACTTTTGTAGGGTCAACCTCAATACCTTTATTGATGACGATGAAACCCATGAGTTTACTAGATCTTACCCCAAAGGTGCACTTGTTCGGATTCAGCCTTAGCTTGTACTTCTTTAGTATCTCAAACAATTTGTGCAGATGATCAAGATGTTCTTCCTAAGTCTGTGATCTGGCTATCATGTCGTCAACATAAACCTCTATCTCATGGTGAATCATGTCATGAAATAAGGCTACCATAGCATGCTCATAAGTTGCCCCAGCGTTCTTCAATCCAATAGGCATGACCTTGTAACAGAAAGTTCCCCAATGTGTGACGGATGTAGTCTCTTCCATGTCTTCAGGCGCCATCTTGATCTGATTGTAACCCGAGAAGCCACCCATGAAGGAGAATACCTTATGTTAGGCAGTGTTATCGACCAAAACATCGATATATGGTAGTGGAAAGTCATCTTTGGGGCTTTCCCTGTTCAGATCCCTATAATCTACACACATATGTATCTTGACGTCTTTCTTTGGTATCGGAACAACATTAGTCACCCATTGAGGATATGACGTTACTGCTAAGAACCATGCGTTGAACAATTTCATAACCTTAGCCTTGATCTTTTCTGACATTTTAGGATGCATACGACAAACCTTATGTTTTATCGAAGCACAACCCTCTTTCATTGGAAGACGGTGAACCATAATATCAGTGTCGAGCCCTGGCATGTCTTCGTACAACCAAGCAAATATTTCAACATATTCATGTAACATCGGGATTAATCTGCTCTTGACACTGCCCTTCAAGTTGGCTCCTATCTTGACCTCTTTCCTGTATGTCTTGGTACCTAGATTTATGACTTCAACTGTCTCTTCATGTGGTTGGATAGTCTTCTCTTCCTGTATTAAAAGTCTGGCAAGTTCTCTAGGTATTTCACAATCTTCCTCGCCTTCGTCTTTGGCTTGGTAGATCGGATTTTCGAATTCATCTGAGGCAATAGCAGAATTATTATCGACAAAATCCAGAGGGGATGAGGATCTGTAATGTAGTGTGTTGGTGTATGTAAGAACACATAGATTTTTTTGAAAAAAATGCAATAAGATAAAAAGAAAGACAGGGATCACAAAATTTGTATACAAAACGTCCAATGTTTTTATTGAATGAGCAAATGTTTATGAATTAATCAACCCTTTGTTACCTTGGAAAATATTAAGGAATTCAAGTACATGTGATAAATGAAGATATTCTCATAAGTTAGGAGTCATCCTCCAAAATAAAGTTTTTTGGGAAACAGGAGCCAACGTGTGAAAAGTTGGTTTTATTAAGTTAGAGTTAATGTTGGGAAGGAGTCACACTGAAACTGTCGAAAATTGAACTACGTCGACTAGGAAGAAGTAAAAGGATATGTCAGGAGGATAAAATTGGTTAGTAGACCAAAAGGGTAAAACACAAAGACTTGGTCAAAAATGGTATTAGTCGACAAAGAAGGGTTTTCTGGACATAGAGGAAGTGTGATTATTCTTTGCCAAAAAGAAAGCGTTGAAGCAAGGCAAAAGTGATTTATGTTCAAGAGGCTTAGAGGAAATGTGGGCAGTTACCAGTAACCCACAACGTGTTCAAGCGCCAAATAGGTGGAACTTCAAAGTCATGAGCAGTTACTAGCAATCCACGACGTGCTTGAGCGCCAAATAGGTGGTAGCATCTAGTGAAGTAGTTACTTCAAGATGTTAATATTAGCCGTAGATTTTATCTAGGTAGTTAGTTTGTAAACACTATAAATAGGTAGATTTTGTGTAGTTTGGGGGTGTTCACTTGTACTCTCAAATCACTTGTCAAACTCTCTCATTCCAAGCGTCAGGAAATCAAGAGTGAAGAGTGCTTGATGTACATGAATCACCATTTTTGTTTCAATGGAAATCTTTTATCTTTCAATTATATCTTTTGAGTACTTTATCTGTTTTTTTCTTTACTGTCGAGCAAGATCTCTACGTTATCTTTTATTTCACATAAACAATTCAACAATATTTGTGGGTCACGAGTCACCTGTCAATTAGTTTAGTAAGTCTCGTTTTTTGTACGAATATCTTCTATCAGTCACGAGTTACCAGTCAGTTGATTAAATCATAGTGTGGAAAACCATTACACCTGTTTCCCCAGTTAAAAGAAAGCCATTTCCTTGACTAATATTTCGACAGAATAGGTGTGATAGCAAAACCTCTTAGCACACGTCTTGAGAACAACTAATCGACCTCACAAGTTACCCTGAGTTTAGGACTTTGGGAGAACCAGCGATTGTTTACCATTTTCCACAGTAAATAAATTGGCACACTTGGTGGGACCCAATGCTAAGAATTGGCCTGGAGTATTTATAAGTGAATGCAACTTAGAAATGGGAAGTTAACCAAAGGGTATAATAAACCATTATCTAGGAAACAAATGTCAATAATGACAAGTCCTGATAATCCAAATGTAGATGAAATATCATCACGAACTTTAATCACTATCGATCCAGTAGTTTCACAAGTAGCACTTTTTCCTCCAGTAGGGTCGACTGCTGCGGTTTCCGTACAAATGTCTCAGGCTCCACCGGGAAGCCCAAGACCAGTAATGACTACGACTACCATACCTAACGTTCCTCGTTTTGGTAATGTAGATCCTACTTATGGAATATCGTATTCCATGATTCCAGGATATCAGTCGACATCGAATACAGCAATGGCGTCAAATAATGTTCAAAATTTGAACTCTCCTTTACAAGGATTTGCGCTAACGGGAAATTATAGAGGCAACCAAAATAGGATAGCGCCTTCTCAACCCTTAGTACCGCCTCTTACTAATACTTCAGTAGCAGTATTAAGGCAACAAATGGATGATAGTAACCATGAGTTGGTTAATATGTTAACTAACTAGATGGGTAATGTATTTAATCCCATAGTACAAGAGTTGGCTGAGACTAATAGGCAGACTGCTGAAACAAATCGACAGCTAATTTCCCAATTAACGCGTTTATGTAATTTTTTAGGTGCTCCCCCGGCGCCTATTCGACAGGCACCACTTGTTCGACTAGATGCCCCTGGTCAAATAGACATGGGGGAAATACAGGATGAAACTGTCCATCAGGTAGTCTTCCTTTTCTTTCTCCTCTTCAGATTCTGACGGAACCGCTGTTTCCTTTCCTTTACCTTCTCTCTCATCAGATGTTGTTGCGAAATCCAAGGTTCTTCTAGTCTGTCCTTGAAACCTTCTCCCCATAATTACAACACCGGTTGGTTTCTTCTCTTTCTTTTTCTTCTCTTTGGCCAACAGAGTCTTCAACTCCTCTTGTCCTTTGTCCAGGGTTGTGAGTAATTGTTGAAACTGCATGTTTTGAGTTTGAAGATCTTTGAATGTCTGTTCGAGATCCATCTTACTGAGATAAACAACAGAGAGATGAGGGAACTTGTTGCAAAAGACCTGTTTATGTTATGATGAATGATATGTGCATATGCAATGTTTTCAAGGATTTCAAAGATTCAAGTTCGTTTTAGACAAAAAGAAACACACGTTATATTAATAAGATAGAGTTTGAGTGCAAAATAATACACTCTCTAAGATAAAAAAGTGGTGCGCATCCTCTTCATTGCAATGTAGGCATTTAGAGTCTGCTCTTCACGAAAGAGCCTAGTGAGTTCCGAAACTTTCTTCTCGCTCGCGTATAATTGGGCTTTGAAAGTATCACGCTCCCCTTTGAGTTGTATCCAGTCCCATTGTAGGTCTTCAAGAGATGTGGGCATGTCAGGATGTAGGATAGTGTATGGAACTTCTCCCTCCTTAGCAGGCTCAATGATCATCGGGAGGATGGAAGGATAAGGCATCATAAGACTTTGAGCGCGGGTTCGTACCCACTTGAGGTAAGGCTCAAGAGGGATGGAATTCTTGTGTCCCAAAGTCTTTCTATCCACCTTGTTTAATTTCCTCTAAGCTTGGATGAATCTCTTGCAAAGACCTTGACCGTCGTTGTCGTAGTCGAATACCAAACCTTGGATCAGCATCTCGTGCGGGCCATCCCTTCGGGCATAACCAAGCTGTCTTAAGGCTAAGCAAGGGTTGTAGGTGATGCCTCCCCTAATTCCGAGTAGAGTAGCATTAGGAAATTCCCCACAACGGTCAATGATGATGATATTATCTTTGGATCGGGAGAACCAATGAATGTATGAATGTTCGAGCGTCATTAACCTTTGTGACCACCTTAAACCTTGCTCGTTCCTTAAGACTGATTAGGGAAGATGAGAAATAAACCATCTTGCCAGGAGAGGAGTGCAACACATAAGGACACCTCTCTTCCTCATTGTACGAGTGTGAAAAGAGTGTAGGATATCCCCTAGCAATGTAAGCACCGGATTACGTGACATGAAGATTTTGACGGCGCTCACATCTATGAGCTGGTCAGGATTGGGGAACAAGACCATTCCATAGATAAGAAGAGCCACAATTTCCTCAAAGGCTTGCAAGTCTAAGGAATTCCAACAGATTTGGGCTTTCTCAAACAGAAACTTTGCTAAGAAGCCTTTGACACCACTCCTAGTTTCCCAATGGGTTGTGACGGCAGATGAGTGCAAGTGCAGAGCTTGAGCAATCTCTTCTGGCTTTGGATCTCTTTCCATACCTTTGAAAGGTAGTTGATTGAGAATGGGAATCCTCAAGAGCTGAGAGAATTCTTCCAAAGTAGGCACAAGCTGATAGTCGGGAAATGTGAAGCAATGGTGCAAATGATCAAAGAACTGAAAGAGCACTTTCATCATATCCTCTTTCGTGTTGGAGATGACCAAGTTGAGTAGATGACCATGTCTCTCGGTAAAAGGAGAGCTTTTAGGGATCCTTGAAGCTATCTCCTTAAGTTGTGGAGGAATTCTCACAAGGTTGACTTGGATAGTTTTCCTGCGGAGTGAATTCATATCCTACAAAACAAGAACACAGATGAATCTCCAAAATCCTTGAAATGGTTAGTGGATGCATGTTATGTTTATGATGTCCATGATGTTATGTACAAGTATGCATATAAAAGCAAAGCAAACAAGTTCCTGGTTTAGGCTTGCATGGGGTTTTATAGGTAAGTACCCTCTTGAAGTTTAGTTGGCTCAACCTGTCCTAGTAATAGTAACCGGGTTCTAAGGAGCTCAATATCACTAGATTGTTTGCTTGTTCATTGTTTCAGCTCAAGCCTCTTTAATGGCGACCGAAATATTCCAAGAAACCAACCCTCAATTAGTGTAGTATCGAGTATCTACCAACTTCGGACTGCACCAAAGTTGGTCATCTCACTACGCCCTAAAGGCCAAGTTGGTCAAGTAAAGGTTCTAAAAGTTCATTAGTGCTTCGCGACATCACTCAACGGCCCTGTATTCTCCTTGACTACTCAAGGGCTACCGGTACCCACAAATATGTCACACTAACATAGTTATTTCTTAGACCATGTCAGTATACCCCGCACAATTTCCACAACGTATTGCTATTTACCTATAATGTGTCCCTAAATCCGGGTAGAGGATTCAAACCCAAATAAAGAACTGTAATGTAAAGCAAACAAATCAAGCAATGTAAGCAAGTAACTTTGATCTAGCCCTAAGGTAACCCCACTTTTAAGAATATACCCAACAGATTCTCCAGTTCTGTGATGCGGTGGGAGAACTGACTTGAGGGTTTGCGTTTTATCGTAAATGTTGCGGTTTAGCAAGAATCGCCACCAACTTTTCTTTTATCCAAAAAGGAAAGGTGGAAAAGCATATGAAAGACCTTTAGAGATGTTTTTGAGTTCGGGGGGTAGATTATGAAAAGGGAAGGTATTAACACCCTTTTCATCCATGGTTTTCCATGGGCTCTTAGTTACTTGCTAGATCAACTTGCTTTCGTTTGTTTGAAGATGTGTTTGGTGTGGTTTTGAAAAATATTTTGTAAAAGAGGCCATTCGTTTAGTAAATCTTTGTAATGATTCTTGTTCGTAAGAATGTATACAAAGATGTTTGTCTTTTTTGAAAATGTTTTCAATGTTTGTAAAACATTTTGAAAAATGTGTGTATTTTCAAAAATAGCAAGGACAGTTGTTTGGAAATAGAGCAAGTAACTAGAAGCAATTTACCTACTCAAATGTCTTTCTTATGCATTTTCTATTCCTTTGACATTGTTGTCTTACCACTGATTTGGTAAGCAACCCTATCTTTGGAGTTTTATGGGACGGGTGCAGGTCATCGTATAACCATGGTTAGAAATGTTGCAAAGTATCTTAGCATTTCGAGGGACTGAGATCATTTTTGTAAGGCAACTTTGAATAGCGTCATAGAGGGACTATGATCTTTTGATTTTGTTTGTTTTACCAAGATACTTTGCATGTGTAACATGGCTATTTTTGTATAAGGAAACCAAGTGGAGAAACCTTAAGGGTGTTTGTGTGCAAGTGTGTTTGATTGCATGCATGATTTTATCTTGAATTAGGATGTTTCTATTTCATTGATTTTATCTTGCCATACATATCCTAATTGCTAGCAATTACATTTGAAAGCGATAAAATGCAGAAATGTAAAGTCCTATGCTATTACAATATTTAGGGGGTGGAGGTACACACTTATGAATGGGGAGTACCAGCGAGAAAAATAAAGAAAATAACAAGGGGAAGAAAGAAAGAAGGAAGGGGTCAGCATGCTGCTGAGAGGAAGTCAGAAGTTCTGACCCTGGCCTGCTGCAGAATAGCAACCTGTTAGTGAAAATGTATAGGTCAAAAGTTCTGACCCTGGTGCGCTGCAAAATAGAAACCTGTTAGTGAAAATATATGGGGTCAGAAGTTCTGACCCTGCTGGGTTCACAGTAATTTTCAGATGTTCTGATATTACTGATAACAAAACATGCCTCAGAAGTGCTGGCGTCAAAGTCAGAACTTGGTCTCCCTCTGGGTTAGTCAGAACATCTGCAATTTGGTGATTTCTCCACAAAACAGAAGACATGCCTAAGACAGTTTTAGCAGGTGTCATGGCGCTTCAGAAATAAGGAGAATCAGAACCAAAAATCAGAGGCAAGTATGACTTTGCTAATTCTAACTCTGAGTTTCAGTTTCTTCAAGGCAGTTTTGAACTGATTCGTTCTCTACTTAAGCATGCAGAGGAGCAAAAATCTCAGAACATGTACAACATCAGAAGCATGATATCTACATTGTGTTTTTTGAGCATGCAAATCTGATGATGCTTAAGAAGTGTGGTGAGAGTCAGCAGGTGCTTACCTTGCTGTTGGAAGAAATTCTGTGAACTGGAGTTAGCCTTAACACTGATGGTGTTCTGGACAGGTTCTTTGAATGGATGGATGGAGGGTATATGTGTGTGAATACAGAAGTTATGGCAGTTTCCAACGTGTGGGTCAGAAACTGTATGGGTGTTTCATGGTCAAGAAATACTTTGGGAACAAATGAAGTTTGAAGGCAGGAGAATTAAAGATGTGTTTAAGGTTCTTGAAACACTAGGAATTTTGGCAGAGTTTCAAGGTGTTTTCTTGCTAAAACTTTGTATTTCTTTTCTAGCACTTTTTCTGGACTTGGACCATGCTTTTTCAGTGGACAATGGTGCTCTATTTATAGGTAAAGCTTTGTGGGTTTTTTTATATGTTAAGTGGCGCCAATACCATGCAATAGATGTTGACTTACTCTTGAAGAAAGCTCATAAAAAGTCGTGATGATTGACAGCTTTTAGCCTAGGCTGGAATAGTAAGCGAGGATTAAGGAAAAGTGGCACCCATAGGCGAAAAGTGGCGCATAGACCCATACCTAAATCTGTACAAAGGTGTTGCTATGCTACACGTGGAGAGACCCTTTAGACGAATACTCAAAAGTGGTTGTGAGCATTAATGAGCATTAAATGGTGATGAGATTTGTCAAAATCATAAATCCTGTAATGGGGGAATTTGCATCATTACTTAAATCTGAGCCATTAGTTCTGCTTCAGCATAAAACAACGCACCCAAGTTCTGATTTTGGCATCCTGTTGCCTTAGCCAGTTCTGAGGGATCCTTTAGGCTTTCCAGCATGTTTTATAATCTTCTGTTCTTACCTTGGTAGATTCTGACTGAGCTTGCGTAGCTCCTGAAGAGCCACAATTCTGACTGAAGGTTATGTGCTGAGCTAAGCTTGCAACTTCTGACTGAAGGTTACGTGCTGTGCTTAATCTTGCAACTTCTGACTGAAGGTTATGTGCTGAGCTAAGCTTGTAACTTCTGAATGAAGGTTACGTGCTAAGCTTAATCTTTTAACTTCTGACTGCTCCTACCTGGAGGTTTGTTCAGAAGCTCTGAAGTTCCATTTTTCCCTTAAATACTTAGAAAAATCTCAAGTACTTAGAAGTTTGGTTTTTTTTTTCAAAGTAAATTTGACTTTTGAACTTTAAATGGAAAAAAATTCCTATTTCAACATGTTTTGATGAAATATGATTTTTGAGATTTGATTTTGATCAAGAGGTCAAAGTTTGGCCTTTCAGCGCAAATGACTAATTTGCCCTTGGGAGTGATCTTCATGAAAAATTTGTAATTCAAAGCTTGGAAGTAAACCTGAGGAGCCAGGGTGATTTTTGGAGAAAAATGAGAGGGCAAATTTTGGGGTACAACAGAATGCTTTTAATTTGTCTGATTCTTGTCTCATAGCTTTAAAAGCCCGGTTAAATGGTTGTCTCTGGCCGTTACTATGTGCCATCATACTCCTATAAATACAAGGGCTAAGATACACAAAAAAACGAAAAAACGAGAGAGAGGTTCACACGAAATTGAAAATACACTCTTGGAGTTTTCCTGAAACTGTGCCAGTCATCACCAGCCCCTAAACAAGCCCACGTCCAGAAGCAAAATCGAAGCAATCTTTAACAAGGGTATCCATACCCATCACCGTAAATTCACACACCACTATTGGTAAGGAAAATGTATAGAATCAAATTTTATACTTTCTTTCCATATCATAGTAATTTGATTTTCATTCATGATCGAAGGGCCTGGGTGTGGTATACAGGCCTGTATTTGTTTCCTTTTGTTTCTAACACTTGTTGCAGATCCAACATGAATAAGGCTACAACGTGCAGGATTGAAAGACCTGGGTATAGCACCCAGGTCATGCTTTTCGTTTTTTCTAGTATACTGTTATAGATTCATTATCCTCATAGAATCCACCCCTGGATCGAAACATAATCATCTCTCCCTGGATCGAAGGACGCCCATCTCTCCCTGGGTCGAAGGACACCCATCTCTCCTGGATCGAAAATTCCATCTATCTCCGGATCGAAAGGTTGTTTCTCCCTCTGAATTGAAAAGACCATAACTCTCCTTGGATCGAAGCTCCCCTTTTGCCCTGAATCGAAGGATGTCCCTTTCATTTTATTTTTGTTTTCATTAACTTCTTTTTATTTTTACATTAAAATCAAAATCACAAAAATATTAGGCTAGTTGTTTTTCAAACTAAATTAATTTTGTAAATTAATTAATTAATTATTTTAACATCCTTTTTTCTTAAAATTAAAATTAAATAGACTTAGGCTTTATTTCTTTTATACCAAAAACAACAAAAAATATTTTCTTTTTACATTTTCAGACGTGTTTTCAACTTTGTGCGCGTTTATTTAATTCCGTATTTTTACTATTATTGTATCAGCCTATCAGATGTAATATATTAAAATTAGGAGATTTTACTGCTTTATTCCCCTTATCCTTGCTTAATATAAATCCCCTCTCTGAAGCATTGTAATAGCGTAGGATTTTAAATTCCGGCACTTTAAATTAATGTACATATATTAACTGCTTAGATGTATGCTAACTAGGATTACATAACAAGATATGAAAACAAACGGTAGAACACATAAATGTTTAAAGATAAATAACTGAATTGAACACACTTGCACATATACACCTCTAAGTACGTCCACTTTGGTTGCCTTTGAAAAACAGTCATGGGGCAGGAATGCTTTAGCAAAG
This sequence comes from Vicia faba, assembly GCA_948472305.1. Classification (NCBI taxonomy): domain Eukaryota; kingdom Viridiplantae; phylum Streptophyta; class Magnoliopsida; order Fabales; family Fabaceae; genus Vicia; species Vicia faba. The sequence goes on from OX451740.1 coordinate 964,666,604, forward strand.
ACCCGTAAAATCAAAAGATCATAGTCCTTCGATGACCCTACAGTTGCCTTCTCGGTAAATGATCTAGTCCCTAAAAATAGAATTGCTAAAGCATCTCCATAAATTGCCTTTGTGACTGTAATGTCCCTTCGATTGTCCCTTAACATCCAACGACAAGGCTACCTACTCACTAATAGTAGAATAGCATTGTCTAAAGGAAAAGAGGAAAAGAACGGTCCTTTTCGAGTAACAAAGGTAGATAGTTGTTAGAAGGTTGCTCAAATATTTTTGCACTTACACAAAAACTACTTTTCAAAAGACATTTCAAAACACTTTGTATATTTTCTCTACTATCCCGAGAAACATTACAAAGTTCGTCGTACTAAGGCGTCTTCAAAATATTTTCAAATATAAAGCACAAAAGTATTTTTAAAAATGAGCAAACCTCTAAGCGCCTGTGGGAAACCACAGATGGAAAGGGTGCTAACACCTCCCCTTTCCATAATCTACCCCCCCCCCCCCCCTTACTCAGAAAACTCTCGAAAAGGTCTTTTTCTGTTCTTTTAACCCTTTCCTTTGTTGGATAAAAGAAAATACGGTGACGACTCTTGCTTACTAGAACATTTGCAAACAAAAAATGCAAAACCAGTATACATAACAGTCGGTTCTACCACTGTATCACAGAACTGGCGACTCTGCTAAGGAGTATTATAAAGTTGGGTTTACCTCAGGGTCGAGTTCATTTTAAAATTTCTTTCTTTGTTTGCTTTGACTGCTTTATCTTTAAGGGTTTGTTGGGGTATTCTTGTAAAGATCCTATACCTGGATCTGGGGCATCTTTTTAGGTAAACAGCAATAGATCATGGGGACTGTATGGCGTAGACCGATATGGTTGAAGTGATGGCTGTGTTGGTGTGACACTTTGGTTGGTATCGGTATCCCTTGTGTCGAATCGAGAGATTACAGGGCCGCCGCGTGGTGTCATGAAGCACTAACGAACCTTAGAACCTTAGTTGAACAAACTTGGCCATTAGAAAGTAGTGAGATATCCGACCTTGGTGTAAAGCTAGGAATCGATTGATACTCGATACTACACTCATTGAGATCGGACATTCGAGATGTTTCGGCCGCAAGAAAAGATTTCTAAGCTGAAATAATACCGATAAAGAAAGACCAGTGATATTGAGACTCCTTAGAACTCGGTTACTATTTCTAGGACAGGTTTAAAGCCAACTAAACTTCAAGAGGGTACTTACCAACAAACCCCATGCAATCTTAAACCTAAGTCTGCTTGTGTGACTTGTTTGCTTTCTTTGCCTAACAATTTGAACTCATTGCAGGGCTTTGTTTGTATTCCTTGCAGGACCTTGTGTGTATAAATCTAATAATTTGGTTTCTTACCCTGCATTTTTGCTTGATGCATAGAATACACATCATAACATCATGCCACAACATTTCCTTAACTATTTCAAGGATATCAAGGGTTTGCGATGCAGGTTATGATAAATCAGATGTCTAGCAAGGGGCAAGGGGATTTATTTCCCTCTAGCCAATGTCGTCAAGAAGATCAAAACTCAACAACTTGAGTCAGGGGCTATGACCCACTTGATATGGTGAGCTTGACTTTCATACAAGGAAACTCAACGATACGAAGTTCTTCAAAGCTACAAATTTCAACTGCTGGCATCTTCTTGTTTACCCCGCGAGTCCTTGAAAATATTGCATACGCATATCATACATGTTATTACCTAAACAGGTTTCAAAGTAGGGTTCTCATCTTATTTGTTGTTTATTTCAGCAAGTACTGAAATGGCTCTTGAACAAACAATCAAAGACCTTCAGGCTCAAAATGCTCAGTTCCAACAAATTTTCCTGACTCTGACCCAGGGGCAAGAAGACCTGAAAGCTCTGATCGTCAAAAAGAAGGGTAAGAAGGCAAAGAAACTAGTTCGTGTTTTAAGTGTGGGAAGAATAAGACCATCTAACCGAGCTCTATATTTCATAACCACATCAAAGGGAGGGGATAATCAAGAGAAAGAGGACGAGGAATCAGATGAAGGAGACAACAATCTAATGTCTGAAGAAGATGAACCTGACTATTCTGAGGCATAATATCCTTCTGCTGACGATAAATACAAACGGCTGGAGGATCGACTCAATGCTATTAAGATCCAAAGGATACTCGGTCTGAATTTTGAATATTTAGGTTTGGTTCCAGGGGTGGTCATCCCACCTAAGTTCAAGGTCCCCATCTTCACAAAATATGATGGTGTTTCCTGTCCCAAACTTCACTTGAGGTCATATGTCAGAAAGATCCAGCCTCACACTGCTGACCGGAAGTTATGGGTCTATTTCTTCCAAGAAAGATTGGCTGGCACTCAACTAGATTGGTTCTATCAGCTAGAAGGAACTGAAATCCATAACTAGGAAGACTTGGTTGCTTCTTTCTACAAGCAGTACCAATACAACGATGGCCTGGCACCAACTCGAGTGCAAGTGCAGAATATGTCCATAAGCTCAAGAGAAGTGTTCAAGGAATATGCACAAAAATGGAGGGATCTAGCTGGAAGGGTACAACCTCCTCTGACTGATCGAGAAATGGTGGACATGTTCGTGGGAACTCTGACAAGCCCATTCTTCAATTTGCTGATTGGGAGTTCCTTATCCGGGTTCGCAGAAATGGTTCTGACCGGAGAAAGGATCGAAAATGGTATGAAGAGCGGGAAGATCCCGATGGCTGCATCTTCTAATGCTGAGAAGAAGCCATTTAGTGGTAAGAGGGAATCCAATGTTGTGCATGTCCAAAAGAGTCGTAATAAGGCAGACTACCACCAATGTGTGGGGGCAGTGCTGGTCTCTAATTCGGAATGCGTGCAACGACCATAACAACAGGGTAATCAGCGACGGAAAGACAAGCCCAAGAGACAATTTACCAAGCTCAACATGCCACTGTCTCAAGCATTGCAACACTTGATGAGCATGAATATGATTACACTGATAGAACCTCATCCAAACCCCAAGACTTCCTCTCCTAACTACAATCCTGATGCAAGGTGTGCCTATCATTTTGGAAATCTGGGGCACGATACTAACGATTATTGGGCGCTGAAATACAAGATTCATAATATGATTGACGCCAAGGAGATTGAATTCGACCCTCCTGAGACTCCCAACATGGTCACTGCTCCCATGCCAAATCATGGCTAGGATTGAGAGAATTTTTGTTCATTTGAATTCTCAAGTTGTATTTTCTTTGTTTGTTCAAACAATTATTGTCATGTCAAACTTTGTTATTTCATTAATGCATTGCACATGTTTGTCTTGAATTAATATGTTTTCATTATGCTTGAACTGATTTCTTACTTCCTTGTTGTGATATTCAACTCTTGATTAAAAGCTCTAAGCATTTAGAGGGAGGATGACGAGAGAGATACCATAATCTCTACAGTATGCTTTTGAATAGACCCCACTGACGATGTACATGCGTTGTTTCAAATCCTAAATAGTGGAGTTATAAGGAAGATAGTCCCTAGTCAACCACTTTGAGCCTAAGGAGTAGGGGTTTTCTTTTCACACAAACTAAAACCCTTAATCATAACCTGGGGCAGGGTAGTTTTCTCAGTTAATTTAGATGTGCATTCAATCGCAAACTTTCCCTTCATACACGACGAATAGTGTAGAAAATTCTCTCCAAAAGATGGTGATGGTTCTGCGTAATCATCAAAGCAGGCAGTCATTATTTTTTAAAATAAAAGCACATTAAGTCAAAACTTATGAAGGAGACTTAAGAAAAAATGGGGGCATCCCGCTGACTGTAATTATAAAAGAAACAATTCAGGCAAAAGTAGGGATAACAAAATCAAAAAAATAGGTCCTACAAATCCTCAACAAAAGAAAAGGTTACAAAAATGACTGCCTTCTCAAACAAACGTTCAATTTCTGAACCATCACCAAGTATCAGAGCAAAGATTCCAAACTCAATCGGGATCTAAACGTGCAATTAACCGACCATAGGACTAAAGAACATCACAAAGAGCGGGTTGGGTACTGTGATCGGTGGATCTGGAACTGACTGTTTAATGCTGGTTCGCGAAATGTTGCGGAAGCAAGAGTCGCCACCGTCTTTTATTTTCTCCAAATGGAAAGGACAAAAGCACAGAAAAATTCCTTAAAGAGATTGCTCTCGGTTCGGGAGGTAGATTATAGAAAGGGAAGGTGTTAGCACCCTTTCTATCCATGGTTATCCATGGGCTCTTAGATACTTGCTCATTGTGTTTTCAAAAAGGTTTGTTTGCTTTTCAATGTTTTTGGACATTTTGGAAAGGTCTTTGAGTCCTCTAACCAATGCCTTTGGTCCTATGTCATTTTGATTTACCAATCTCAAGTTATGGCCTTTGACTTAAAGTCCCTTTTTGTTGACTTTTGAAAATGACCTATAATGTTGAAATTGATAACTTTTTGTGAGAGCATTTCTTGGACTTGAAGTATGAAGATGAGTTGTAGGAAATATCTTTCTCTTCAAAATGAGCTTTGGATGGAATTTTTCTGATAATCCATGTGAAAGTTATGCCCTGGTCAATTTACAGTTGACTTTTTCAGCTGTCCAAATAAGGAAACTTTTGCATTTTGATTATTTTTGAGCCATGCTTTGAGAATCATGATCAAGCATTGATCAAATGATGTTTGTGGCTTCAAAATGATATGTTGACCAAAATTTTGAACTTTTGACTGCCAAATAACCATTTTGCCCCTATAGTTGACTGTAGTGCAATTAGGGTTTTTGACTGTGCAATTTTGTGCTGAAAGTCTTGAAACTTGATATGAGGATGCTTGACCATATTTGTAGGCATGTGAGACTTGATTGGACCTTTAGAAACTTCATTTTCTTGATCAAAACAAAAACCCTAATCTTGACTGTTTAGGAGACCTTTGACTGTGCAACCCTTGGGGAGATTTTGAAGCCTGACTTTGCAATTTCTTGAGGAATATGGGAGGGCAAATTTTGGGGTACAACAGTTGCCCCTGTTCAATCTTCTTAGACCTGAGGATGCAGATTGGCTGACGTGCCTTTCGTAATCCGAGGGTGGAAGATGATTGAACACTAAAGTGCCCAGAAATTTGCGCTCACATAGTAGCAGTGTGGTGATGGGAATGGGCTTATAGATGCCATTTAGAGGTTGATGAATAGGATGATGAATGAACCAGGGATGGTTACTACCTTAGCATGAACGATAAGAGAACCTTGGGTGACTTTAACTTCAACAACGCTCGTTGAGAAAATCTTGGTGGGAATTACCATCTTCGCAGTATCGGGAAGAGAACCAAAGGAAATTATAACCTGAAATAACTTCTACTGAGTCTTCATCAGAAAAATCTATTGGGAGTCGATTTAGCTGGACTAGAGAAGGCCTTGGACTGGATAAGAAATCTTTGGAGTTGATTAACTGAACCGGTCTAGGTCTTGAAATATGATGGAGAATTTAGCTGAATCCTTCCTGAAAGGTAAAGATCAGTCATATGCAATGCATGATATGGATCAAGCAATGATGTTCTCAACATAAATGAGATTTGTATGATATGATGCATACATGCATGCTATAATGATGTATGTGATGTTTTATGAATATGATTTTTCGTCTAGGAAAGTAAATCCTTGACGAGTGCCGGGAAGTCATATCCTGGGCTGATCTTGAAGAAAAGATTTTTGCTTCCGCTGGGGATGACAACTGCAAGAATACCGATAGGAGAAGATGACTCCGTTGAGGAATAAACTTGGTGAATGGAAGATTCTGCGGGGAGAAAAATACTCTAGCGACCATGCTGGGGAGTGATATTCTGTGGGGATAGAGATGCTTTGTTGAATGGTTGATGATAATTTGCTGAGGGTACCCTGGTTGTTGGAAGTGCTGATAGACTTCGTTGGGGATAAGAAAGAACTGTGTTGACGACGACCTTTCCGTGGCTTTTGGCTGAGGATAACCCAGTTATATCCTGTTAAGGAAATAACTCTTTAAATAAAGCCGGGCGACGCGTTCGTGCTTTGCGAGGGGATAAGCCTCCAGAATCTACTGGGGATAAGCTTACTGCTTGGGGGTATGAATTCCAACTTTCCTGGGGAAACTGGATTGGACTCTCCTGGGGAAGTTTTGAACTGTAATTTTGTAAGTTGAAAGAGGGAACCTATGTAGGGTTGCATGCTGATGAGCTCGTGTAAAACCGCATCTGAAATGGAGAAGGAACCTGTGTAGGATTACTTTGATGAGTTCGTGTAAAACTTCGTTTTTGGAAAGGGAGAACCTGTGTAGGGTTGTCTGGTGAGGTAAGTTCATGTAAAACTTCTTGATGAACCGGGGTTAGGTTATCTTGAGCTAATTCCATGTAAGACTTCTGGGGGGAACCGGGGTTAGGTTGCCACAAGATAAGTTCGTGTAAAACTTCTTGACGAACCGAGGTAAGGTCATCTTGAGATAGGTCCATGTGAGACTTCTGGAGGAACCGGGGTTAGGTTACTTGGATAAGTTCGTGTAAAAACTTCTTGATGAACCGGGGTTAGGTCATCTTGAGATAGGTCCATGTGAGACTTCTGGAGGAACCGGGGTTAGGTTACCTGTTTAAGTTCGTGTAAAACTTCTTGATGAACCGGGGTTAGGTCATCTTGAGATAGGTCCATGTGAGACTTCTGGAGGAACCGGGGTTAGGTTACCTGGATAAGTTCGTGTAAAACTTCTTGATGAACCGGGGTTAGGTCATCTTGAGATAGGTCCATGTGAGACTTCTGGAGGAACCGGGGTTAGGTTACGACAGGATAAGTTTGTGTAAAACTTCTTGATGAACCGGGGTTAGGTCATCTTGAGATAGGTCCATGTGAGACTTCTGGAGGAACCGGGGTTAGGTTACGACAGGATAAGTTTGTGTAAAACTTCTTGATGAACCGGGGTTAGGTCATCTTGAGATAGGTCCATGTGAGACTTCTGGAGGAACCGGGGTTAGGTCACGACAGGATAAGTTTGTGTAAAAACTTCGTCTGAAAATTGAGAAGGAACCGGTGTAGGGTTGCATGATTTTGATTAAGTGGATGATTGTCCTGTTTGGTCTCGGATGTTTACCCACGATCTGGAATTTGTAAAGGTAGATGGTAATCCTCCTTATGTTGATCTTTCCTTTGTACTTTGGTTGACAGAGCAATTGGATCGCCTGGATAACTCATTATTGCCCCTGCTTCGGAGGTGAGGGAAGAGGATTCCTTGTAGGGGTAATTGACAAATCTTTTGGTAGACAAGTGGCGAGATACCGGAACATAGTCGTACACTTTGATCCCTAACTTTTGCCTGGACCGCCCTTTCGGGTTTTCAGTCCACCGGGATACCCATTTTTTCCCAAGCCGCCCTTTCAGGTTTTCGACTTGCCGGGTGTACATTTTTTTCATTTCATCCCTTCTTTTTGCCCGAACCCTTTTGGTTCGCCGGGAAACCCTTATTTTTGCCTAGGTGTGTCAACCTAGCGGGTCTTTGATTGTGCGTAGCATTTTTTCGACTATGTCCACACTCTCAGAATGTAAGGAGTTGCCCCTGTTGGAAGTATTTTGTCATGCCCCAGATACTGGGCAATGCTCCTACTGTGCCCCTTGATTGGAGGTACTTCTGTTCACAAGGTATTCATCGTGCGAATTTCCCTGTTGTTCAAACAAATAGTCATATGCAAACAAGGTTATTTTAAGAATGCAAAAAGCCTATGTCTGTCTTGAATATTTTGAAAATGCATTTTTTGTAATACAATGCGGTGTCAATTCAAGATTTTACCGCAAACCTTCAGGAGTCAGGATACCTTCGTAACAGTATGCTTTCGAACTAACCCATGCTTCAGCTAGGACTTTTAAGGGTTATAACGTGGCCTGGTTCACGGTTTAAGAAACAAAGGATAAAGGCTCAAATTATTTGTACCCACCCACTCTTCGTGATGTTCTTCAAACCTACACTCAGTTGATCATACGTTAGACCTTGTTTGAGTCTTCGCTCTAATTTTCCGGTGATGGTTCAGATATTGGTGATTTATTCTGAACAGGCAGCCGTTCCCTTTTTTTGTTAAGGGTTTATATGACCTCTTTTTTTTTGATTTTCTGTTATCCCTTTCTTTTTCTGCCTGAACTGTTTCCTTTTTGGAATTACAGTCAGCGGGATGCCCTGGTTTCATAAGTCCCTTTTATAGGTTTTGACTTCTTGGGCTTTTTATTTTTGAAAGATAACGACTGCCTGTCTTTATGATTATTCGGAACCATCACTGTCTCTTATTTATTTTGTAAGGGCCGCTTTGGTGCCATTTGTTATGCACTTGGATCAACTGAGAGACTACCCTGCCCCAGGTTATGATTAAGGGTTTAATTTTTTCGTGAAAAGAAAAAACTCCTACTTCTTTGGCTCGAAGGGGTTGACGACGGATTATCTTCCTTATAACTCCAGTGTTTAGGATTTGAAACAATTCCTGTACCTCATCAGCGGGGTCTGTTCAAAAGCATACTGTAAAGATCGTGGTATCGTTTTCGTCATCCTCCCTCAAGAGGCTTAGAATTTTCAATTGAGAGTTGACCATCACAAAAATATGAAAGCAGTTTTAAGCATAGTAAACATAATTAAATCAAGACAGACATGTGTAATGCATTCATGAAATAAAAGAGTTTAACATGATAATTGTTTATCTGAACAAGAAAAGAAAAAATACAACTTGAATTCAAATGAACAAAAATCTCTCGACCCTAGCCATGTTTTGGCAATGGAGCAGTGATCACGTTGGGAGTTTCGGCAGGCTCGAACTCGATCTCTTTGGCATCGATCATGTTCTGAATCTTGTACTTCAGCGCCCAACAATCCTCAGTATCGTGCCCCGGGCTATCAGAATGATAAGCACACCTTGCTTCTGGGTTGTAGCTTGGAGAGGAGGTCTTGGGATTTGCAGGAGGGTTGATCACTGCAATCAGGTTCATTTTCAACATGTGCTGCAATGCTTGCGACCATGGCATGTTAATGTTGGTGAATTGTCTTTTAGGCTCGTCCGGCCTTCGCTGGTTTCCCTTTTGTGGTTGGCGGCGTGGTGCAGAACCAGAGATCATGACTGCCCCTGCATGTTGGTCACGACGACTCTTTTGGCTGTATGCAGCATTAGATTCTTTCTTTCCCGTGTAAGGCTTCTTGTGGGTGTCAGAAGGTGTGGCCTCTTGGATTTTCCCACTCTTGATACCAGCTTCAATTCTTTCGCCAGTCAGGATGAGGTCGGTAAATCCTGCAGATGAATTACTAATGAGATGATTGAAGAATGGCCCGGATAGGGTCCCCAAGAACATATCAACGAGTTCCCGTCAGTTAATGGAGGCTATACCCTTCCAGCAAGGTCTCTCCATCTCTGCGCGTATTCCTTGAAACCTTCACTTGACCCTAGCGACATACCCTGGAGTTGGGTACGTGTAGGAGCAAGGTCGGCATTGTACTGGTATTGCTTGTAAAATGCAGTGGCTAAGTCCTCCCAGGTACGGATGTTGGCTCCATTCAGTTGATAGAACCATTCGAGATGAGTCCCTGAAAGACTCTCCTGGAAGAAGTGGATCCATAAATTCTTATCCGCAGAGTACGGTTGCATCTTCCGAACATAGGACCTGAGATGTAGCTTGGGACAAGACGCCCCGTCATACTTAGAAAAGGATGGTGCTTTGAACTTGTGAGGGATAATCACACCAGTTGACAAACCCAGATCTCCGAAATCCAGCCCAGGTACCTGTTGTATTTCCATAGCCTTCATCCTGTCCTCCAGTTGCTTGTATCTGTCTTCTGCAGGAGGGTACTGCTCTTCATCAAAATCAGTCTCGTTGTCGGAGACTACCGGACTAGGAACCCTTTCCTCTTGATGACTGCCTTTCCCCACAGATGGAGTTGTCCTCTCAGCTTGATCCTGCAGGGTGTTCCCAGATCTGCGTCTAGGGCTGAACAAAACAGTCCTCTTTTTCTTCTTTTCCTTCTTCAAGAGCAGAGCCTTCAGATCTTGTTGCCCCTGGGTCAAATTCATGATTAGCCCTTGGAATTGGGCGTTCTGAGCCTGGAGGGCCTTGATAGTGTGCTCGATTGAGGATTCCGGATTCATGACGAGACTGCTGAAATAAGCAGCGAAGAAGGTAAGTAACCTGCAGAGAAAGGGTACCTGTTATGCAATGAGATGTATGATATGCATGCAATGATTTCAAGGACCTCGCGGGGTAAACAGAGAAACTTGTTAGAGTTGGAAATTGGTAACTTGATTGAAGGTACTTCCTGTTGTAGAAAATCCTTCTTCAAGGGTCAAAGGCTCACCATATCCAGTGGGTCATAGCCCCTGACAACCTTGTCTAGAGGAAAATAAATCCCCTTTTGCCCCTTGCTGGACAGTTAGTTCATCATGACCTGCATCACAAGCCCTTGAGATCCTTGAAATGGGTTAGGATGTATGCAATGGTATGATGTTATGGTATGCATGGGGTAATGTGAGTAACCCTGTTATGAGTCCTGATTAAGAACTGTAAGCCAAAACCTGCAAGGAACTCAAGTAAAACCTGTTATGAGTCCTAATTAAGGACTATAAACGAAACCTGCAAGAAACTTAGCAAACCCTGTTATGAGTCCTAGTTAAGGACAATAAACAAAACCTGCAGGGAACTCAAGTGTCAGATAACAAGCATGCAAATAGTCAAGTTGGAAGGCACACAAGTCACACAAGACAAGCCCTTAGAGTTTAGGCCAGCATGGGGTCTGGGTATTACCCTCTTGGAGTTGGTGGGCTCAACCTGTCCTATTAGAAGTAACCGGGTTCTAAGGGTCCCAATATCACGGGATTGCTTTCATTGTTCATCGTTTCGATTTAGCCACTGAACTGGCGACCGAAATATTCCAGGAAAGCAACCCTCAATTGAGTGTAGTATCGAGTATCAACCAACCTCGGACTGCACCAAAGTCAGTTATCTCACTACCCTAAAGAGGCCAAGATAGTTCAATTAAGGTTCCTAAGGTCTGTTGATGCTTCATGACACCACGCGGAGGCCCCGTACTCTCCTTGACTGAACTCAAGGGTTACCGGTACACACCAAAGTGCCACATCAACGTAGCAGACTGTTTCAACCATGTCGGTATACCCCGCACAGTTCCCTCACAGCCTTGTTGCTACTTTCTAATAAGGTATCCCCAGATCCGGGTTAGGATCTATAGAACTCCCAAGACAGTCCCACAATTTAAAGAAAGCAAAGAAAGTAATTGAAAACACAGTGATCTTAGTCCTAAGGTACACCTCACTTTATAAAGATAGTCCCCAGCAGAGTCGCCAGTTCTGTGATCGGTGGATCTGGAACTGACTGTTTAACGCTGGTTCGCGAAATGTCGCGGAAGAAAGAGTCGCCACCGTCTTTTATTTTCTCCAAATGGAAAGGACAAAAGCACAGAAAAATTCCTTAAAGAGATTGCTCTCGGTTCGGGAGGTAGATTATAGAAAGGGAAGGTGTTAGCACCCTTTCTATCCATGGTTATCCATGGGCTCTTAGATACTTGCTCATTGTGTTTTCAAAAAGGTTTGTTTGCTTTTCAATGTTTTTGGACATTTTGGAAAGTTCTTTGAGTCCTCTAACCAATGCATTTGGTCCTATGTCATTTTGATTTACCAATCTCAAGTTATGGCCTTTGACTTAAAGTCCCTTTTTGTTGACTTTTGAAAATGACCTATAATGTTGAAATTGATAACTTTTTGTGAGAGCATTTCTTGGACTTGAAGTATGAAGATGAGTTGTAGGAAATGTCTTTCTCTTCAAAATGAGCTTTGGATGGAATTTTTCTGATAATCCATGTGAAAGTTATGCCCTGGTCAATTTACAGTTGACTTTTTCAGCTGTCCAAATAAGGAAACTTTTGCATTTTGATGATTTTTGAGCCAAGCTTTGAGAATCATGATCAAGCATTGATCAAATGTTGTTTGTGGCTTCAAAATGATATGTTGACCAAAATTTTGAACTTTTGACTGCCAAATGACCATTTTGCCCCTACAGTTGACTGTAGTGCAATTAGGGTTTTTGACTGTGCAATTTTGTGCTGAAAGTATTGAAACTTGATATGAGGATGCTTGACCATATTTGTAGGCATGTGAGACTTGATTGGACCTTTAGAAACTTCATTTTCTTGATCAAAACAAAAACCCTAATCTTGACTGTTTAGGAGACCTTTGACTGTGCAACCCTTGGGGAGATTTTGAAGCCTGACTTTGCAATTTCTTGAGGAATATGGGAGGGCAAATTTTGGGGTACAACAGGTACAAATAAAATTTGAGCCTTTATCCTTTGTTTCTTGAACCGTGAACCAGGCCACGCTACAACCCTTAAAAGTCTTAACTGAAGCATGGGTTAGTTCGAAAGAATACTTTACAAAAGGTATCCTGACTCTTATAGGACTTGCTATAAATCCTGAGTTGATATCACTCTCTTGAAAATTTTGTTTTACTACAAAAAACGCATTTTCAAAAAATTTCAAGACAGACATAAGCTTTGCATTCTTTAAATACCATTGTTTGAATATGACTATTTGTTCAACAGCAGAGAAATTCGCAGACGAATATTCAATGAACATAAATCATCTCAATGGGCATAATCACCTCAGATGGAAATACACTTCCAATAACAGGCCTTTCATAATCAAGGGGCATGACATGGTGTCCAGCTGACTAGGGGCAGTCAAGTCAAGCTTCAAGGAATCACTCAAAAATGCCAAATAACCAGGGGCAGATCTCCATCTGAATCACTTGGGGCATGAATTCCAGCAACGAATCTTGTGAGATCAAACAAACATCTTCTAGCAGTGTGGCAACACTTACTACTATGGACAGTGACAATTCTCTGTACCCGGTGAACGTGGACATAGTTGGAAAATACTACGCATGAACAAAGACCTGTTAGGTTGACAGGCCTAGGGAAAAAAAGGCATCCCGGCGAACCAAAAAAGGTTCGAGCAAAAACTAGGGATATACACAAAAATTGTAAACCCGGTAAGTCAAAAACCTGAAAAGGCGGCTTGAGAAAAAAAGGGTATCCCGGTGGACTGAAAACCCGAAAGGGCGGTCCAGGAAAAAGTTTGGGATTAAAAGCATACAACTATGTCCCATCATCTTGTCATTTGTTTATCAGTAGAAGACTTATCACCCTGATCTGCATTCACCAAGGATTCCAAAAGTCGGGATAATAGTCAAACCATCTACAAAATCCTCGATTGATATTTTTCTACAACAGGTATCGAGACAGGGGAATTCTACTACAAAGTCGCTTCCATATCCTTAGCTTGAAACCTAGTGATGTCAGGTGTTCTTGTATCCCCGGTAGAACAGGAATTTCCAACTACTACTCTGACACCAGGTTTTCCATAGTAAAGTCGTCAAACTTCCCAGGATTCCCCAATAGGATTTCACAAAATCCTCAGGCAGTGCACAGAGCTTTCCTTCCCCAACAAAGTTTATTCCTCTAACTACGAAAGATCATCTCCCAGCAGTTCAGCTTCAAGAAAATATGAAGACCTACATTCTTCATCGCCAGCTGCAATCAGGGATTTATTTTCCCTAATTCAACAACACTGTAATAGAACAACTGATACATTCACATATTGCATTCATACATCATTCTACAAACATCGTAGCATTTACAGTACAAATGCATACATCTCAATCTCATTTATTTTGAGAACACCATTACACAATGCATTCCATACATAATGACATTGCATATAACTAACGCTTTGCCTTTTCAGGAAAGATCAATCAGCAGATATTTATCATCAACAATTTTTAACAGGTCCAGGATTAGCTCCTGAAACAAAACAGAGTAATTCTCCTGACAACCAAATGCAGCTTTACACGCGCTCAACATGAAGCAATATTACACGGGTTTCTTCTGACTTCCAAATACAGCTTTACATGGGCTCAACATGAAGCAATCTTACACAGGTTTCTTCTGACTTCCAAATACAGCTTTACAGGGGCTCAACATGAAGCAATCTTACATGGGTTTCTTCTGACTTCCAAATACAGCTTTACATGGGCTCAACATGAAGCAATCTTACACAGGTTTCTTCTGCCTTCCAAATACAGCTTTACACGGGCTTTTCATGAGGCAATCTTACACAGGTTCCTTCTCCTTCTAAAATACAGCTTTACACGGGCTCTTCATGAAGCAATCTTACACGGGTTTCTTCTCCTTCCTTATGAAGTCTTACACGGACTTATCTCGAAGCAGCGCTACCCAAGCTTCTTCTGAAGTCGTACACGGACTTATCCTGAAGCAGCCCTACCCAGGCTCCTTTTGAAGTTTTACACAGACTTATCTCGAAGCAGCCATACGCAGGCTCCTTCTGAAGTCTTACACGGACTTATCCCGAAGCAGCCCTACCCAGGCTCCTTCTGAAGTCTTACACAGACTTATCCCGAAGCAGCCATACCCAGGCTCCTTTTGAAGTTTTACACGAACTTATCCCGAAGTAGCCCTACCTAGGCTCCTTCTGAAGTTTTACACGGACTTATCCCGAAGCAGCCCTACCCAGGCTCCTTTAGAAGTTTTACACTGAATAATCCTGAAGCATCCCTACCCAGGCTCCTTCTGGAGTTTTACATGGAATCATCCTGAAGCAACGCTACCCGAGTTCCTTTTCACAATCTCCAGATGCAGTTTTACACGGACTCATCCTGAAGCAACCTTATCCAGGTTCCTTCTCACAATCTCTAGATGCAGTTTTACACGGACTCACCCTGAAGCAACCCTACCCAGGTGCCTTCTCACAATATCCAGATGCAGTTTTACACAGACTCATCCTGAAGCAACCCTACCCAGGTTCCTTCTCATAATCTTCAGCTGAAGTTTTACACTGACTCATCCTGAGGCAACCCTACACAGGTTCCTTCTTACAATTTCCAAATGCAGTTTTACCCGGACTCATCCAGAGACAACCCTATCCAGGTTCCTTCTTACAATTTCCAGATGCAGTTTTACCCGGACTCATCCGGAGGCAACCCTACCCAGGTTCCTTCTTACAATTTCCATATGCAGTTTTACCTGGACTCATATTGTAGCTGCCCTTCCCAGGCTCCCTCTCATATATCTCTTAAAACAGCCCTACCCAGGTTCCTTCTCATATACTTCTAGATGAAGTCTTACCTGGACTCCTCTTGAGACAGCCCTACATAGGTTTCTTCTGATACATTTCCAAATAACAGTTAATTTCATTCTCCCCAGTAAATTAATGCGAAGCTTGGATTTCAACCAGAAAACAACAGATTTTTATCTCTCCAATCCAGAGATAACCCCTCAGTAGAGCCATGGACAACTGAAGTTCCTAGACTTTATCCCCCACAGATTTTTCCTCAAACAGAAAAAAAAACAGAAATCAACATCCCCCAGTGGACTCCTCCTCAACAGGAACAGGAATCCCCACAAAGAGACCTCTAATGAAGTCAGTATCTACTCTGGATGGCATCTTTAAGCCCATCTCTGATGACTCTCCGTCAGGTTCTATAGATGGCATCTTTAAGCCCATCTCTGACGGTCTTCTGTCATCTTTTCCAAATGGCATCGGTAAGCCCATTCCCGATATTATTCACCAACAATATCACTTCAGACGAGTGCAAATTTCCGGGAACTCTAGTGTTCAATCATCTTCCACCCTCAGATCACGAAAGGCCGACAAGCCAATCTACATCTTCGGGTTTAAGAAGATTGAACAGGGGCAACTGTTGTACCCTAAATTTTCCCTCTCTTTTTTATAAGATCTTATCTTACATGGGTGGTTACAAACACTTGCTTGAAGAAAAATAAGAAATTTTGAAGTTGGTCAAAGTGTCCTTCGATGGGGTGTACTTCAAAGGCATGTCAACAAAATGTCTTTCATTTGGAATCTGAAAAAGGTGTCTTTCGATTGTCCTTGTACTAAGATCCTTCGATTGGCATTTCAACAAGGCCTTCGATTGGTATGAACAAAGGCGTCTTTGATTGGCATTTTAACGTCACTTTGATTGGTCCAAACTGAAGGAAATCGAAGAAAGCAGAACGATGTTTTCAATCGGTCAACAAGGTATTTCGATTGGCATCTCTAAAATGCCTTTTGATTGGCATCTCCAAAATGCCTTTCGATTGGCATCTCCAAAATGCCTTTCAATTGGCATCTACATAGCACCCTTCGATTGGTATGGACAAATCCCTTGGATTGGCATTCCAAAAGGTCCTTCGACTGGAACTTCAGAGTGTCCTTCGAATGGAACTTCAGGGTTTCCCTCAATCAGAACATCATAATGAAATGACCTTCGAATGGCATTTCAGTGCAGAGTTTGTCTTAATCTAAGATGCTGTGATGAAGGAAGTTCTGAACACTTCAAATCAGAACTTAGACTCATCACAAGGCCAAGGGATGCTCGAAGTTGTCTAAAAGGGAATGTTCTGAATAGATTCAAATTGGACTTTGAAGCTGGAAAATAAATCCATTCGAAGGAAGTAACAATGACTCATTCGAAGAACATGTAAAGGTCCATTCGAAGCATGCATAAGAAGTCCATTTGAATCATGCATAAGAAGTTTATTTAAAGATGCATTCAAAAGACCTATTCGAAGGGTGCATAAGAAGTCCATTCGAAGGAGGCAACTCATAGACCAATCAAAGAGAAACACTAGAGGGTGTTCGAAGGAGTCAAGTGTCAAGGTTCATCCGAGATTTCCAAAGAGACATGAATGTTTCAAAAAGGAATGCTTTTAATTTGTCTGATTCTTGTCGCATAGATTTAAAATCCTGGTTAAATGGTTGTCTCTAGCCGTTAATATGCACCATCATACTCCTATAAATACAAGGGCAAGGACACACACCAAAAAACAAAAAAACCAGAGAGAGGGTCACACGAAATTGCAAATACACTCTTGGAGTTCTCCTGAAACTGTGTCAGTCATCACCAGCCCCTAAGCAAGCCCGCGTCTAGAAGCCAAATCGAAGCAATCTTTAACAAGGGTATCCACACCCATCACTATAAATTCATACACCACTGTTGGTAAGGAAAATGTAAGGAATCAAATTCTATACTTCCTTTGCATATCATAGTCATTAAATTTTCATTCATGATCTAAGGGCCTGGGTGTGGTACCCAGACCTGTATTTGTTTCCTTTTGTTTCTAACACTTGTTGCAGATCCAGAATAAATAAGGCTACAACACGCAGGATCGAAAGACCTGGGTTTAGCACCCAAGTCATGCTTTTCGATTTTGCTAGTATACCGTTACAGATTCATTTTCCTCATAGCATCCACCCCTGGATCGAAAGACAATCATCTCTCCTTGGGTCGAAGGATACTCATCTCTCCCTGGGTCGAATGACACCCATCTCTCTTGGATCGAAAATCCCATCTATCTCCGGTTTGAAAGGTTGTTTCTCCCTCCGAATCAAAAAGACCATAACTCTCGTTGGATCGAAGCTCCCCTTTTTTCCCTGGATCGAAGGATGTCCCTTTCATTTTATTTTTGTTTTCATTGACTTCTTTTTATTTTTACATTAAAATCAAAATCACAAAAATATTAGGCTAGTTGTTTTTCCAACTAAATTAATTTTGTAAATAAATAAATTAATTATTTTAACATCTTTTTTTCTTAAAATTAAAATTAAATAGACTTGGGCTTTATTTCTTTTATACCAAAAACAACAAAAAAAGATTTTCTTTTTACATTTTTAGACGTGTTTTCAACTTTGCGCGCGTTTATTTAATTCCGTGTTTTTACTATTATTGTATCTGCCTACCGGATTTAATATATTAAAATTAGGACATTTTACTTCTTTATTCCCCTTATCCTTGCATAATGTAAATCTCGTCCCTGAAGCATTGTAATAGCGTAGGATTTTAAATTCCCGCACTTTAAATTCCTATACATATATTAACTGCTTAGATGTATGCAAACTAGGATTACATGACAAGATCTGAAAACAAACGGTAGAACACCTAAAAGTTTAAAGATAAATAACTGAATTGAACACACTTGCACATATACACCTCTAAGGTACGCTCATTTTGGTTGCCTTTAAAAACAGTCATGGGGAAAGAATGCTTTAGCAAAAACCCGTAAAATCAAAAGATCATAGTCCCTCGATGACCCTACAGTTGCCTTCTCGGTAAATGATCTTGTCCCTAAAAAAAGAATTGCTAAAGCATCTCCATAAATTGCCTTCGTGACTGTAACGTCCCTTCAATTGTCCCTCAACATCCAACGACAAGGCTACCTACTCACTAATAGTAGAATAGCACTATCTAAAGGAAAAGAGGAAAAGAATGACCCTTTTCGAGTAACAAAGGTAGATAGTTGTTAGAAGTTTGCTCAAATATTTTTTGACTTACACAAAAACTACTTTTCAAAAGACATTTCAAAACACTTTGTATATTTTCTCTACTATCTCGAGAAACATTACAAAGTTCGCTGTACTAAGGCGTCTTCAAAATATTTTCAAACACAAAGCACAAAAGTATTTTAAAAAAATGAGCAAACCTCTAAGAGCCCGTGGAAAACCATGGATGAAAAGGGTTCTAACACCTTCCCTTTCCATAATCTACCCCCTTACTTAGAAAACTCTCGAAAAGGTCTTTTTATGTTCTTTTCACCCTTTCCTTTGTTAGATAAAAGAAAAGACGGTGGCGACTCTTGCTTACCGCAATGTTTGCAAACAAAAAATGCAAAACCAGTATACATAACAGTTGGTTCTGCCACCATATCACAAACCTATATGCAACTAGGTAGCCAGATAAAAAAATTGTTTGGCCACCTGCATTGACCTGGAACAAAAAACAAAGCGAGATAGCCACAAGGTTAGAAACGCCACATGCTCTTCATCAGTTACAGGACCGAGGTTTGAGCATGATGGTCAATGAAATTATTATATGTTGGCTTTCCAACTTCACCCATATCAAACCTTATTGGCACAAGTTCAGCATATCTATAGTTGAAAACCGTGCCAGATGGTTTCAACCCAATGATGGCGGCAACGTCGAAAAAGGTAGGAGTGATCATACCACATTTATTATGAAAGGTGTTGGTCGACCCCTCCCATAAATATATGGAAGCTAGGAGCATGCCACTAGAATAAGGTTGACCACATCGAGAAAGTTCTAGCAGGGTATAGACACCCATATTTTTCCAGTGGTCTCATTTGGCTGTTTCTAAACGTGCCTTCCAAGCACGAAATTTAAGGCAACGCAAAGGTGGAGCGGTCCTAAAGTTCCTGTTAATATATTTAAGTGATATAGGGTTTGGAGAAGAGATGATGGGTCTGGTAGCAGTACTAGTGGGAAAAAACGCCTCCTTATCATCTACATAGATTTCAGAGGGTGCATCAGCAGGAAGTGGTCCTAAAAAGGCTAAGGGTTTCTCCTCAAGAGAGAAAGGATAAGTACCTGAGATTGCCAGATTTTGGCTTTCTCCTCAGCAAATGGAGGTTCTGGTACAAAGGTTTTGTCGTCGACAAGGCGCAGTTGAAGAGCGATGGCTGGAGAAGAGGTTTAATTTTTTACATTCGCCAATGTAGAAGGTTGAAGGAAGATGAAGATGAAGAACAACGATGGTGTGTAGTTTATGGGTTTTTTTTGTTTTCTAAAAAGCAAGGGATTGAAGAAGTGAAGGAAAGTATAAATAAATGGCAAATAAGGGTATTTATAAACCCTGAGGAAAGAGGAAATAATGGGAAAATATTTTTTGATTTCCCAAAGTTTAAATCACGTCACTTAGTGGGGCGCGTGCCACAAGACTAGCGCGAGTTAGTGGGCCATGTTTCCCACTAAAAGTGCAATGATGGTAAGAAATTAATGTCGCACGTCTCGAAACTGAAAGGCGTGGTACGCTACCATGATTGCGTGACGTCACAGATAAGACAAAACAATAATGTTCACTTTTTGAGAAATGGAAACGATTTGGTCGAATGGTGAAACCGACGCTTCAGAGATGCCATGATCTCATGTTAGTCGAAATTCAAAAATGGCATCTCTGGGGGGGCATTTTGGTACCTTGGAAAATCTTAAGGAATTCAAGTACATGTGATAAATGAAGATATTCTTATAAGTTAGGAGTCATCCTCCAAAATAAAGGTTTTTGGGAAACAGGAGCCATTGTGTGAAAAATTGATTTTATTAAGTCAGAGTTAATGAGATGCCATTTTATTGAATCCCTTAAGATTTTGACAAGTGATTTGAGAGTACAAGTGAACACCCCCAAACTACACAAAATCTTCCTATTTATAGTGTTTACAAAGTAACTACCTAGATGAAATCTATGACTAATATTAACATCTTGAGGTAACTGCTTCACTAGATGCTGCCACCTATTTGGCCCTCAAGCATGTCATGGATTGCTAGTAACTACTCATGACTTTGAAGTTCCACATATTCGACGCTTGAACACGTCATAGGTTGCTGGTAACTTCCCACGTTTCCTCTAAGCCTCCCAAACATAAACCTCTTATGCCTTGCTTTGACGCTTTCTTTCTGGCAAAGAATAACCATGCTTCCTCTAAGTCCAGAAAACCCTTCTTTGTCAACTAATACCATTTTTGACCAAGTTTTTGTCTTTTACCCTTTTGGTCGACTAAACCAATTTTATCCTCCTGACATATCCTTTTATTTCTTCCTAGTCAACGTAGTTCAATTTTTGACAGTAAAGAGTGCTTGATGTACGTGAATCACCATTTTTATCAAGAGTGAAGAGTTCTTGATGTACGTGAATCACCATTTTTATTTCAATGCAAATCTTTTATCTTTAAATTATATCTTTTGAGTACTTTATCTTTTTTTTTCTTTACTGTCGAGCGAGATCTCTACGTTATCTTCTATTTCATATAAACAATTCGACACTATATATGAGTCACGAGTCACCTATCAGTTAGTTTAGTGAGTCTCGTTTTTTGTACAAATATCTTCTGTCGATCATGAGTTACCAGTCAGTCTATTAAATCATAGTGTGGAAAACCATTACACCCGTTTCCCCAGTCAAAAGAAAGTTGTTTTCCTTGACTAGTATTTCGACCGAATAGGTGTGATAACAAAAACTCTTAGCATGCGTCTTGAGATCAACTGGTCGATCTTGCAAGTTACCCTCAGTTTAGGACTCTGGGAGGACCAGTGGTTGTTTACCATTTTCCATAGTAAACACCCTTAACAAATAAAACATTATGCCCCGGGTAAGAGACAAGGGAACACGTCTTCTGCCTTCCAGTTATCCAGTCCATCACCAATAGTAGGGAAAATCCAGTTGTTGAAGTCATTATCACTGTCTACATCCTCTATAGCATTGACCTCGTTGTTACTGATGCGGAACAGAGGTCTTCTGACATGAGCGCGTCGAGAAGCCCTCTGACCTTCTGCAGTAAAGCCTATGTCGAACTTGTTAGCTTTATAAGGGATATCAGGAAGATGACCCCAAATTTTACTATCACCTTCTTCAATAACAGCCTTAGCATCTTTCAAGGAGGCCATCTTGTGTGGAGCTTTGGTGATTTTCGGGATAGCTGAAACATATTCAACAGCAACAGGGGAGAGCACTTCAAAAGTTTGATAGGGTGTTTCAATGAATTCTCCGTCCATTTCCACATATCGGAATGAGTTGAGGTGGCTGGCCGTATATTCCTCCTCTCCATAAACAGTAACAACTTTCCCTTTCACCGGGTATTTCAGCTTCTGGTGTAGGGTGGAAGTGATAGCACCTGCCCCATGGAATCAAGGGTGCCCCAATAAACAAGAGTAAGCAGGTCGAATATCCATGGTATAGAAAATGGACTCAAAAATATGTGAACCCACCTTGATCGGGAGGTCTAATTCTCCATGTACCATTCGCTTTGATCCATCGAAAGCTCGAACTATGATATTGTTGGGCTTCAGCACCAACGCTTCATAATCTAACCGATCGAGAGCGCCTTTTGGTAGAACATTCAGAGATGATCCCGTGTCAATCAATACATGGGCCAATGTAGTGCTCTTGCACTCTATGGAGACGTACAAGGCCTTATTGTGATTCCTCCCCTCTAGAGTCAAGTCAGCATCAAAGAAACCCAAACCAATGTCAATTGTTAGACTGGACACATAATTCCAAATTGATCTGCCGAAATTTCCTGCGGCACATGAGCAGTCTTTAGGAATTTCACTAAAGCCTTCGCATGGGCCTCAGAACACAGCAATAGTGACAACATAGATATTTTATATGGGGTCTGCCCAACCTGTTCGACAATTTTATAATCAATTTGGAGAATAATCTTTAGAACCAATTCTAAATCTTCCCTAGAAGTATCTTTGACAGGAGTTTCTTTTGGCACCTCCGTCCGGGCAGGCTCTATCACCGGCTCTTTACCTCGAGCCTCAGCAGTCATTTTGGAAACTGTAATCTGAGAAGGTGGAGAGATTTCCGGAGAGAAAATCCTTCCACTTCTTGTAATCTTACTGGTCCCTGCAATATTGACAATACTGGGATCAACTTCTTCTTTTTCTTCATGGGACAACTCCTGTTTGATGCCATGATAATAGACGTCAAATCTGTAATGCCAAGGAATTGCTTTTTCTAAGGAATACAGGATTGTCCCAAGCATTGTATGACCAGCAGAGCAGCTTTCGGATTGGCGATAACCCTTACAGGACCTTTGGAAGGGATCCTAAAAGGAGTACCGGAGATAACAGAGAGATCTTGGCAGAAATTGTTGGTAGGCGGAACATTTTCAATCAGAATAATGTGTCCATTCATCAAGCTTTGAACACCCTTCTTCAGTGAATCGCATCCATTAGGTTCGACTGCACAGAAATAACAACCTTTAACACAACTTGGAAATAAGCCAGCTTGTAGCAAATTCTTCTTTCTCTTGGAGAGCGGAGTAACCACATCATTCACAGAATTAACATATAGAATATCCTTAACCGCATTTACGCCTTTATCATGTTTGGGCATATGTGCTATAATTACATTTGGGGTCTTTGGAGAATCAAACTCAATCTCCTTGTTGTCAATCAGATCTTGAATTTTAATCTTCAAAGCCCAACAGCTATTTGTGTCATGTCCGGGACTATTGGCATGATCGGCGCATCTCGCATTAGGATTGTACCGAGGAGAGGTAGTGTTAGGATTCTGCGGAGGACCCTTCAATGTTACTAACTCTGCCTTCAAAAGGTGTTGTAGTGCCTGAGACAAAGGCATATTGATCTTAGTGAAATGTCTTCTCGAAGTGTATGGCCTTTGGCGGTTACCTTGTTGTTGTTGTTAGGTAGGTTCAGATTAGAGATCAAAACTTCTCCTACAGACTCATGGCGATTAACTCTGCTACGGATTTTTTGGCCATAGACAACACCAACTTCCTTCTTACCTCCGAACAAATTCTTCACAGCACTAGAAGATGCATCCATCGGGATCTTCCCACTTTTTATACCTCTTTCGATCCTTTCACCAGTCAGAATCATCTCTATAAAACCTGATGAGGAACTCCCAATCAGCAAATTGAAGAATGGGACTGTCAGAGTGCCCATAAACATGTCTACCATTTCTCGATCATTCAGAGGAGGTTTCACTCTACTAGCTAGGTCCCTCCACTTTTGTGCATATTCCTTGAACCCTTCTCCTGAGCACATGGACATATTCTATAACTGTACTTGGGTTGGTTCCAGGTCGGCGTTGTATTGATACTGCTTATAGAAAGCAGAAACCAAATCTTCCCAACTGCGGATGTTGGTCCCCTCCAGCTGATAGAACTATTCCAGTTGTGTGTCAGCCAAGCTTTCTTGGAATAAATGGACCCATAACTTCTGGTCAGCAGTGTGAGGCTGAATCTTTCTGACATACGACCTCAGGTGCAGTTTAGGACAAGAGACCCCGCCATATTTGATGAAAACAAGGACCTTTAACTTAGGTGGTATGACTACCCCTAGAACCAAACCTAAATCACTATAATCCAATCCCGGTATCTTTTGGACCTCTATAGCCTTGAGCCTATCCTCCAGTTGTCTGTATTTGTCCTCAGTAGGAGGGTATTTCTCATCCAAGTAGTCTTCATCTTTAGAACCTTGGTTATTTATGTCTTCCTGCTTGATTGTTCTATCCTCTTCATCTTGATCACCATCTTCATCAGAGGAGACTTCAACAGCTTGAATTGGTTGGACCGGACCTTTGAATCTACTTCCCAAATTAAGGACATTAGGCTTCTTGGTCTTTGTTGTACCCCAAAATTTTCCCTCTCATTTTATCAAGATTTTCCCCACAAGACCTCTTTGGACTCAAGACCAAATTAGGGTTTGCTTAGCTCAAGACATCTCCTTGCACTGTTGACCTGAAATTAGGGTTTGAGTTTGCACAAGGATTTTTGGACTTCCAATGCCTCATATTACTTTCATGCTTCATGTTGGACTTATAAGATTGCCCATACCAAGTTTCAAGCCTTGAATCAAATTTTTGCCCAGTCAATTGGACAGTTGACCTAAAAATCAGTTGTATTGGGGAAAAAGTCAATTGTGGCCAATTTACAGTCAAACCTCAGAATTTTTTATCCATATCAACATTATAGACTCATATTAACCATTTTATCGAGTTTAGACCACAACTCCTCAAGAAATTTGATCAAATCATCAAAAGGGCAAAATGGTCATTTTTAGGGTTTTGACTGCAGAAGGGCAATTTCTGATTTTTTAACCTAGCCAATGGCAAATTGGGTTCAAGCATGGATTCAAGGACTCAATGGCATCATCTTGACCTAATCACAAGGTCCAAAAGATCTCAAATGCATTGGATTGACAGATGAATTTTCCAATCAACTGATCAAAAATCAATTGTACACTAAAAAGTCAAACTTTGACTTTTTGGTCAAAATCAAGTGCCAAGGGTCATTTTTCATCAAGATGTGTCAAAACATGAAACTTTTTCATCAAGAAACCTAATTTTGGAAATTAGGGTTTAAGATTGAAAATTTTCATAACTTAGAAATTTTCTAAGTTATGAAAATTTCTTATTTTTCCCCAAATTTTCCCAACTTTTTCACCATGATGCAATTGTATTCAAAGAAAACTTACAACGTGAAAGTTTTAGTCCTCCACAACATCTACAACTTTTACTCACAAAGTTTTCCCAAAAGATGCTTGGATATCAAGTTATGATTTTGTGAATAAGGGTCCAAAAACTTTCTAACTTAGTGAAATTTTGCCCTAATTTAGGCAGGATTTTGACCTATCTTCATGGCAACTTTTCACATAGTTCCAAGTGGAATATCAAAATGCATTTCAAAGATGGATTGTATTACAAGCTTTCCAAAATGTCAAAGAACTCTCCAAGATCATTCATGGTTAGGGAGAATCGAAGGTTTGAAATTGGCAAATCATCACTTTTGTCCAAGGCATTTTACCCCATGCTACAAGTTGCAAAATATGTCCAGACCTTGCTTGTACTTGTTTTACAAGCCTTAAACCTTTCCACACTCATAAATTAAATGCAAACACATTGGATTAAGGCTTTGTTCTGAGCTTTAGAAGATTACACATTGAATTAATCCATTTTTTGCAAAAAGGCAACAATACCATTTCCATAAAGCACAACTTTTGCAATTTTGTTTGTCTTAAGCCATGGACCTGATTTCTTTATGCAAACAAAGTTCAATAATATCAGGAAAGGTATACCAACTATGTGCAGATAGAGTACAGGCATGTACAAGCCTTGCCATTGACAATTCAACCTTTTCTTCAAAACCAAGTTATTGTGCAAAAAGTCCATAACTTTGTAATCTGATATAACCAAGTCTTATGCACATTTCAAACAAGTTTTTCACATTGCCTAAGGTCAGAAACACGAGCTAACAAGTTCTCAAACCCTCCAAAACCCCAAAACCCAAGTTCTTGTCAAAACAGGGCAGGTTCTGCAGATTCACTTCAAAAACAAAATCCACTCGTGCGTTTTGTCCCAAACCAGTTCCAACACACTCAATACAACATACCTAAACTATCCCAACCATTCTCAAGCCACTGTAACTCCATTTTCACACTTAACCATTTTTGCTTTGAAGCTTTGCAGGTTGAGTTCTATAGAGACATTCAGGCCGCTTCAAAGAAAACTAAGCATTGGGGAAGGTTAAGGGAACATCAAGAAAGCTCAAAAGAACCTCAGGCCTCACTGAAAGTTGTTGCATTGCCATACTCGAGCTTGGCTGAAACAGGTAAATTTCAAACTTCTATCTCCTTATTTAGGAATCATTAGGCTTAGGTTTGTGAAGCAAAAATGTAGTCCTCATTGTCCTTGAACTGTACATATGCTTAGAATTCATTTATGTTAACTGAGCTAGGAGAATTTGAATGATGAAGTTTTTGAATAAAACTAGGTCAGAAATTGGGGGTGATAAAATTCTCCCTGGTTTCTTAGAGTTAGATCAAGTTTTTTATATGGTTAGAATCGTGTGATGATGAGCTATAACTTTCATGTTGCAAGTTTTTGTTTTTAAGCACAAATGCAGGAGATACAAGTTTGAACACAGGGTGCGCGTTTTTTGTTTATGGAGGTTAGGGATGAAGTGAGTTGGGCTGGGCCTGGCTTGTTTCTATTTTTGACACCCCTTTGCTTGCTTTCTGCACCCCTTGGCCCATTTGATTTATTTTTGTATATTTTTTTATTTCTTTTACATTTCTGACTTTTTATTTATTTTTACAAATATTTAAAATCATAAAAAAATATTCTCTTATTTTTTCACATTTTATTTTATTATTTTTATTATTTTTTGGACATAGAAATAGTTTATTAAATAACATATACTTTTATTTTCTTAAAATAAATTCATAAATAATACAAAGATTATATTTTTTTATTTTTTTATTTATATACTTAAATAATGTTTTTTTCTCACATTTTTATTTTTTAACACTCTTGTATATATTTTTATTTTATATTCTTGTACATAAATAAATAATATAATATAATATAGTTTCTTAAAACAAAAACTAGGGTTTCTACCCTTTCAAAAATAATCATTAACATTTTTTCTTATTTTTGAGACATTAAATAATTTATTTTACATACATAAATAATTTATTTTTACATACATCAAAATGATACAAAAACATTTTGCATATTTATATTTAATTGTCCATTTAAATAGTTGCCTATTTTTTTTGTACAATTAAATTCAATATGGTTGTAATAGTTTTTAGGGTTTATTTTTTAGCAATTTCCCCTTATTCAAACTTGTACCCGTCTCCCCATATTAATGTTGTAATAGCTTAGATTTATTTTACGGATTTATCGCTTTTGAATGCCATGATAGTAAAACTAGGGTTTGTATGCAAAAGACCAAAAATCAAACAAATAGCTTGACTAAATACAAGAAAAAAATGCATGAAAATTGACAACACAATGCACACAAGCACCCCTAGGGTTTCATCCACTTGTTGCCTTAAAAACATGGCCATGGTATGCATGCTAAGTGTCTTGGCAAAACAAAAACAAAACAAAATATCATAGTCCCTATGACGCTATCTTGGTTGCTATACAAAAATGATCTAGTCCCTCAAAAACTTGCTACGATACTTGACACCATTGCTATCATGGTCATACGATGACCCACGCCCATCCCGTTTAACATCCAAACACAAGGTTGTTTACCAAATACAATGGTAAAACAACAATGTCAAAGGGTTAAAAATGTATAGGAAAGATCTTTGAGTAGGGTAGACAACTCCTAGTTACTTGATTAATTTGCAAACATCCTTGCTAATTTCAAAACACATAATTTCAAAACATTTTCCCAAAACAAACTTTCAAACATTGAAACATCTTTTCAAAAGACAAACACCTTTGTATATATTCAAACAAGAATCATTACAAAGGTTGCCTAAACAAAGGCCTCTTTTCAAAATATTTTCAAAACCACACACAAAGCACCATTTCAAACAATTGAAAAGCAAAAGCAAGTGATCTAAACAAGTAACTAAGAGCCCATGGAAAACCATGGATGAAAAGGGTGCTAGCACCTTCCCTTTTCATAATCTACCCCTCGAACCCTAGAAAACATCTCAAAGGTCTTTCCTGTGCTTTTTTACCTTTCCTTTAGATAAAATAAAAGGTCGGTGGCGACTCTTGCTAAACCGAAACATTTGCGAACACAAACGCAAAACCTCAAGTCAGTTCTCTCACCGTATCACAGAACTGGCGACTCTACTGGGGAATAATCTAAAAGTGGGGTTACCTTAGGGTTTAGATCACCTTTACATGATTACCTTGTTTCCTTTGATTGCTTTACATTTGGTTCTATTGTTTGGGTTTGAAATCCTCTACCCGGATTTGGGAAACATTCATAGGTAAATAACAATACATTGTGGAAACTGTGCGGGGTATACCAATATGGTTGAAGCAATAGCTATATTAGTGCGACATATTTGTGGGTACCGGTAGCATTTGAGTCAATCAAAGAGAATACAGGGCCGCTGAGTGATGTCATGAAGCATTAATGGACTTTTAGAACCTTTACTTGACCATCTTGGCATTTTTAGGGGTAGCGAGATGACAGGCTTTGGTGCAGTCCGAAGTTGGTAGATACTCGATACTACACTCATTGAGGGTTGTTTTCTTGGAATATTTCGGTCGTCGGTAAAGGGGCTAAACTGAAACAATGAACACAGAAAATAATCCAGTGATATTGAGCTCCTTAGAACCCAGTTACTATTTATAGGACAGGTGGAGCCAATTAAACTTCAAAAGGGTACTTACCTATGAAACCCCATGCAAGCCTGAAAATAGGAACTTGTGTGATTTGTTTGTACATATACTTGTGCATAAACATCATGAGCATCATGAAGCATCATATGCATCCACTAACCATTTCAAGGATTTGGATTTTCATCTTTGTTCCTGTTTTGCAGGTAATGGATTCACTCCGCTGGAAAACTATTCAGGTCAACCTTGTGAGAATCCCTCCTCAACTCAAGGAGCTTGCTTCCAAGATTGAGTATTCTCCATTCACTGAAAGACATGGTAGACTTCTCAACTTGGTCAACTCCAACATAGAGGAAGACATGGTGAAAGTTCTCTTCTAGTTCTTTGACCCCCTACACCACTGCTTCACATTTCCTGACTACCAGCTAGTGCCTACATTGGAGGAATTTTCTCAACTCATGAGGATTCCTATTCTCCATCAACTACCCTACAACGGTACGAAAAGAGATACAAATCCTGAAGATGTTGCTCAAGCCCTACACTTGCAACCATCTGATGTCATAGGTCTTTGGGAAACTAGAAGTGGTGTCAAGGGTTTCTTGGAAAAGTTCCTGTTTGAGAAAGCTCAAGAATACTGGAATTCTCTAGACTTGCAAGCTTTTGAGGAGATTGTAGATCTTCTCATCTATGGGTTGGTCTTGTTCCCAAACCCTGACCAACTTATAGATGTCAATGCTGTCAAAATCTTCATGGCTCACAACCCAGTGCCTATATTGCTTGGGGATATCCTCCACTCATTTCACACACGAACAATGAGAAAAAGAGGTGTTTTCATGTGTTATACTCCTCTACTGGCAAGGTGGTTTATTTCTCACCTTCCCCAATCAGTCTTGAAGAATGAGCAAGGCTTGAGGTGGTCACAACGGCTGATGACTCTTACACATTCAAATGTTCATTGGTGTTCTCGATACTGAGAAAATGTTATCATCATTGATCATTGTGGAGAATTCCCTAATCTCCTTCTACTTGGCATTAGGGGAGGAATCACTTACAACCCTTGCTTGGCTATGAGACTGTTTGGGTATTCCCGAAGGGATGGCCCCCATGACATGCTGATTCCAGACTTGGTTTTTGACTTCGACAACGAAGATCAAGGACTTCGACAAAGGTTCATCCGAGCTTGGAGGATGCCCAACAAGTTGGACAGTAAGACCTTGGGACACAAGAATTCCATCCCTCTTGAGCCTTACCTCAAGTGGGTACGAACCCGCGCCCAAAGTCTTATGATTCCTTACCCCTACATTCTTCCTGTGATCAAAGAGCATGTTATGGAAGGAGAGGTTCCATACACCCTCCTACATCCGGACATGCCAACATCACTAGAAGATTTGCAAAGGAGTTGGATACAGCTCAAGGGAAAACGCGATACTTTTGAAGCCCAATTCTACGCTAGTGAGAAGAAGTTTTTGGAACTTACTCATCAACTTCACGAAGAGCAGACTCTCAACACCTACATTGCACCAAAGAGGATGCGCAGCGTCTTTTTACATTAGAATTTTGTATTATTTTGCCCATGGGGCATTGATGTACTAACAAATTCTATCTTATTAATATGACGTGTGTTCCCTTTTTGTTTAAAACAAATTTGAATTTTCTGAATCCTTGAATGCATTACATGAATACATATCATTCATCATATGCATAAACAGGTCTTCACACCAGGTTTCCTTATCTCTCTGCTGTTTATTTCAGCAAGATAGATGTAGAACAGACGGTTAAAGACTTGCATGCGCATAATTCACAGTTCCAACAGCTACTCATGACCTTGGCAAAGGTTCAGGAGGAGCTCAAAACCTTGCTAGAGAAGGAAAAAGAGAAAAAGAAAAAGAAGAGAGTTGGTGTGGCTACCATGGGTAGAAGATTTGAAGGTCAAGCTAGAAGGGTCCTGGATTTCCCCTCAACATCTGATGAAGGGGTAGGAAAAGGAAAAGGAGTTGCAGTGCCATATGAGTCTGAGGAAGAAGAGGAGGAGGAGGATGAAGACTATTCTGAACAGTAGTATCCTCTTGCAGACGACAAATACAAAAATCTGGAAGAACGTTTGGAAGCTATGGAGGTGCAGAGGGTGCCTGGGCTGGATTTTAAAGAGTTAGGGTTGGTTTTTGGAATTGTAATCCCTCCCAAATTTAAGGTGTCGCTGTTTCTAAGTACGATAGGTTGTCTTTCCCAAAGATGCACCTGCGGTCTTACGTCAGAAAAATTCAACCACATTCTTCTGACAAGGATCTATGGGTCCATTTTTTCCAGGACATTCTTTCGGGGATGCAGTTGGATTGGTTTTACCAGCTAGAGAGGTCTGATGTACATAATTGGGAGGATTTGGATGCTTCCTTCTACAGACAATATCAATATAATGTGGACTTCGCTCCAACCCGTACTCAATTACAGAGTATGGGCATGGTCTCCAGTGAAGGCTTCAAGGAGTATGCCCAGAAATGAAGAGACTTGGCGGGACGAGTACAACCACCTCTATCTGAGAGAGAGCTTGTAGATATATTCGTGGGTACTCTATCAGGTCCATTCTTCAATCACCTGATTGGAAGTTCGTCTGCGGGGTTCACCGAGTTAATTCTAACTGGTGAAAGAGTTGAAGTCGGCATAAAGAGCGGGAAAATTCAAAAAGATGCATCTGCTTCCGCTGCCATCAAAAAGACTTTTCCAGCAAAGAAAGAAGTGTCAGTTGTTTACTCCCAAAGAGGTCGAGGAAGAGTTGAGCGCCGGCCAGCGGTGGGGGCCGTAATGATTCAGAAGTCTGTAGCTGATCAGCCCAGAAACAATCAACCTAGAACCAACCAGCAAAGGGCGGAAAGGCCTGCTAGGCAATTCACCAAAATAAACATGACGCCTGCTCAGGTTCTCCTCCATCTCCTAAAATTAAACCATACCAGTTTGAGAGAGGCCCCGCAAAATCCGAATACATCTTCTCCTTTTTACCATGTGAACGCTAAGTGTGCTTATCATTCAGATAACCTGGGGCACGACACCAATAATTGTTGGGCCCTCAAGAATAAGATTCAGGATTTAATAGATGCTAAATAAGTGGAATTCGACGCCCCTGAAAAGCTGAATATGATTTCTTCTCCAATGCCAAAGCATGGCCACAATGCCCATGCTGTTGAAGAGGATCTGTATGTTGCTATTGTTAATGATTTGATGACCCCGTTACCGATAATCAAGTTTAATCTTTTGAAGGTTGGGATTTTCCCAGGTTGTGAAGAAGATTGCTGCCTTTGTTCATCCTTACCATCCGACTATTCGTTGTTGAAGTTAGGCATCCAACGCCTAATGGATAATCAAGAAATCCTTTTTGAGAAGACTCTTGTTACACCGACTCCTATCAATGATGTTTCAATAATTACCATATCCTCCAATCTTTCCAAGGTCTCCAAAAGACCTGTTAAGATTACATTCGATCCAAAGATTGCACCTTTGAAGATAACTATGTCGGGGCCCATCCCGTACAAGTCCAACAAATCAATACCGTGGAACTATGGGGGAGAGACCTTCTACCACAGTATTAAACAAATTGAATCAACTGAAGAGAGTTCTGATGAAGAGACTTCTGATATTGGAAACATTGCTGGAACGAGTAAAATCACCCGTAGTGGAAGAATTTTCTCTCCGGAGATTGCCCCTCCAAAGGCAATCTTCGGACCCTCAGCTGCTCCTAAGGTTACCCCTGTGCCGGTCAACATATCTGCAAGAACTCCAGTTATTGAAGAAGTTGTTACTCCTGTGGTTGTCCCCTCTGCTGCTATTGATGATAGAGGGAAAGGGATCCAAGAAGATCATGTCGGGACGAGGGCTCAGCCGTTGATCATCCCTGAGACCTCTCAAAAAGCAATGGAAGAGATTTTGAAAATAATAAAGAAAAGCGATTATAATGTTGTGGAACGGCTGGGGCAAACCCCCTCGAAGATCTCTATGTTGGCCCTGCTGCTTTGTTCAGAAGCTCATGCTAAAGCTTTGATCCGATTTTTGAAGACGGCCCACGTGCCACAGTAAACCTCCGCGGATTAGTTCCAGGAATGTGTAGCTAGCCTAACAGCCGACAATGGTCTAGGATTCTTCGATGCCGATTTAACATCTAAAGGGAGAAAACATAATGACGCTTTGCATGTCTCGGTGGAATGCAGAGGGACTACTCTAGCACGCTTTCTGGTAGACATTGGTTCTTCGTTGAATGTCTTACCGAAGAAGGCCTTGGATAGGTTAGACTGTGAAGGCTTAACCCTGAAACCCAGCAACATCATTGTCAGAGCCTTTGATGGTTCTAAAAGGATGGTCCACGTGGAGGTGGACATCCTGATTAAAGTGGGAATTGAAACCTTCAACTCCATATTTTACGTAATGGACATCCGTCCTTCCTATTCTTGCTTGTTGGGAAGACCCTGGATTCATCATGCTGGAGCTGTCACTTCTACTCTGCATCAAAAGCTCAAGTACCATGTCCAGGGGAAAATTGTAATTGTTCTCGGTGAAGAGGAATATATGATAAGCCACCTTAATTCTTTCCGCTATGTGGAATTAGATGGAGAATTCATATAAACCCCTTTCCAACACTTCGAGGAAGTTTCTGAAGAGATTGCAGCAACCAAGACAGTGTCTTTTGTACCTATGGTTACCAGACCTGTGCCTTGGATGTCATCTCTCAAGGATGTTAAGGCTGTGATTGAAGAAGGAGGTAGCACAATCTGGGGGCAGCTTCCTGATTTTCCTTTCAAGTCAGATAAATTCGGCTTGGGTTTCACTTCGGCTAGTCAAAAGGTTGTGCGTCGCTCCCGGGCTGGAGGACCACCAGTGAAGATCACCCATCACGGAGTCAATGCTTTAGAGGATAATGAAGAGGAGAGCAATCTGGAAGACTGGATTTTCCCTACTGTGGAAGGAGGAATGTGCAAGTGGGAGGGAAAAGACTTTGTTCCCATTACTTTCATAAATCAGTAATTTATCTTTCAAACATTTCTGTTGGTTTGTAATAATTCTTGAAAAATTCATACACTTTTAACCTTGTTCTTTACCCGAGGTAAGGTCCATTTGTAAGGGTTTGATTTTTCATCTTCATATGCCATTTTAATGAATCATGGACGTTTTCACATATAAACTTTTGTGTTCATTTTCTTTCTTTTTACATTTTATTTGTTTAAAGGTGGTTATCCCTTACACACATCCACACTCTCAAATGCAGGTACCCTTCCATTCCGGATTCCATGGGTAACAATTCTGCTATGACCTTCAGTGACTCTGAAGATCTGGTCTACCATGCTGAATACGAAGGTGACGAAGACTGTGAAGTACCGGGATAATTGGCTAGACTTCTACAATAGGAAGAAAGGGCTATTCTTCCCCATGAGGAGCTGTTAGAGACAATCAACTTGGGTACTGACGAAGACAGAAAAGAAGTTAGAGTGGGTGCCAACCTAGAGCCAAGTGTCAAAGAGCGCCTAGTTCATTTGTTGAATGAATATGTTGAGATCTTCGCCTGGTCATATGAAGACATACCGGGACTCGATATAGATATTGTGGTTCACCATCTCCCTACAAGAGAAGACTGTCCACCAATTAAACAGAAAGTCCGCCGAATGAGGCCCGATATGTCTGAAAAGATCAAAGCTGAAGTGATGAAGCAATTCAATGTTGGATTTTCTGCTGTTACTTCCTATCCACAATGGGTTGCTAACATTGTGCCCGTGCCTAAGAAGGACGGCAAAGTGAGAATGTGCATGGATTACAGAGACTTAAACATGGCTAGCCCTAAAGATGACTTTCCACTACCGCACATTAACATCTTGGTTGACAACACGCCTCAGCATAAGGTATTTGCTTTCATGGATGGATTTTCAGGTTACAACCAGATCAAAATGGCCCCTGAAGACATGGACAAAACTACTTTTGTTACACAGTGGGGTACGTTCTGCTACAAAGTGATTCCATTCGGACTGAAGAATGCCGGGGCAACCTATCAACGCGCCATGGTAGCTTTGTTTCATGATATGATACATCATGAGATATAGGTCTACGTAGATGACATGATAGCCCGATCCCAGACAGAAGAAGAACACCTCGATCATCTACAAAAGTTGTTTGTCAGGTTGAAGGAGTACAAGCTCAGACTGAACCCTAACAAGTGCACTTTTGGAGTCAGGTCCATAAAACTCTTGGGTTTCATTGTCAGCAACAAAGGCATCGAGGTTGATCCTGCCAAAGTCAAAGCTATATAAGAAATGCCTGCCCCTCGCACTGAGAAGGAGGTTAGAGGTTTCTTGGGACGCCTAAACTACATTGCAAGGTTCATTTCTCACCTAACATCTACCTGTGAGCCAATCTTCAAGCTGTTGAAGAAAGATCAGGTGGTTAAATGGAATGATGACTATCAAGTTGCTTTCGATAAAATCAAGGAGTATTTGCTAGAACCTCCTATCTTGATGCCTCCCATCGAAAGAAGACCGCTAATCATGTATCTGACCGTCCTAGAGAATTCAATGGGGTGCGTACTGGGCCAACATGACGAGTCTGGCCGAAAAGAGCATGCCATTTATTACCTTAGCAAAAAGTTTACCGACTGTGAGACCCGATACTCACTGCTCGAGAAAACTTGATGCACTTTGGTATGGGCTGCTCGCCGGCTAAGGCAGTATATGTTGACTCATATCACTTTGCTGATATCTAAGATGGATCCGATCAAGTACATCTTTGAAAAGCCTACTTTATCTGGAAGGATAGCTAGATGGCAAATGATCCTCACCGAATATGACATACAGTACACGACCCAAAAAGCTATAAAAGGGAGTGTACTAGCTGACCATCTGGCTCATCAAGCTATCGAAGATTACCAATCCATGAGGTTCGACTTCCCCGACGAGGATATCATGATATTGGACAACATTGAAGATAACGGACCGTATGACGGACCTGAACAAGGATCCTGATGGACCCTGTACTTTGATGGTGCTTCTAATGCACTTGGAAATGGTATCGTCACAGTACTCATCTCACCACAAGGTTGCCATACACCTTTCACCGCCATACTCTGCTTCAGCTGCACCGACAATATGGCCGAGTATGAAGCTTGCATCTTTGGACTCAAGGCTGCAATAGACTTGGGAATCAAATCTTTGGTTGTGTTTGGAGACTCAGCTTTGGTCATCAGTCAGATCAAAGGAGAGTGGGACACTAAACATCCTAACCTCATCCCTTACAAAGAACATGTCCTGATATTGTTACCTCATTTCGAGCAGATTACCTTCGAGCACTTCCCGCGAGAAGAAAATCAGCTAGCAGATGCTCTAGCTATAATGTCTTCCATGTTTAAACTTAACTGGGATAATGAGGCTCCCCAAATCACATTTGAACAGATGGACGAACCTGCACATTGTCACGAGATTAATACCAAAGAAGTAGTGGACCGGCCTTGGTTTCATGAAGTCAAAAGGTATCTCGAGGCACAAGAATACCCTGAAGGAGCTTCAGTCAACGATAAAAAGTTCTTAAGGAGATTCTCTGTCAAGTTCTTCCTGAGCAATGGTATCCTATACAAGCGCAATCATGATTGCATCCTACTCCGTTATGTGGACAAGATTGAAGCTGAACAGATCATGGCTGAACTGCACAATGGTACCTTCGACACTCACTCTAGAGGACATAGGATGGCTAAGAAGATTCTACGGGCAGGCTATTACTGGTCTACCATGGAAGCTGACTGCCATCAACATTCCAGAACTTGTCACAAATGTCAAATCTATGCGGATAAGGTATATATACCTCCAGTTCCTCTCAATGTCTTAACAGCTCCTTGGTCGTTCGTTATGTGGGGAATCGACATGATTGGAGATATCAAGCCTACAGCATCCAATGGACACCGCGTTATTCTGGTGGCCATTGATTACTTTACCAAGTGGGTCGAAGCAGCTTCCTTCACCTCTGTTACAAAGAATGTGGTTGCCCGCTTCATCAAGCAAAAACTCATTTGCCGGTACGGTATCCCCGACAGGATCATCACTGACAACGGTACAAACCTGAATAACACTATGATCACAGCCTTGTGCGAACAGTTCCAGATTCAACATCATAATTCATCTCCCTATCGGCCAAAGATGAACGGTGTTGTCGAAGCTGCAAACAAAAATATCAAGAAGATCATACAAAATATGACAGTCACCTACAAGGACTGACATGAAATGCTATTGTTTTCTCTGCACGGGTACCGTACCATGGCGTGAACATCAACTGAGGCAACACCCTATTCTTTGGTATACATCATGGAAGTTGTTTTACCTATTGAGGTTCAGATTCCCTCCTTGAGAATCATGAAGGATGTTGGTTTGAGTGAAGACGATTGGATTCAGACCCGGCTTGATCAACTTAACTTAATTGATAAAAAGCGACTTACTACTGTTTTCCATGGTCAGACGTATCAAAAACGGATGATCAAGGCTTTCAACAAGAAAGTCAGACGCCAGGTATATCAAGTCGGGGATCTTGTAATCAAGCGGATCATCTTGCCGCAAAGTGATCCCAGGGGAAAATGGACTCCTACCTACGAAGGACCATTTGTGATCAAAAACATCTTTTCTGGTGGGGCTATGATCTTAACCACAATGGACGGTGACGACCTGCCGCACCCTGCGAACACAGACATAGTCAAAAGATACTACGCATAAACGACCCGGCAAGTTGAAAACCCGAAAGAGGGACTTGGGAAAAAAAGGGCATCCCGGTGAATTGAAAACCCGAAAGGGCGGTTCAGGAAAAAGTTAGGGATAAATATAAAAAATATGTACACCCGGCAAGTTGAAAACTCGAAAGGGTGACTTGGGCAAAAAAGGGTTTCCAGGTGGATTGAAAACCCGAAAGGACGGTCCAGGCAAAAGTTAGGGAATTGAAGTGTATGACTATGTCTCGTCGGATCACTTTAAGGACAATCTCTTCACATACAAGCTTCGGGCTTCTGATCAACTCAATCATCTTCTGACGAAGCAACGAGTGGACAAGATATTCAGAGTTGCGAAGGCTGTAGCATAATGGGAACCCCATGGAATTTTCACACATAGCCATCTTTCTTTGTATAAATTTTTCTCATTTTTTATGACAACATTCTCTTACTAGGATGTCTGTCTCCTTTGTACAAAATACTTACACAAAGTTAATACGAAGATACTTCAAAGTGCAGAAAACTATTTGTCTTTTCTTCTTTTTACACTTGTGTTTTATTTGAAAACGTCCAATGATTTATTAATGAGCATATGCATTTGAATATAATCATTGTTTACAAAGAAATGAAATGAGAAAGAATAATTACTAACAGGTTGAAAGTATAGGAAAACGTCTTTAGGCTATTCCAAGAGAAATCCCCTGCAGTACATCATCTAGGTCCCCAGCGGAGCTAAAACCTTGAAATACATATCCCTAGTGGAGTTAAATTTCGAAATCCCCATCAGAGCTAAGTTTTCAAATCCTCAGCGGAGCCAAAAACTTTGAACTACAGATCCTCAACAAAGATGAAACCTTCTTCCCCAACGGAGTCAAATTTCCAACTATCAATCTACAGCAGAAACCATTTAGTTTTCCCCAGATTCCCCAGCAAGTTGTCTTAAAGTCTGAGAATCAACCAGATAAAAGTTAACTTTTGTTTTATCCCCAACCTAGGATAATTCCCCAGTAGATTGGCATACAACCCAAATTCTTGAAAACTCTCCAGCAGTATAGCTATTCCCCACATAGTTTTTACTACTTTCCAACAGAATAAACTTTCTCCTCGCAGAGTTATTCTCATTTCCCAACAGATTGAAGATTCTCAATCCCCAGCCACAGTCCTCAAGGTTCTCGGGACTCCCCAAAGTAGGATCCCTATATCCCCAGGAAAGTCGTGAAGGATTCCCACATCCCCACAGAAGTTGTCAAAGGTTTTGAATCTCCAGCAGCGGTCAAGGATTCTTTTTCCCCGACAGCAGTCAAAGATTTTATTATCTCCGGCTATCAAGGATTTATTTTCCTCAGCAAGACAACTAATCAGCTTCCATGCGCATAAATTACATTCATATATCATAAACATTGATAAAATACATTTATTGCATCATACATTTCATACAACATAACTTTGTGTTTCAGCTAACATTTTTTACCCTTTTCAGGATAAAACTAACAGCTATCTGTAACAAATATTCAAAGCTCAAATACAGCTTAGAGATGCTCCAGACACGAATGCTATTCTACTACTTATTCGAATCAATGCTCAGATTCCTATTCCAGTTCAAGTTATGAAGCCCGGATTCGACCGGATAATATCTTGATTTTTTCTCCATCATACTATGAAGCCCGGAGATCGACCGGAAAAATAGTTGAATCCCCGGCAAGTTATTGTGAAGCCTGGAATCGACCAGATAGTAGTACAAAGCACCCTGAAGCCTAGAATCGACCAGATTGTGGTACACCTTAAATTCATGCTATGAAACTCAGGTTCGACTGGACAGTATCTTGACCTCTACAAAACACTGTGAAGCTTGGATTTTGACCAGATAACAGTGAGGTACACTGTGAAACTTGGATTTCGACCAAAAAAGCAGTTTACTCGGCCAATTACTTTGAAGCCCGGATTCAACCGGATATTAGTAGGCCCCAAAATCAAAAGGAAGCCCAGAGGTGACCAGATAACCATTTGATTTTCTTCTGAAGCCTGGATTTTGACCAGATAGGAAGTAAGGTATCATGAAGCCTGGATTTTGACCAGATAGCAATACAAGACTGTGAAGCCTAGATTTTGACCAGATAACAGTGAGGTATACTGTGAAACTT
The DNA here is from genome assembly GCA_948472305.1 of Vicia faba. Lineage (NCBI taxonomy): Eukaryota > Viridiplantae > Streptophyta > Magnoliopsida > Fabales > Fabaceae > Vicia > Vicia faba. The sequence goes on from OX451740.1 coordinate 964,706,127, forward strand.
GGATTTCGACCAAAAAAGTAGTTTACTTGGCTAATTACTAAGAAGACCGGAATCGACCGGATATTAGTGTTCCTCAAATTCAAGTTGAAGCCCAGATGCGATCGGATAATAACTTAATTCCTTCTAAAGCCTGGAGTACAACCAGAGAAGAATTGAGAAATTGCAAAGCCTGGAGAACGACTGGATAGCAAGTTTAATCTCATTTCCCCGCTAAGTCCCTGTGAAGCCTGGAATCGACCAGATAGAAGCCGATCTTATCACTAAGAAGCCTGGAGCACGACCAGATAGCAGTTCATTTTCACCTCTTCAACCAAGAGATTGTTCCCCAGTAGAATAACGGACGATCGAAGCTCCTAAAATTCTAATTCTACCACGACAGAGACCAGCATTCCCCGGCGTAGTCCCCCTCAACAACAGGTATACGGGCTCTCGCAAAGGAATCTCTTATGTGATCGAAACTTCTTTGGATGGCATCTTTAAGCCCATCTCCAACAAGATTCTATCACATATTTGGATGCCATCTTTAAGCCCATTCCCTCAACTACTTTGACGAGTGCAAATTTACGGGCACTCTAGTGTCCAATCATCTTTTACCTTCGAGTCACGAACGGAAAACTCACCATTCTACCTCTTCAGGTTCAAGAAGATTGAACAGGGGCAGCTGTTGTACCCCAAAATTTTCCCTCTCATTTTATCAAGATTTTCCCTACAAGACCTCTATGGACTTAAGACCAGATTAGGGTTTGCTCAGCTCAAGACATCTCCTTGCACTGTTGACCTGAAATTAGGGTTTGACTTTGCACAAGGATTTTTGGACTTCCAATGCCTCATATGACTTTCATGCTTCATGTTGGACTTATAAGATTTCCCATACCAAGCTTCAAGCCTTGAATCAAATTTTTGCCCAGTCAATTGGACAGTTGACCTAAAAATCAGTTGTATTGGGGAAAAAGTCAATTGTGGCCAATTTACAGTCAGACCTCATAATTTTTTATCCATATCAACATTACACTCATATGAACCATTTGATCAGATCATCAAAAGGGAAAAATGGTCATTTTTAGGGTTTTGACTACAGAAGGGAAATTTATGATTTTTTAACCTAGCCAATGGAAAATTGGGTTCAATCATGGATTAAAGGACTCAATGGCATCATGTTGACCTAATCACAAGGTCCAAAAGATCTCAAATGCATTGGATTGACAGATGAATTTTCCAATCAACTGATCAAAAATCAATTGTACACTGAAAAGTCAAACTTTGACTTTTTGGTCAAAATCAAGTGCCAAGGGTCATTTTTCATCAAGATGTGTCAAAACATGAAACTTGTTCATCAAGAAACCTAATTTTGGAAATTAGGGTTTAAGATTGAAAATTTTCATAACTTAGAAATTTTCTAAGTTATGAAAATTTCTTATTTTTTCCCAACTTTTCCCAACTTTTTCACCATGATGCAATTGTATTCAAAGAAAACTTCCAATGTGAAAGTTGTAGTCCTCCACAACATCTACAACTTTTATTCACAAAGTTTTCCCAAAAGATGCTTGGATCTCAAGTTATGATTTTGTGAACAAGGGTCCAAAAACTTTCTAACTTAGTGAAATTTTGCCCTAGTTTAGGCAGGATTTTGACCTATCTTCATGGCAACTTTTCACATAGTTCCAAGTGGAATCTCAAAATTCATTTCAAATATGGATTTTAGAGAATGTTACAATCTTTCCAAAATGTCAAAGAACTCTCGAAGATCATTCATGGTTAGGGACAATCAAAGGTTTGAAATTTGCAAATCATCACTTTTGTCCAAGGCATTTTACACCATGCTACAAGTTGCAAAATTTGTCCAGACCTTGCTTGTACTTGTTTTACAGGCCTTAAACCTTTCCACACTCATAAATTAAATTCAAACACATTGGATTAAGGCTTTGTTCTGAGCTTTAGAAGATTACACATTGAATTAATCCATTTTTGGCAAAAAGCCAACAATACCATTTCCATAAAGCACAACTTTTGCAATTTTGTTTGTCTTGAGCCATGGACATGATTTATTTATGCAAACAAAGTTCAATAATATCAAGAAAGGTATACCAACTATGTGCAGCTAGAGTACATGCATGTACAAGGCTTGCCATTGTCAATTCAACCTTTTCTTCAAAACCAAGTCATTGTGCAAAAAGTCCATAACTTTGTAATCTGATATAACCAAGTCTTATGCACATTTCAAACAGGTTTTTCACATTGCCAAAGGTCAGAAACACGAGCTAACAAGTTCTCAAACCCTCCAAAACACCAAAACCCAACTTCTTGTCAAAACAGGGCAGGTTCTGCATATTCACTTCCAAAACAAAATCCACTCGTGCGTTTTGTCCCAAACCAGTTCCAACACACTCCATACAACATACCTAAACTATCCCAACCATTCTCAAGCCACTGTAACTCCATTTTCACATTTCAACATTTTTGCTTTGAAGATTTGTAGGTTGAGTTCTATAGAGAAATTCAGGCCACTTCAAAGCAAACTAAGCATTGGAGAAGGTTAAGGGAACATCAAGCAAGCTCAAAAGAACCTCAAGCCTCACTGAAAGTTGTTGCATTGCCATACTTGAGCTTGACTGAAACAGGTAAATTTCAAACTTCTATCTCCTTATTTAGGAATCATTAGGCTTAGGTTTGTGAAGCAAAAATGTAGTCCTCATTGTCCTTGAACTGTACATATGCTTAGAATTCATTTATGTTAACTAAGCTAGGAGAATTTGAATGATGAAGTTTCTGAAAAAACTAGGTCAGAAATTGGGGGTGATAAAATTCTCCCTGGTTTCTTATAGTTAGATCAAGTTTTTTATATGGTTAGAATCGTGTGATGATGAGCTATAACTTTCATGTTGCAAGTTTTTGTTTTTAAGCATAAATGCAGGAGATACAAGTTTGAACACAGGGTGCGCGTTTTTTGTTTCTGGAGGTTAGGGATGAAGTGAGTTGGGTTGGGCCTGGCTTGTTTCTATTTTTGACACCCCCTTGCTTGCTTTCTGCACCCCTTGGCCCATTTGATTTATTTTTGTATATTTTTTATTTCTTTTACATTTCTGACTTTTTATTTATTTTTCTAAATATTTAAAATCATATAAAATATTCTCTTATTTTTTCACATTTTATTTTATTATTTTTATTATATTTTGAACATAGAAATAGTTTATTAAATAATATATACTTTTATTTTCTTAAAATAAATTCATAAATAATACAAAGATTATATATTTTTATTTTTTTATTTATATACTTAAATAATATTTTTTCTCACATTTTTATTTTTTAACACTCTTGTTTATATTTTTATTTTTATATTCTTGTACATAAATAAATAATATAATATATATAGTTTCTTAAAACAAAAACTAGGGTTTCTACCCTTTCAAAAATAATCATTAACATTTTTTCTTATTTTTGAGACATTAAATAATTTATTTTACATACATAAATAATTTATTTTTACATACATCAAAATGATACAAAAACATTTTGCATATTTATATTTAATTGTCCATTTAAATATTTGCCTATTTTTTTTGTACAAATAAATTCAATATGGTTGTAATAGATTTTAGGGTTTATTTTAGAGCAATTTCCCCTTATTCAAACTTGTACCCCTCTCTCCATAATAATATTGTAATAGCTTAGATTTATTTTACGCATTTATCGCTTTCGAATGTCATGATAGTAAAACTAGGGTTTGTATGCAAAAGACCAAAAATCAAACAAATAGCTTGACTAAATACAAGACAAAAATGCATGAAAAATGACAACACAGTGCACACAAGCACCCCTAGGGTTTCATCCACTTGTTGCCTTAAAAACATGGCCATGGTATGCATGCTAGGTGTCTTGGAAAAACAAAAACAAAACAAAAGATCATAGTCCCTCGATGACGCTATCTTGGTTGCCTATACAAAAATGATCTAGTCCCTCAAAAACTTGTTAAGATACTTGGCACCATTGCTATCATGGTCATACGATAACCCACGCCCGTCCCGTTGAACATCCAAACACAAGGTTGTTTACCAAATACAACGGTAAAACAACAATGTCAAATGGTTAAAAATGTATAGGAAAGATCTTTGAGTAGGGTAGACAACTCCTAGTTACTTGATCAATTTGCAAACATCCTTGCTAATTTCAAAACACACAATTTCAAAACGTTTTCCTAAAACAAACTTTCAAACATTGAAACATCTTTTCAAAAGACAAACACATTTGTATATATTCAAACAAGAATCATTACAAAGGTTTCCTAAACAAAGGCCTCTTTTCAAAATATTTTCAAAACCACACACAAAGCATCACTTCAAACAATTGAAAAGCAAAAGCAAGTGATCTAAACAAGTAATTAAGAGCCCATGGAAAACCATGGATGAAAAGGGTGCTAGCACCTTCCCTTTTCATAATCTACCCCCCGAACCCAAGAAAACATCTCAAAGGTATTTCCTGTGCTTTTTGACCTTTCCTTTGGATAAAATAAAAAGTCGGTGGCGACTCTTGCTAAACCGAAACATTTGTAAACACAAACGCAAAACCTCAAGTCAGTTCTCCCACCATATCACAGTCTTCTTCTTTTGCTAGCAAGGAGCGTCATTATTTCTTGCTTCCCCTTGGCCAAGTTCAAAAGAGTTTCCTGGAATTGTGTGTGCTGAGCCTAGAGATCTTTGACATTCTGTTCAAGAGCCATTTTTCTGCTGAAATAAATAGCGAGAAAATGAGAAACTTGTACAAAAACCTATTATGAAATGCTGCATGACATGTAAATGCAATAATTTCAAGGACTTCAGGAAATTTAAATTTGTGAACCAAAAGAAAACAAAAATTTTATTAGAAAAAGTTTAAATTACAACTGCCTTTTAGGCTTACAAGCTTTCAAAGATAAAATGAACTCCTAAAATCTAAGAATCAAATCTCTCAAGGATTCTTCCTCTTTGAACTGATGTAGGCATTAAGACTTCACTCCTCTTGAAGTTGCCTTGTGAGTTCCAACACTTTCTTCTCACTTGCATAGCATTGGGTCTCAATGATGTCCCGTTATTCCTTCATTTGAATCCAAGACTTTTGCATCTCTTCAAGATCAGTAGGCATACCAGGGTGGAGAATGGTATAAAGAACATCCCCCTCAGCAACAGGCTCCACAATTATTGGCGTGATGGTTGGATATGGCATCAAGAGACTTTAAGCACGAGCTCATACCCATTTGAGATACGGCTCAAGAGGGATAAAATTATTATGCCCCAAAGTCTTGCTATCCATCTTGCTTACCATGCCCCAAGCATCTGCGAACCTTCGATGATAACCTTGGACATTGTTCTCGTAGTCGAATATGATACCTTGAATGAGTGCGTCGTGAGGACCATCCCTTCGAGCATATCCAAACTATCATAGAGCCAGATAAGGGTTATAAGTAATACCTCCCCTAATGCCTAAGAGTGGAACATTAGGGAATTCACCACAACGGTAAATGATAGTAATGTCCTCTTGAGATCGAGAGCACCAGTGGATATCTGTATGAGAAAACGACATTAACCTTTGCGACCATCTCAAACCATGCTCATTCTTTAAGACTAATCGAGGAAGGTGCAAAATAAACCACCTATACAGCAAAGGCAAGAAACACATAATAGTCCCTCACTTCTTCATGGTGCGAGTATGAAGAGAGTGCAAAATGTCTCCAAGCAATATAGGCACAGGGTTACGAGTAAGGAAATTTTTTACAGCATTCACATCTATGAATTGGTCAGGGTTAGGAAAAAGTACCAACCCATAGATTAGAAGAGCCATAATCTCCTCAAAAGCTTATAAATCCAAAGTATCCCAAAATAGTCGAGTCTTCTCCATCAGGAATTTATCAAAAAAACCTTTGACCTTATTTCTTGTCTCCAAATTATCTATAACGTTAGAACTCTTCAGATGTAAGGCCTTGGCAATAACTCCGGTCTTTGGAGTTTCCTCTACACCGGTGAAGGGTGTTTGATCAAGAACAAACACTCCTAGTAGTTGAGAGAATTATTCCATTGTAGGCACCAATTGGTAATCGGGGAAGTGAAACAGTGATGTACAAGGTCAAAGAATTGAAGGAGCACCCTTATCATGTCTTCTTCGAGTCTTGAGGTAACCAGATTGAGAAGTCGACCATATCTTTTGGTGAACAAAGAATTTTCAGGAACCCTTGAAGCTAACTCTTTGAGTTGAGGAGACACCCTTATGAGGTTGATTCATATGGTATTTTTGTGTGCGGAAGCCATAGTCTGCAAAACAGAACAAAGATAAATTCCCTGGTCCTTGAAATGGTTAGGAAATGGTATGATTGTTATGATGCATGATGTTATGTTCGAACAATTTAATCACACACAAACAAAACACACAAGGGCTTAGGTTAAAGCTTGCATGGAGTCCATAGGTAAGTACCATCTTGAAGTTTAGTTGGTTCAACATATCTTAAAGAAATCAATCGGGTTCTAAAGGATCTCAATATTACTGATCTTTCTTTTAGGCATTGTTTCAGCTCAAGCTTCTTTATTAGCGACCGAAATATCTCAAAAGTCCAACCTTAATGAGTGTAGCATTGAGTATCAACAAACTCTAGTCTTGCACCAAAGTCGGCTATCTCACTACTTTCTAATGTCTAAGTTGTTCAACTAAGGTTCTACGGTCAGTTAGTGCTTTATGACACCACATAGCAGCCCCGTTTTCTCCTTGACTGGACTCAAGGGATACCAGTACTAACAAATGTGTCACACTAATGTAGCCATCGCTTCAACCATGTCGGTATTACGCTACACAGTCCCCATGATCTATTGCTACTTACCTAATGTGCCCCAGATCCGGGTATAGGATCTATACAAGAATACCGAAATATAACATAAAATGTAAAGTAAGCAGGTCAAACAGGTAAAGCATTTAAATGTGAACTATCTCTAAGGTAACCCCACTATTTTTAGATCTCCCCAACAGATTCGCCAGTTCTGTCATACGGCGAAAGAACCGACCTTTCTGGTTTTGTGTTTTATTCGCAAATGTTGTGGTTAGCAAGAGTCACCACCGGCTTTTCTCTTATCCAACAAAGGAAAGGGTGAAAAGAATAGGAAAGACCTTTTTAAAGATTTTGACTTCGGGGGGTAGATTATGGAAAGGGAGGGTATTAGCACCCTTTCCATCCATAGTTATCTACGGGCTCTTAGTTGCTAGCTCACTTTGAAAATGCTTCTTTTTTGTGTAAGTGTATTTGAAAATATTTTGAAAAGACGCCTTAGTGCGGCGAACTTTGTAATGTTTCTCGTATCGTTGAGAACATATACAATGTGTTTTTGTATTTGAAAATATTTTAGAGAAAAGTTTGTGTATATGTGAAAAATTGTTTTGTTTTTGTGAGCAAGTAACTATGAGTTGTCTACCTACTCGAACGATCTTTGTTCTTTTCCTCTTTTCCTTTAGATAGTGCTATCCTACTATTAGTCAGTAGGTAGCCCTATCGTTGGATGTTTGAGGGACAGACGAGGGTCATTGTATAGTCATAAAAGTAACTCGTAAGATACTTTACATGCCACGAATCCAAAAATGGCACTGGTTTGGTCTGTAAGTTACCTTGACAAGAAGTGTCTTTTGTTGACGTTTGAAAATGACCTATAATGTATGAGATCATATCTTCCAAATGAAGCATTTTTTGGACTTGATAGTAAAAGCAAAGTTGTATATAATTGAATTTTATTCAAAATGGGCTTTGGTTGGGGAAAAGTTGATAAAGCATGCGAAAGTTATGCCTGGTCAAAGTTTAGTTGACTTCTCCTAAGGAAACCCTAATTTAACAAATCTTGACTTTTAATGATTTGAGGACTTTCCTTAGGGAATCATGATGAATTCTTGATCAAATGATGAATATCACTTTAAAATATTGATATTGACCAAAAATATTGAAGTTTGATTGCATGTACCATAGTTGACTTTTTTACCAATATAGTTGATTTTCAAGCATTTGGGTCATTGATTGAGCAAACTTGTGATGTAGGGCTTGAAACTTTACATGGACCTTGTTGAGCACCTATGAAGAACCATGGAAGCCACTTGAGACCTTTTAAAACCAAATTTCCTTGAGAAACTCCAAACCCTAATTATAAGCCTTTGGTTTAGGAGGTGTATCTTGACTAGTCAACCCTTGAGTGTTTTGACTACTTAAGAAGCATTTAAAGAATGCTTTGAGAAAAATGTGAGGGGAAATTTTAGGGTACAACAAGTGGTTACTTTGAATCCATGCTTGTGATGTCGGACCTTTGATCCTGTTACTTTCATCTTATGCAAAGGACTACACAGTGGTTATCTAGAATATGTGGAGCTAATATCTCATGCCATAGCATACCATGACATCATACCATCATGTATATACATCTCACATCTAAGGAATTCCAAAGACAGGTCTCCTTTGTCGAGCTGTTCAAAAATGAAAACAAAATTTTTAAAAGATAGGCGAGTCTTTGGATTTCCTCGGAAATGAAGATAAAACATTCATTCATACTATCATGCATTCATTATTCATAACAAAAACTTATTGGGGTCCCTTTTCAAACAGACTTCAGTGAACAACAAAGATGACTTCCCTATATCCTTATCGTATAAGAAGCATCCAGCGAAGACTTAAGGATCTCTTCGAAGAAAATCAGAATGCTCTCTGTCGGGATATGGACACCATGGGCACCCGAATGGATCAGCTTATCGAAACCCTTCACGCTGTTATCAAGGGTCAAGAAGAGCTACATCAAAGTGTTTCCAAGCTTTCCACTTCTGCCCCCTCCACTTCTACAAATGGAGAGAATAATAATGTAAATATTGAGACCCCTACAGGAGTTCCTAGGAATGATATTGATGATCATCAAGATGTCATTGATCTTGATAATCCCCACGCGAATCTTGACGCTGGATTTATTGAAACTGCAAAGGTGTACCATGATCTTGAAGAGCGTCTCAAAGCCATGGAGGGTATCAAGACTTCGAGATTCAATACTGCTACAATGTGTCTCGTGTCTGGGGTAGTTATCCCTCCCAAATTCGAGGTTCCTGATTTTGACAAATACAAAGGCACCTCCTGCCCAAAGACTCATCTTCGTTCCTACTATCGAAGATGGAAGCCTATACTGAAAATGAACCATTACTCATGCACTTCTTCCAAGACAGCTTGACAGGGGCACCATTGGACTGGTATATACAACTCGAAAGAACTCATGTCAGTACTTAGGGAGAGCTTGCTAACGCCTTTTTGAAACATTACCATTACAATACTGCCATGGCTCCTAGCCGCACTCGGCTTCAAGGGATGACACAGAAATCTGAAAAGTCATTTAAAGAGTACGTCCAAAGATGGCGTGAACTGGATACAAGGGTCCAACCTCCGCTCTTGGTTCGAGAATTGATTGATTTGTTCATGGGTACTCTACGAGATCCTTATCTCCAACACATGCTCAATAGTACCTCTACTTATTTCTCTGATATGGTAATTATTGGAGAACATGTTGAAACTTGTATTAAGGCTGGAACGATCTAAGGTATCCCTAACAATACCAACAACAATACTGGCATTGGCAGGAAGCCATTTTCTGGTTTCGTCAAGAAGAAAGAGGATGAGACTAGTGTTGTCACCATCAACCAAGGAAAAGCTCGAACATATCCTCAAGTTCGATTTCCTTATTTCCTAACACCTATTGTTGTTCCTAATCAATATGTTCCTCAAGTGTATGATGCTACAACTCCAGCACCCTAGCTGGCCTAACAACGGCCTTTCGCTCCTCAACCACAGTATCTTCCAACAATTTGCACCACCTTTGAATTATCAATAACATAATCAGCAACCTCAAGGTCCGAGAGCTCAATAGAGACAAAGAGCGTCCGAGAGAATATTTGATCCTATTCCTAGGTCCTATGCTCAGCTTCTTCCTAAATTACTTGCCAATTAGTTGGTTCAACTGCGTGAACTTGGTCCACCATCAAATCCTCTCCCCAGGGGATATGACATTAATGCTTATTGTGAATTTCATTCTTGAGCCACGGGGCGTACAATTGAGAATCGTAGACCATTTAAATGTAAAGTTCAAGATCTCCTCGATGCAAAGACTATAAATTTCAACCCTGTTGGTTCCAATATTCAGAATAATCCCATGCCTCCTCACCCAGGGGCAGCGGTCAATGTTATTGAAGAAATTAGTGAGCAGATTCTGGTAACCAAGGTTGACGAGATCAAGATGTCATTAGGGATTGTTAGAGAACATTTTTTGGAACACGAGGTGCTGCAAGAACTCCATAATTTTTGCCTAATATGTTCCTCTAAACTCAAAGAGTGTGCTAGTTTGAATACGGCTATCCAACAACTAATGGATGAAGGTGTCCTAAAGGTAGAGAAGATATTTCAAGAATAAGAGATTTATGTCTTGGAGATTCCTTATCATCCGAGGAACGTCTCAGTAACACCAAGCACCCCATTGATGATTCAGGCTCCTACTACCCCACTAATGATTCAAGCACCAGTTACCCCCGCGACAACTTAAATTCCTATTTCTCCATTATGTGAAAACTAAAAGGAAATTTTGTGGGAGTATAATGTGGTCTATATTCTTAGGAAGAAATATGAGTGTTCCCCAGTAGTTAACCAGAATATTACCAACATCGTAGGAACTAGTAACATGACTCGTAGTGGCAGGGTTTTTTCTCCACCCTCACCGCCTACCAAAGAAACCAATAGTGATGCTCTAGCCAAGACTAAGGGCAAGCAAGTGATTGATAGGCATCCAGAACCTTCTGTAGGACAAGAAGCAGAGCAACTTTTGAGTATTCTTAAGCGAAGTGATTACAAAATGGTGGATCAACTCAATCAGATGTCATCCAAGATTTCCATATTGTCTCTTCTCTTGTGTTCAGAGACCCACTGTAATGCCTTACTGAAGATTTTTTGTTCTTCCCATGTTACACAAGACATTTTTGTGGCCCAGTTTGAAGGGATCGTAACCAATATCGCTGTAGGAAATTATTTCGGGTTTTGTGATAATGAGCTCCCGGTTGAAGGCAGAGTCCACAACAAAGATCTGCACATTTCCATGAAGTGTTTGGATACATTTTTATCTCAAGTTTTGGTAGATACAGGTTCACTTAATGTGATGCCTAAGGATACTTTATTCAAGTTGAATATGGACGAGGTAATGATGAGGCCTTCCATCCTGAGTGTTCGAGCGTTTGATGGTTCAAGGAGATCTATGGAGGGAGAAGTGGACTTGCCTGTCAAGATTGGTCCCCACACCTTCTATATTTCATTATATGTCATGGACATTCGTCCATCCTATACTTTCCTTTTGGGTCGCCCATGGATCCATGTAGCAGGAGCTGTGACATCCATTCTTCACCAACGCATGAAATTCATTGTAAACGACAAAGTTATTGTTGTTTGTGGAGAAGAAGATGTAGTTATTAATAATCTGACAACCTATCATTATGTGGAAGTTGAAGGTGAGGTGCATGAGTTGCCCTTTCAAGCTTTAGATATTGTTTCTGTTGACAGGTTCCCCGTCATGGAAGGTAAGAAGTCTAAAGCACCCATGGCCTCTTTGAATGATGCCAAAGCCATCATGGAAGCCATATCTCCCTGTTATACCCCAAATTTGTCCTACCTTTAACTTTTGTATGGCTTAGACTTTGCATTTCATCTACATCATCTTCACTAGTTCATTTTGCATATCATGCATTTCATTGAATATAGACACATGATATCCAAGAGTTCAGTGGTTGTGCAATATTAAAGTTTCACAGTGTTTTCCGGAAACTAGGATTTTTTTTCGAGGTCACGTTGAGCTTTATCTCCTTCTACAATTCAATTTCTTATCAAGAGGTTTAAGGGGTGAAACCAAGGAATTCTTCTCATATGGATTTAAATTTTATTTTAGGAGTTTCTTGAGGGACTAAATTTTGAACTAAGATGGCATCTATCATTTTCAAAATGGTTTGAATTTGTAATGAAGATTCTATATTGGAAGAGAAAGGAAAATTGGATTTGGATTTCAAATTGGAAATAATGGAAATTGGTATTTCATACAATGTCTTTGGTTCACAACTCACCAATTCCTTACATCACAAGTTATTATATTCAAGATTCAAGTCACTATTGATTATCTTGCAATTATTTTTGGATTTATGCCATGACCATTTGGAATCACACAGAGGAATTTCTCATTACAAGTCCAAACTGTCCAAATATAACAGGCCCAAAACCAGTCCAAACTGTCCAAATATAACAGGCCCAAAGTTTGCACCAACCAGCCCCACAAAACTGTCCAAACAGATATTGTCCATTCTGCTGCATACCAGTCCATAAACTTTCCCACTCCACTCCAAAGCCTAGACAAAAATAGTCCAAGCATATCAGTCCAAAAACCGGTTGTTCCTACACAAAAACAGTCCATGCATAACAGTCCAAAAATATGCAAAGACAACCTACTAAAACTGTCAAAGCTGTTGCCAAAAAATGCCAAACATTACACAAAATAGAAGTCACCCAAATCTGTAATGACAAAGTAGTGAAACAGCATGTCTAAATTGTTTAAAACCTCACCAACCTTTCCCCCCAATTTCCACCTCTCAGCTAATATACAAAGAATAGAATGGGCAGAGAAAAAAGGGGACACAATAGCAATATTGAGAGAGGAGAAAATAAAAAAAATGACAGCAGAGAAAAGAGACAAAAACACTGTGAGAGGAAGAAAAGAAAAACACTATAAAACCATCAACAAAAACAATAGCAACCCAAAGGAAAACAGAAATAGAAAAACCCTCAAACTATTGTTCAACCTTGAAAGCTTTCTCCTAAACCAACTATACAAACACTTTATATACATCACATAGAGATTGTTCAAACACAAGAACAATTTATGTGATACCATTATCACCACCTTCCCAAAAACACAAACAAAAATAATATTTTGCAACTTGATGGAGTTGGAGCGGTTCGGGAACTTTGTGGCGTAGAGCAAGGTTTGGAGCAACTTCAAGAAGGTTAAAAGGAGCTTGGCTAATCACCACTTTTCACCCGGAGACACCCGTACGTGTTTCAAAGTTTTCACTTTGAGAGGTAAACTTTTTACAAACGCTGATATCTTTATCCATACATCATTTTCTTTTTGTGTTCAAAAAATATATAACAAAGGATATATCAAAAGCAGCAAACTCTGAAAAAAGACAAGAAAGGGGGGCTAACACGGGTACCCGTGTCACACGACACGGCCTGTGTCATCTCGGTTGTTTGAAAACCTAACGAAAAATGCAGGATAGAATATTGACACAGGTTCACGTGTTACAAGACACGACCCATGTCAGACTTACTGGAACAAAAACGTGCAAAAAAGGAAGGACGGGGTGCTGACACGGGTGCCCGTGTCACAGGACACAGCCCTTGTCAGTATTACTAGAATTAAAAGTCTAACAAAATGGCAGGACCGGGTGCTGACACGGGTGCCCGTGTCACAGGAAATGGCCCGTGTCAGCTCAGTTGGGATAGAAAAAAAGAAGCACACATGGATTATTACAGGGGACTGACATAGGTGCCCGTGTCACAGGACATGGCCCGTGTCAGACCAAACACCAAAATCTTGATTGTTTTGACTTTTTGCTATTATTTTCATTCGATTTGGTTGTAATAAGTAATTAGGATTTGACTCATCCCCATTCATAAATTTGCACCCCCATCCCTATATGATTGTAATAGCTTAGGGTTTACTTCTTTGTATATTTTAATTGTTTCTTAATTATGCATATGTCATTCCATTAGAACACATGGCCTCCTCTTGAGCTCCTCATCAATGAGCAGGTATCCACTTACAAATTCATACTTGTACACATTTCATAGCTTGGTCTTGGGCTTTCCTATGGTGACATCTATTCGATTGATTGTTCCAATTGGATGTTTAGAATACTAGCAACACGCTGGTCCCACTTTCTAGGAGCATGCATATGGACACCTTGTATGGGCCTTTGATTTCCATATTGTACATTGAAGCAACTTCTCTCCCCTTGGCTTACATACCAAGCATCTTATTAAAGGGTCTCATAGTTCAGTTTGGACATGGACATTCTGACGAGGTTAATCAAGTCTTGCCCTTGGATAACCATAACCCGAATCAACCACTTTGGTCCATATACCAAGTGTTTCCATGCACAAAGGGTCTCATAGTTGAGGGTAGGAGCACCTACTCTCAAGATATTAATCAAGTACACCCCTTGGTTAATAATAACCTGATTCAATCCCCATACACCGAGCATTCCATTTACGCCTTTCATGATACTACCCATTTTGTCGTCACTTTTCTCTATGATCACCATGCACGATCACTCTTCAAAAACACTTTCTCTTTTACTTAGTGCTTATAACATGTTCCCTTAGGATGATAATTTCCTCTTCTTTAAGATGTGAACTAATTAGACCTTAGGTTGGGACCCATGCATGACAACATTAGGGTTTTTCTAGTCTCCCTCTTAAACCTTTTTCTTCTTTTGTAATTAAAACTTATCATCCATAAATCAAAAATACAAAAAAATTTAATCATTATTAAAACTCATTTAAAACTCACAAAACAATCAACCAATCAAAACTTCCCCCAAAGGACATGTTATCTTCGTTCTACCGCGATACAGGCTGTGCCTATTGCTAGAATGCATGCGTTAACGTCGCCTACTAAAAAACACCAACAAACTAACATTTTTTTAGGAACTACGGTGTTCCGATTCCTTCATTGCATACGTAGGCAAAGGCTTGCGAGACCCTCACGAACGCACTAGTAAAAAACCATTTTCATTCCCCTTAAGCAAGTATAGTTATAGATAAACACACCCTTAGAAGCAAAAAAACAAAATGGATCCCGTTGAGTACAACGGATGTTAGGGGTGATAATACCTTCCCCTTGCATAACCGACTCCCTTACCTTTTCTCTTGGTTGCAAGACCATCTTATCCATCCTCTTGTGGTTTTCTCGATATTTCCCCTTCCTTCGGGATAAATAAAGTTCGGTGGTGGCTCTATGTTTTTTGCCGGTAGCTTCAGTTGGCGACTCTGCTGGGGATTTTCTTTTGTGAGTCTATCTTAGTTTTCTTTATTTGTTTCTTTGGGTGTTCATTTATTTACTTTATTTTCTTTACTGCTTTATTTATTTATTTTATTTTGTATATATTGCATTATACTGTTGCTACTCACATATTATGGATATGTTGTGATGTTGGGTTGGGTGATTACACTTGATAAGTCCTATACCCGGACTTGGGTTACACTTAGGATTAGGAAGGGCGATATAATCATGCTAACTTTGAGGGAGTAATCCCAAGAACGAGGCATGAAAATCCCCCACTCAATGGAGGTCCCCTTGAAATTAACATTGTTTACCGAGTAATTGGGAAGACATTGTTGCTTTTGACCTGGGAACAAGAGAAGTTGAGAGTCTTAGAACCCTCAACCCATCCTAGCCTTTTTAGGTGTAGTGCGAAGACTATAATGGAGTAATCTAGAAATAGTTGTCACGCGATGTTGCACTTGGACGAGCTTTTCCTGTGAATATTACTGATTACTGAGTAATTGGGACGTCGATAATATCTAAAGGAAGAACGTAGACTCTGAGGTTTCCCTAGAACCTTTTTCGGCAGGTGATAAACCCCTAGTACATACCTTATGGGTGGTTACTTTGACTCCATGCCTGTGACGTTGGACTTTTGATCCTGTTACTTTTAGCTTATGCAAAGGACTACATAATGGTTATCCAGAATATGTGGAGCTGAAATATCATGCCATAGCATACCATGACATCATACCATCATGTATATACATCTCATATCTAAGGAATTCCAAAGACAAGTCTCGTTGGTCGAGCTCTTAAAAAATGAAAACAAAAATTTTAAAAGATAAACGGGTCTTTGGATTTCCTCACAAATGAAGATAGAATATTCATCCATACTATCATGCATTCATTATTCACAACAGAAACTTATTGGGGTCCATTTTCCATCATACTTCAGTGAATAACAAAGACGACTTCTCCACATCCATACCGTACAAGAAGCAACCAACAAAGACTTATGGATCTTTTCAAAGAGAATCAGAATGCTCTCCACTGAGATATGGACACCATGGGCACTCACATGGATCAGCTTATGGAGACCCTTCATGTTGTTATCAAGGGTCAAGAAGAGCTACATTAAAGTGTTGCCAAGCTTTCTACTGCTACCCCCTCCACTTCTGCAAATGGAAGGAATGATAATGCAAATGTTGAGACCCCTACTGAAGCTCTTCGGAATGATGTTGATGATCATCACAACATCATTGATCTTGATGAACCCCACATGAATCTTTCCGCTGGAGTTGCTAAAACTGCAAAGATGTACCATGCTCTCGAAGAGCGTCTTAAAGCCATGGAGGGTATCAAGACTTCGGGTTTCAATACCGTTGTAATGTGTCTTGTGCCTAGGGTAGTTATCCCTCCTAAGTTCAAGGTTTTTGATTTTGACAAATACAAAGGCACCTCTTGCCCAGAGACTCATCTTTGTTCCTACTGTCGCAAGATGGCAGCCTATGCTGAAAACTAACCGTTACTCATGCACTTCTTCCAAGATAGCTTGACCGAGGCACCGTTGGACTGGTATATGCAACTAGAAATAACTCATGTCAGTACTTGGGGAGACCTTGTTGACGCCTTTTTGAAACATTACCATTATAATACTGCCATGGCTCCTAGCCGTACTCGGCTTCAAGGGATGATACAGAAATCTGAAGAGTCATTCAAGGAGTACGCTCAAAGGTGGCATGAACTGGCTGCAAGGGTCCAACCTCCTCTCTTGGATCGTGAGCTAATTGATTTATTCATTGGTACTCTACGAGGTCCTTATCTCCAACACATGCTCATCAGTACCTCTACTTCTTTCTCTGATATGGTTATTATTGGAGAACATGTTGAAACTTGTACTAAGGTTGGAACGATCCAAGGTATCCCTAACAATACCAATAATAATAATGGCATTGGTAGAAAGTCGTTTTTTGGTTTTGTCATGAAGAAAAAGGGTGAGACTAGTATTTTCAATATCAACCAAGGGATAGCTCCTACATATCCTCAAGTTCGGTTTCCTTATTTTCCAACACCTGTTGCTGTTCCTAAACAATATGTTCCTCAAGTGTATGTTGCTACAACTCCAGCACCCTAGATGGCCAAACAACAACCTTTCACTCGTCAACCACAGTATCTTCCACAACACCAATTCGCACAACCTCCAAATTATCAACAACAAAATCAGCAACCCCGTGTTCCGAGAGCTCCACATAGAAAAAGAGCACCTGAAAGAAGATATGATCCCATTCCTATGTCATATGCTCAGCTTCTCCCTCAGTTACTTTCCAATCAGTTGGTTTAACTGTGTGAACTTGGTCCACCACCAAATCATCTCCCCAGGGGATATGACATTAATGGTCATTGTGAATTTCATTCTTGAGCCTCAGGCCACAAGATTGAGAATTGTAGAGCATTTAAATTTAAATATCAAGACCTCATCAACGCAAAGGTCATCAATTTTAACCTTGTTGGTCCCAATACTCAGAATAATCCCATGCCTCCTCACCCAGAGGCAGCGATCAATGCTATTGAAGAAATTAGTGAACAGACTCTTGTAACCAAGGTTGACGAGATCAAGATATCATTAAGAGTTGTTATAGAAAATTTGTTGGAGCACGAGAATTTGCAGGAACTCCGTGATTTTTGCTTAACATGTTCCTCTAAACCTGAAGAGTGTACTAGTTTGAAGATATCTATCCAACAACTAATGGATGAAGGTGTCCTATAGGTATAGAAGATATTTCTAGAAGAAGAGATTGATGTCTTGGAGATTCCTTATTATCTGAGAAGCATCTCAGTAACCCCGGGTACCCCGTTGTCAATTCAGGCTCCTACTACCCCATTAATCATTCAAGCTCCGGTTACCCCCGCCACAACTCAAGCTCTTATCCCTCCTCTGTGTAACAACTCAAAGGCAGTTCTGTGGGAGTATAAGGTGGTCTATATTCTTGGCAAGAAATACGAGTGTCCTCCAGTGGCTGATAAGACTATTACCAACATTGAAGGAACCTGTAACATGACTTATAGTGGCAGGATCTTTTCTCCCCCACCACCACATCCCAAAGAAACTAACAGTGATGTTATGGCTAAGGCTAGGGGAAAGCAAGTTATTGATAGTCATCATGAACCTTTTGTAGGACAAGAAGCATAGCAGCTTTTGATGATTCTTAAGCAAAGTGATTACAAAGTGGTGGATCAACTTAATCAGACGTCATCCAAGATCCCCATCTTGTCTCTTCTCTTGTGTTCAGAGACCCACTAAAATGTCTTACTGAAGATTTTGTGTTCTGCCCATGTTACACAAGACATCTTTGGGGACCAGTTTGAAGGGATCGTAACCAACATTGTTGTAGGAAATTGTTTGGGTTTTTGTGATGTTGAGATCCCAGTTGAAGGCAGAGCCCACAACAAAGCATTGCACGTTTCTATGAAGTGTTTGGATACAGTTTTATCTCGAGTTTTGGCAGATACGGGTTCTTCACTCAATATGATTCCTAAGGCTACTCTATTTAAGATGAATATGGACGGGGTGATGATGAGGCCTTCCACCCTAAGTGTTCGGGCATTTGATGGTTCAAGGAGATCTGTGTAGGGAGAATAAGATTTGTTTGTCAAGATTGGTCCCCACACTTTCTATTTGTCATTCTATGTTATGGACATTCGTCCGTCCTATACTTGCCTTTTGGGTCGCCCATTGATCCATGTAGCAGAAGCATTGACATCTACTCTTCATCAATGCTTGAAGTTCATTGTAAATGAAAAAGTTGTCGTCGTTTGTGGAGAAGAAGATGTAGTGATTAACAATCTGACAACCTGCCCTTATGTGGAAGTGGAGGGTGAGGTGCAGGAGTTGCCCTTTCAAGATCTGGAGATTATTTCTGTTGACAATCTCCCCATCATAGAAGTTAAGAAGTTTGAAGCACTCATGGCCTCTTTGAATGATGCCAAAGCCCTCATGGAAGCTAGATCTCCCCATGATGGTTAGGGAAAATTGATTGAATTACCTGAAAAGAAAGACCGCTGTGGTCTTGGGTATCAGCCATCATCCTCCATACAAGTAGTTTGGTTCCTCTCGAACGAAAGCAGGTTCCCCCAATTTCTGAAGTGTTCATCAGTGCTGGTACAAGCAAATAAGGACAAGTGCTCTCAACAAATGATGAAGGTGACGATGAAGATGTTCCCAGATTTATCTATCAAATTGCGCCAGACCAGGAGCTCGGCAATTGGACTGTTATGGATATCCCTGAAGTTGTTTTCCTTGATGTGTAATTTTCTGTTTCCATTAAGTCATATGCCCAGCCCAAGGCATAGAGACAGCTTGTAGAAGGGGCCCATTATGTTTCAATCTCCAATTAAAATTTAATGAAAAATTGCACTTTCACATACAATTTTGTTCCCTGTCTTTTATTTTACTTTTACTTTTCAAAATAAAAGTGGCAATGCTTTTCCTTTCATATTCTAAACATTTTCTTGCACTTTCTAAAATAAAACATAAAATCATCAATCATGTAGATTCGTCTAGAACTCCATAAAAAATGAAAGTGCTATGGTTCCTAATATCCTTGTGAATTTAGTTGACCATGCTAACGAGGATGGTGGGGAAGATTGTGAAGCCCCTGAAGAACTAGAAAGACTCTTGAGACAAGAATAGAAGGTCATCCAGCCATATCAAGAAGAGACAGAAGTTATCAATCTCGATACTGAAGTGGTAAAGAGAGAAGTCAAGATAGGTGCAGCCTTGCAAAGTGAAGAAAAGAAGGGGTTGATTGAGTTGCTTCAATTGTATGCTGACATCTTTGCTTGGTCATATGAAGACATGCCTGGTATAGATACTGATATAGTGATGCATAGAATTCCACTCAAGCCAAAATGTCCTCTTATGAAGCAGAAGCAGCGAAGGACCAGACCCGACATGGATTTGGAGATCAAAGAAGAAGTTCAGAAACAACTTGATGCAAGCTTCCTATTTGTGATAAATAATCCGCCTTGGATTGCTAACATTGTGCCTATAACTAAGAAATATGGCAAGGTACGTATGTGTGTTGACTACTGAGAATTGAATAGAGCAAGCCCAAAGGATGATTTCCTGTTGCCTCATATTGATGTATTGGTTGATAATACTGCTCAGTCTTCAGTGTTCTCTTTCATGGATGGATTCTCGGGTTACAATCAGATAAAGATGGCCCCGGAAGACATGGATAAAACTTCTTTCACAACTCATTGGGGTACCTTTTGCTATAGGGTCATGCCTTTTGGTCTCAAAAATTCTGGTGCGACATATCAACGCGCTATGGTGACTCTCTTTCACGACATAAATCATAAAGAGATCGAGGTGTGTGTGGATGATATGATTGCAAAATTGCAAATGGGGGAAGAAAATTTGGTCCATTTGCAGAAGTTGTTTGATCCTCTACGAAAGTTCAGGTTAAGGCTTAATCCCAACACGTGCACTTTTGGGGTTCGATCGGGAGAATTACTTGGTTTTATCATAAGTCAACGAGGAATTGAAGTAGATACTGACAAAGTAAGAGCAATACAGGATATGCCAGAACCGAAGAATGAAAAGGAAGTACATGGGTTCCTCAGAAGGTTGAATTACATAGCCAAGTTCATTTCTCAACTTACTGCTACCTGTGAACCCATCTTTAAATTGTTGCGCAAGAATCAAGATGTCCATGGGGATGAAAGTTGTCAAGAAGCCTCCAAAAAGATTAAGCAGTACCTTCAGGAACCACCAACACTCATACCTCCAGTTCCAGGGAGACCTCTCATTATGTATTTGAATGTGCTTGAAGGATCTATGAGTTTTGTGCTCGGATAACATGATGATACGGGACGAAAAGAACATGCCATCTATTATCTAAGCAAGAAGTTTACCGATTGTGAATCAAGGTATTCATTACTTTAGAAGACTTGTTGTGCTCTTATGTGGGCTGCTTGACACTTGAGGAAGTACATGTTGACACATTCTACACTTCTGATTGTTGCACCCCAAAATTTTCCCTCCTAATTTCACTTTATTTGGCTTAGGCTTTTGCATTCATCTGCATATATTTCATTAACATAAATTGCATTCAATAAAGCGCCTGAGGTTCAAAGTTCAATGGTTGTGCGATATCAGGGTTTTACAGTGACTAAAGTATATATACCTGATAAAGTTGATCACTTCTAACTCTTCTGGTTATTTTGAAAGCAGTGAAGCATGTGGATCAAGATTGTGAGTTGTCAAGGTTTATGTTTTATCATGGTGGAGTTTTGTTAATATTCAACTGAGGATCGTTGGGTTTTCAAGTCAAGGTTATCTTCCATATTCCCATATTAATTATCTAGATTTCCTCAAGGCTTTGATGTTGTGTTAAGAACACTGTTGAACCATGATACAAAGTATTGAGTTTGAAGGTCCATTGTGCTCAAGGTGTCATTATTTAAAATGCTTGTTGCTTGACAGACAAGTTTGGTTTAGATTGAGGAATTAAATTGAATTATGGATTCATTGAAGTTGTAATTTGATTGGAATTCGTTCATTAAGATTTGAAGAGGATTTGGAGTGAATAAAAGTTCTTAAATATTTGCGTGGGATTTCTTAGAATTCAAGTTACAAGTATAAAAAGGCATGTATCAAATTCACTTGTTTCATCCAACAATCAAAGTGTCATCCAAATAGTCATTCAAGAACTCATTAAAGATTCAAATCTCTTTTTGATTACCTTGAAAATATTTTGGATTCATGCCATGATTATTTGAATTCATACAAAGGCATTTAAAAGAAATATTGGAGGAAAAGAACTTGGAACTTCAAAATCAATTTGGAAGAGAAAGGTACATTGAAGAAATTATCATTGAATTTTCTCAAAGTTACATTACAAGTTTAACCAATTTTATGCTACATTGCAATACAAGATGACATTACAAACATTTCCATTACAACTTCACCATCATGTTACAAAAGAAACTATAAAAATCCTACACAACACCAAAGCCCAATATTCATATGTCTTCCACGAAATCCAACTGTTTGACCTCACCTCTTCACAATAATATTTATATTGCTTCAACATAAACCCTGCTAGACACTTGGAAATCTCCCTGCAAACAATAAATAAAAAAAGGTTTCATATTAAACCATTGCATGGAAACTAATAAGAACAGAGCAACACATTAATATCAGAGAAAACAGAAGCATGAATAAGTTAAGCTAGCCATTCATAAACCAGTTCATCATATCATGACGTCTGTGATACGGTGGGAGAACTGACTTGAGGTTTTGCGTTTGTGTTCGCAAATGTTTCGGTTTAGCAAGAGTCGCCACCGACTTTTTATTTTA
This sequence comes from Vicia faba, assembly GCA_948472305.1. NCBI lineage: Eukaryota > Viridiplantae > Streptophyta > Magnoliopsida > Fabales > Fabaceae > Vicia > Vicia faba. Next base: position 964,728,591 of record OX451740.1, read on the forward strand.
CCCTAAGGAAAGGTCAAAAAGCACAGGAAAGACCTTTGAGATGTTTTCTTGGGTTCGGGGAGTATATTATGAAAAGGGAAGGTGCAAGCACCCTTTTCATCCATGGTTATCCATGGGCTCTTAGTTACTTGTTTAGATCACTTGCTTTGCTTTTCAATTGTTTGAAATGGTGCTTTGTGTGTGGTTTTGAAAGATGTTTTGAAAAGAGGCCATCGTTGTGGAAACCTTTGTAATGATTCTTGTTTGAATGTATACAAAGGTGTTTTTGTCTTTTGAAAAGTTTTTAAGGTTTGAAAGTTGGATTTTGAAATTGTCTTGTGAAGTGTGTTTGAAAATAGCAAGGATGTTTTACAAGATTTTGATCAAGTAACTAAGAGTTATCTACCCCATTTTACTCAAAGATCTTTCTTATGTTTTTAACCCTTTTAACAGTGTTGTTTCACCATTGCATTTGGTGAACAACCTTGTGTTAGGATGTTAAACGGGACAGGCGCGGGTCATCGTATAGACAATGATAGCAATTGTGTTAAGTATCTTTGGCAATTTTCTTGAGGGACTTGATCATTTTTGTTTAGGCAACTAAGATAGGGTCATCGAGGGACTATGATCTTTTGTTTTGTTTTTTTGTCTTGCCAAAGTACTCAACATGCATACCATGGCCCATTTTTGAAGGCAACAAGTGGATTGTAACCATAGGGGTGCAAGTGTGCATTGTGTTTAATTTTCATGTATTTTTGTCTTTAATTAGGTCAAGCTATTTGTTAATTTGGATTTTTGCATACAAACCCTAATTCTCTAATCATGGCATAATTGAAAGCGTAAAAGTGCGAGAACTTAAATTCTAAGCTATTACAACGTGATTATGGGGATGGGGGTACAATTTTTAAAGAGGGGGTCTTTGACAAGAAATATAAACCCTAGATTACTATTACATCCAAATTGAATTACAATGCATAAATATTTAAATGCACAATATTTAAATAACAAAATAAACAAATATTAAATAAAATGTATTATGCAAAAAAAAGTTTTTATTTGTTTATGTATGCAAAAGTATTTTCAATGTGAAAAAAAAGTATAAAGAAATAAAATAACAAGATTAATTTTATTTGTTAAAGGGGTAAACCCTAATTTCTTTAAAGAAAATAAATATTATATATTATTTATATACAAAAATATATTAATATGTACAAAAATGAAATATACTTAAAAAAGGTATTTTTTAGTATAAATAATAATAAAAATAAAAATGTAATATTTTTGTATTTTTATTCTAAGTATTTCATAAAATAAAAGTATATATATATATATATATATATATATATATATATATATATATATATATATATATATATATATATATATATATATATATATATATATATATATATATATATATATATATATATATATATATATATATATATATATATATATATATATATATATATATATATATATATATATATATATATATATATATATATATATATATATATATATATATATATATATATATATATATATATATATATATATATATATATATATATATATATATATATATATATATATATATATATATATATATATATATATATATATATATATATATTAAATATGTATAAAATAAAATAAAATATGTACAAAAATAAATTATATTTTAAATAATATTTTCAGTGTGAATAAAAATAAGAAATAAAAATAAAAGTATGCTATATACATTATTTTTAAGTTTAAACAAATAATATAAAAGTATTAAAATGTTTTTTATATTAGAAAAATTAAAATAAAATGCTAAATAAATGTAAAAAAAATGTGAAAATATTTTTAAGCATTTTTTATATTTGGAAATAAATAATCAAAACCAGAAATGAAATTAAAATACAAAAATAACAAAATATAAAGAAAATGGGCCAGGGGGTGCGTTTAGCAAAAGGGGGGTGCAGACAGCAAGAAGGCCAGACCCAGCCCTAGGCTTCATCTTCAACCTTCGTTCAAACACAAAATACGCGCGCCCTGTAACTCCAATCTTGTTCTCTCTATTCGTTGCATGAAATTAAAAACTCAAAACATGAAACTTGTAGAGCATTAAACCACGATTCTAACCATATAAAAAACTTAATCTAACTCTCAAAGACCAGAGAGAATTTCTTTGGCCCTAAAATCTGACCTAGTTTTTTCAGCATGTTCATGGATGAAATTCTCTTAGCACACTTAATATAAATGAAAACTGAGCATATGTATGGCTTCATGGCAATGAGTACTACATCTTTTATTCACAAACCTAAAGCTAAATTTTCCTAAATAGAGAGATAGGAAGTGATGAAAAACCTGTTTCAGTTGGATTCGAGTAGGACAATGCAGAGATTCTCAACAAGTTTTGAGGTGTCTGGCAGCTTTCCTGAACTTCACTTGATCTTTTGCAATAGCTAGCTTACCTTGAATGTCCCTGAATCAGCCTCTAGAAGTCAACCTGCATAAGCTTGAAATGAAAATGGTGAACACTGTAAATGGAGTTACAGTTGGCAATGGAGGTTTGGGATAGTTTGAGTGAGTTGAATGGAAGGTATTAGAACTGGTTTGGGACAAAACGCATGAGTGGTTTGTATGATGGAAGTGAAACTGCAGGGGGTGCCCTATTTTGAAAGTTTTTGGTGTTTTGGTGCTCAAGAGTGTTTGAGGGATGAATGGATCGTGTTTCTAGCTCAAAGGGATGTGCAAAACTTGTTTGGAATGCTTACAAACTTTGGTTATATCAGATACCCAAGATATGTCCTTTTGGCAAGTTGACTTGTTTTGAAAGAAAAGTGTGAAGTGATATGAGAAAGGCCTGTACAGGCTATCTTCAAGCATGCACAAGTTTCTTGTACCTTTTCCTGAGTTTGTGGAACTTGTTTGCTGCAAAGAGAGAGGTCTAAGGCTCAAGAAATACAAAATTACAAAAACTATGCTTTATGGAAATGGTATTGCAACCTTTATGCCATAAATGGATTTATTCATTGTGCCAAGCTTCATTGATCATAATAAGACCAATGTCCATTGTGTTTGCATTTAATTTTTTAGTGTGAATTGGTTTAGAGACCTGTAATCAAGTACAAAGCAAGTTTGGACAGATTTTCCAACTTGTGTCAACATGAAAATGCCATGGATCAAAGTGAGTTTTTTCCAAATTCAAATCTTCGATTCTCCCTAACAAAAAATGTGTTTGAGGATTTCTTTGACAATTTGGAAAGCTTGAAACATGCACTATAATCCATCTTTGAAATGAAACTTGATAATCCAAGTGGAACTATGTGAAAAAGGGCCAATAAGATGGGTCAAAATCCTGCCTATACTAGGGCAAAATTTCTCTAAGTTAAAAGTTTTAGGGACCCTTGTTCCAAAACTCATAAATTGAGATCCAAGCTTCTTTTGAGAAAACTTTGTGAATCAAAGTTGTAGACCTTGTGGAGGACTACAACTTTCATGTTGTAAGTTTTGTTTGAATCCACTTTTATCATGGTGAAAATGTGGGGCAAAGTTAGGAAAAATTAAGAAAATTTTATAACTTAGAAAATTTCTAAGTAATGAAAATTTTCAATTTCAAACCCTAATTTGCAATTTTGGGTTTCTTGATGAACAAGTTTCATAGTTTGACACATCTTGATTAAAAATGACCCTTGGCACTTGATTTTGACCAAAAAGTCAAAGTTTGACTTTTCAGTATACAGTCAAAATTTGATCAGTTGACTGAAAAATTCATCTGTCAATCCCATGCATTTTGGATCTTTTGAACTTGTTGAATATGTCAAGATGATTCCATTGAGTCCTTGAGTCCATGGTTGAGCTTAAATTGCCATTGGCTAGGTCAAATAGTCAAAAATTGCCTTTGTTCAGTCAAAACCCTAAAAATGACCACTTTGGCCTTTTGGTGATCTGATCAAATTTCTTGAGGATTTGTGGTCCAAACTTGATCAAATGGTTCATATAAGTTCATAATGTTGATGTGGGTCAAAATTCATGAGGTTTGACTGTAAATTGGCCATAGTTGACTTTTTCCCCATTACAGCTGATTTCTAGGTCAACTGTCCAATTGACTGCGCAAAAATTTTGATTCAAGGCTTGATACTTGGTATGGACAAACTTATGAGTCCAAAAAGAAGTATGAAAGTCAATTTGAGAATTGAAGGTCCAAAAATCCCTGTGCAAACTCAAACCCTAGTTTAGGTCATCAGTGCAAGGAGATGTCTTGAGCAGAGCAAACCCTAGCTTGATCTTGAGTTCCAAGAGCCTTGTGGTGAGAAATGTTGATAAAATGAGAGGGCAAATTTTGAGGTACAACAGTTGCCCCTGTTCAATCTTCTTGAACCTGAAGAGTTAGATTGGCAAGTTTTCCTTTCGTGACTCGAAGGTAAAAGAGGATTGGACACTAGAGTGCCCGTAAATTTGCACTCGTCAAAATATTGTTGAGGGAATGGGATTAAAGATTCCATTTGGAGATGGTAGAATCTTTCTGGAGATGGGCTTAAAGATGCCATCTAAGATTTGTTTGTTGAAAATCAGTAGAATGAACATCAGAATGGTATCCGTATTTGGAACGTATCTGAGTTGTATCTGGAGATTGGGTTTGTATGAGCAAGGGAATGTCGTCTGTGTTTAGAGCAAATCTGAGCTGTAACTGTATTTGATTCTTGAATGAATATCAGAGTGACTGCCGTGTTTGAAGTGTATATGTATTCTGAAAGGGTAACAGAGAAACATTTGTGTATGGAGCATCTAGGTGTTGGGGATAAGTTCTGAATAAGTGGTAGAAAGGAAACCGTGTCTGGAGCGTATCTGGACTGTATCTGAAGTTGAGATCTATATGAGTAGCAGAATGACTTTCGTGTCTGGAGTATATCCGTACTGTAACTGGGATCCGGACAAGTGACAGAATGACTCCCGTTTCTAGAGTGTATCTGACCTTGTAGTTGATAGTTGAATCTGAATGAGAAATAGAATATTCGCCGTGTCTGGAGCGTATCTAGTCTATATCTGATTGCTGAAGTCTGAATGAGTAGTAGAATGACTATCGTGTTTGGGGTGTATCCGTACTGTATTTTGACTTGAAATACTGAATGAGTAATAGAATGACTGTCGTGTCTGGGGTGTATCCATGCTATATCTTGACTTGAAATTCTGAATGAGTAATAGAATGACCGTCGTGTCTGGTGTGTATCCATACTGTATCTGAAATCTATGAATAGTTGTTAATGATAGATTTTTAATCTTATCCTGAAAAAGGGTAAAATGTTAGCTAAAACATAAAGTCATTATGCATGATATGTATGATGCAATAGAATGTGTTTCATCAATGCTTATGATCTATGAATGTAATGGATGTGCATGTAAGCTGATTAGTTGTCTTGCTGAGGAAAATAAATCCTTGATAGCTGGAGACAATGAAATCCTTGACTGCTGCCGGGGAAAGTGAATCCTTGACCGATGCTGAGGATTCAAAAATCTTTGATCGTTGAAGATGAGAAATCCTTGCTGACTGCTTGGGGATTAAAGATCTTTGATTGTTGAGAATGAGAAATCCTGGGACCACTGTTGGGGATTGAAAATCCTTGGTGACTGGTGGGGATTAACAAGATATTTGACAACTTCTGCGGGGAATGAGAATCCTTCATAACTTTCCTGGGGAAATAAGGAAAAATCTGATGACCTCTACTGGGGAATTATAACCTGGGAGGCTTCAAATGGAGAAACAGGAACTAGAATCTCTGTTCTGTTGGGAGATAACTCTGTGGGGAGAGTGTTTATTCTGTCGGGGAAATCATGAGCTTGGGTTGTATGTCAATCTACTGGAGAATTGTCCTAATTAGGGATAAGACAAAAAGTTAACTATTATCTGGTTGATTCTCAGACTTTTAAGATAACATGCTGGGGAAGTTGGGGAAAGCTGAATGGTTCCCGCTGGGGATCGATAGTTGGAAATTTGACTTTGCTGGGGAAGAAGGTTTAGAATATTCTAGCTCCGCTGGGGATATGTATTTCAGATTTTTCGGGCTCCACTAGGGATCTTGAAATTCAACTCCGCTGGGGGATATATACTCCAAGGTTTTAGCTTTGTTGAGGATCTGGATGACATATTGTAGGGGATTTCTTCTGGAATAGCATAAAGACATTTTCCTATACTTTCGACCTACCAGTAATTATCTTTTCTCATTTTGTTTTATTTGTAAGCAATGATTATATTCAAATGCATATGCCTATTTAACAAAACATTGGACGTTTTTCAAAATAAAACATAAGTGTAAAAAAGAAAAGAAAGGCAAGCAAGTTTCTGCACTTTGAAGTATCTTTGTATTAACTTTTGTAAGTATCTTTGTACAAAGGAGACAGACAACCTAGTAAGAGAATGTTGTCGTAAAAATTGAAAAAATTTATACAAAAAGAAAGATGGCTATGTGCAACAATTCTATGGGGTTCCCATTCTGCTATAGCCTTCACAACTCTGAGTATCTTGTCCATTCGTTGCTTCTTCCGCAGATGATTGGATTGATCAGAAGCTTGGAGTTTGGTCGTGAAGAGATTGTCCTTAAAGTGATTCGACGAGACATAGTCATACGCTTTAATTCCCTAACTTTTGCCTGGACCGCCCTTTCGGGTTTTCGATCCTCCGGGAAACCCTTTTTTTCCCAAGTCGCCCTTTCGGGTTTTCAACTTGTCGGGTGTACATATTTTTTTGTTTATCCCTAATTTTTGCTTGAACAACCCTTTCGGGTTTTCGATTCACCGTGATGCCCATTTTTGCTCAAGTCTCCCTTTCGGGTTTTCAACTTGTCGGGTCATTTTATGCGTAGTATCTTTTGACTATGTCTACGTTCCCAGGGTACGGCAAGTCTTCGCCATCCATGGTGGTCAAAATCATTGCCCCACCAGAAAAGATGCTCTTGATCATAAATGGTCCTTCGTAAGTAGGAGTCTACTTGCCCCTGGGATCACTTTGCGGTAAGATGATCCGCTTGATTACAAGATCTCCGACTTGATATACCTGACGTATGACTTTCTTGTTGAAAGCCTTGATCATCCGTTTTTGATATGTCTGACCATGACAAATAGCAGTAAGTCGTTTCTCGTCGATCAAATTAAGTTGATCAAGCCGGGTCTGAATACAATCGTCTTCACTCAAACCGGCATCCTTCATAATCCTTAAGGAAGGAATCTGAACTTCCATAGGTAAAACAGCTTCCATGCCATATACCAAAGAGAAGGGGGTTGCCCCTGTTGAAGTACGCGCCGTGGTACAATATCCATACAGAGTAAATGGTAACATCTCATGCCAGTCCTTATAGGTGACTGTCATCTTTTGAATGATCTTCTTGATATTTTTGTTTACGGCTTCAACAACACCGTTCTTCTTTGGTCGGTAGGGAGATGAATTGTGATGATAAATCTTGAACTGCTTGCACAGAGCGGTGATCATAGTGTTATTCAGATTTGTACCATTGTCTGTGATGATCCTGTCGGGGATACCATACCGGCATATGAGGTTCTGCTTGATGAAGCGGGCAACCACATCCTTTGTAACAGAGGCGTAGGAAGCTGCTTCGACCCATTTGGTAAAGTAATCAATAGCGACCAAGATGAAGCGATGTCCATTAGATGCCGTAGGCTTGATCTCTCCAATCATGTCAATTCCCCACATCGCGAATGGCCAAGGAGTTGTTAGAATGTTGAGAGGAACAGGAGGAATATGTACTTTGTCGGTGTAGACTTGACATTTGTGGCAAGTACGGGAATGTTAATGACAATCAACTTCCATGGTAGACCAGTAGTAGCCTGCCCTTATAATCTTCTTAGCCATCGTATGTCCGCTTAAGTGGGTTCCAAATGTACCACTATGTATTTCGGTCATGATCAACTCTGCTTCAACCTTGTCCATGCAGCGAAGTAGAACATAATCATGGTTGCGCTTATAAAGGATACCATTGCTCAGAAAGAACTTGGCAGCAAATCTCCTTAAGAACATTTTGTCATTGACTGAAGCTCCTTCAGGGTATTCTCGAGTCTGGAGATACCTTTTGATTTCGTGAAACCAGGGTTGTTCCACTACTTCTTCGGTATTAATCTCATGACAGTGCGCAGGTTCGTCCATCCTCTCAATGGTGATTTTGGGAGCCTCATTATCCCAGTTGAGTTTAAACATGGAAGACATTATAGACATAGCATATTCTAGCTGATTTTCTTCTCGAGGGAAGTGCTCAAAGGTAATCTGCTCGAAATGAGGCAACAATGTCAGGACATGTTCTTTGTATGGGATAAGATTAGGATATTTAGTATCCCACTCTCCTTTGATTTGACTGATAACCAAAGCTGAGTCCCCAAATACGACCAAAGATTTGATTCCCAAGTCTATAGCAGCCTTGAGACCAAAGATGCAAGCTTCATATTCAGCCATGTTGTTGGTACAGCTGAAGCAAAGTCGGGCAGTGAAGGGTGTATGGCAACCTTCCGGAGAAATAAGTACTGCACCAATATCGTTGCCAAGTGCATTTGAAGCACCATCAAAGTACAGAGTCCATCGGGATCCTTGTTCAGGTCCGTCATACGGTCTGTTACCTTCAATGTTGTCCATTGTCATGATGTCCTCGTCAAGGAAGTCGAACCCCATAGATTGGTAATCTTCGACAGCTTGATGAGCCAGATGGTCAGCTAGTACACTCCCTTTATAACTTTTTGGGTAGTATATTGGATATCATACTCAGTCATGATCATTTGCCATCTAGCGATTCTTCCAGATAAAGGAGGCTTCTCGAAGATATACTTAATCGGATCCATCTTGGAAATCATCAAAGTGGTATGAGTCAACATATACTGCCTTAGCCGGCGAGCAGCCCATACCAAAGCACAACAAGTTTTCTCGAGCAGTGAGTAGCGAGTCTCACAGTCGGTAAACTTTTTGCTAAGGTAATAAATGGCATGCTCTTTTCGGCTAGACTCGTCATGTTGGCCCAGTACGCACCCCATTGAGTTATCCAAAACAGTCAAATACATGATTAACGGCCTTCCTTCGACGGGTGGCATCAAGATAGGAGGTTCCAGCAAATACTCCTTGATCTTATCAAAAGCAACTTGACAATCATTGTTCCATTCAACCACTTGATTTTTCTTCAACAGCTTGAAGATTGGCTCACAGGTATATGTTAGGTGAGAGATGAACCTCGCAATATAGTTTAGGCGTCCCAAGAAACCTCTAACCTCCTTTTCAGTGCAGGGGGGAGGCATTTCCTGTATAGCTTTGACTTTAGCATGATCAACCTCAATGCCTTTGTTGCTGACGATATATCCCAAAAGTTTACCAGACCTGACTCCAAAAGTGCACTTGCTTGGGCTCAGTCTGAGCTTATACTCCTTCAACCTGACAAATAACTTTTGCAGATGATCAAGGTGTTCTTCTTTTGTCTGTGAACGGGCTATCATGTTGTCTACGTAAACTTCAATCTCATGTTGTATCATGTCATGAAAGAAAGCTACCATGGCACGTTGATAGGTTGCCCCAACATTCTTCAGTCTGAATGGCATCACTTTGTAGCAGAAGGTACCCCATTGCGTAACAAAAGTAGTCTTCTCCATGTCTTCGAGGGACATTTTGATCTGGTTGTATCCTGAGAATCCATCCATGAAGGAAAATACCTTGTGTTGAGCAGTGTTTTCAACCAAGATGTCGATGTGTGGCAGTGGAAAATTATCTTTAGGGCTAGCCATGTTTAAATCCTGATAGTCCACACACATTCTGACTTTTCCGTCCTTCTTAGGCACGGGCACAATGTTAGCAACCCATTGTGGATAGGAAGTAATAGCCAGAAAGCCAGCATTGAATTGCTTCATTACCTCAACTTTGATCTTCTCATACATGTCGGGCCTCATTCGGCGGACCTTTTGTTTGATCGATGGACAGTCCTCTCTTGTAGGGAGACAGTGAACCACGATATCTGTGTCTAGTCCCGGCATGTCTTCATAGGACCAGGCGAATATTTCAACATATTCATTCAACAACTGCACTAAGCGCTCTTTGACACTTGGTTCTAGGTTGGCACCCACCTTAACCTCTTTCTTGTCTTCCTCTGTTCCCAAGTTGATAGTTTCTAGCAACTCTTCATGGGGCAGAATGGCCCTTTCCTCTTGTTGCAGAAGTCTGGCTAGCTCTCCAGGCACTTGACACTCTTCATCACATTCGTACTCGGCATGATTGACCAAATCTTCAGAGTTATCGAAGGCTAAAGCAGAATAGTCACCCATGGAATCTGGAGTGGATGGGTACCTGCATTTTGTGAGTGTGGGTGTGTGTAAGGGATAGCCATCCTTAAACAAAACAAGATGTAAAAGGAAAGAAAATGAACACAATAGTTTATAGATGAAAACGTCCAATGATTCATTAAACATGGCACATGATAATGAAGAAATCAAGCCCTTACAAATGAACCTATATGCCCCGGGTAAGGCATAAGGTGAAAATAATGTACGAATTGTTTAATTATTACAGACCAAAATAGGAAATTGTTCAAAGATAAATTATTGATTGATGAAAGTGATGGGAACAAAGTCTTTCGCCTCCCAGTTGCTTAATCCTCCTTTAACGGTTGGAAAGATCCAATCTTCAAAGTTATCTTCTTCATCATCATCTTCTAAGGCATTAATTCCATGGTGAGTGATTTTTACGGGTGATCCTCCAGCCCTGGAGCGACGCACAACTTTCTGGCCAGCAGCAGTAAAACCTAGTCCGAACTTGTTCGTCTTTTGAGGAAAATCAGGCAGTTGCCCCCACACTGTACTCCTTCCTTCTTTGATTACAGCCTCCGCATCCTTGAGGGATGCCATCCTAGACACAGGCCTGGAAACGATAGGCACATTTGTCATTGTCTTTGCAACTGCGATTTCAGGAGAAACTTCTTCAAAATGTTGGAAAGGCGTTTCTATGAATTCGCCATCCAACTCTACATAGCGGAAGGAGTTGAGGTGACTTATCATGTACTCTTCCTCACCGTAAACCGTTATGATCTTTCCCTGAACTGGATACTTTAGCATTTGGTTCATAGAGGAAGTGACTGCCCCAGCATTGTGGATCCACGGCCTTCCCAACAAGCAAGAATATGAAGGACGGATGTCCACCACATAAAAGGTAGAGTTGAAAATTTATGTGCCCACCTTGATAGGAATGTCCACTTCTCCATGAACCATCCTCTTAGAACTGCCTAAGGCTCTAACAACGATGTTACTGGGCTTTAGGGTCAACCCTTTGCAGTCCAATCTATCCAACGCCTTCTTCGGTAGCACATTAAAAGATGAACTGGTATCAACTAGGACATGGGAAAGTGTAGTCCCTCTGAACTCTACCGAGACGTGCAGTGCGTCGTTGTGCTTCCTTCCCTTGGGGTCAAATCAACATCGGAAAAAACCAAGACCATTATCAGCAGTAAGGCTAGCCACGCACTCTTGAAACTGGTCATCCGAAGTTTCTTGAGGCACGTGTGTCGTCTTTAAAAATTTGGTCAAGGCCTTAGCATGGGCCTCAGAGCAGAGTAGAAGAGCCAGCATGGAGATTTTGTAAGGGGTCTGCCCTAGCTATTCCATGACATCGTAATCGCTCCTCTTGATTATCTTTAAGATTTCTTCCATCTCTTTATGGGTGGTCTCGGGGATTACCACAGTCTGAGCCTTCATCCTGACAGGCGCTTCTAGTATCCCCTTACCTTTGGTAGTAGCATCAGAGGGTCTAACTTCACGTACATCATTTTATTCAATTATCGGGCTTTGCACAGATGGCTTGACAGGCTCAGAAACCTTCGAGGGTCCGAAGACTGCTCGTGGGGGAGAAATATCCAGAGAGAATATCCTTCTGCTGTGAGTTATCTTGCTTGTTCCTGCAATATTCCCTATATCAGGGGTTTCATCATCGGAATTCTATTGGACTGATTCAATCTGTTTGATACCATGATAGAAGATTTCTCCTCTGTAGTTCCATGGTATCATCTTGTTAGATTCATACGGGACAAGCCCCGACATGGTGATTTTCAACGGCACAAACTTAGGATCAGGCGTAATCTTGACAGGCCTTTTGCAGGTCTTGGGAAGATTGTCGGAGATGGTTATTATTGCAATGTCATTGGTTGAAGTAACAAAGGCAGCAAGAGTAACAGGAGTGATAGTATCAAAAGGAGTCTTTTGGAAGAGGATCTCTTGGGTATCCATCAGGCGTTGGATGCCTGATTTCAACAGTGGGCAGTCAGCTTGCAAGTTTAAACAAAAGTAACAGTCTTTTCCACAGCCTGGGAATATCCCAGCTCTCATCAAATTCACTTTAATCACTGGTAACGGAGTCAAAAGGTCAGCAACATTGGTAACATGAAGATCTTCCATAACGGCATGAACATTATGATCGTGCTTGGGCATTGGGGCAGAAATCACATTTGGCTTTTCGGGCGCATCGAATTCTACCTCCTTGGCATCGATCAAGTCTTGGATTTTGTTCTTAAGAACCCAACAGTTGTTGGTATCATGCCCTACACTGTCAGAGTGGTATGCACACTTTGCATTGGAGTGATAATAAGGAGAAGAAGTATTGGGGTTCTTAGGAGCTTCTTTCAAATTGGTGAGATTCAGCTTTAATAGATGAGGGAGTACTTGAGCCGGTGTCATGTTGATTCGGGTGAATTGCTGTTGTGGCCTTTCTACCCTTTGCTGATTAGATCTTGGCTGATTGCTGCAAGGTTGATCGGTTGAAGAGTTTTGAATCATCACAGCCCCTACCATTGGTCGGTGCTCGGTTCTTCCTTGGATTTTCTGAGAATAAACAACAGAAGCTTCCTTCTTAGCTGGGAAGGTCTCCTTAATAGCAGTGGACGCGGAAGCATCTTTCTGAATCTTACCACTTTTAATGCCAGCCTCGACCCTTTCACCGGTCAGAATTAATTCGGTGAATCCTTCAGAGGAACTCCCGATTAAATGATTGAAGAAAGGGCCAGACAGGGTCCCTAAAAACATGTCAACCAGCTCTTTACCGACAATGGTGGCTGCACCCTTCCAGCCAAATCCCCCCACTTTTGGGCATACTCTTTAAATCCCTCATTAGAAGCCATACCCATACTCTGTAGTTGAGTACAAGTAGGCGCCAAATCTGGATTGTATTGGTATTGTTGGTAGAAAGCAGCAGCTTAATCTTCCCAGTTATGAACCTCAGACCTCTCAAGTTGATAGAACCAATCCAATTGTGTGCCTGACAAACTATCTTGGAAAAAATGGACCCAAAGATCTTTATCAGAAGAGTGGGGTTGGATCTTTCCGACGTAGGATCTCAGATGCATCTTTGGACAGGACAAACCGTCATACTTAGCAAATGTAGGAACTTTGAACTTGGGAGGAATGACGATCCCAGCGACCAACCCTAGTTCTTCGAAATCTAAACCAGGTACCCTTTGCAACTCCATGGCTGCCAACCGATCCTCAAGATTTTTATATTTATCATCCGCCGGGGGATATTGTTGTTTGGAGTAATCTTCATCCTCTTCCTCTTCTTCCTCTTCAACTTCAGATTCAGAAGGCATCGCAGTTCCTTTTCCTTTACCAGCCCCTTCATCAGACGTCGAGGGGAACTCGAGAACTTTTCTAGCATGGTTTTCAAACCTTTTTCCCATAGTGGCCACACCAGGTCTTTTCTTCTTTTTCTCTATCTTTCTCCAACAGTGCTTTAAGGTCCTCTTGACCCTTTGCTAAGGTCATGAGGAGTTGCTGGAATTGAGAATTCTGCGCTTGCAGATCCTTAACTGTTTGCTCCAAATCCATCTTGCTGAAATAAACAGCAGAAAGATAAGGAAACCTGGTGTGAAGACCTGTTTATGCATATGATGAATGATATGTTATTCATGTAATGCATTCAAGGATTCAGAAATTCAAATTTGTTGCAAACAAAAAGAACACACGTCATATTAAGAAGAAATTTGTTAGTACATAAGTGCCCCATGGGCAAAATATTACAAAATTCTTAATGTAAAAAGACATTGTGCATCCTCTTTGGTGCGATGTAAGTGTTGAGAGTTTCCTCCTCATGAAGCCGGCGGGTAAGTTCCAAAACCTTCTTCTCACTGGCATAGAAGCTGGCTTCAAAATTATTGCGTTCTTCTTTGAGTTGGATCCAACTCTTTTGTAATTCTTCCAATGATGTTGGCATGTCTGGATGTAGGAGGGTGTATGGAACCTCTCCTTCCATAATAGGCTCTTTGATCACGGGGAGAATGTGAGGGTATGGCATCATAAGATTCTGGGCGCGGGTTCGTACCCACTTGAGATAAGGCTCAAGGGGGATGGAACTCCTGTGCCCCAGTGTCTTACTATCCATTTTGTTGGGCATTCTCCAAGCTCGGATAAACCTTTGTCGAAGTCCTTGTGCATCGTTGTCGAAGTCAAAAACTAGGTCAGGAATCAGCATATCATGAGGGCCATCCCTCCGAGCATATCCAAATTGTCTTAGGGCTAAATAGGGGTTATAGGTAATGCCTCCCCTAATGCAAAGTAGTGGGACATTAGGGAATTACCCACAACGATCAATGATGATGACATTTTCTCTGGACCGAGAACACCAATGAACATCAGAATGTGTTAAGGTCATCAATCGCTGTGACCACCTTAAACCCTGCTCATTCTTCAAAACTGACTGGGGAAGGTGAGAAATAAACCACCTTGCTAGAATAGGAGTACAGCACATGAGAACACCTCTTTTCCTCATTGTTCGTGTGTAAAATGAGTGTAGGATGTCCCCAAGCAATGTAGGTACAGGATTCCGGGATATGAAAATCTTGACAGCATTCACATCTATAAGCTGATCAGGGTTTAGGAACAAGACCAACCCATAGATGAGAAGTGCTACAATCTCCTCAAAAGATTGTAGATATAGAGAATTCCAGCAGTCTTGTGCCTTCTCAAATAGAAACTTTGCCAAGAAACCCTTGACACCACTTCTGGTTTCCCAATGTCCTTTGATATTAGATGGTTGCAAGTGTAATACTTGAGCAACATCTTCAGGCTTTAGTTCTTTTTCTGTACCGTTGTAGGGTAGTTGATGAAGAATAGGAATCCTCAGGAGTTGAGAAAATTCCTCCAAAGTAGGTACTAATTAATAATCAGGGAATGTAAAACAGTGGTGTAGGGGATCAAAGAACTGGAAGAGAACTTTCACCATGTCTTCTTCAATGTTAGAGTTGACCAAGTTGATAAGTCTACCATGTCTTTCACTGAAGAGAGAATTCTCTGGAATCTTGGAAGTAAGCTCCTTGAGTTGAGGAGGGATTCTCACAAGGTTGACTTGAATTGTTTTCCTGCGAAGAGATTCCATGACCTACAAAACAAGAACAAAGATGAAGATCCAATACCTTGAAATGGTTAGTGGATGCATATGATGATTTATGATGTTCATGATGTATGCACAAGCACATGTACAAGAAAATCACACAAGATCCTAATTTCAAGCTTGCATGAGGTTTCATAGGTAAGTACCCTCTTGAAGTTAGTTGGCTCAAACATGTCCTATATATAGTAACCGGGTTCTAAGGAGCTCAATATCACTGGATTATTTTCCGTGTTCATTGTTTTGGTTTAGCCACTTAACTGGCGACCAAAATATTCCAAGAAAACAACCCTCAATGAGTGTATTATCGAGTATCTACCAACTTCGGGCTGCACCAAAGTCGGTCATCTCACTACCCCTAAAAAAGGCCAAGATGGTCAAGTAAGGTTCTAAGAGTTCATTAGTGCTTCATGACATCACTCAGCGGCCCCGTATTCTCTTTGATTGACTCAAAGGATATCGGTACTCACAAATATGTCGCACTAATATAGATATTGCTTCAACCATGTCGGTATACCCCGCACAGTTTCCATAACATATTGTTATTTACCTATGAATGTTTCCCAAATCCGGGTAGAGGATTTCAAGCCCAAACAAGAGAACCAAATGTAAAGCAATCAAAGCAATCAAGATAAGCATGTCAGGGTGATCTAAGCCCTAAGGTTAC
The DNA here is from genome assembly GCA_948472305.1 of Vicia faba. Taxonomy (NCBI): domain Eukaryota; kingdom Viridiplantae; phylum Streptophyta; class Magnoliopsida; order Fabales; family Fabaceae; genus Vicia; species Vicia faba. Next base: position 964,744,625 of record OX451740.1, read on the forward strand.
TCCACTTTTAAAGTTTTCCCCAGCAGAGTCGCCAGTTCTGTGATACGGTGGGAGAACTGACTTGAGTTTTTGCGTTTGTGTTCGCAAATGTTTCGGTTTAGCAAGAGTCGCCATCGAATTTTTATTTTACCCTAAGGAAAGGTCAAAAAGCACAGGAAAGACCTTTGAGATGTTTTCTTGGGTTCGGGGAGTAGATTATGAAAAGGGAAGGTGTAAGCACCCTTTTCATCCATGGTTATCCATGGGCTCTTAGTTACTTGTTTAGATCACTTGCTTTGCTTTTCAATTGTTTGAAATGGTGCTTTGTGTGTGGTTTTGAAAGTTGTTTTGAAAAGAGGTCATCGTTGTGGCAACTTTTGTAATGATTCTTGTTTGAATATATACAAAGGTGTTTTTGTCTTTTGAAAAGTTTTTAAAGTTTGAAAGTTGGATTTTGAAATTGTGTTGTGAAGTGTGTTTGAAAATAGCAAGGATGTTTTGCAAGCTTTTGATCAAGTAACTAAGAGTTATCTACCCTATTTTACTCAAAGATCTTTCTTATGTTTTTAACCCTTTTAAAAGTGTTGTTTCACCATTGCATTTGGTGAACAACCTTGTGTTAGGATGTTAAACGGGACAGGCGCGGGTCATCGTATAGACCATGATAGCAATTGTGTCAAGTATCTTTGGCAATTTTCTTGAGGGACTTGATCATTTTTGTTTAGGCAACCAAGATAGCGTCATCGAGAGACTATGATCTTTTGTTTTGTTTTTTTATCTTGCCAAAGTACTCAACATGCATACCATGGCCCATTTTTGAAGGCAACAAGTGGATTGTAACCCTAGGGGTGCAAGTGTGCATTGTGTTTGATTTTCATGTATTTTTGTCTTTGATTAGGTCAAGCTATTTGTTAATTTGGAATTTTGCATACAAACCTTAATTCTCTAATCATGGCATAATCGAAAGCGTAAAAGTGCGAGAACTTAAATTCTAAGCTATTACAACATGATTATGGGGATGGGGGTACAATTTTTGAATAGGGGGTCTTTGACAAGAAATATAAACCCTATATTACTATTACATCCAAATTGAATTACAATGCATAAATATTTAAATGCACAATATTTAAATAACAAAATAAACAAATATTAAATAAAATGTATTATGCAAAAAGAAGTTTTTATTTGTTTATGTATGCAAAAGTATTTTCAATGTGAATAAAAAGTATAAAGAAATAAAATAACAAGATTAATTTTATTTGTTAAAGAGGTAAACCCTAATTTCTTTAAAGAAAATAAATATTATATATTATTTATATACAAAAATATATTAATATGTACAAAAATGAAATATACTTAAAAGGGGTATTTTTTAGTATAAATAATAATAAAAATAAAAATGTAATATTTTTGTATTTTTATTCTAAGTATTTAATAAAATAAAATAAAATATGTACAAAAATAAATTATATTTTAAATAATATTTTCAGTGTGAATAAAAATAAGAAATAAAAATAAAAGTATGATATATACATTATTTTTAAGTTTAAACAAATAATATAAAAGTATTAAAATGTTTTTTATATTAAAAAAATTAAAATAAAATGCTAAATAAATGTAAAAAAAATGTGAAAATATTTATAAGCATTTTTTATATTTGGAAATAAATAATCAAAACCAGAAATGAAATTAAAATACAAAAATAACAAAATATAAAGAAAATGGGCCAGGGGGTGCATTTAGCAAAAGGGGGTGCAGACAGCAAGAAGGCCAGGCCCAGCCCTAGGCTTCATCTTCAACCTTCGTTCAAACACAAAATATGCGCGCCCTGTAACTCCAATCCTGTTCTCTCTATTCGTTGCATGAAATCAAAAACTCAAAATATGAAACTTGTAGAGCATTAAACCACGATTCTAACCATATAAAAAACTTAATATAACTCTCAAAAACCAGAGAGAATTTCTCTGGCCCTAAAATCTGACCTAATTTTTTCAGCATGTTCATGGATGAAATTCTCTTAGCACACTTAATATAAATGAAAACTGAGCATATGTATGGCTTCATGGCAATGAGTACTACATCTTTTATTCACAAACCTAAAGCTAAATGTTCCTAAATAGAGAGATAGGAAGTGATGAAAAACCTATTTCAGTTGGATTCGAGTAGGACAATGCAGAGCTTTTCAACAAGTTTTGAGGTGTCTGGTAGCTTGCCTAAACTTCACTTGATCTTTTACAATAGCTAGCTTTCCTTGAATGCCCCTGAATCAGCCTCTAGAAGTCAACCTGCATAAGCTTGAAATGAAAATGGTGAACACTGTAAATGGAGTTACAGTTGGCAATGGAGGTTTGGGATAGCTTGAGTGAGTTGAATGGAAGGTATTAGAACTGGTTTGGGACAAAACGCACGAGTGGTTTTATGATGGAAGTGAAACTGCAGGGGTGCCCTGTTTTGCAAGTTTTTCGTGTTTTGGTGCTCAAGAGTATTTGAGGGATGAATGGCTCGTGTTTCTGGCTCAAAGGGATGTGCAAAACTTGTTTGGAATGCTTATAAACTTTGGTTATATCAGATACCCAAGATATGTCCTTTTGGCAAGTTGACTTGTTTTGAAAGAAAAGTGTGAAGTGATATGAGGTAGGCCTGTACAGGCTATCTCTAATCATGCACAAGTTTCTTGTACCTTTGCTTGAGTTTGTGGAACTTGTTTGCTGCAAAGAGAGAGTTCCAAGGCTCAAGAAATACAAAATTGCAAATAGTATGTTTTATGGAAATGGTATTGCAACTTTTATGCCATAAATGGATTTATTCATTGTGCCAAGCTCCATTGATCAGAATAAGACCAATTTCCATTGTATTTGAATTTAATTTTTTAGTTTGAATTGGTTTAGAGTCCTGTAATCAAGTACAAAGCAAGTTTGGACAGATTTTGCAACTTTTGTCAACATGAAAATGCCATGGATCAAAGTGAGTTTTTTCCAAATTCAAATCTTCGATTCTCCCTAACCACAAATATGTTTGAGGAGTTATTGGACAATTTAGAAAGCTTGCAACATGAACTATAATCCATATATGAAATGCAACTTGAGACTCCCAGTGGAACTATGTGAAAAATGGCCAAGAAGATGGGTCAAAATCCTGCCTATACTAGGGCAAAATTTCTCTAAGTTAAAAGTTTTAGGGACCCTTATTCCAAAAATCATAACTTGAGATCCAAGCTTCTTTTGAGAAAACTTTTTGAATCAAAGTTGTAGACCTTGTGGAGGAATACAACTTTCATGTTGTAAGTTTTGTTTGAATCCACTTTTATCATGGGGAAAATATGGGGCAAAGTTAGGAAAAATTAAGAAAATTTTATAACTTAGAAAATTTCTAAGTTATGAAAATTTTCAATTTCAAACCCTAATTTGCAATTTTGGGTTTATTGATGAACAAGTTTCATAGTTTGACACATCTTGATGAAAAATGACCCTTGGCACTTGATTTTGACCAAAAAGTCAACGTTTGACTTTTCAGTATACAGTCAAAATTTGATCAGTTGACTGAAAAATTCATCTGTAAATCCCATGTATTTGGGATCTTTTGAACTTGTTGAATATGTCAAGATGATGCCATTGAGTCCTTGAGTCCATGGTTGAGCTTAAATTGCCATTGGCTAGGTCAAACAGTCAAAAATTGCCTTTGTTCAGTCAAAACCCTAAAAATGACCATTTTGCCCTTTTGGTGATCTGATCAAATTTCTTGTGGATTTGTGGTCCAAACTTGATCAAATGGTTCATATAAGTTCATAATGTTGATGTGAGTCAAAATTCATGAGGTTTGACTGTAAATTGGCCACAATTGACTTTTTCCCCAATACAGTTGATTTCTAGGTCAACTGTCTAATTGACTGGGCAAAAATTTTGATTCAAGGCTTGAAACTTGGTATGGACAAACTTATGAGTCCAAAAAGAAGTATGAAAGTCAATTTGAGCATTGAAGGTCCAAAAATCCCTGTGGAAACTCAAACTCTAGTTTAGGTCATCAGTGCAAGGAGATGTCTTGAGTAGAGCAAACCCTAGCTTGATCTTGAGTTCCAAGAGCCTTGTGATGAGAAATGTTGATAAAATGAGAGGGAAAATTTTTAGGTACAACAACGTCATTAGCTTATCTTAAAACCGTGAACATGCTTCCCTACTCCAGAAACAGAAAAATAAAATTATAAGATCAAACGGTGTAAAAGCAAATCAGAAATTCAGAGGGAGCTTATTTACACAGAAAATCATAATAGATAACAAGTAGTAAAAGCCTTGCATCAGAAATAAAATTAAACCATAATAGAATTTTCTAGCTCAGTATCTGATGCAATCCTAGCCATCTATTTTGGTAACAAACTTTTGAAAGCAAGGGCTCAGATTCAAACAACCCTAACTAATTTTCGAAATCCAACAGAAATTATATAACAGAAAACTCACCTTTCACGGGGGATTCTTCTTCAGCATTCACCAAATCACCAAGACACTCCAGAAAAAATCTTGCTTCCCTTTGATCTTTCTTTGTAAACCTTGATCTTCATTCTTCAACTCTTTGAAAGAATCATAGAAAAACCATCAAATTCTCTCTGCTTCATCTTCATTCTTCTTCACACATTCTAGAGAATCACCACCAAAACCTGGAAAAAAATGCATTCTGCTCTCTCGTGATCTTCATCAACTTTCCTCTGTAAATCTTACAAAAACACAAAATCATCAACCTTCACACATCATCTTCAATTCTGCAAAATCATCACCACAGCATCGGAACTTCGCCCTTTCCGCAACCAAACTTCAATCTACATCTTCTCTTAGTCATCAACACTACAACAACTCAGAAACACGCTCAAGAATCGACAAAATTTCAAAAGAAAAATTAAGGAAAGGTAGAAGAAGATAAAAAGATTAAGAAGATATGTACCTGTGATTTTCTTCCGGTCTTCTCATCATCTCCAACATGAAGAACCGTCGGAGTGTGCTCCAGATGTAATCGGAAGCTTTGTGCAAAGAGAAGGACAACAGTAGCGATGAAGGTCTGAGTCGATGAAGAAAAGGATCTGATGCAGAGTAGAGTCGCGATTAAGGAGAATCGATGGTAATGAGGTGAAACTCAGAGAAGTTTGATTTGGAGACATCGAAGCTTTGTATAAGGAGCACATCATAGATTTTGAATCGAAGGTTAAAACAGCGGTGGCAGTAGCATTGAATTTGGCATAGATCGGTGAAGAGAAGAAGCGCTACCGTGAGGGAAGAGAGAAGAAGTTCTTGTGATAAAACAAGTTGAATCGACACACTCTCTTTTACCCTATCTCTCAATAAAATGTTACCGTTCCATCTTTTGTATTCATTTTGTTTTTTTATTCAATAATAAATCTAAATACTGATGATGAATAATTAAAGTGGAATTGGTGATAGTATGAAGTGGACTGAGTGCTGAATAATTCTATTTGAGCCTAAATGCTCCACTCACCCCTCTTTTGGCCTGCTACGCTGGTTTTGTGGAGCCTTGTTGTTGGAAAACAAAAAATATGTGTATTGGACCTTGTAGTGGGCCTAGCGCCCATGTTTTACTTCTACAACACCTCATGCTTACAGATTACACCCCCTGAGTTTATTCTTTTAGTATTTTCTTTTAAATACCTTTGATAATTGTTTAGTTTTTTTTGAACTTTTTCTTTACATGATATAAAATAATAAAATCAATAAAAAAATGTTAGATTTTTTTTAGGAATTAAATTCCGATTATACGATTACTTCAGAGTTCTAATTCACCTTTGCTTGTTGAGATCTGAGTCTTATGCAGGTTTATTGTGCGATATATGGATGCGCTTGAGATTTCGATTGGGATTTATTTTCACATCGATGATGCTTCGACACTTATCCCAAGTATTTAATTTCTAACTCTTTTCTTTGCTTGGTGAAGTTTACTCAAAGTTTTCCAGGTTTCTTTGCTTTTCCTGCCATGCTACAAACTTTTGTTCGTTTGGTATTTTCCCTTGTTTATCTCATTTCAGCATTTATCGCTTTCTAGAAATCATATGAAGTAGGAAGCAAGAAATAAAGAGCGTGCGCTCGAAGTCGCTGTTTAAAGACCTGTAGCAGGCATTCCGCACTTTATTTACTATGTAGGTTGTGCTTGTGTTTGCTCTCATTGATTGTTGATCGATGAGTCACTCAATTTAGAAATTAAGATCACGACTTCGCTCTTAGTGCATGCTCCCTATAGGATTTTATCGCTTTCCTTGATTTCTTGTTGATCGATGAGTCACTCAACTTAGAAATTGAGATCACGACTTCGCTCTCATTGCATGTTCCCTATAGGATAGTTTTTTTAGACTTTCTTTGGCATGCTAGCCTAGATAGGATCTCTCTAGGTGTGTTCTCTTGAGCCTTTTAATTGTTGATTTGTTTTCCTACCTTGATCCTCAATATTTTGGTTAGTCGTTTGACTTGAGTTAGCGTGTGCTACTCATGACATATTGTGTGTGCTCTCTTGAGCTTGGTGACTTGCTTGCTTGATTTTATCCTCGCGTGCATCTTTTGAGATGATTTACCCTCGACATGTTCCCTTAGGAGCTCTTGATTCATCTATAGATGATGATTTGAGATAGACATAGTTTTAGGTGATTGACCCTTGCTATGATCCTTTAGGACTTCTTGCTTCATCTATAGATGATGATTTGAGATAGACATTAGGATTATCATCCAAGCATGTCAACATAGGGTAGAGATTTCCCTTTTCAAACTCAAATTTAGGATCAATCGTTGTATGATAACATTAGGGATAGATTTGGGTTAGTCTCCCGTAAATGTTTTCTTTTCTATTGCATCCTTGCGTTTAAGACTAAAACTTTATTTTTCTTGAAAAAAGCATAAAACATCTAACAACTTCCAAATCCTTCTTTAAGGTAAAAAATACCAACCAATGCAAACTCTTTTGCGCCTTCGGGCTTTTCTTTCAAATTTTTTTAAAAGAACATGTTAATTCACTTCTGTGTCGACGCGTAAGTCTCCAAAGGTCGAGCTGCGGCGGAATGCGAAATTAATAATGCCCATTAAAAAATACAAACCAACAAAAACATTTGAAGTCGAACTACGGCATCTCCGATTCCTCAAAAAGGATACGTAGGCATTGGGGTAGGGCCCAAGCGAGTACAACTTCATTTTCCCTAAATTCTCTTCTCCTTTCTTTTGCATGCATTATTCCTCAACAATAAACAGTAAGCTTAGATTAAACACACCCATAGAATAGACAACAAGAGTGGAAACCGTAGAGTACTACGAGGGCTTGGGGTGCTAATACCTTCCCTTCATTTAACAGACTCCCTTACTCGATCTCTCGGTCGTTTGATCGTGGTTTCACCCTTCTCAGGTTTACTCGATGTTTCCCTTTTCCTTCCTATGGGATAAAAAAGGTTTGATGGTGACTTTGTTGATTTCTTTATCAGTTGATTGTTCACCCGGTTGTTTCAGCTGGAGACTTCACTGGGGATAGATTGACCTATTACTGATCCATCCCGGAGTCGATCCTAGATCTCGCTTTCTTCTCTTTGGATGTTTATTTTTATGCTTTCAGTTTATTCATTTATACATGTTTATCTGAGCATATGTTTGCATTGCATCTTTATTGTTTTCCATATACTGCTGTTGTGTTGGTTTCCGTGCTTCTTTGTCGGATGGGTGTTACTATGAGGTAAAAGGCCCAATACCTAGGCCAAGTGACAAACAATAGGAACACTAGGAATAGAGTGGAACATCACAGACAGGGGATGTAGATTACCCTAGACGGTTGTGTCGTCCATGCCCAGATGAGGTTTTAATTAGTTTTTATCATTATCACGTAGGTGTATGATGATAGTACTCTCAAGAAAACCCGTGATTTTGAGTTACCTTTGCTTACCCTGGCCTAGTTTTCACCCGTGAGTGGGGAGGGACTTGATTATTAAAGGTACATGTGGTGAATATGTTCTAATGATGACCGTTGTTCTGTTGATGACTATGTGGGTCTTAGATTTATTTTCTAAGTTTCTGGATTCGGTATTTAGGATGATCTTCTTTGGTTATGTTTTGGACCTTTGATTTTGATACATTCAGCGTGTTCAGAAACTATACAATAGTTGTTCAGCAGATTTATACATCATTTATCCAGAGGGTTGTACAAATGTTATCCGATTGAACAGTTGTTATCCATGTTGTGCTGAAATTTTGAACCTATGTCATTGCACCTTGCATCATAGCATGTTTATTTTACACAAAAAAAAAGAAATGTGAAAGATCGTATGCATAAAAAGGATGTTTAAACATGGCATTGCATCTGCTCATTCACCTCATACATCTTCATGCATCCATAATAGGTACTCAGAAGGTACTCAAACAGGGAATCATTATTCAAACTCAGTATTCTCTTATCAGAACTGTGAATCTTGACTTCTCACCGCTCAGTTGTTTGAAAAATCCATGGAATAACTTTGTGGGGAATTGGATGAGATAAAAAAATTAGATGGGGTTGTTTACTGTGGACATGAAATTCTTGGCCCATGGTCAGAAATCCTTAAATAGGAAAAGATAACCAGTTAGAGACTCAGTTGAGTCGGGTATGGAAGTTCTGAAGATAGTGTCAGCAAAAGGAAGAGATCCTATATATGGTGTTGCTACAGAAGCTGTCATTCATCCCCAGCCCAGGGGGCATTTATTTCAAATCGAGAGATACATTGTAGGTCTCATACAGAACTTCGTGTTCCCAGATTTTCTTGCTAGTAGTTAGTTTTTGGTCTCCAAGTGAGCCCATGGAGTAAAACTTACCAGCAAAGACAAAAAAAGCTTGGAAGCTCAGTTGATTAAACTTCGTGCTTTGGGTCATCCTCCCACAAATTTCTCTCATGATTTCGATGCAAATGCTAGATGTTTCTCCCAGCTGAGTGCTTCTTCTGTGTAGTAGAAGAACAGGTGATGCTTCTGTGAAGAAGAAGCATAAGATATCGAGTTCTTGGACACCTGTTGTTGTATAGAAGAAAAATACCTCAAAGTAGGAGATACTCTGGAATTCAGAGACTGATTTTCTCTTCTGTGTAGTAGAAGATGGTTAACATTTTTTCATTTGTGGTAGAAGACACTCTGATGCAGTTTATGCAAGTTTGCTTGATAAAGTGTTCATCACATTTTTCGAGGGAATGTCCTTCGTAATTACCATGCTGGGGAATCTGGCCATTCAACTGAAGGTTGTAAACCATTCAAAGATGAAGTGTAAGACCCGCTTGATGTAAAGGTCATCATTCTCGCACCATTTGGTCAGATTTGAAGTCTCCTTTGACTCAGTGAATGTCAATACTTCCAGACCATCTTCCGAAGCAACAAGTCCATACAGAGACTAGTCTCCTCAACATGGAGATTTCAAATTACATTTGCATTCTCATTTGTAATCTTTCTTGTTTTGGTTCAGTATTTTCTTGTATGCAAAAGTTTCTTACTTTTGAATACTAATCATAATGCATTGACTATGTTTGTCTTGAATTAATCCATTTGTATTCACTCATTTAATGTTTTTCTTAGCTTTTTGATACTTAACTCTTGTTAAATAAAGAAAAATGCCTCTGAAGGGAGGATGATGAGTAATATGCCAAAATTTTCAAATGGTGTGCTTTTGAATAAAAACCCTGCTGACGATGTACATGCATTGTTTCAAATTCCTAAACACCAGAGATATAAGGGAGATAGACCCTCGTCAACCCCTTTGAGCCTTGAAGTAGGAGTTTCTTTTATGTTCATAAAAAACCCTCACATTTAACCCGGGGCAGGGTAGAGTTCAGTTAATCTGATCAAGTGTTCAAAACTCTTTAGGAAGTGTGCATCAAAGGATACAACAATGGTTATCCTTCAAAAGGTTGAGGAAGACAAAAATTGCAATGGATAACCCTCATATCATCAATCTGCATTAAAGAGAGCTATATCCCAATGAGTATCTCTCGCACGGCAGGAGGATGAAAAATGACGATACCACAATTGTTATCCCTCATCTACTAAAGACTCAGACAGTCACGACCACTTCCAATAAATCAAAGATGACGCAAAGATCAATGACTTTCTCAAAAATGAAATGATGGAAGAAAGAGACAAAAAGCCCCGCTAGGTCGAAACTTGGAAACAAGTCGCTTAGGCAAAAGCTAGGGCAAGTAAAAGGTAAATGGAAAGTCTGAAAGGCGAGAAGGGATTACAAAAATCCTCAACAAAGAACAAATTCGTGTGACCAGAAGCACAAAAGAATGAAAGAGGTAAGTGACTTCCATGTCCAAGAAGCTTCTCCTCAATCATTCCAAAACTCCTCTTGAGAGATGAATGTCCGCGTCAAATTAACTGAATTTAGGACCGGAGAACATCATGAAGGGGGTGGGCACCAAATAATTTTGAGCCTTAAATCCTTTTTTCTACAACTGTGAACCATGCCACGTTACAACCCTTAAAAGTCCTAACTGAAGCATGGGTTAATTCGAGAGCTCACTGTATCGAGAATATGGTAATCTGACTCCTAGAAGGCTTGCTAAAACTTTTGAGTTGGTATCACTCCATTTTTTTACTTTATTTCACACAAAAAATTTTGATGTTTAATCTTTTCAATACAAGTTTTTTAAACTTCAAGACAAACATGAGTTTTGCATTAGGATTATCATTCTTAGAATAAAAATTCTTTGCATATGAACAAGTGCTTAAACATCAAGCAAGTTTTCATAATGAGGATCAGATGAAAGTTTGATTATTTCAAGGGACAAATTGCTTTAGGATACCGTCACTACGCCAAAAATGAGTTTTGGCATCGCTACATAGACAGCGCTTATGCAAAAGCGCTGTTGTAGGTATCCAAAAAAAAAAATTACTTTAGACAGCGCTTACTAAAAGCGCTGCTATAGGCCTCATCAAAGGCAGCTCTTTTTTTCACTAAGCGCTGCTATAGGGTTTTAAAAAAAATTAAAATTAAAAAATTAATAAAAGCGCTGCTAAAGGGTATGCTTTAGACAGCGCTTGTTGAAAGCGCTACTAAAGGTGTAAGTCTAAAAGCGCTGCTAAAGGGGGGTAAACCTAAAGCGCTGCTAAAGGGGGTACCTTTAGCAGCGCTTCTTGAAAGCGCTGCCTTTGTGTAAATCTAAAAGCGCTGCTAAAGGGGGGGTAAGCCTAAAGCGCTGCTAAAGGGGGGTACCTTTAGCAGCGCTTCTTGAAAGCGCTGCCTTTGGTTTGTTAATTTATTTCTAAACCCCTAACCCCTAAATCAGATTTCCAGAAACACAAATCGCGTTGTTCATCTTCTTCTCCATTCGTCATCTCCATTACCCTCCTCTCAAACGGCTTCATCTTCATCGGTTTGAAATTATCTTCATCTTCACAAATCGCTGTCATTTATCAATAACGTGTTCTTCTTCATCTCCAAGTAAGTGTTCTTCTTCATCTCCAATAACGTGTTCTTGCTGATCTTACCTAAACCATGCAAATATTGACCCAAGTTTCCATTGTCAATATGTTCGTATACAAGGAAAAGCGATCCCTATATTGACCCAAGTTATGATGATTTTTTTTTTAATTCTAAAAACAGTTCAGATACAAATCGATCGATAGATCCACGCTCTCTATACTAAACAAGGCAACAACCAAACCACAACTATAAATTCTTACAGAATTCACTAAGCTTTCTATCTAGCTCGATGCACATTACAATCACATCAATAATGTCCTTACTGTTGAGATTACCTTTGTTGAAGCCTTGAAAAATGACTCGGTTCCTAATGCTCCAAATATTGTAAATAGATTCAGCAACTGTCGTCCTAATGAGGTTAAGCATGATATTTTGAGAACTATAAACTTTGAGGAAGGCCCCCTCCCTTTTAGATATTTAGGGATTCCTCTTTCTAGTAAGAAGTTGACTGTGCATAATTGCATTGGTTTGGTTGATAAAATTGTTAATAGAATTAGGCATTGGAGTTCTAGATTGTTAAGCATGGCTGGTAGAACCCAATTAATTAAAAGTGTCATGTTTTCCATTAGTAATTTTTGGTTGCAGTGTCTCCCTATACCTAAGAAAATTATTAAGAGGGTTGAAACAATTTGTAGGACATTTTTATGGACTGGTATTGAGGTAGTGACCCATAAATCCCCTATTTCTTGGAAGAAGGTGTGTGCTCCTAGAAATAAGGGGGCCTTAACATCATTTCTTTGCAGGATTAGAATAAAGCTTATAGGCTGAAGAATTTGTGGAACATAAATAAGAAGGCAGACAACATTTGAATTAGGTGGATTCATGTCTACTACTCCAAAGGGCTTAATATTATGACTATGCCTGTGAGGAACTCTGCATCCTGGATTATAAAACACATTCTGAATCTCATAAATGAGACTTCTAATATGTAGGTGTGGAACAACATGTTGATGCATGGAAAATTCAGTACAAGGAAAATGTATCAGAATTTAAAGGACCAATCCCATTATGTGATGTGGAAGAAGGTTCTGTTTGGGAATGCTGCCAGAGCCAGATTCATTCACACTTTGTGGATGACATGCCATGGTATTTTGCCAACAAAAGAGAGACTTGATAGGTTTGGAATGTTGCCTAGTGCTGATTGTAATTTCTGCAGGGAGACTGAGACTTTAGATCAAATGTTTTATGACTGCAGTGGGATCAAAAGGATTTGGAAGAGCATCCTAAAGTGGTTAGATATTGTGCATAGTCTTGGTGCTTGGAAGAATGAAATCACATGGATGATTAACATGTGCAAGAAGAACAGTAACAAGATCAAGATCCTGTAATGAGCTTTTACTGACACGCTTTACGAGTGTTGGAGATTTCGGAATGAGAAGTGCTTTGGGGATAATCCGTGTCACAAAGTTACTATCTCTAATATAATGGATGCTATTGTGATATATGTTGGGCTAAGCCTATGTTAAGGCCTTACATTGGTAGGATTCTAATGCCTTAATGTGTACGTGTTTTATTTTCGCTTTCCTGATTGTTTCGGTTTAGTTGTGAAGATGTGAAGAAAACGCAAGAAAGGGGGATTTCCCTATATTGCACTCAACCAAACTAGCTCGTCCTCCCATTTTCCAAGCGTATGATTAACACCACACCATGTTAGAACCTGACTTCAAATCTGATTAGTTTCAACACAATCAAAGAAGAGGTGCTGACAACTCTCATGTAACCCACAAAAGACGCGAAGACCATCAGTTTGCACTCCGTACTTCTGCATTCTATCTTTAGTAGGTAATCTTCCATGGCAAGCTAACCAAAAGGTGAAGGTAGCTCTAGGTCTTGCCATATTTCTCATGATCAACTTTCTCCAAGCCACCTTTGGCTTGTCTCCTCTCAACATATGGTAAGCTACCCTAGTAACATATTTCCCTGTTTGTTGAAATATACTCCAGGCAGTAGAGTTAACAAACACATACCTATTTTTAAACATATCCTTTAGGACCCAGGAGCTATGCACAGCAGAAAGTACCTTTTCCAATCAGCATTTTTCATATAAAACTTATGTATCCAATGAATCCAAAGAGTATCTTTTTTAACACATAAATTCCACAAAAGCTTACCTATAGTGGCCTTGCTTCAGTCCTTGAGGAATATCAGGTTTAGACCCCCTTCAACTTTAGAGTCACATACATCATACCAGCATATGGAGGCTTTCCTACTAGGGCTATCCTTCCTTGTCCATAAGAAACTTCCGCAGAACCTCTCAATATAGCCAATAGTTAGCTATTGAGAAGATCACACTTTTAATCAATTGATATCTACATGCATAAGATAGAAGCCTGGTGCTCCAATGCTTCATTCTGACCAGCATCTTATCATAAGGGGCTGATATTGCGCAATAGACAGCTTTCGGAAGCTTTTGCTTAGATTGAACTGTGCTATTCTCAATCTGTCTACTGAGTATTTAGGAAGCTTTGGCCTAAAAACAAGGTAGAGTGTTCCAATGGTGATGGATATTGCAATAATAAGAACCAATGACTTTGGAATAGCTTGAGCAATAGATTTTATAAGAGTTACTATGCCAGCATAGGATATAGTCTCTTCCTTCCAACTTTGGAGTTTATCTCTGATTCTGTCCACTATGTACCCAAAACTTTGATTTCTAGACTTGTTGATATGAGTAGGGAGACCCAGAAAATGTTGAATTGGATCAGACAATAGGAATGTTAAGAATATTCTAGAAACTTTCCAGAGTTGAATTGTATTTCAGATTTGTTATAATTAATTTTTTGTCCTGAGGTGTCTTGATACTTCTGAAAGATTTTGCTTAGATTTCTAGCTTCTTTTGTTGTGTCCTGGCAAAAAATCAGAATGTCATCCGCAAAGAGGAGATGTGTGATGTTAGGAGCAGTTTTTGCATCTTTAATTCCAGTAATAAGGTGACTAGTCTGAGCATGTTTCATAAGAGTAGAAAATATGTCAGCACTATGAACGTGCAAATGGTCAAGTGCTCAGACCAAATGATGCATTGTGGTGTCTACGATATACATGGTACCTAACTTTACTTGATGACTGCAATTTATTGCCATAATCAAATTGAAAACAGAAAGCGATTGTGGAACAACTTGGTGAATATATATAGGCAACAACAAGGATCTTGGATGTTGTTAGGCGATTTCAACAATGTTCTGAAGTGCACAGACAGAATAGGTGGAAGACAAATCAAGGAAGCAGAATACAGGGATTTGCAAGGGTTTATGGAGAAGGCAGGACTATATGAAATGGACAGCAGGGGTGAAAACTTCACTTGACCAAATAATCAAAGTGGATGTCCCATCTATTCAAGGATAGATCACCTAATTGGTAATATAGAATGGCTTCAAGACCATATGAATTATACTCTTGAAGTGATGCAGCCTAGTGTGTCGGACCATGCATTACTATGTTCGAAGCAAATTATGAATGACAGGCGAAGGAGGAAGAACACCTTTAAGTTTACAAATTGTGTTGCAGACATGGACCACTTCATGTCGAAAGTGAATCTCAGCTTGAGGGAGCCTCTTGCAGGGCGACCAATGGTTGTAGTTTAGAGAAAACAAAAAAAGGCTACAACCTATCCTAAGGGAAATGTCCAAGCCTCTTGCGTATATAAACAAGAAAATAGATCAGGAAAGAATGGAATTAAAGCAGGCTCAAGAGGAACTTATAAATACTAGGATGAATCCTATGAAAATCAATATGGATAGAAAGTGTAGTGATGCCTTAATTGGTTGGCAGGAAGTAGAAGAGAAAGTGTTGATGCAGAGATCCAAGTTGAATTGGCTGCAACTGGGGGATGGAAATAATAAGTATTTCCATGCTTCAATTAAATCCAGACGAAATTACAATAGTACTTTGGCCCTACAAAAGGAAGATGGAATTGTCACACATAGTGAAGCTGAGACTGTAGATGAAATCATGCAATTCTATAGGCAATTGGTGGGAACTGCAGAGGATGAAAGAAACAAAATTGATATATATATGATGAGGGGTGGTCCTCAACTGAATAATGAGCAAAGAGAGATGTTAACCAGCCCCATTCCTGAGAAAGAGGCCGTTGATGCTTTGCAAAGCATGGATAATACAAAAGCCCCCAGAATATATGGATATGGATATGGAGATAGGGGAAAGCTTTTCTGTTTTTGTTTCTTTTGAACAACTCCTTGAAGTAGTTAACAAAAGTATCATGAATATCTTCCTTTTTATAGGTTAGATCCCCACTAATATTGAGGATAGAATTAATTTTGTTCTGATTGTTCTGTTGAGTGGCCTTCAGGCAGTTTTTGGTACCAATGACGCATTTAATGACCATGGCAAAGGGAGGGTTATTAGCTATGTGTTTCTTAGTGTTAATATGTAATGGTATATTCTTTTCATTTGTCCTTCTGGTGTAATTGATAATCTGTCAACGTGTTGTTTCATATCTTATACTAATATTTTAATAACAACAATTATTTTTGCTGGCCTAGAAGACAATTGTGTGGTCTGGAGAGCATATTACAGTGGTGGTCAATTATGTATTGGCTTTTTCGTGTGATCTTGAGTCTGAAGTAAACTGGTTTTCAATTCTATTTTTATCTATGATTTACAGGTCGTTGTCTCCCGCCTTTACATCAGATTCGTCATTGGAGTCAATCGGTGCACCATCTCAGATAGGACTGTTAATTGTTGGAGGTAATTTGGTGTTGATTCATTTTAATTTAAAGCATTTTCGTTAGCTTCTTATGTCAAGTCTGTTTTGTTCTCTTTTATAGATGCTTAACTTTCATTAAACAGGTGACGTTAAATTATTATGAAAACCATACTAGCTAGTTTTATCGGTTTGCAGTATCTATGAAAACCATTTTCATATGAGTGAATAATTTCTCCAACCTAAATAATTTAGAGATAAGAAAACATTAGTTTTAAGTATAGCTAGTACTTGAGAATCTTTAAGGTATATTTTTTTTTATTTCATATTTGTCTTATCACATATATTTGTCTCTGAAGACAGTTTTCATGCACCTAAATTAACGTGATTAATTCTTTATGTTTATTATACAATATAAAACAACACTTAAATCATAATGCTTTTATTATATAATATTGAGAACAAAAGCACAATTTTCTTTCTCTGTTTTACACTCACATTCTTGTCTTGGCAATAACATTGTAAACAAAGGATTGAAATGAAGATTACAACAATATATATTTCATGCTTTGTATTTGCACCTTTTATTTAACATGTATTCTAGACAGCATTTTCTAGACACAAGTACCATCATATGTCGTAGGGTACTTGTTTGGCTTGGTAGCTTAGAATGGAGGCTTATAAACCGGTGGCTGATATCCAACCGGAGGCTTTTATTTTGATTTTTTTTAAATCTAAGATATATTATGGACTAGTCAAAATACTTGTAATGGGTTTAATAATCTTAGATTTCTCAATGATGGGAGAAGAATAAGATAGTGGAGGATTGAGTTTGTACATAGCAGAGACAAACCGAGTCATAACAAAGCATAACTAGGAGATGTTGGAGTTACCATTCAACATGACACTTAATTTCCCTACATTGTTTCTTTTCTGTTTCTCATAATGTATACTTAGCTCATGTAGACTGCAAGGAACAAAGGAATCACATCATGTAAATCCCCATCTAATATTCAACTTAGTAATAGTAAAAAATAACACAAATCATGAATCTTAGAATGAGTTCACAACTAAGCTAATGTCTCTAAAATAGTAACGTTGACGATCATTGATTGAATATGTTATAGGAGCACAACAATCCTCATTTCTAGAATTGTTCTAATCACATGTTTGATTTTTGTTGAAAACACAGAGTCTTTAACTTAGATAATAGTTAAAACCATGGATAAAAAATGGATGTGTGCCGATCGATTGTCAAAAGAGTACGAGGATTGGGTATTAGAGTTCGTTAAGTTTGCTGTTGAACACACTGAAGACCCGAATAGAATGAAATGTCCTTGCTTGGGTTGTTGTTATGTGGGTCGGGTTGACGCAGATGGATTGAAATCGCATTTACTAATGCGCGGAATTGATCGAAGTTATACGTGTTGGATATTTCATGGTGAGAAAAGCATCGAGAATGTTGAACCGGGGGTCAAAAGTAATGCGACCTATGTTTCGTACGACAATGCCACGGATACATATGATTGTGATCGGGTGGAAGAGATTGCAGAAGCACTTGAAGAAGATCTTCAAGATTGTCCCAAAATGTTTGAGACGTTGGTAAGCGATGCGGAGAAACCGTTGTATAAAGATTGCCCCAAATTCACAAGATTGTCTGCGGTATTAAAATTGTACAACTTAAAGGCGCGCAATGGATGGTCAGATAAAAGTTTCACACAGTTATTAGCCCTTTTGAGAGATATGCTTCCTGAGGATAATGTTCTTCCTAATCGAACCTACGAGGCCAAAAAAATATTGTGCTCTATTGGCATGAGCTATGATAAGATACAAGCATGTCTAAATGATTGTATTTTGTTTCGAAACGAATATGCATCGTTGAATGAGTGCCCAAAGTGCGGTTTATCTCGATATAAGAAAAAATTATCTCCAGCGAAAGTCTTATGGTATTTTCCTATTATTCCGAGATTTAGACGCATGTTTCGTAGTGAAACCGGTGCTAGACACTTGACTTGGCATGCAGATGAAAGAATTATCGATGGAAAGTTTCGACATCCGGCAGATGCACCACAGTGGAAGAAAATTGATAATTATTATCCTGATTTTGGAGGAGAAACAAGAAACCTTCGCTTGGCATTATCTACGGATGGAATGAACCCGCATGGTCTTCAAAGTATCTCACATTCCACATGGCCTGTGATTCTTATGATTTATAACCTACCTCCATGGCTATGTATGAAGCGCAAGTACATGATGTTATCTATGTTAATTTCTGGGCCTAAACAACCAGGGAATGACATAGATGAATACTTGAAACCTTTAATCGAAGATTTGAAGATTTTGTGGGAGAACGGTGTGGAGGTTTATGATGGATATAGGAAAGAAAGTTTCAATTTGAGGGCGATGTTGTTTGGCACAATTAACGATTTTCCAGCATATGGAAATCTATCCGGGTATAGCATTAAAGGTGAAAAAGCGTGTCCTGTCTGTGAAGATGGAACCGATACGACACGATTGAAACTTTGTCAAAAGAATGTCTTTCTCGGTCATCGTAGATTCTTAAATTCAAAACATCAATATCGTGGATGGAGAAAAGTGTTCAATGGAAATACCGAACAACGTAGAGCTCCAACTGGATTGACAGGTGATCAAATTTGTGAAAAGGTGAAAGATGTGAGTATTCAGTTTGGCAAGCCTTTTGCACATAAAGTTGTCACAGGTGGGTGGAAGAAGAGGTCAATTTTTTTTGAATTGCCATATTGGAAATCTTTGTACGTAAGACATTTTCTTGATGTTATGCATATTGAAAAAAATGTATTTGAAAGTGATATTGGTACGTTACTCAATATAAAAGGAAAGTCTAAGGATGGCCTTAAAGCAAGAGAGGACATGGTAGAGATGGGAATAAGAACTGAATTAGGACCCGTGAAGAAAGGAAGACGAACATATCTACCACCTGCTTCTTATACTCTATCTAGAAAGGAAAAGAAAATATTGTGTAAGTTTCTGAGTGAAGTTAAAGTTCCAGAAGGTTACTCCTCAGACATTAGAAGACTCGTGTCCATGAAAGACCTCAAGTTAAAGAGTCTGAAGACACATGATTGCCATGTCATAATGGAACATTTTCTACCAATAGGTATACGTTCTATTTTGCCAGAAAAAGTAAGAAGCGCTATAACTAGATTGTGTTTTTTTTTCAGGTCAATTTGTAGTAAGGTGATCGATCCTGAGATCTTACCAGTATTACAAAAAGAAATCGTTATTACTCTGTGTGACCTTGAAATGTATTTTCCTCCATCATTTTTTGACATTATGGTACATCTTGTTGTTCATCTTGTGAAAGATACACAATTGTGTGGACCAGCTTATATGAGATGGATGTACCCTGTTGAACGTTATATGAAAATATTAAAAGGGTACGTGAAAAACCAAAGTCGTCCAGAGGGTTGTATCGTTGAGCGATACGTTGTTGAAGAAGCGGTTGAGTTTTGTACTGATTTTTTGTCCAATGTGCAATCCATTGGACTCCCCAAATCTCATTTCTTCGGAAAAAAAGAAGGTAACAAATTAATTGGAAATGAAATTGTGACAGTATCAAGGGATAAACGAGATCAAGTGCATTTGTATGTTCTGCACAATGACATTGAAGTTGAGCCGTTTGTTGAAATGCACAAGGCTATACTCCAAGGTGAGAATCAAAGTAGAAATGAAAATTGGATAGTACGAGAGCACAATCAAAGTTTTATACAGTGGTTTAAGGATCATATACATTCAAAGTTTCATTCAGATCCCGCTTCAATATCAGACAGGTTGAGATGTTTGGCATATGGTCCAAGTTCGATTGTGTTCTCTTATAGAGGATACGGAATTAATGGATACACATTTTATACCAAAGAACAAGATGAGAAAAGTACCATGCAAAATAGTGGTGTCACGGTGGTATGTGAAGCAATGCACATTTCTGGTATGAAGGACTTAAACCCCAAATATGAAAATTTGTCATATTTCGGGGTTATCAATCACATCTGGGTGTTTGATTATGAGAAGTTTCAGATTCCTATCTTTGGTTGCAAGTGGGTACATACTAGTGGCATACGAATGGATAAGTCAGGGTTTTTGCAAGTGGATCTTAGTAGGGTGGGGTACAAAGATGAGCCTTTTATTCTAGCCTCTCAAGCTAAACAAGTGTTCTATGTCACAGACCCGAAGAGTACAAAATGGTCTATAGTGCTTTTATCTAACAAAGTGATTGATGATAAAAGTGTGGATCAAGTTGATGTTGATGTTGAGAATGAGTCGTATATTAGAAACGATCGAGATGATGATACTACAGCGGATGAATCATATATCAGAAAAGATCATGATGAGGGAATTTGGATCAATCCCTCCGTCCGCGTTCTTAAGAGACAAGTAATTCGGAATCCAACCAAGAAAAGAAAGAGATGTTAGTGAAAGAGGTAATATATATTCCTCCATACCTGTTAACACTTAGCAAACTTCTAATAAATTATATATTTGTCATTTTATATACTCAATTGATATTTGTCATTTTATGTACTCAATTGATATTTGTCATTTTATATACTCAATTGATATTTGTCATTTTATATACTCAATTGATATTTGTCATTTTATATACTGAATAGATATTTGGAATTATATATTTGGAATTAAATATTTTTCATTAGATACTAATGTTTTTCTTTATTACAGGTTAGATGGCTAGTAACGAGGAGCACCCTCACGATGATTCTATTAATGATGGAGACAATGATGGAGGAAAATCCAGTAAGGGAGTGGAAAAAGAAATAAAAAGAGGAAAAACAATAATGAAGAATATCATTCGTGATAGAGATAAGGGTATAAAATA
Organism: Vicia faba; assembly: GCA_948472305.1. Lineage (NCBI taxonomy): Eukaryota > Viridiplantae > Streptophyta > Magnoliopsida > Fabales > Fabaceae > Vicia > Vicia faba. The sequence goes on from OX451740.1 coordinate 964,765,600, forward strand.
TGATGTGCATTGGAGTCCAAATGACCAATTAATTGAGCCTAACGGTTCTAAATTGACAAGTTACATTGGCACACTTGTAAGGAGAGAAATTCCAATAACTTGTGATGAGTGGAGAGATGATAAGCTGAATGATGCTAAAAACAAAATCTGGAGTGAGATACAGGTACTTTAAATTATGTCTTTAAATTACGATTATGTACTTTAAATTATGTCTTTAAATTACTTATACTAACGCACTTTGTGTATGTTTTTTGTAGAGGTCTTTCAACATTGATGACAAAAGAAAAGATTATTGTCTTGGATTGGCCGGCAAAATACTGAGAGAGTTTAGAACATATTTAAACAGAAAATATCTTAGAGATTCCGAAAAAAAATTTGTTGATGCAGAGCGTCCAGCAGAATATGCGGATGTGATTTCAGTTAAAGAATGGGATGTTTTTAAAGTTAAACGGAAAACCCCAAAATTTTAGAGTGTTAGTGAAGTAAATCGTCTAAGAGCATCATCTCCCGCATATCCATACAAAAAAGGGCGTTTGGGATATGCACGATTAGAACAAAAAATAGTAAGTATTTACAAATTGCAATGATATACTTATTCATCAATAGTTATAACTGAGCTTGTTTTTTGTGTTAATGTGTAGTTAAAAGAGGAGAGTAGTTCAGAAACATCTCTTCCGGAGCATGTTTTGTGGAAGGCTGCCCGTATGGGTAAGGATGGAGTTCTCAAAGAAGATGTACAACAAATTTTTGAAAAATGCGTAAGTATAACATTAATTCTAATTAAATCAAAATTTTATTAACATATAGTATTCATGTTTTTCCAATATTCATATGAATTTCAGGAGAGTCTGTCTCAGTCTACATCTCCACCAGATGATTGCAGGAGCATACTTAGTCGAGCATTAGATGTTCATGAGTATTCTGGTCGGGTGAGGGGTAAAGGACATGGGGTTACTCCAACTTCCTTGAAAAAGAACAATCCAAAGACAAAATCTACTAGCAATAAAGAACTGCAGGCCAGGTTGGATGCATTAGAAGCTGAAGTTCTTGAATTGAGGAAGGAAAAAGCAAAACAATACCAATCAGAAAGGGAAGCTTAGGGTGTTAAAGAAGCTAGTGACATAGCTAGTGTCAATTGTGCAGCTCAACCGAGTATTCCCGAGGTACTTACATATATTATTATGAAATTAAATTAGTGTAATTTATTTAACTGACATATATACACATTAACGATGTCATATTTATTATTGATTTTAGGGCATTTCACCTTGTCAACTCTTTTTAGAGACACCAACTTATCGCATGGTTGGCAAGGGAAAAGTCCATAACACTCTGGGAGAAGTACTTCATCATAAACCGCTCCCTTCTGGATATTTGAAAGTGTCGATTGATATTGCTTTAGAAGAGGGTGCGTTATTACCAATCCCAGATGAAGTTTCGGATGCAACATTGGTGGGAGAGGCAATAGGAGCGTTTGTTGCATGGCCGTCAAGGCTTGTTCGCATAGATGATGAGGTATAATTAAAACCTTTATGAATCTCTTAGTACTCAAATTTTTTACGTTCGTTTTACTTACATTTTTTTTGCATGGTAATGTTAGACTCCTACAAAACCCAAACCAAAATATAAAGGGATTATGCGGCCAGAGGAGTCAGTGACAGCAAAAAAACAGGTACAACAAAGTTATATGATATTTATGATTAGATAATGTTAATTTGTCGTCCTATACTTGACCACTCTAATTTTATGATATTTAGATTATTCCTGCTAAAGAGATTAATGAAGCTGTAAGTAGGGGTAAGGAGCCTGTAATTAGCAACATTCCCACAGAAACAAAGAGTGTTGCTAAGAGGTTCGGGGCTAGAAAGAAAACTACTTCACAATATAGGTCGTGCCTTCAGACATTTATAAGCTTCACAACTATTTCGCAAGGTGGTACTTCTCTTATACCCCTGCATGAAGGGATTTATGGTTCTGAAGGCATGACAGCAATTGGTAAGGAGGATTTGGAACAAGTTTTTGGACACTTGACATTAGGCATGGCTGTTATCAATACATACATCAGGTATACTCCAATCAACTTTGTTTAATTAATTGCAAAATTTATTTACTCATTTCAATGAATAATTAATGTTAATGATGTTTTTATTTAAGGTTTTTGTATGACAATTTGATTCGCCCGCGTGGATTGGAGTCCAGATTCGCTTTCATAAATCCCAACATTGTCCATGCAGGGTCAATAATCGCAAAACCAGATGAAGTAATAGCATTTGTGCTCATTTTATTTATGGCCAGCAAAGATACAGAAAAATTGTTCTTTTTACCATATAATACTGGCCCCAAGTAAGATTTTCATTCTAAATTACCTCTATTATAATTTTTCGTTTTTTAACGTTGTGCAGAAAATTTCCATCTAACATTTGTTAAATATTCCAGTGGACACTGGTTATTGGTTGCAATTAATCCTGTGAGAGAAATTGTATATTATCTGGATTCATTGGGCAATGATTGGACAACATACTCAGATATGAAGAAGACGATTGACACGTAAGTGACATTGTTCCAAAATATTACTGTGTATATTTAATTATTTATGTGTGATAGTTCTAAATATTCGTTATTATTTTATTATAGCATTCTACAAACTTTTCGAGCACAAAGAGATATTCAAGTACCAAGGAGTAGAGTCAACAATATTTCTTGGATCAAAGTGGAGGTATAGATTTTCACAGTTTTGATTATATAGCGATGATACTTGATAAAAGAAGTTAAGGTGTATATCTTGATGTATATCCGTATTTTCTTTCCATGTGTAGTGTCCTCGTCAGCGCAATGGTGTAGATTGCGGTTATTTTATGTTGAGGTTTATGAAAGAAACTATTCTTTTGGACCGATTAGAGATTCCATCCACGGTATGAATTTCTAACTTATGAATTATTTTCATATTTCTCATAAATTGACTTAGTATTTTAATTAAATCATACTATGTTATATTATTATGTAGTACTTTGATGAATTCAAGTGTGCTTCATACTCAAAAGATCAATTGGATGAACTTATGGAGGATTGGTGCCAATTTGTTATGGAGTTGAGAGTTTTATTATAAGGTATAACTTTGAGTTTTGAGAATATAATATATGTCGTTATAGTTGTGTTACAATATTATTGTTTTTGTTGTTGTTATTTGGTAACTTGTATGAATTTTGATTTTTTGATTTTGTTTTCGGTTATATAGGTGCAGCTCGATGTAGAAGATAGAGTTATATATTCATCGTGGATTTTGTTTCATTGTTGTATATACTAATGTTGTTGTTGTTGTGTATATTGTACAAAAAGGAGTGAAGAGATGAATATTGATGTAATTATAATATTGTTTCATTGTTGTATATACTAATGTTGTTGTTGTGTATATTGTGCATAAAGGATTGAAGAGATGAATATTGATGTTGTTATAATATTGTTTCATTGTGGTATATATTAATCTTGTTGTTATGTATATTGTGCAAAAAGGATTTAAGAGATGAATATTGATGTTGTTATAATATTGTTTCATTGTGGTATATATTAATGTTGTTTTTGTTTAAAATGTTATAATGAAGCTATAGTTTCTGGTGCAAAAACGGTGAGAATAAATTTGATAGGCAGCGTTTTGTTTTAAATGAAAGCGCTGTCTAAAGTGATTGAAAAAAAAAAATTTTAATTAAAAAAAAAAGAGGAAAAGCGCTGCTAAAGGGGGGGTAATAGACAGCGCTTTTCATGAAAGCGCTGTCTAAAGTGATTGAAAATTTTTTTTTTAAATAAATGAGGAAAAGCGCTGCTAAAGGGGGGGTAATAGACAGCGCTTTTCATTAAAGCGCTGTCTAAAGTGATTTATAAAAAAAATTAAAAAAAAAAGAGGAAAAGCGCTGCTAAAGGGGGGGTAATAGACAGCGCTTTTCATGAAAGCGCTGTCTAAAGTGATTTATAAAAAAAAATTAAAAAAAAAAGAGGAAAAGCGCTGCTAAAGGGGGGGTAATAGACAGCGCTTTTCATGAAAGCGCTGTCTAAAGTGATTGAAAAAAATTTTTTTTTAAAAATGAGGAAAAGCGCTGCTAAAGGGGGGGTAATAGACAGCGCTTTTCATGAAAAGCGCTGTCTAAAGTGATTGAAAAAAAAATTAAAAAAAAATGAGGAAAAGCGCTGCTAAAGGGGGGTAATAGACAGCGCTTTTACCAAGCGCTGTCTAAAGTGATTGAAAAAAAAGCGTTGTTTATACCTTTAGCAGCGGAGGTTTTAGCAGCGCTGTTAAAGGCCTAAAAAAGCGCTGTATAATCCCTTGTTTGGCATAGTGCGTTGAGAGGTAAATCATTTGTGAGAATGATCTTAATCTGGGGCAGACCTTCTATTGACGTTGTTGAGTAAAAGAATACCATCTTGAGAGATAATCTGAAGTATATTGCAAAAGTTAATTGCCCGGAGTGTCTGCCGAGCAGTGGCGCATTAATTTCAGTTGGTCTCGAGGGACATATTGCTTCAAGTTTTTAATTAAATATGAGGAAGTTCAATGTGAGGAGTATTGTTGTGTATTAACCTACTTTTAAGATGTAAGTCAACCACCCAAAGGTTGTGTTGTCTTCATAACTCCGTGAGCTTCTCATTTCTCCACGAGCATGAGATGAAGAAAAGGTTTGTCAAGACTCTGTTGAGCAGGGGCAAGCATGTTGAATACTCTGTCGAGTAGGTGTTCAACCAATCTGAGGAATTCAAGTTGAGATTTTCTCCATCAAAGTACAGTCAAATTGGGGCAGTCATGTCGAGATTTGACAAATCTCTTTGAGAATTCGTTAAGTAGAAGAGAATATTTTCATAATCTGAAGATGCACGAGAATTCACTCAAGCATGGTTGAAACCGCTTCCAACTCTAGTAAGTAAGGGGAAGTATTCTGAATTTCATAACACTAGGTTGTTTATCTTGATGGTACAGATCTCATAAAGTCTTCTTTAGGCAATTTTCTTCAAGGCCCTATGGACTGGGGCAAGGCATTATGCAGGGGAATTTTCTCCTCTTCAAGGGTTGATCAGATCAAGTCCATGCGCAGACTAAACAATTTATGAATTTGAAGAGTGTGTTGGGAAGTCAGGACCATTATCCTCGGCTCATCAGAGACTTATGTCCATTTGTTAATGTTCCTCCATCCAAAGTCGAGGTTATTATCTCCAATTGATTTTCGGATTGTTATCCTCAGCAGGATACGAGCAGGAACATGAATAGCAGGTGAGGTAGTTACCCATACAAATTTCATGATGGAAATGTTGTTTCCGAGAATTACTTCTTTCCCCAATACAAGATTTGTTGCTACTTGACAAAACTCGGTCTGCTAAGGGGTTTCTCTTTAGAGATCTTTATTCCCCAACGAAGTAGTCCTCTTTTCTTTGAAGGAGGAGAATGGTTCTTCTCCCCAGAAATTTAGAAGTGGTTAGAAGTCAAGATGATTTCTTCTCAATGGACTATAATTTATTTTTGCGGCATCTTCTCCAAAGTACAATTTTTAGTGGCATTCCTCCTCGGAGTTGACATGATGGAGTTGTAATCTTGCATCGGAGTTTTTACCCAGTGGTTGGTAGTTCAAATTGTTTATTCTTCAATGAAGTTTTCCATTCCAAACAGGGGCATATTGCCATAATTTATGTTTTTGCAAGTATTGTTGGTCTTTTATGACAAGAAGCATACCAGCAAATGAATCAAGAATGGTCTGTATGTGACCAACATGAAGATTTCTGTAGAATGGGATCCAATTTCCCTAGTGAATACTCGCTTCTGCTCCAGACAAAATCATTCATCCCTAGTAAAGGAGTATTCTCACCCAAACAGAATGCTTTATCTCCAGTGAAAGTATATCCATGTGTAATCCCCACTGAAGTCAACAGTCTTAATAAGAGTTTGTTTAAGAGTTTGTCCCTTCCAGAGGGCTTATCTTTAAAGAAGTACATTTCAACAAGGTTTTGTATAATCTTATTCTTCAGCACAGTCTATTTTTTTCAAAGAATCTGGGAAGAATTTCTTCTATGGACTGGATACCTTTATTATATCCCCTGGAAGCCGATACCATGCGTCTCTGTGGTTGGTATTTATCTCCCTAGTGAGGTTGTCGTTCATCGTATCCATGAAGTTTATATCTTTTCTTCCCAGGGAAGTTTTTCCCAAGTTAGCTTTTCTTGAAGAGATGCCTGATCAGCATGCTTATTATGCCCCAGTGGAGAAAACCTGACTTGGGCAAAACTCCTAACAAGATCATGAAGAGTTCCATAAAGTCAGATTTCGTTCATAGTATCCAAGAAAGAAATCATATTCCATTATGGAACTCCTAACAAGACATCGCTGATAATGGGTCGAATCTCAAAAACAAGATGATGAAGGAACTGTATGAAGAATTCAAGATTGAGAACCATAATTCATCACCCTATCGACCAAAGATGAATGGGGTAGTCGAAGCAGCTAACAAAAACATCAAGAAGATTGTCCAGAAAATGGTGAGAACATACAAAGATTGACATGAGATGTTTCCTTTTGCTCTACACGTCTATCGAACTTCGGTGCGTACTTCCACTGGGGAAACTTTTTTTCACTAGTCTATGGTATGGATGCGGTACTCCCAGTCGAAGTAGAAATTCCCTCATTAAGGGTTCTGATGGACACTAAGCTTGATGAAGCTGAATGGATTCAAACAAGGCTCGACCAACTCAATCTCATCGAAGAGAAGCGCCTAACAGCCATCTGTCATGGTCAGTTATATCAGCAGCGTCTCAAGAGAGCATTTGACAAAAATATTCGACCTCGAGAGTTCCACACAGGTGACCTAGTTTTAAGGAAGATTCTCCTAATTCACTTTGATCCAAGAGGCAAGTGGACTCCCAACTATGAGGGTCCATACATCACGAAGAAAGATTTCTCAGGAGGTGCTCTAATCCTGACAAGCATGGATGGGGAAGACGTTTCACTTCCAGTAAATTCAGACTCAGTCAAAAAATACTATGCATAAAAAGACCCGCTAAGTCGAAAAACCTAAAGGGCAGCTTAGGAAAAAGTTAGGGCTATAAAAAGGGAAAAAATAAAAAGAAAAACTCGCTAAGTCAAAAACCCAAAAGGGAAGATTAGGCAAAAATGGGTATCCCGATGGATTGAAAACCCAAAAGGGAGATCCAGGAAAAATTAGGGACAAAAAGCGAGAGACTGCAGTCTGAAGACTCTTCACGAATAACAAGTACACCCTTCTAACACTGGATGGATCAATTCAACTATTATCCTTCTGAAGCACAGCGCAAGGACGATTCAGGATATGGGAACTATAGCAATATCAGTTTTAATAGAAGTTCGAGATTTTCTTATTTCCATTTTACATGTTGTATCTTATTTTTTCTTCGCAACTTCCTCATTTAGGAGTTATTTCCATGTACGAATGCCTATTCACAGGCCAAGCTCATTAATAAAATTTTCCCTTCCACCAAAAAGTCTTTGTTATGTCCTTTTTTACTTTATTTTTCGTATGCGAATTGTGATTTAAATTCTTTATTAAACATTACATTGAAAACAATAAGGCAATAATAATCACAAGTTAAGATGTGAAACATGACATTACATGGATATAAAGGCATCCCAAGGGAATGCTATGGTGTTCAAGTGTTTGTTTTTCTGTGCAGGTAGCAAGTCATAACGGTCACCTCGACCAAGCTTTCATTCTCGTCACCTTCTTACGGAAGGCTGGGCACCCGATTCTCCAACACTGAGAAACTTGGGGAATTTGATGAGATCCATGTCTCTACCCAATCATTCACAAAAATTCCAGCATGCCAGATCAAGCTACTCCTTCTCAACAAGATTTAATCCCCATTGAACTCGACAAGGCTATAACTCGACTCCCGAAGTTTTCAAGCACCAATCTGTATTGGCAACTAGATACAACGGGCAACAGACCCCAATGAGTCCAATTGCTAGCACTCTACATACAATAATCATCACTGCATATTACATTGCATCTTTAAACGGATAGTACATCCATGGATCATCATGCCACACTTGAAAATGCATATGAAGAATGAGCCAGATTTGGTACCTTGCACAAAAGCCCTAAATCAACCATCAAATAAATAAAACATACCCACAAATAATATCATCCTCATAATTCCCAGTTGTCATCCTTCATTGCACTACCAACCAAAAAAATAAGTCATGGTGCCAATACAATGTACTCCCTAACTCTCAATACTCACGTTATCTTTTCTAGGTTCGTAGGTCGCCCGTAGGTCTTACCCTCACGTTATATTTTCTAGATTCGTAGGTCGCTCGTAGGTCTTACCCTCACGTTATGTTTTCTAGAGTTGTAGGTTACCCGTAGGTCTTACCCTCATGTTATCTTTTCTAGGGTCGTAGGTCGCTCGTAAGTCTTACCCTCACGTTATCTTTTCTAGGGTCGTAGGTCGCCCGTAGGTCTTACCCTCACGTTATCTTTTCTAGGGTCGTAGTCCGCTCGTAGGTCTTATTCTCATATTATCTTTTCTAGGGTCGTAGGTCTTACCCTCACGTTATCTTTTCTAGGGTCGCAGGTCGCCCGTAGATCCTACCCTCATGTTATCTTTTCTAGGGTCGTAGGTCACCCGTAGGTTTTACCCTCATGTTATCTTTTCTAGGGTCGTAGGTCACCCGTAGGTCTTACCCTCACATTATATTTTCTAGGGTCTTAGGTCGCCTGTAGGTCTTACCCTCATGTTATCTTTTCTAGGGTCGTAGGTCGCCCGTAGGTCTTACCCTCATATTATATTTTCTAGGGTCGTAGGTCGCCGATAGGTCTTACCCTCATGTTATCTTTTCTAGGGTCTTAGGTCGCTCGTAGGTCTTACTCCCATGTTCTCTTTTCTAGGGTCGTAGGTCTTACCCTCACGTTATCTTTTCTAGGGTCGTAGGTCGCTCGTAGGTCTTACCCTCATGTTATCTTTTATAGGGTCGTAGGTCGCTCGTAGGTCTTACGCTCATGTTCTCTTTTCTAGGGTCATAGGTCGCTCGTAGGTCTTACCCCCTGTGATCGGTGGATCTGGAACTGACTGTTTTAACGCTGGTTCGCGAAATGTCGCGGAAGCAAGAGTCGCCACCGTCTTTTATTTTCTCCAAATGGAAAGGACAAAAGCACAGAAAAATTCCTTAAAAGAGATTGCTCTCGGTTCGGGAGGTAGGTTTATAGAAAGGGAAGGTGTTAGCACCCTTTCTATCCATGGTTATCCATGGGCTCTTAGATACTTGCTCATTTGTGTTTTCAAAAATGTTTGCTTGCTTTTCAATGTGGGTTTCAAAAATATTCTTTGAAAAGTTTCAGTTTAACTCGTACGTCAGAGTGTTTGAAAAGTTTGTTTTGACAGTTTTTGAAAGTGTGTTGGTGTGAAAAGTATTTTGATTTGTTTGAAATTAGAGCAAGTATCCTTGAGAACCTACCTACCCTAAGGAATTCGTCTGTGTAAATGTCCTTTGAAGTAGTGCCATCCCACCATTGAGAGGTAGGTAGCACCACTGTTGGAGGTGTTCGGGTCAATTCGAGTTTTAGGGACATGGTGATCACCAGAGCAATGGGAAGACACCTTAGAAGCTACCCTCATGCCAGGTTCCCGGATCATGAGGACTTACTAAGACGTCCTCTACTCGACGACCACCTTTCGAAAGGCAACAGGTGAGGCGTACCCTAGGGGTGGTGTGTGCGGTTCGTGTGTCATGTTTCAATTATTTTGTCTTGTCATGTTTGTTGTGATCTACGCTTGATTTTATTTTTAAGTCCATACATTCTTTCATGCATATTTATTAACAGTTATATATTTGCGAGAAAATAAATCTAAACTATTACAAATGGCGCGGGTCCACATCGCCAAAATAAACCGAACCCGATTTGACTGAAAGTAAATAATGCGAAATAAATAAAAGTGCGAAAAGTAAAGTTACATGGCTTTGGGAGATTTACATAATTATTTAAACGATTATAAAATAAATGCGCGAAATAAAGGAATTAAACAAAACTAGGGCGTTGGACCCTTTTACGAACAATTAAAATTAATCAAGGAATTTAAAATTAAAATTAAATGAAAAATGGTATTTTTGTGTTTTTTAGATTTAAAAGAAAAAAAGAAAAATTAATTAAAATTAAAATGCTAAACCCTAGTTCTAATGTTTTTTAAGTTTATTATGAAAATATTGACCTTTAACCCAATTTAACTCTAAATTAATTTATGTACAATTTTTAATTTATGAAAATAAATAAATAATATTATTATTCTGAAAAAAAAGGAAAATTAAAAAAGAAAATAAAAAGTTATTAAACCTAAATTCTATGTTTTTTTGGATTTTTATTAAAAAGATTAAAATTATAACCTAATTAAACTAAATATTTACATATAATTTATTTATGAAAATAAAGAAATAAATATTATATTTGGCCTTTTCTGATTTTTGAATGTTTTTTATATTTTGTAAAAATAATTAACTAAATAAATAGCAACTAAAAGAAATAAAAAGAAAAATTAAAGAAATAAAAATAATAAATAATAAGGCAAACCAGGGGGGGGTAGTCCCCAATTCAGGAGGTATAGATTTGAAAAGCCTGGCCCAATTGAGTTTGCCATTTGCTGACTTTCCTGGATCGTGTGCTAGTGCATTGACCAACGTTTACCATAGGCCTGGGATCTGAGCCCTTGATCTGCATCTCCTGGACACCTGTGCGCTTGGATCTTGTGGACACACGGTGTACATCACTGCTGACGCTGCATAGGAAATTGGTTTGAAAAATAATAACGAAATATGCAAGACCTGGGACTTGAACCCAGGTCTTTAACGTTGCCAGCACAACCACTTAACCACTGAACCAAGCGCTTTTCATTTAACATACAATAACACATAAATATAATAAATAAAACATGGTGTTAGTGGATGTCCTGGCGCGAATTTTCAAACGCGCCTATCACGTTTTGACACGGAGTCATCTTCTCCATTTTTCTGAAACAAGACCCTTCAGCCACGGTTTTCTGAGTGTTGCATTAGGTGAGCTATAAAAAAATAGCGAATAGCTCAGCTTCAAACATAAATTAGGCGCGATGGTTGGGATTTGTTCGTCTCTAGGCGCTGAGTTCAACCATGGTACTCCTGAGCCCTAATTTTTCCTCTATGCAAAATCCCCAATTTAAGAAACCTGCAACCCTAAATTTTAGCAATGGCAGAATCACGTATGGTCAACAAAAATGCAATCAAACACCATGGTTAGCTTAGAAACATCATTGTGATCATGAATACATAAATAAAAATAAAAAAAAATGCTTGAATTATGCTATGCGATTTCAAGAACTTTGCTTCACAGTTTGACTCATGGATACCAGTTCAGGGAGTTTTGATTGATGTTAGGAATTGGGATGCGTTCAGAATTTGTCCAGGATGCTGTTAGAAAAAGAATTAAGGCCTAAAAAAACTCTCCAACCTTGATTTCAGATTTGGCTTATATGGCTAAATTTTCAAAATGTCCATAAGCTTTTGAGCGCAGCCTTTGGTATGTTGTGGTTAGGGTTTGACTTAGGGCTTATGCTGGAAGGGAATTGGCTTGCTAACTGACCTAGATTCATGCTCATGAGGGAATTAGTCCTAGGGTTTTTTCCATTAACAAATTTCCTTCTTTTAAGCCAAAACCTAGACTTAGTGTGCAATTTAACCCTAGCCTGAGTTTTTGAGTTGGCCCATGATACATGGAAGTTGTCCAAATTCACATGACACTATTCCATTGGTTTTTGAATTTTATTTGAATTTTCAAAGATTTAAAATGAATTAAATTATCAAAAATTAAATAAAATAGAAAAATCAATATTTGGTCTTGAAATTAATCATGGGACACGTGTGTGGCATGACAAGGATGAATCAAGTGGAAAAAAGTGGGCCCTTTTGTCAAAAATTGGAGTTTCAAGGATAGTTGACTTTTGCCTTTTCACAAAAATTTCCCAACTTCTACAAGGCATAACTTGCTCAATTTTTAAGCTTTTCACATGTTCTTGGACATTTTGGAAAGGTCTTTGAGTCCTTTAACCAATGCCGTTGGTCCCATGTCATTTTGATTTTCCAATCTCAAGTTATGGTCTTTGACTTAAAGTCCCTTTTTGTTGACTTTTGAAAATGACCTGTAATGTTGAAATTGATAACTTTTTGTGAGAGCATTTCTTGGACTTGAAGTATGAAGATGAGTTGTAGGAAATGTCTTTCTCTTCAAAATGAGCTTTGGATGGAATTTTTCTGATAATCCATGTGAAAGTTATGCTTTGGTCAATTTCAGTTGACTTTTTCAGCTGTCCAAATATAGCAACTTTTGCATCTTGATGATTTTCTGAGCCAAATTTTGAGAATCATGATCAAGCATTGATCAAATGATGTTTGTGGCTTCAAAATGATATGTTGACCAAAAATTTGAACTTTTGACTGTCAAATGACCATTTTGCCCCTACAGTTGACTGTAGTGCATTTTAGGGTTTTGACTGTGCAATTTTGTGTTGAATGTCTTGAAACTTGATATGAGGATGCTTGACCATGTTTGTAAGCATATGAGACTTGATTGGGCCTTTGAACACTTCCTTTTCTTGATCAGACTCAAAACCCTAATTTTGACTGCATGTGAGACTGTTGCACTGCACAACCCTTGGGGAATTTTATAGCTTGGCTTGGCAATTTCTTGAGGAATATGGGAGGGCAAATTTTGGGGTATAACAGTTGCCCCTGTTCAATCTTCTTAGACCTGAGGATGCAGATTGGCTGACGTGCCTTTCGTAATCCGAGGGTAAAAGATGATTGGACACTAGAGTGCCCGGAAATTTGCGCTCACATGTTAGCAATGAGGGTGGAATGGGCTTATAGATGCCATTTGGAGATTGCTGGATTGGATGATGGGCTTATAGATGCCATCTGGATGTTGATCGCGTAGGAGATTCCTTAGCGAGAACCTGCATACCTGCAAAACAGAAAAATGAGTACCTGACACGTTGCAGGAGCTGATTTTTAGATGCTTGGTATTGATGTGTCCTGACTAGTTACAGGAGCTGAGTCTGGAGCTTCAAATGGCGATGAAAGAACCAGGGATGGTTACCACCTTAGCATGAATGGTAAGAGAGCCTTGGGCGACTTTAACTTCAACAATGCTCGTTGAGAAAAATCTGGGGTGTCTTCTACTGGGATAAGAATCAGGGAGATCTTAGGGTCGATCTGACTGAACCAGAGAGGCCTTTGACTGGGTAAGAATCAGGAAAATCTTAGGGTCGATTTAACTGAACCGGTCTAGGTCTTGAAATGTCTTCAACTGGATAAGCATCAGGGAAATCTTGGGATCGATCTGACTGAACCAGAGAAGGCCTTTGACTGGATAAGCATCAGGAAAATCTTGGGACGATTTAACTGAACCGGTCTAGGTCTTGAAATGTCTTCAACTGGATAAGCATCAGGGAGATCTTAGGGTCGATCTGACTGAACCAGAGAAGGCCTTTGACTGGATAAGCATCAGGAAAATCTTGGGACGATTTAACTGAACCGGTCTAGGTCTTGAAATGTCTTCAACTGGATAAGCATCAGGGAAATCTTGGGACGATTTAACTGAACCAGAGAAGGCCTTTGACTGGATGAGCATCAGGAAAATCTTGGGACGATTTGACTGAACCGGTCTAGGTCTTGAAATGTCTTCAACTGGATAAGCATCAGGGAGATCTTAGGGTCGATCTGACTGAACCAGAAAAGGCCTTTGACTGGATAAGCATCAGGAAAATCTTGGGACGATTTAACTGAACCGGTCTAGGTCTTGGAATGTCTTCAACTGGATAAGCATCAGGGAGATCTTAGGATTGATCTGACTGAACCAGAGAAGGCCTTTGACTGGATAAGCATCAGGAAAATCTTGGGACGATTTAACTGAACCGGTCTAGGTCTTGAAATGTCTTCAACTGGATAAGCATCAGGGAGATCTTAGGGTTGATCTGACTGAACCAGAGAAGGCCTTTGACTGGATAAGCATCAGGAAAATCTTGGGACGATTTAACTGAACCGGTCTAGGTCTTGAAATGTAGCTTGAGAACTTAACTGGATCTTTCCTGAAAGGTAAGAGTCAGTCATATGCAATGCATGATATGGATCAAGCAATGATGTTCTCAACATAAATGAGATTTGTATGATGCAGTGCGTTATGCATGCTATAATGATGTATGTGATGTTTTATGTATGTTTTCGTCTAGGAGAGTAAATCCTTGACGGGTGCCGGGAAGTTGTATCCTGGGCTGATGTCGAAGAATAGATTTTGCTTCCACTGGGGATGATTACTGCAAGGATACCGGTAGGAGAAGATGACTCCGTTGCGGAATAAACTTGGCGAATGGAAGATTCTGCGGTGAGAAAAGATACTCTAGCGATCATGCTGGGAAGCCATACTCTGTGGGGATAGAGATACTTTGCTGAGTGTTGATAGCAACTCTGTTGGGGATACCATTGTTGTATTGGAAGTGTGAATAGACTTCGCTGGGGATAGGAAAGAACTACGTTGACGACGACCTTCCCTTGGCTTTTGGCTGAGGATAACCCAGTTATATCCTGTTGAGGAAATAACTCTTTAAATCAAGCCAGACGACGCGTTCGGGTCCTGTGGAGGATAAGCTTCCAGAATTTACTGGGGATAAGCTTACTGCTTGGGGAGATGAATTCCATCTTTCCTGGGGAACTTGGATGGGACTCTCCTGGGGAAGTTTTGATATGCTGGGGAAGTGATTCCTTTGAATGTTGATGTATGCCGCCGGGGAACAATCTTTAGACCAAGACTGCCGGGGATGCTTGTTAAGAATATATGCTGCTGGGGAATTTAAGATGTCTGGTTAGGTTCTTTAGCTGAACCTACTTTGGTACCTTGGCGGATAGAGCAATTAGACTGCTCAGACAACTCTTTATTGCCCCTGTTTCCAGTGTCACCTGCAATTAATTCTTTGTTTCGTATGCAAATATTTATGAGCTAGCAAATTATTGTCAATGCATATATCACAAATTGAACCTTGGACGTTCTTCGCAAGACAAAACAGAAAAAGAAAACAGTTGGCACGTTTAACTGAAAAGTATATTTGTATTGATTTTGAATAGCCTGTGAATAGGCGTTTTGTGTACAAGAGGCTGACATCTCAGTAAGAGAAATGTCGCCGAGCAAAAGAGTTTATTACAAGTTTTGTACAAAAGAAAATAAAACAGCTGTGTGAAAGATGAATGATCCACTGGGTTTCAACTCTGCTATTGCCTTTATACTCCGTGCGTCTCATCACTTGATGACCTTGGTTGAAGGTGAAGCTGACTGATCGATGCCGTCTGAACTTGATGTAGATACCGGATTCTGGATGCAAAGTGATCTAATGAGACATAGTATTACGCTTTTATCCCTAATTTTGCCTGGACTGCCCTTTCGGGCTTTCAGTCCACCGGGATACCCATTTTTGCCCAAGCCGCCTTTTCAGGTTTTCGACTTGCCGGGTGTACAGATTTTTTCATTTTCATCCCTTCATTTTGCCCGAACCCTTTTGGTTCGACGGGAAGCCCTAATTTTTGCCTAGACATGTCAGCCTAGCGGGTCTTTTTTCATGCGTAGTACTTTTTAACCATGTCTGCATTGGCGGGGTGAGGAAGGTCGTCACCATCCATGTTGGTTAATATCATTGCTCCTCCTGAGAACACATGCTTAACCACAAATGGCCCTTCGTACGTAGGGGTCCATTTGCCCCTTGGATCACTCTGGGGAAGGATGATTCGCTTGATCACCAAATCCCCGACTTGATATTCCTGTGGTCTGACCTTTTTTTTAAATGCCCTGATCATTCGTTTCTGATACGTCTGACCATGACAGATAGCAGCCAGTCTCTTTTCGTCAATAAGGTTGAGCTGATCAAGTCGTGTCTGGATCCAATCATCTTCATTCAGATTTGCATCCTTCATTATCCGGAGAGAAGGAATTTGTACTTCGATCGGCAAGACTGCCTCCATGCCATAAACCAGAGAGAAAGGAGTTGCCCCGGTTGACGTCCTAGCTGAGGTACGATACCCATGCAGAGCGAACGGTAACATCTCGTGCCAATCTTTATATGTTACCGTCATCTTTTGTACGATCTTCTTGATGTTTTTATTAGCTGCTTCTACAGCCCCATTCATCTTCGGTCTGTAAGGAGAAGAATTGTGGTGCTGTATCTTGAACTGTTCGCAGAGCTCAGCGATCATCTTATTGTTCAGATTGGTACCGTTATCTGTAATAATCCGCTCAGGGACACCGTACCGACAGATCAGATTGTGTCGAATGAACCGTGCCACAACAGTCTTAGTTACCGTAGCATAGGAGTCCGCCTCAACCCACTTCGTAAAATAATCAATCGCCACTAGGATGAAGCGATGTCCATTAGATGCCGTAGGTTTTATCTCGCCGATCATGTCTATGCCCCACATTGCAAATGGCCAAGGCGCAGTCAGAACATTCAGGGGAACTGGAGGAACATGCACTTTATCTGCATAAATCTGGCATTTGTGGCATGTCCTGGAATGTTGGTAACAGTCAGCTTCCATTGTAGACCAGTAATACCCTGCCCGTAGGATCTTCTTTGCCATGGTATGTCCACTGGAGTGTGTACCAAAGGTCCCTTCATGTAGCTCTTCCATGATTCTTTCTGCTTCAGTCTTATCTACACAACGCAGTAGGGTTGAATCCTGGTTTCGTTTGTACAAGATGCCGTTGCTAAGAAAGAACTTGGCTGCAAACCTCCTCAGGAATTTCTTATCATTGACAGAGGCGCCTTCAGGGTATTCCTGAACTTCCAGATATCTCTTCACTTCGTGGTACCAAGGCTTCTCAGTCACCAATTCAGTTTCGAGATCACAACAGTATGCCGGTTCGTCCAGTTTCCAGATGATGATCCGGGGAGCCTCATTATCCCATTTAACCTTGAACATTGAAGACATTGTAGCTAACGCGTCCGCCAACTGATTCTCTTCTCTTGGAAAGTGCTCAAATGTTATCTCCGTGAAATGGGGAATCAGGGCCAACACGCATTCTCTGTAAGGAATCAAGTTTGGATGTTTCGTATCCCACTCTCCTTTGATCTGATTGATCACGAGAGCGGAATCTCCGAAGACACTCAGAAATTTGATCCTCAGGTCGATCGCAGCTTGAAGACCCATAATACACGCTTCATACTCCGCCATGTTGTTGGTACAGTTGAAACACAGCCGGGCGGTGAGTGGAGTATGAGTACCTTGTGGAGATACGATTATGGCGCCGATACCATTTCCCAAAGCATTGGAGGCTCCGTCAAAGTGCATAGACCATCGGGATCCTGGTTCAGGTCCTTCATCCGGTCCAGGTATTTCACAGTCAGTTACTATCATAATGCTTTCATCTGGAAACTCGAAGTTCATTGATTGGTAGTCATCCACAGCTTGATGTGCTAAGTGGTCTGCCAATACACTTCCCTTGATGGCTTTTTGGGTCGTATACTGAATGTCGTATTCCGTCAAGATCATCTGCCATCTTGCAATTCTCCCGGACAGAGCAGGCTTTTCGAATATGTACTTTATAGGATCCATTTTTGAGATCAACAAGGTAGTGTGAGTCAGCATATACTGTCTCAGCCGGCGAGCAGCCCATACCAAAGCGCAGCAAGTTTTCTCAAGCAGTGAGTATCGGGTCTCACAGTCGGTAAACTTTTTGCTAAGGTAATAAATGGCATGCTCTTTTCGGCCAGACTCGTCATGCTGCCCCAGCACACACCCCATTGCATTATCAAGCACTGTCAGGTAAAGTATCAAAGGTCTCCCTTCAACTGGTGGCATAAGGATGGGTGGTTCTTGGAGATATTCTTTGATTCTGTCAAAAGCAGCCTGACATTCATCATTCCAACGCACTACCTGATCTTTCTTCAGCAGCTTGAAGATTGGTTCACAGGTAGCAGTTAAGTGTGAGATGAACCGAGCAATGTAATTCAGACGTCCTAGAAAGCCTCTGACTTCTTTCTCTGTCTTAGGAACTGGCATCTCTTGAATGACTTTGACCTTAGCAGGGTCCACTTGAATTCCCTTGTCACTCACCATGAAGCCTAGCAACTTCCCAGATCTTACCCCGAAGGTGCACTTGTTCGGGTTCAATCTCAGCTTGTACAATTTCAACCGGTCAAACAACTTCTGCAGATGATCTAGATGCTCTTCCTCAGTTTGGGACCTAGCGATCATGTCGTCCACATACACTTCGATCTCATGGTGGATCATATCGTGAAATAAGGTGACCATGGCACGTTGGTAGGTTGCCCCAGCATTCTTTAACCCGAACGGCATGACCTTGTAACAGAAGGTGCCCCACTGAGTAACAAAGGTAGTCTTTTCCATGTCTTCAGGTGCCATCTTGATCTGATTGTAGCCTGAAAAGCCATCCATGAAAGAGAACACCTTGTGCTGAGCTGTATTATCAACAAGGACATCAATGTGAGGTAAGGGGAAGTCATCTTTGGGGCTGGCCCTGTTCAGATCCCTGTAGTCGACACACATCCTGACCTTGCCGTCCTTCTTCGGTACCGGCACCACATTAGCAACCCACTGAGGGTAAGAAGTCACTGCAAGAAACCCGGCGTCAAATTGCTTCATAACCTCGGCTTTAATCTTCTCAGACATCTCTGGACGCATACGGCGGACCTTTTGCTTAACCGGAGGGAAATCTTCTTTAGTTGGTAAGTGATGGACCACGATGTCGGTATCTAATCCGGGCATATCTTCGTAGGACCAGGCAAAGATTTCTTTATAGTCATGCAGCATCTGAGTCAACCGTTGCTTCACGCTGAGTTCTAGGTTGGCACCAATCTTCACCTCTTTCTTGTCTTCCTCAGTACCCAAGTTTATTATTTCCACTGGCTCTTCATGGGGTTGAATTGCCCTCTCTTCCTGTTGTAACAGTCTTGCCAGTTCACCAGGCACTTCGCAATCATCTTCTCCTTCGTCTTCGGCTAAGTTGATCGGATTTTCGAAGTCATAACTGGCAGTAGCAGAGTCGTTACCAGTGAGATCCAGAGTGGATCGAAACCTGTATGAGTGAGTGTGTGTGTAAATACAGCTGTTTTGCAATATGTAAAGAAAGGAAAGAAAAGGAGCGCAAAATTTGAATTGTGAAAAACGTCCAATGCTTTTATTCATGATATATGATAGTGACAAACAAAAGCCCTCATAAATAAAAACCACGGTGCCCCGGGTAAGACACCGGGCCATATAGTTTCAAATTATTGTTTATTACAAATCAAAAACAAAGAAATTCATTACTGGGGAACAAAAGTTATGGGTGTAAAATCTTTAGCAGTCCAATTGGTCAATCCACCGTCGGTCGTCGGGTAGATCCAGCTATCGAACTCTGACTCTTCCACTTTGTCTTCCTCTCCAATAGCATTCACCTCTGAGTGGATGATGAGCACAGGAGGTCTTCCAATTCTCGCCTTGCGCACCGCTTTCTGAGCTTCTGTGGTGAAACCCAGCCCAAACTTGTTAGTCTTAGGAGTAAGATCAGGGAGCTTGCCCCAGTTTGCACATTCACCTTTTTCGATCACAGCCCGGGCGTCCTTTAAGGAGGCCATCTTCATAGGAGAAACCTCTTCATCTGCTTCTGCTGCTGCCAAGGTTTGTGGTACTTCCTCAAAATGTTGAAAGGGGGTTTCAATGAACTCCCCATCCATTTCTACGTATCTGAAGGAGTTGAGGTGGCTGACCATGTACTCCTCTTCCCCTTGCACTGTTACGATCTTCCCCCTGACCGGGTACTTGAGCTTCTGATGCAATGTGGAGGTCACAGCTCCAGCCTTGTGGATCCACGGGCGGCCCAACAAACAAGAATAGGACGGATGGATGTCCATCACATAGAATTTTGAATCAAATACCTGTGACCCAACCCTGATTGGGATGTCCACCTCACCATGTACCATTCTTTTGGACCCGTCAAAGGCCCGGACAACAATGTGAGTTGGTTTGAGCTCTAGACCCTCACAATCCAGCCTATCCAGAGCCTTCTTGGGCAGCACGTTTAATGAAGAACCTGTGTCAACCAGCACATGAGCAAGAGTAGTGCCCCTGCATTCAATGGAGACATGCAGGGCGTCATTATGGTTCTTCCCCTTTGCTGTCAGATCGGCATCAGAGAAACCCAGGCCATTATCAGCGGTTAGGTTGGCCACACAGTCGGTGAACTGGTCAGCAGACGTCTCTTGGGGTACGTGGGCTGTCTTTAAGAAAGCAATCAGAGCCTTTGCATGGGCCTCTGAACACAGCAGCAGTGACAACATGGAGATTTTAGAGGGGGTGTGCCCCAGCTGTTCTACAACGTTGAAATCACTTTTCTTTATTATCTTGAGGATTTCTTCCATTTCCTGCTTGGAAGCCTCAACAATGGTCTTTGGTGCCTCCGTCCTGGCAGGCATATCAGCAGCAATTCCCTGGCCCCGAGTATCAGATGACTCAGTAGCAGGGGTGGATACTTGGTCAGGGGGAGAAACAGGCACTCTGGCAGGTGTGAAGATCAAAGGCCTATGAATTGCCGGAGGAGCAATGTCTGGCGAGAACAGTCTTCCACTACGAGTGACCTTAGCAGGCCCGGTGATGTTGGAGACACCAGTATCAATGTTGCACTCTTGTTTCACACCCAGAACATAAACATCCGCCCCATAGTGCCATGGGACAGCCTTATCAGATTTGTAGGGTATAGGCCCCGGAACAGTAATGGTGATGGGAGCACTCTTGTGAACTGACAAAATTTGTATAGGCTTCTTTGAAGGAGCTTTGGAATGGTTGTTGAAGATGGTAACGATCGACACTTCTTCAACAGGAGCAGCAGGAACAACAGTCTTTCTGAACAAAATCTCTCTACTATCTATCAGGTTTTGGATGCCTGACTTCAACAGAGAACAACCAGCAGGGGAAGCAACACATAGAGGGCAACTTTCGCTACATCCCGGAAATAAACCGGCTAGCAACAGATTCCTCTTGACCATCAGCAACGGAGTAGCAACATCATCCACCGAAGCTACATACAAATCCTCCTCAACAGCATTCACTCCATGCTGGGGCATGGGAGCAGTTACAACATTCGGCCTCTCGGGCGCCTCAAACTGTATCTCCTTTGCATCAATGAGGTCTTGAACCTTATTCTTTAGGGCCCAACAGTCATCTGTGTTATGCCCCGGGCTATCAGAGTGATAAGCACAACGAGCATTTGGATTGAACTTGGGGGATGCAGTATTGGGAAACTTTGGAGCCTCCCTGACAGTCACTAAATTGGTGGATAGCAACTGTGGCAGGATCTGTGATAAGGTCATGCTTAACCGGGTATACTCTCTCCGGGGTCTTTCAAACTTTTGAGGATTAGTTGGCCGAGGAGCGGCAGCAGGTTTGGCAATCATTACCGCACTGACAGATTGGCGGTGTTCAGGTTGCTCTGTTCTCCGGGAGCTATATACAGCACTAGCCTCCTTTTTGAAGGGTTTCTTCTCAGTACTGGAGGAGGCAACTTTCTATATCTTCCCCGATTTTATACCGGCCTCGATCCTTTCACCAGTCAGGATCAGATCAGTAAACCCAGCAGAGGAATTACCAATGAGATGATTGAAAAATGGACCAGATAGGGTCCCCAAGAACATATCTACCAGCTCCCGATCCGTCAATGGTGGCTGCACCCTGCCAGCCAGGTCTCTCCATTTCTGAGCGTACTCCTTAAAACCTTCACCCGACCCTAGCGACATACCCTGGAGCTGGGTACGCGTAGGAGCGAGGTCGGCATTATACTGATACTGCTTGTAAAAAGCAGTGGCCAGATCCTCCCAGTCACGAATGCTGATTCCATCCAGCTGATAGAACCAATCGAGGTGAGTCCCTGAAAGACTCTCCTGGAAGAAGTGGATCCAAAGGTTCTTGTCTGCTGTGTAAGGCTGGATTTTCCTTACATAAGAACGGAGGTGCATCTTGGGACAGGAAGCCCCATCATACTTCACGAAGGCAGGTGTTTTGAACTTGTGTGGGATCACCACCCCAGTAGATAACCCCAAGTCTCCGAAATCCAATCCAGGCACCCGCTGAACTTCCATAGCCTTTAATCTGTCTTCCAGCTGTTTGTACCGGTCTTCAGCAGGAGGGTACTGTTCGTCGTTGAAGTCTGTTTCAGTATCAGAGCCCACAGGAGTAGGGACCTCCCTTTCTTGGTGACTACCTTCCGTCACAGATGGAGGAGTCCTTTCAGCTTCAACCAAAGTGTTCCCGAGTCTGCGCCCAGTGTTAAATAGCACAGTCCTCCTCTTCTTCTTAGTCTTCTTCAAAAGCATGGTCTTCAACTCTTGTTGACCCTGAGCCAAGCCCTTGATCAGCTCCTGAAATTGGGCGTTTTGCGCCTGAAATTGGACGTTCTGCGCCTGAAGGGCCTTGATAGATGCCTCAGTTGATGATTCAGGATTCATGATGCTGAAATAAACAGCGAAGAACGGTAAACAACCTGAAAAGAAGAGTACCTATGATGCACATGATGAATGATATGTGTTTATGCAATGCATTCAAGAGTTCGAAAATTCAAATTTGTTGTAGACCAAAAGGAACACACGTTATTATTAATAAAATCATTGTTTGATACATCAAAGCCTCATGGGCAAAAGTACAAAAAGATCAAATCAATCCCAAAATATGTTGCGCATCTTCTTTGGAGCTATGTAAGTGTTGAGGTTCCTTTCCTCGTGCAACAGGCGGGTGAGCTCCAAGACCTTCTTTTCACTGGCATGCAAACTAGTCTCAAGAGAATTCCGCTCTTCCTTAAGCTGGATCCAGCTCTTCTGCATCTCTTCCCAGGATGTGGGCATATCAGGGTGCTGAATGACATGAGACACCTCTCCTTCCAAGGCAGGCTCTTTGATTACTGGAAGCATGTGAGGATAAGGCATTACTAATTTCTGAGAGCGGGCTCGTACCCACTTGAGGTAAGGCTCCAAAGGGATGGAGTTCCTGTGCCCCAGTGTCTTGCTGTCTATCCTACTAGGCATCCTCCAAGCTCTGATAAATCTCTGGCGAAGTCCTTGAGTATCGTTGTCGAAGTCAAAAACTATGTCAGGAATCAACATGTCATGAGGACCATCCCTCCGAGCATAACCAAATTGTCTCCAAGCCAGGCATGGACTATAAGTAATACCCCCTCTGATTCCAAGTAAAGGAACATTAGGATACTCCCCGCAACGATCAATGATAGTGACATCTTCTCTGGACCTAGGGCACCAATGTATATCTGCATGTGTAAGAGTCATCAACCGTTGTGACCATCTCAAACCCCGCTCGTTCTTCAGGACTGATTGTGGAAGGTGCGAAATAAACCACTTTCCCAGGAGAGGAGTGCAACACATAAGGACACCTCTTTTTCTCATGGTTCGAGTGTAACATGAGTGAAGGAGGTCCCCCAGCAACGTAGGTATAGGATTCCTGGACATAAAGATCTGGACAGCACTGATATCAATGAGCTGATCTGGGTTAGGGAACAACACCAAACCATAAACAAGGAGGGCCACAACCTCTTCAAAAGCTTGTAAGTCAAGGGAATTCCAACATTCATAGGCCTTTTCAAACAGAAACCTGGCTAAGAACCCTCTGATACCACTTCTAACTTCCCAATGCCCCTTGAGGTCAGATGACTGTAGGTGCAAGGCTTTAGCAATCTCTTCAAGCTTAGGTTCCTTTTCTGTACCGTTGAAGGGTAACTGATCAAGAATAGGGATCTTCAGGAGTCGGGAGAACTCCTCCAATGTAGGTACCAACTGATAGTCCAAGAAGGTGAAACAGTGATGCAGGGGGTCAAAGAATTGGAACAGGACTTTTATCATATCTTCCTCAATGTTGGTGTTGACCAAGCTGATGAGGCTTCCATGCCTTTCACTGAATGAAGAGTTCTCGGGAATCCTGGATATAAGCTCCTTAAGCTGAGGAGGGATCCTTACAAGACTGATTTGAATTGTCTTTCTACGAATAGTTTCCATGTCCTACAAAACAAGAACAAAGATGAAAATTCGAACCCCTGAAATGGTTAGTCAATGCATATGATGCTGGATGATGTCATGATGATATGATTAAACACACCACAGGTATTTACAAAGACAAACATGTAAGGCACACAAGGCACACAAGACAGGCCCTTAAGGTTTAAGGCCAGCATGGGGTCTGGGTAGTACCCTCTTGAAGTTGGTGGGTTCAACCTGTCCTAATCAAAGTAACCGGGTTCTAAGGTTCCCAATATCACGGGATTGCTTTCATTGTTCATCGTTTCGATTTAGCCACTGAAATGGCGACCGAAATATTCCAGGAAAGCAACCCTCAATTGAGTGTAGTATCGAGTATCAACCAACCTCGGACTGCATCTCACTACCCTAAAGAGGCCAAGATGGTTCAATTAAGGTTCCTAAGGTCTGTTGATGCTTCATGACACCACATGGAGGCCCCGTACTCTCCTTGACTGAACTCAAGGGTTACCGGTACACACCAAAGTGCCACATCAACGTAGCAGACTGTTTCAACCATGTCGGTATACCCCGCACAGTTCCCTCACAGCCTTGTTGCTACTTTCTAAGAAGGTATCCCCCAGATTCGGGTTAGGATCTATAGGACTCCCAAGCAACCCACAATTTTAAAGCAAGCAAAGAAAACAATTGAAAACACAGTTATGAACTAACCCTAAGGTACACCTCACTTTAAGTTTTTCCCCAGCAGAGTCGCCAGTTCTGTGATCGGTGGATCTGGAACTGACTGTTTTAACGCTGGTTCGCGAAATGTCGCGGAAGCAAGAGTCGCCACCGTCTTTTATTTTCTCCAAATGGAAAGGACAAAAGCACAGAAAAATTCCTTAAAAGAGATTGCTCTCGGTTCGGGAGGTAGGTTTATAGAAAGGGAAGGTGTTAGCACCCTTTCTATCCATGGTTATCCATGGGCTCTTAGATACTTGCTCATTTGTGTTTTCAAAAATGTTTGCTTGCTTTTCAATGTGGGTTTCAAAAATATTCTTTGAAAAGTTTCAGTTTAACTCGTACGTCAGAGTGTTTGAAAAGTTTGTTTTGACAGTTTTTGAAAGTGTGTTGGTGTGAAAAGTATTTTGATTTGTTTGAAATTAGAGCAAGTATCCTTGAGAACCTACCTACCCTAAGGAATTCGTCTGTGTAAATGTCCTTTGAAGTAGTGCCATCCCACCATTGAGAGGTAGGTAGCACCACTGTTGGAGGTGTTCGGGTCAATTCGAGTTTTAGGGACATGGTGATCACCAGAGCAATGGGAAGACACCTTAGAAGCTACCCTCATGCCAGGTTCCCGGATCATGAGGACTTACTAAGACGTCCTCTACTCGACGACCACCTTTCGAAAGGCAACAGGTGAGGCGTACCCTAGGGGTGGTGTGTGCGGTTCGTGTGTCATGTTTCAATTATTTTGTCTTGTCATGTTTGTTGTGATCTACGCTTGATTTTATTTTTAAGTCCATACATTCTTTCATGCATATTTATTAACAGTTATATATTTGCGAGAAAATAAATCTAAACTATTACAAATGGCGCGGGTCCACATCGCCAAAATAAACCGAACCCGATTTGACTGAAAGTAAATAATGCGAAATAAATAAAAGTGCGAAAAGTAAAGTTACATGGCTTTGGGAGATTTACATAATTATTTAAACGATTATAAAATAAATGCGCGAAATAAAGGAATTAAACAAAACTAGGGCGTTGGACCCTTTTACGAACAATTAAAATTAATCAAGGAATTTAAAATTAAAATTAAATGAAAAATGGTATTTTTGTGTTTTTTAGATTTAAAAGAAAAAAAGAAAAATTAATTAAAATTAAAATGCTAAACCCTAGTTCTAATGTTTTTTAAGTTTATTATGAAAATATTGACCTTTAACCCAATTTAACTCTAAATTAATTTATGTACAATTTTTAATTTATGAAAATAAATAAATAATATTATTATTCTGAAAAAAAAGGAAAATTAAAAAAGAAAATAAAAAGTTATTAAACCTAAATTCTATGTTTTTTTGGATTTTTATTAAAAAGATTAAAATTATAACCTAATTAAACTAAATATTTACATATAATTTATTTATGAAAATAAAGAAATAAATATTATATTTGGCCTTTTCTGATTTTTGAATGTTTTTTATATTTTGTAAAAATAATTAACTAAATAAATAGCAACTAAAAGAAATAAAAAGAAAAATTAAAGAAATAAAAATAATAAATAATAAGGCAAACCAAGGGGGGGTAGTCCCCAATTCAGGAGGTATAGATTTGAAAAGCCTGGCCCAATTGAGTTTGCCATTTGCTGACTTTCCTGGATCGTGTGCTAGTGCATTGACCAACGTTTACCATAGGCCTGGGATCTGAGCCCTTGATCTGCATCTCCTGGACACATGTGCGCTTGGATCTTGTGGACACACGGTGTACATCACTGCTGACGCTGCATAGGAAATTGGTTTGAAAAATAATAACGAAATATGCAAGACCTGGGACTTGAACCCAGGTCTTTAACGTTGCCAGCACAACCACTTAACCACTGAACCAAGCGCTTTTCATTTAACATACAATAACACATAAATATAATAAATAAAACATGGTGTTAGTGGATGGCCTGGCGCGAATTTTCAAACGCGCCTATCACGTTTTGACACGGAGTCATCTTCTCCATTTTTCTGAAACAAGACCCTTCAGCCACGGTTTTCTGAGCGTTGCATTAGGTGAGCTATAAAAAAATAGCGAATAGCTCAGCTTCAAACATAAATTAGGCGCGATGGTTGGGATTTGTTCGTCTCTAGGCGCTGAGTTCAACCATGGTACTCCTGAGCCCTAATTTTTCCTCTATGCAAAATCCCCAATTTAAGAAACCTGCAACCCTAAATTTTAGCAATGGCAGAATCACGTATGGTCAACAAAAATGCAATCAAACACCATGGTTAGCTTAGAAACATCATTGTGATCATGAATACATAAATAAAAATAAAAAAAAATGCTTGAATTATGCTATGCGATTTCAAGAACTTTGCTTCACAGTTTGACTCATGGATACCAGTTCAGGGAGTTTTGATTGATGTTAGGAATTGGGATGCGTTCAGAATTTGTCCAGGATGCTGTTAGAAAAAGAATTAAGGCCTAAAAAAACTCTCCAACCTTGATTTCAGATTTGGCTTATATGGCTAAATTTTCAAAATGTCCATAAGCTTTTGAGCGCAGCCTTTGGTATGTTGTGGTTAGGGTTTGACTTAGGGCTTATGCTGGAAGGGAATTGGCTTGCTAACTGACCTAGATTCATGCTCATGAGGGAATTAGTCCTAGGGTTTTTTCCATTAACAAATTTCCTTCTTTTAAGCCAAAACCTAGACTTAGTGTGCAATTTAACCCTAGCCTGAGTTTTTGAGTTGGCCCATGATACATGGAAGTTGTCCAAATTCACATGACACTATTCCATTGGTTTTTGAATTTTATTTGAATTTTCAAAGATTTAAAATGAATTAAATTATCAAAAATTAAATAAAATAGAAAAATCAATATTTGGTCTTGAAATTAATCATGGGACACGTGTGTGGCATGACAAGGATGAATCAAGTGGAAAAAAGTGGGCCCTTTTGTCAAAAATTGGAGTTTCAAGGATAGTTGACTTTTGCCTTTTCACAAAAATTTCCCAACTTCTACAAGGCATAACTTGCTCAATTTTTAAGCTTTTCACATGTTCTTGGACATTTTGGAAAGGTCTTTGAGTCCTTTAACCAATGCCTTTGGTCCCATGTCATTTTGATTTTCCAATCTCAAGTTATGGTCTTTGACTTAAAGTCCCTTTTTGTTGACTTTTGAAAATGACCTGTAATGTTGAAATTGATAACTTTTTGTGAGAGCATTTCTTGGACTTGAAGTATGAAGATGAGTTGTAGGAAATGTCTTTCTCTTCAAAATGAGCTTTGGATGGAATTTTTCTGATAATCCATGTGAAAGTTATGCTTTGGTCAATTTCAGTTGACTTTTTCAGCTGTCCAAATATAGCAACTTTTGCATCTTGATGATTTTCTGAGCCAAATTTTGAGAATCATGATCAAGCATTGATCAAATGATGTTTGTGGCTTCAAAATGATATGTTGACCAAAAATTTGAACTTTTGACTGTCAAATGACCATTTTGCCCCTACAGTTGACTGTAGTGCATTTTAGGGTTTTGACTGTGCAATTTTGTGCTGAATGTCTTGAAACTTGATATGAGGATGCTTGACCATGTTTGTAAGCATATGAGACTTGATTGGGCCTTTGAACACTTCCTTTTCTTGATCAGACTCAAAACCCTAATTTTGACTGCATGTGAGACTGTTGCACTGCACAACCCTTGGGGAATTTTATAGCTTGGCTTGGCAATTTCTTGAGGAATATGGGAGGGCAAATTTTGGGGTATAACACCCCCTATTATCTTTTCTAGGGTCGTAGGTCGCCTGTAGGTCTTACCCTTGCGTTATCTTTTCTAGGGTCGTAAGTCGCCCGTAGGTCTTACCCTCATGTTATCTTTTCTAGGGTCGTAGGTCGCCCGTAGGTCTTACCCTCATGTTATCTTTTCTAGGGTTGTAGGTCACCCGTAGGTCTTACCCTCGCGTTATCTTTTCTAGGGTTGTAGGTCGCTTGTAGGTCTTACCCTCACATTATCTTTTCTTGGATCATAGGTCACTCGTAGGTCTTACCCTCACGTTATCTTTTCTAGGGTCGTAGGTCGCTTGTAGGTCTTACCCTCACGTTATTTTTTCTAGGGTCGTAGGTCGTCTGTAGGTCTTACCCTCACGTTATCTTTTCTAGGGTCGTTGGTCGCTCGTAGATATTACCCTCATATTATCTTTTCTAGGGTCGTAGGTCACCCGTAGGTCTTACCCTCATGTTATCTTTTCTAGGGTCGTAGGTTGCCTGTAGGGCTTACCCTCATGTTATCTTTTCTAGGGTTGTAAGTCTCCCGTAGGTCTTACCCTCATGTTATCTTTTCTAGTGTCGTAGGTCACTCTTAAGTCTTACCCTCATGTTTTCTTTCCTAGGGTTGTAGTTCGCTCGTAGGTCTTACCCTCATGTTATCTTTTCTAGTTCGTAGTTCGCCCGTAGGTCTTACTCTCACGTTATCTTTTCTAGGGTCGTAGGTCGCTCATAGGTCTTACACTCATGTTATCTTTTCTAGGGTCGTAGGTCGCTCGTAGGTCTTACCCTCATGTTATCTTTTCTAGGGTCGTAGATCAATTTTAGGTCTTACCCTAACGTTATCTTTTCTAGGATCGTAGGTCGCTCGTAGGTCTTACCCTCATGTTATCTTTTTTAGGGTCGTAGGTCACTCGTAGGTGTTACCCTGATGTTATCTTCTACTAGGGTTGTAGGTCGCACGTAGTTCTTAGCCTCACGTTATCATTTCTAGGGTCGTACGTCACTCGTAGGTCTTACCCTCATATTATCTTTTCTAGGGTCGTAGGTCGCCTGTAGGTCTTAAACTCTTGTTATCTTTTCTAGGGTCGTAGGTCAGCCGTAGGTCTTACCCTCATGTTAGGTTTTCTAGGGTCGTAGGTCGCTCGTAGGGCTTACCCTCACGTTATCTTTTCTAGGGTTGTATGTCTCTCGTAGGTCTTACCCTCACATTATCTTTTCTAGGGTCGTAGGTCGCTCGTAGGTCTTACCCTCACGTTATATTTTCTAGGGTCGTAGGTTGCTCGTAGGTCTTACCCTCATGTTATCTTTTCTAGGGTCGTAAGTCGCCTGTAGTTCTTACTCTCACGTTATATTTTCTAGGATCGTAGGTCGCCCGTAGGTCTTACCCTCACGTTATCTTTTCTAGGGTCGTAGGCCGCTCGTAGGTCTAACCCTCACGTTATCTTTTCTAGGGTCGTAGATTGCTTGTAGGTCATACCCTGACGTTATCTTTTATAGGGCCGTAGATCGCTCATAGGTCTTACCCTCATGTTATCTTTTTTAGGGTCGTAGGTGGCTCGTAGGTTTTACCCTGACGTTATCTTTTCTAGGGTCATAGGTCGCCTATAGGTCTTAGCCTCACGTTATCTTTTCTAGGGTCGTAGGTCGCTCGTAGGTCTTACCCTCATATTATGTTTTCTAGGGTCGTAGGTCGCTCGTAGGTCTTACCCTCATGTTATCTTTTCTAGGTTCGTAGTTTGCCTTTAGGTCTTACTCTCACGTTATCTTTTCTAGGGTCGTAGGTCGCCCGTAGGTCTTACCCTCATGTTATCTTTTCTAGGGTCGTAGGTTGCTCGTAGATCTTACCCTCATGTTATCTTTTCTAGGGTCGTAGATCAATTGTTGGTCTTACCCTGACGTTATCTTTTCTAGGGTCGTAGGTCGCTCGTAGGTCTTACCCTCATGTTATCTTTTTTAGGGTCGTAGGTCGCTCGTAGGTGTTACCCTGATGTTATCTTTTACTAGGGTTGTAGGTCGCCCATAGGTCTTAGCCTCACGTTATCTTTTCTAGGGTCGTAGGTCGCTCGTAGGTCTTACCCTCATATTATCTTTTCTAGGGTTGTAGGTCGCCTGTAGGTCTTACCCTCATGTTATCTTTTCTAGGGTCGTAGGTCGGTCTTAGGTCTTACCCTCATGTTATCTTTTCTAGGGTTGTAGGTCGCTCGTAGGGCTTACCCTCACGTTATCTTTTCTAGGGTTGTATGTCTCTCGTAGGTCT
Source organism: Vicia faba (assembly GCA_948472305.1). Lineage (NCBI taxonomy): Eukaryota > Viridiplantae > Streptophyta > Magnoliopsida > Fabales > Fabaceae > Vicia > Vicia faba. The sequence goes on from OX451740.1 coordinate 964,796,350, forward strand.
TACCCTCACGTTATCTTTTCTAGGGTCGTAGGTCGCTCGTAGGTCTTACCCTCATGTTATCTTTTCTAGGGTCGTAGGTTGCTCGTAGGTCTTACCCTCATGTTATCTTTTCTAGGGTCGTAAGTCGCCCGTAGTTCTTACTCTTACGTTATATTTTCTAGGATCGTAGGGTGCCCGTAGGTCTTACCCTCATGTTATCTTTTTTAGGGTCGTAGGCCGCTCGTAGGTCTAACCCTCACGTTATCTTTTCTAGGGTCGTTGATCGCTTGTAGGTCTTACCCTGACGTTATATTTTATAGGGTCGTAGGTCTCTCGTTGGTCTTACCCTCATGTTATCTTTTTTAGGGTCGTAGGTCGCTCGTAGGTGTTACCCTGACGTTATCTTTTCTAGGGTCATAGGTCGCCCGTAGGTCTTAGCCTCATGTTATCTTTTCTAGGGTCGTATGTCGCTCGTAGGTCTTACCCTCATATTATCTTTTCTAGGGTCGTAGGTCGCTCGTAGGTCTTACCCTCATGTTATATTTTCTAAGGTCGTAGGTCGTTTGTAGGTCTTACCCTCATGTTATCTTTTCTAGGGTCGTAGGTCTTACCCTCACGTTTTATTTTCTAGGGTCATAGGTCACTCGTAGCTCTTACCCTCATGTTGTCTTTACCTTTCTCTTGGGCATAGATCCTACGCCAATCTTTACCCGTTGTCTTTACCTTTCTTTTTGGGTCGTGAATCCCACACGATGGATTCTCCGCTGTCGTCGAGTTTACCTATTGTCTTTAAGTTATCATGTTGTCTTTAATCCTACTTTCATCACCACAACATCATCAACCATATCTTTTCAATCACTTTAACGCCCACTTCACCGAGAACCTTGTATTGGCACCGTTACCCCATTACAAGCTATCATTACTCAACCACATTTACCCATCATGACCAGTTCACCAGAAAATTTATTTTTCATCCCCAACAGACATCACAAATAAATAACACTCACACCATCTCTCCAGGACAAATTTCAAGTCTTGGTATTTAATCTTCTTCTACCTTAAATGATTGAAAGGATGCCTCTAATCTCACTTTTAGGTTTAAGATGATTAAATAGGGGCAGCTTTCATACCCCAAATTTGTCCTACCTTTTCACTTCTATCTGGATTAGGCTTTGCATTTCATTTGCATCATTCTCATTAGGTCATTCACACATCATTCCTGCATTTCATTAAGGCAGTGGTTCAAAGTACTTGTGGTTGTGCTAATTAAGGCTTCACTTTGGTTTAACTTTTCTTCATCAGATAAAGGCAGATTCATCTGGCAATGGGCAGTGGAATCAGGTTCTGAAGTATGGTTGTCATGAGTTTCTGTACACAGCCATTTCTCAAGATATTGGATTAGGGTTTATTTCCCTATGGGTAATTAAAAATCAGGGTTTGTTAGCATCATGCCTCGGCTAGGGTGTGAACTTTTCAAGTGTTCAGTATGGATAATTATTGATTCTCAGAGGCTACTTCATGAAAGCTTGGCCTATAATCTCAAGAGCACAGTCAAGACTTCATCATCACTGGTTTATAAGGGCATCAATATGCTTTGGAATGCAAGGAAAGATCAAATTTACAAGTCAGTCCAAAGCACTTTGGCCAAAGTCAACATTTTCAAGATCAAGTTCAAATGATTGTAACTTCTTCATTATTCAATATTTTTGAGTGGTCCTTTTGGCGTATGACTCTCATTGACGTCATCTTCAACTTCTCTTTACAAGTTGTAACACAGTGGGAGAAATGACTTGGGTGTTTTGCGTTTGATTGCAATTATTGCGGATAGCAAGAGTCACCACCTACTTTTATTTTATCCAATAAGGAAAGGCTGAAAAGAACAGGAAAGACCTTTTGAGATTTATTTCTTGAGTTCGGGGGATAGGTTATGAAAAGGGAAGGTATTAGTACCCTTTTCATCCGTAGTTATCTACGGGCTCTTAGTTGCTTGCTAGATCACTTGCTTTTGTTTGAAAGTGTGTTTGTGATGTGAGTTTTGAAAGTATTTTGAAAAGGAGTTCCTTTGTAATGGTTCTCGTCTCTATAAGAACGCATACAAAGTGTTTTGTCTTTTGAAAAATGTTTCAAAGTGAAAGTGTGGGTGTATAAAATGTTTTTGTTGTGAGCAAGCGAGCAACTAGGAGCAACTTACCTACTCAAAAGGTCTTAAACGTTATTTTCCTCATCCTTTAGATGTTGTTATCTCACCATTGTTTTGGTAAGAAAACCCCATCGTTTGATGTGAAGGGACGGGCACGGGACATTTTGTATAGTCATCAAAGGCAACCTATGGGACATTTTAGCAATGTCATTAAGGGACTAGATCGTTTACCGAAGGCAACATTGAGGGTCATCGATGGACTACAATTGTTTATCGAGGGTCTTTGCTAAAACGCCCATATTCGAGGGACGTGACTATTTTCTGAAAGGCAACAAAGTGGGATTACCCTAAGGGTGCAATTGTGAACGGTGTGTTTGATTTACATGCATTTAGTCTTGATTATGGTTATCTATTTGTTTATTTTATGTCTTTCCATACAAACCCTAATTACTAGCATTTATATTTGAAAGCGGTAAATTGCGGAAATGTAAAGTCCTGCGCTATTACATCATTTAGGGATGGGGGTAAAAATTTACAAATGGAGGGTTGCAAGAATCTTAAATCCTAATTATCTATTACAACCATATTGAATTGTACAATTCAAAAAAAGGAAAGGATTTGTTTTAAAAATGATTTTTGTCTTAATAAATTAAAAGGAAAATAATTATTTAATAAAAAAAATATTTTTGATGTCTTTTTTATATTAATAAAAATAGTACTAATGCTAAAAATAATAAAAATAAGAGGGAAAAGGAAAAATAATGAGAAATAGGATCAGCATGTCGCTGAAAGCAAAACAAGGGGGATCAGAAGTTCTAATTCCAGGCGCGTTGTGGTTCAGAAAGAAACGTCAAAGGAAATCATAAGTTTTGGGTTGATGCACCTTGAAGTCCTGAAAGAAACGTTAGAGGGAAAAACAGAAGTCCTGTGTTGCTGCCCACTGAAGTTCCGAGTGTTAGAACAGTGAGAAAGTAATAGAAGTTTTGTGTATTAAAATGGTGAGGAGAACTCAGAAGCTCTGTGTGTAATAAAACAGTAAGAAAGATCCTAAACGTTTCGTGTGTGTTAAAACAGTGAAGAGAACTCAGAAGTTCTGTGTGTATTAAAACAGTGAGGAGAACTCAAGTTCTGTGTGTATTAAAACAGCAAGAAAGATCCTAGAAGTTTTGTGTGTGCTAAAACAGTGAGAAAGTCCTAGAAGTTTTATGTGTTAAAACAGTGAGGAGAACTCAGAAGTTATGTGTGTATTAAAATAGTAAGAAAGATCCTAGAAGTTTTGTGTTGTGTTAAAACAGTGGAAAAGAAAAACCCAAAAGTTATGTGTTACACTTCACCTCCTTCCTTACATTAGTTAGAACATCTGCAACTTATTCAGTTCTTATTAACAGCAAAACAGAAAGATAAAAGCACAATAGTTTATAGAAGTTCTAATCCTAATTCTGAGCCTAGCTTTTTTCAAGTTTTGATCCATAGTTTTTCTACTTATGCGATGATATGGAAATCATCAACACTATGACATTTACATATTTAATGATGTTCTGAATGAAAAAATTCAAAGTCAGAAAGACTTACCTTGAACCCGAAGCATGCGTTTAGGACTTGAACTGCTGCCTTCAGATGTTCTGGGGTTAGTAAGGAACGGAGCAAAATGTTATGTTCTTTGATTCAAAGGGAAGAACAAGGGTTTAGTTTTTTTTGGGAATTCTGGGTTTACGAACGTTATACTGTTCTCTTTTCTCTCTTTGATAATTCTCTCTTTCCAAAATCCAGCCCCTTGAACGTGTGATAGAGCAACTTATTTATAGATGAGTTTGCTATGGTTTTGGGGGGAAAACAAATGGTATTTTAAACCTTTTTGGAATATTGTTCCATTGATTTTTAAACACGTCTTTTGTATGCTAATTTGGTGTAATTATGGGGTTTGAGAAAAATGCATGCATGGACTGGATCAGCAGAACTTTTGAGCATTATGGCACCTGGTTGCAGAATTGTGCTATAGCAGTGCAGCAGGCTGCTCAAACGAGGTTTTGGGATTTTGTGATGTTTTGATCGTAGAAGACCAGAGCGAGATTTGAAGGGTGAGGCTCTGATCGAAGCACAAAACATAGCCTCCATATGCTGAAGAGTTATGTTCTGATTGAGGAATCATGTTCTGAACCATGTTTGCAAATTCTGACTGTACTCGCGTGGAGGCTGGCCCAGAAGTTCTGAAGTATCATATTCTCTTAACACTTAGAAAATTTTCCAAGTGTTTAGAAATTTGATTTTTTCAAAGCAATTTCTGACTTCTGATTTTTGATGAACCAATTTCATGTCTTGATGAAATTTGATTGTTGAAACTTGATTTTCGATCCAAAAGTCAAAGTTTGACTTTTCAGTGTGTTTTTGACCATTTTTCCCTTGTGAATAACTTTCTTAGAAATTGTAATCCAAGACTTGAAACTTGATAGAAGTAAAATTGAGGGTCCAGGATGATCCTTTAATAAATGAGAGGGAAAATCTTGGGGTACAACAACTGCCCCTGTTCAATCTTCTTAAATCTGAAGAGTAAAATTGGCGAATCTGCCATTCGTGACTTGAAGGTGGATGATGATTGAACACTAGAGTGCCTAGAAATTTTCACTCTGGTGATTTTGAAGTTGAGGTGTATGGAATGGGCTTAAATATTCCATTTGGAGAGATGATGGAGAGTTGTCGGAGATGGGCTTACAGATGCCATCCAAAAGTGATTGGTGGCAAAAATTTGAAGCAGTATCAGAATAAATCTATGGTTGATTTAAACTGAAATAGTAGATGTAGTGGGATGAGTATCAGAAAAATATCCATAAATGGATTGTATCTGACTCGTATCTGAAAGATGTACTGAATGAGCGTTAGAATGACATCCGTATCTAGATTGTTTCTGGACTGTATTTCAGAAGTGTGCTGAATGAGCATCAGAATGGCATCCGTATCTGGAGCGTATCTGAACTATATCTGAAAGTTGAATCTTAATGAGTATCAGAGTGGCATCCATATTTGAAGCGCATCTAAACTGTATCTAAAAGCTGGATCTAAATGAGTATCAGAATGACATCCGTATCTGGAGCATATCTGAACTATATCTGAAAGTTGAATCTGAAGGAGTATCAGAATGGCATCCGTATCTGGAGCATATCTGAATTGTATCTGAAAGTTGAATCTGAATGAGTATCAGAAAGGCATCCATATCTGGGGTGTATATGAACTGTATCTAAAAGTTGAATTTGAATGAGTATTATAATGGCATCCGTATCTGGGGCGTATCTGAACTGTATTTGAGAAGTGTGCTGAATGAGCATCAGAATGGAATTTGTATCTGGAGCGTATCTGAACTGTATCTGAAAGCTGAATCTGAATGAGTATCAGAGTGGCATCCGTATCTGGAGTGTATCTGAACTGTATCTGAAAGCTGAATCTGAATGAGTATCATAATGGCATCTGTATCTAGAGCGTATCTGAACTGTATCTAAAAGATGAATCTGAATGAGTATCAGAATGGCATCTGTATCTGGAGCATATCTGAACTGTCTCTGAAAGCTGAATCTGAATGAGTATCAGAATGGCACCTGTATCTGGAGTGTATCTGAATTGTATCTGAAAGCTGAATCGTAATGAGTATCAGAATGGCATCCATATCTGGAGCGTATCTGAACTGTATCGGAAAGCTGAATGAGAAGGAGCCCGTGTAGGATTTCTTCATGATGAGTTCGCGTAAAACTGCATCTGGAAATGAGAAGGAACTTGGGTAGGGTTGCTTCAGTTGGTCGAGTAGATAGTTGTCCTGTCTGGTTTCAGTTATTAATCTATGACCTGAGAAAGAAAGATAGTTTTCCTGGCCTATTACAGGTGTTAATCTTCAATCTCTTCATGTAGATAGTTTTCCTGGCTTGTTACAGGTGTTAATCTACAATCAGTCATCCACAGATAGTTTTCCTGGCTAGTTACAGGTATTAATCTGAAACTTGAAAAAGTTGGTCGTTTGAGATAGTTGTCATGTCTGGTCTCAGGTATTAATCTATGACCTGAGAAAGAAAGATAGTTTTCCTGGATACTGTGATACTGTGATACTGTGATGCTGATTTCGCTGGAGACAGAGTAGAACGTAAAAGCACTTCTAGAAGCTTCCAGTTTCTGGGAGAAAATCTGATCTCATGGTCCAGCAAAAGACAATCCACAATTGCTATATCAACAGCAGAAGCTGAATACATAGCAGCAGCTGGATGCAGTACACAAATGCTCTGGATGAAAAGTCAACTTGAGGACTTCCAGATATTTGAGAGTAACATTCCTATCCTCTGTGACAATACTTCTGCTATTTGTCTCAGTAAAAATCCTATTTTTCATTCTAGGGCTAAGCATATAGAAATAAAACATCATTTTATTAGGGACTATATTCAGAAAGGGATTTAAATTTAAAATTTATTAACACAGACCATCAATGGGCTGATATTTTTACAAAACCTCTTTTTGAAGATAGGTTCAACTTCATTCTGAAACATCTCAACATGAAGCTCTTCCCAGAATAAAACTGTTTTGATTCCATATCTTAACCTTCAGAACTTTGTTTATTTTTTCGTGAACTACTGATCAATCTTTCTTCAGATCTTTAGAAGCACAGATTGTATCAGAATATATCACAATCAAGGATAGAAATGTGATGTTCACTCAAGCAAACAAGTGTCATCCAGTTATCAGTTACTTTCTGAGGCTGAACACGCGTTCAAGTTTCTGAAAGGTCAAAAGCGCTGATTGGTTGCATTGAGACACATTTCATGGGTAACCGTTCCAATATCTTTCTGAATCCCCCTAAATCAGCTATCATTAAATGCTAATAATCATTATATTCAATTTCTCTCTCTTGCCGTTTATGTTTTCTAAATTGTTTAGAAATCTATTTAAACACATCTCTCACCACTTACACTTTTTTTACTTTCACTTTCATTTTCTCTCAATCTTACTGATTTCAGTTTGCATATTTTCTCAAAACCCTTTCAATTTCTTCAAAACCTTCGTGTGAACATGGCTTCCTCAAGCATCCCTACTTCCAGTTCTCATAAAATAGATTCCTTTGAACAATATGAAGAACCCTACAGAACTCTTCTCACACCAATCAAAAATCTAGAAGTTCTGTCAGAATTGATCGTGGATTTCAACAGTCTTCAAGAGAATGGGTTTAATCTCTCTGAAGAAGTTAAGGCTCAAGGCTGGGAAAGATATTTTGACCGTCTGGTGGGTCCAACATTCCCAATTCTGGTAAAGGAATTTTGGATTCATGCTTCATCTTCCAACCATCAAGTTAATTCATACATTATAGGGAAGAAGATAGTTATTACTGAGGACCTCATTGCAAGATTAATAGGCTACAGTAGTGGTGGTGTACGTTGCATTGACATGGCTGAAAGATGCGCTGATGTTTCCCTAATTGCTAGAGAAATCTTAACTCTGGGTCTTCCCTCCAGCAAGATAAGGGATTTAAAAGACCATCACAGAATATGGTCCAAGATCATTCGGGGATGCATAAACCACAGGAAGCCTACCAGCTCTCCTGATTACATCAATATTGATCAGAAATTTTTGATCTATTTCATCTCCCAGAAGGTTAAGGTGAATCTGGCTCATCTGCTATTTAACCATCTAAGGACTAGTGTCAAAGAAACCAGAGAAGAGGGGCGCACAAAAAGGGACTGGATACCCCTAGGAAGACTTATATCAAATATTCTAACAGAGAATAAGCTGATTGATCATCTTACAAAGGCTCAGGAAATCAGCTCTTTGGAAGCTACTGTTGGCAAACAGCTGAATGCAAAGAATCTGAAGAAAATGAAATTAATTGAGAACATCAAGAAGGAACCGAGTGTCACTTCTTTTGCAACAATCTCCAGCAGAAGAGTCCCTTTGGATAACTTTCCTCTGTTCTCAGAGATTGATTCTAAACCTGATATAATAGTCAGATATTTGGATGCTTGCAAGGCGGATGGTACAGCACCAAATTTGAACATTCAGGATCTGCAGCAGAAGGCTCCAGAAGTTGTGCTGAAGAAAACTAAGAAAAGGAAAGCTGTAGCAGAAGGATCATCCCAGCAGACTCCTAAAAAGAGAGGTAATCCCTCTTCTGTAACTGTTTTAGATTCAATTTCTGTATCAACATCTATACCAATTCCCACTCAATCTGAAAATCCCACACCACAAACATTTGATGACTTTGACATTGATTTTGATCCCTCTGAATCCTTAACCCTTAGAAGATCTCGCTCCCAACCTCCAAATCCAAATATTGAAGCAACCCAACAAGAACTTGCAAAAGTTCTATCTGATATAGATACCTTTGACCATCATACTTCTGCTCCCATGCTAGAAAATCCAAACCCTGAAACCACCACAGAAGCACAACCAGAAATTCCCCTCTCACCATAACCAGAAATTCCCCTCTCTCCACTACCAGAAATACCATTACCTTCATCTCCTCAACCAGAAATTCATCCACCTTCTCCACAACCTGAACTATTTCAACCATAAGTTCAAACTTCTGAGACTCAACCTTCTGAATCTTGTGAACCAGAACCTCATAACGATCAATCAAACCAAATTGTTGATTCTGATACCATTCCCATTCCTGGAATCACAGAACCTCTTGCCATTCGTATTCCCCTTGGTACCATTGTGAATTTTCCCCAAATTCCCTCCTCTCTAGAATCAACTCCACCAAACTCCCCATCAAGTCCAATAATAATTCCTGACTCTCCCACTCCCTCACCAAAGAACAATCCAGAAGACAACATCAAAACTGTCATTGACTTAACAGTTTTTTAATGTCTTGCTTCCATAACCCACAAAACAGCTATCCCAAAACCAAAACATCCAGATGTTGGTACCAGCTTATTGACATTTGAAACAGAAGTACAAAAGTGGATCACTTCTCTGAAACAAGCTAGTCTTGAGCTGATTGATCCTGCTGCATCAGACTACCTTTGGACAAAGTTCAGAAGATGGGTATGTTCTGAAACTCATAAGTTGCAAGAACAGAGCTACGGACAAGCTCAACAGAACTTCAGCAATCTGCTGAAAGAAATTGAAGGTCCAATTCTAAGCCAGCTGCTTAAGGAAGAAGTTCTCCCTTTGGACAATGCTCCTTGGTCTAAACATCGTCCAGCATCCAAAGTTCTGACTGATACTCCAGAGCAGATGATTCCTGCTGAAGCACTGGGTCAAGAAAAGGATATTGCAGAAAGCTCTGAGAAGCATCCAGTTTCTGAAGATCCTCAAGCTTCCTCCCTTGACAGGCAGACTCTAGAAGACCTGAAAAGATTTGATATGTTGATGAATGAAAGAATGGATAAACAGGATGACAAAATTGAGGAAATCAAGAGCATGTTAACCCAGCAACAGGAAACCAACATCCAGATCAAGATCTTGTTGGAAACCTTGTTCACGGGTCTACCTCCTCCCTCTTAGAATTTCCTTGTCTTTATCACATTTTTATCTGTAATATTCTTAAATTGTTTTGAACTTATCATTGCTTCTGGTTTTTAATATAAATGCATTTTGGCTCTGATTATTTGTTCTTTTTGATAACTGACAAAAAGGGGAAAAAAGAATGATATTTTTCAATAACGGATTACTGAGACATAAGTCTCAAACATTCTGATCTATTTAAATTTTTCTCTTCTGAAAAGCTTGAACAGGTACAAAACTCTGAGGAAAGATACAGTAAGGTTCTGATGCTCAAAGACTCATGGAATTAAAGGGAAGTAATCAACTCAGGGGGAGTTTTCTCTTCTTAATGCTATACTTTTTATTCTTTATTTTTAATTGAAAAAATCTGGTTTTTGTCATCATCAAAAAGAGGGAGATTGTTAGAACATAGTTTGATTCTACAACCCTTAATTAGATTTTTGATGATAACAAAATACAAAGAATAAATAAATTGTAAGATTTATATATAAGACAAATATGCCTCTTAAAATTATTTTTTGTATATACAGAAGTTCTGATGGAATCAACATCAGCATCAGAAGCATCAAAAGATCAATAACATGTGCTACACGCTGAAGCTACCAGATCATATGCTGAAGCTTGATGACCAGAATCTGCGCATAAACATATACACTTTGACTCTGATCAAAGATCTTTTCCAAGTCATCAGCACTCTGAAGCGTTATCATAAGTTAAAGCAAAGAAGACTCTGAAGCGTTATTAAGTATTCAAGACAGATTAAATGCTAACGGCTCTCTCCAGACAAGATCTTCTTCAAAAGGAAAGTGTGTTATTGTCATTTAAATGGCTTTATGGACAACGTATCTCTGCCTTGAGTATTTAAACAAGTCTGTGTGAGAAAAGACGCACGCATGCACTCACATAATTTGCCAAGCCTTCAAACCACGCTTACTCAAACGCTTTAGCAAATTCAGTTTTATTCCAAGCTTAAATTGTGTAATTATCACAGTTGTGATATATTGTTTTATTAGAAAACGGTAACACATCATTGTTCAATTATTTGTAAGAGATTTCCTTGAGATAAACCGGTTTGTGGTTATACTCAAGAACGCTTTAACAGTTGTTAAAGTAGCTGTTGTAATCCTTTGAATATAGTGGATTAAGACCTCGTTGGAGAGAGGAGAAATCACCTTGATGGGTGGACTGGAGTAGTTTGAGATCAAACGAACCAGGATAAAAATACTGTGTTGTCTAAGCATTTGTTTTAAGTTTTACAATTTAACCCCCCTTCTTATGTTTTTCACATCTTCAAATAATACATATCAAAACCTGCATCCCAAAAGCAAAAAATGAGCATGTCAAAAATTTTCAAATTAACCGAAACTTCCCCCCAAATTCCCCATTAATTCCTCTATATCAACCACCCTCTGTTCATAATTGACACCATATACACATAGAAAAATACAGGCAAGAGAGAGTTCACTGATAATAGAGGAAAAATTCAACAAGAAAAACAACAGAGAAAACCAAAGAAGAAAACCTCACAGACTCGAATTCACTCACTCACCAATTCATGTACCTTTCCATAACTCTCACCTTCACTTACCTCTAACCACCTCCAACATAACTTTTTCATTCTGTAGGGATCCAGAACTCTAACTGAGCCTTATACCACAAGACTCCCTTTAAATGCCATTAAACCATCAATAATACAACCTTCAAATCTCTAATACCTCCAACCTTCAGCTTTAAACCTGCAATGCATAAGTAGTAATACATCACTGGCAATTATAGCAAACCTGTAAAACAACTTGAAACTTACAACAAACTCAACTCTTCACTCTTCACAACACCTTCATACCCCAACCGACACCATAATCTTTAATGATCTGCCCGATAATTCGCACAGGCCGGAAAAATAAATTCATAGAAAACAAATCCTAAAATGAAGGAAGGAGATTGAGAACAGAGACAAAGGAGAATCGAAAGCAAAAAAATTACAACAAACATACCCGGATTCAGGTAGATTTCTAGATATTTATGTTTCTTGTTTTCTCTTCAATTGCAAATCTTGTAAATGGGGAACTCTGGGATTTGATTTGGGAATGAGGGTTTATGTTGTGTGCTCTTGTTTTTATCATTTTTTCATGTAAGAAATTTAAACCTTGAGAGCATAGGGATATCGAGAGAGAAGAAGAGAGGGATAGACGACGAAGAAAGCGTGAGAATAAGAGGAAATTGAGATGGTTTGAGGGAGTATATTAAACAAAAATTGGAAGAGCATAGATTGAGAGTGTGAATCGGAAAAGAGAAAAAGGGTTTGAGGAATTTTGGTGTTATTGAGCAGTTGAGAGATGAGATGAGAGAGGGAAGATTAGAGTTAACAATGAGAGGGAGAGATGAACAGAAGAGTGAGGATGGAGAAAGGAAAAGCGTGAGTTTGAGAGAAATTCACGTGAATGAGATGAGAGAGGGAAAAACAGGGTTGATAAGGAGGTGAGATGAACAGAGGGATGCATGTGATTTTCGGATTGGGAATTTAAAAAAAAATAGATAACACTTTTGTTTTAATTAAGTTAATTGGGAAAATAATTAGAATTAAATTACAAATTAATTTTTCCCCTTCCCAAAGCTCACATCAGCGACGCCCTTTCCCCTTAAAATTAGGGTTCCAAAATAAAACCCTCCATATTCCCTCTTAGATGGGTTCGGGTTTGGGCCTAGCCCAATCCATTTTACAAGTTTTGGTTTTTATAGTTTTTTAGTAGTATAATAAATGAATGAAGTGAAATGGTGCAGTGGTCAAAGCCTTGTGTGTACAAACTAATGGTCCTGAGTTAAACACCCACAAGGACCATTTTTTTCACTTTCTTTTCTATTTCCTTTGTTGTTGTTTTTTTGCCTAATAAAGCTTATTCTTATTTATTTGTTTTATCCTCTTCTTTTAATAAATGATTAAATATCAAATATTTCTTTTTTCTCTTGATTTCAATATTTTTATTAAGTTAATAAAAATATTAGATTTTATTTCTTTATTTGGTCGATTCTTGATACTATGTTCCCTTAAGAGATTCTACGAAATGATTAGCCATTTTGTGTCGAATTAGACCTTAGGTTAGAACCCATGCATGACAACATTATGGTAGATTTTCCCCTTAGACTTTTCTCTTGTAAATATTAAAACAAAAACTTCTTTCTTAATCAAAAAATCCAAAAACAATTAATCATTATCAAACCCATTTCCCATTTAACAAAACATTCAACAAATCAAAAAATTTCTCAAAAGGGCATGTTATCTCCGTTCTACCGCGATACCCCGTGCCTATTGCTAGAATGTGTGCGTTAATGTCGCTCACTAAAAAAACACCAACAAACCAACATTTTCTAAAGAAATACGTTGTTTTGATTCCTTCACTGGATACATAGGCAAAGGGTTGCGAGACCCTCACGAACGCACTAATAAAGAACCATTACTTTCCCCTTAGCAAGTATAGTTATAGATAGACACAACCTTAGAAGCAAATAATCAAAATGGATCATGTTGAGTACAACGGATGTGAGGGGTGCTAATACCTTCCCCTTACATAACCTACTTCCTTACCCTCTCTCTTGGTTTCAAGACCATCTTATCAATCCTCTCTTGGTTTTCTTGATATTTCCCCTTCCTTCAGGATAAATAAAGTTCAGTGGTGGCTCTATGTTTTTTGCCGATAGCCTCAAAAGTGTAGTGCTTGAACTTGAAATTGTTTGAGAGTCTTCTCAGAAGGTGAAGTTGATTCGAGAAAATATGAAAACTTTCCAAAGTAGACAGAAAAGTTATCATGACAAGCGAAGGAAAGATTTAGAATTTCAAGAGGGTGATCATATGTTTTTGAGAGTCACGCTTGTGACCAGTGTTATGCGAGCATTGAAGTCTAAGAAGCTCACTCCTTGTTATATTGTTCTGTATCAGATTTCAGACAGGGTTGGGAATGTTGCTTATAGGGTGGCTTTACCGCCTAACCTTTCAAATTTGTATGATGTGTTTCATGTGTCACAACTCCAGAAGTATATTTCAGATCCATCTCATGTGATTCATATGGATGATCTGCAAGTACGGGATAATCTCACTATGGAAATGATGCATGTACGGATCGCGGATCATGAAATGAAGACTCTAAGAGGCAAAGAGATTGTTTTGGTGAAAGTAGTCTGGTTATGAGCTGCTGGAGAAAGCATGATGTGGGACTTGGAGAGCAAGATGCAGGAATCCTATCTCGAGTTATTTGAACAAGGTAAATTTTCGAGGATAGAAACATTCTAAGTGGGGGAGAGTTGTAATGCCTTTTAATTTAATTAATTATTTAATTAAATATTTTCAAATCATTCATTGAAGTTATGAGATGTTGGGAATTGTTGCATAAGTTGCTAGATTATTACTAGTTAATTAATTAGTTGATTAATAATAGTAATAATATTAGAATTAGTAGAATAATAGAATAATTGTGTTGGGCCTATTTTTAATGGTTAGAAGTAGAGATATGGGAGGTGTGTTTTTAATCCCACTAAGAATAATAATATTGCGAGGTTTTATTTAAATAAAGAATAGGGTTAATTGAGAAGTTGTTGGAAAATTGGTCGTGAGAAGTTGCAGAGAAGAGGAATAAGGAGAAGAAGCAAGGACATGCTTTCGATCGGGGAGTTTAGAGAGAACTTCAATCAAAGGTAAGGGTGGGGTTATGAATCTAAAGTAAGGCTTATGATGAATAGTATGTAGGGATTGGTCGTGGGTATAACCGTTGTGCGTTTGATTTTCTGGACCTGTTCTTGAAATTTTCCCGTTTTCATGTTGTGGTCGTTATGAATTTTCTGCATGAGTCACCACCGACTTTTCTTTTATCCAATAAGGAAAGGCTGAAAAGAACAGGAAAGACCTTTCGAGATTTATTTCTTGAGTTCGGGGGGTAGGTTATGAAAAGGGAAGGTATTAGCACCCTTTTCATCCGTAGTTATCTACGGGCTCTTAGTTACTTGTTAGATCACTTGCTTTTGTTTGAAACTGTGTTTGTGATGTGAGTTTTGAAAGTATTTTGAAAAGGAGTGCCTTTGTAATGGTTCTCGTCTCTATAAGAACTCATACAAAGTATTTTGTCTTTTGAAAAATGTTTCAAAGTGAAAGTGTGGGTGTATAAAAATGTTTTTGTTGTGAGCAAGCGAACAACTAGGAGCAACTTACCTACTCAAAATGTCTTAAACATTCTTTTCCTCCTCCTTTAGATGTTTTTATCTCACCATTGTTTTGGTAAGAAAACCCCGTCGTTGGATGTGAATGGACGGGCACGGGACATTTTGTATAGTCATCGAAGGCAACCTATGAGACGATTTAGTAATGTCGTTTAGGGACTAGATCGTTTACCGAAGGCAACATTGAGGGTCATCGAGGGAATAAGATCTTTTATCGAGGGTATTTGCTAAAACGCCCATATTCGAGGGACATGACTATTTTCCGAAAGGCAACAAAGCGGGATTACCCTAAGGGTGCAATTGTGAATGGTGTGTTTGATTTACATGCATTTAGTCTTGATTAGTGTTATCTATTTGTTGATTTTATGTCTTTCTATACAAATCCTAATTACTAGCATTTATATTTGAAAGCGGTAAATTGTGGAAATGTAAAGTCCTATGCTATTACATCATTTAGGGATGGGGGTACAAATTTACAAATGAGGGGTTGCAATAATCTTAAATCCTAATTATCTATTACAACAATATTGAATTGTACAATACAAGAAAAGGAAAGTATTTGTTTTAAAAATGATTTTTGTCTTAATAAATTAAAAGGAAAATAATTATTTAATAAAAGAAAATATTTTTGATTTCTTTTTTATATTAATAAAAATAGTACTAATGCTAAAAGTAATAAAAATACGAGGGAAAAAGGAAAAATAATGAGAAATAGGATCAGCATGTCGCTGAAATCAAAACAAAGGGGATCAGAAGTTCTAATGCCAGGCGCGCTGTGGTTTAGAAAAAAACGTCGGAGGAAATCAGAAGTTATGGGTTGATGCACGCTGGAGTCCTGAAAGAAACGTTAGAGGGACAAACGGAAGTTCTGGTTTGCTGCCCGCTGAAGTTATGAGTGTTAGAATAGTGAGAAAGTCCTAGAAGTTTTGTGTGTTAATATAGTGAGGAGAACTCAGAAGTTCTGTGTGTATTAAAACAGTAAGAAAGATCCTAGAAGTTTCATGTGTGTTAAAACAGTGAGGAAAACTCAGAAGTTTTGTGTGTATTAAAATAGTGAGGAGAACTCAAGTTTTGTGTGTATTAAAACAGTAAGAAAGATCCTAGGAGTTTCTTGTGTGTTAAAACAGTGAGAAAGTCCGAGAAGTTCTGTGTGATAAAACAACGAGGAGAACTCAGAAGTTCTGTGTGTATTAAAACAGTAAGAAAGATCCTAGAAGTTTTGTGTGGTGTTAAAACAGTGGAAAATAAAAATCCAGAAGTTATGTGTTACACTTCACCTCCTTCTTTACATTAGTCAGAACATCTGCAACTTATTCATTTCTTAATAACAGCAAATCATAAAGATAAAAGCACAACAGTTTATAGAAGTTCTAATCCTAATTCTGAGCCTAGCTTTATTCAAGAAGTTCTGATCCACAGTTTTTCTACTTATGCAATGATATGGACAGCATCAACACTATGACATTTACATATTTAATGATGTTCTGAATGAAAAAATTCAAAGTCTGAAAGACTTACCTTGAACCTAAAGCATGCGTTTGGGACTTGAACTGCTGCCTTCAGATGTTCTAGGGTTAGAAAGGAATAAAATAGAATGTTATGTTCTTTGATTCAAAAGGAAGAACAAGGGTTTGGTTTTGTTTGGGAATTTTGGGTTTACGAATGTTTTACTTTTTTCTCTTCCCTATTTGATAATTTTCTCTTTCCAAAAGCCAGCCCCTTGAACGTGTGATGGAGAAACTTATTTATATATGAGTTTGTTGTGGGTTTTTTTTTTGGGGGGGGGGGAACAAATAGGATTTTAAACCTTTTTGGCATACTGTTCCATTACTTTTTAAACACGTCTTTTGTATGATAATTTGGTGTAATTGTGGGGTTTGAGAAAAACGCAGGCGTGGACTGGATCATCAGCACTTTGGAGCATTGTGGCAGCTGGTTGCAGGACTGTGCTATAGCAGTGTAGTAGGCTGCTCAAACGAGGTTTTGGGATTTGGTGATGTTCTGATCGCAGAAGACTAGAGCGATATTCGAAGGGTAGGGCTCTAATCGAAGCAAAGAACGTAGCCTTCATATGCTGAAGAGTTATATTATGATTGAAGAATCATGTTCTGAACCATGTTTGCAAATTCTGACTGTGCTCACGTGGAGGCTGGCCCAGAAGTTCTAAAGTATCATATTTTCTTAACACTTAGAAAATTTTCTAAGTGTTTAGAAATTTGATTTTTTCAAAGAAATTTCTGACTTCTGATTTTTGATGAACCAATTTCATGTCGTGATGAAATATGATTGTTGAAACTTGATTTTTGATCCAAAAGTCAAAGTTTGACTTTTCAATATGTTTTTGACCATTTTTCCCTTGTGAATAACTTTCTTAGAAAATTGTAATCCAAGAGTTGAAACTTGATAGAAGTAAAATTGAGGGTCCAGGATGATCCTTTGAGAAATGAGAGGGAAAATTTTGGGGGACAACACAAGTCAAGAGCTGATTATGTGCGGAGGATCATCAAAAGTTTGAATACTTTAGAGGTTATTCTGTGGAATTTGACCTAATCTCAAAATGGTTTGGCCCAACCTCCAAGGATCATAACTTCTTATATTCTTGACATTTTGAGTCGATTCTTTTTGTACATTGTCACGAAGGATGTCATCTACAGGTTTACTTCAAATATTGAGGGAAAACTGTGTTTAGAAGACCTTGAAAGTTATTGAATTATCATAGGTCATTTTATTGATTTAGAATGTTCTTAACTTCTAATTTCAACTCATGCCATAATTGTTTTCTCAGGACTATGATTCTCATGTTGAGATCTTTCATTGAACAAGATGTTAAGTTTGGAGATTCATGTTGAGTTCGAACAAGATGTTGCTTATAATACAAGTCACCACGTTGGAAATTGATTTAGGATCTTGGTGAAAATGATTTGAGGATTCTTTTGAATAATGTCTTTCATTTCAATTCAAGCTAGCAAAGCATTACGCAATATCACAAGTTTCGTCCAAATTCTTTATGGTTCATTCACGTGAATTATTTTGAATTCAAGGTATCAAATACAAGTTCACTTAAATTTGCTCGAATTCATTCAAGCTTCCAATATTCGAGCCTCATTGGAATTCAAACATTATAAAATTGTGTTTTGATTCATGGGTTCTCTAAGTTACAATTCTCATGAACCAAATCAAGTTGACAAACCTAATTCAAAGTTCATGGTTATTCATTTATTTTCAAGCATATCATTATTCAAACCCAAGACTTTTCAACATGAAATTTCTTACATCTATTCAAGCATTAAAGTTCCATGAGATAAATCAACATTACTTCTTAAAAGTTGCAAGAACAAAGTGCAATACTTTTTCTTAGTTGCATTACAAATAAAGATAATTCAAGTTTCTACAAATTTTCAAGTTACAATAAAAGGAAAATAAATCTCAAGTTCTTATGCCTAAAGCGAATTCATCCATATAATTACAAAAGAGGTTGAAGGAGTTACCAAAGAAATCATAAGTCTATGCTAATTTGTTTCTAATCTTCAAGGCCTATGCTTAAACTTTATAATCTAAAACCATGCTACATCATGCTAAAAAGGCCTCACATAAGTCCAAGGCTTGCACCAAACTATCCAAACCTACAAAATCCTTGCCAAACCTGTTCACAGGACAACCCAAAATTAGTCTCGGCTACAACCTATCTACACCAATCCACAACATAACAAAACATGTTGCCCTGCATCAACCTGCTGTAAAACAGACCAAAAACATTTCCTTGTATTATACAGTAAAAACCTATTGTCTGTTCTGCTACTACTAGCCCAAAACCATGTCAAAAACAATCTACAATACTGCTCTATAAACCAGCAAAATCCTATACATATCAACCCAAAAACAATGTCAGAACAGCCCTGTATAACCTGTGTTTCTTACTGTCAAAGCTTGTCCACTCCCCTCCAAAAACTATCAACATTATACACAAATAACACATATCAAAACCTGCATCCCAAAAGCAAAAAATGAGCATGTCAAAAATTTTCAAATTGACCGAAACTTTCCCGCCAAATTCCCCATTAATTCCTCTATATCAACCACCCTCTGTTCATAATTGACACCATATACACACAGAAAAATACAGGCAACAGAGAGTTCACTGATAAGAGACGAAAAATTCAAAAAGAAAAACAGCAGAGAAAACCAAAGAAGAAAACCTCATAGACTCGAGTTCACTCACTCACCAATTCATGTACCTTTCCATAACTCTCACATTTACTTACCTCTAACCACCTCCAACATAAATTTCTTCATTCTGTAGGGATCCAGAACTCCAACCGAGCCTTATACCACAAGACTCCCTTTAAATGCCACTAAACCATCAATAATACAACCTTCAAATCTCCAATACCCTCCAACCTTCAGTTTCAAACCTGCAACGCATAAGTAGTAATTCATCACTAACAATTATAGAAAACCTTTAAAACAACTTGAAACTTACAACAAATTCGACTCTTCACTCTTCACAACACCTTCATACCCCAACCAACACCATCATCTCTAATGATCTTCCCGACAATTCGCACAGGGAGGCAAAATAAATTCATAGAAAACAAATCCTAAAATGAAGGAAGGAGATTGAGAACAAAGACAAAGGAGAATCGAAAGCAAAAAAATCAGAACAAACATACCCGGATTCAGGTAGATTTCTAGTTATTTATGTTGCTTGTTTTCTCTTCAATTGCAAATCTTGTAAATGGGGAACTCCGGGTTTTGATTTGGGAATGAGGGTTTATGTTGTGTGCTCTTGTTTTTATCATTTTTTCATGTAAGAAATTTTAACCTTGAGAGCAGAGGGATATCGAGAGAGAAGAAGAGAGGGTGAGACGACGAAGAGAGCGTGAGAATAAGAGAAAATTGAGAGAGTTTGAGGGAGTATATTGAACAAAAATTTAAAGAGCATAGATTGAGAGTGTGAATCGGAAAAGAGCAAAAGGGTTTGAGGAATTTTGGTGTTATTGAGCGATTGAGAGATGAGATGAGAGAGGGAATATTAGAGTTAACAATGAGAGGGAGAGATGAACAAAAGAGTGAGGATAGAGAAAGGAAAAGCGTGAGTTTGACAGAAATTCACGTGAATGAGATGTGAGAGGGAAGAACAGGGTTGAGAAGGAGGTGGGATGAACAGAGGGATGCATGTGATTTTTGGATTGGGAATTTAAAAAAAAAAAGATAACACTTTTGTTTTAAATAAGTTAATTGGGAAAATAATTAGAATTAAATTACAAATTAATTTTTTCCCCTTCCCAAAGCTCACATCAGCGACGCCCTTTCCCCTTAAAATTAGGGTTCCAAAATAAAACCCTCCATATTCCCTCTTAGATGGGTTCGGGTTTTGGCCTAGCCCAACCCATTTTACAAGTTTTGGTTTTTATAGTTTTTTAGTAGTATAATAAATGAATGAAGTGAAATGGTGCAGTGGTCAAAGCCTTGTGTGTGCAAACTATTGGTCCTGAGTTGAACACCCACAAGGACCATTTTTTTTACTTTCTTTTCTATTTCCTTTGTTTTTTTCCTAATAAAGCTTATTCTTATTTATTTGTTTAATCCTCTTCTTTTAATAAATGATTAAATATCAAATATTTATTTTTTCTCTTGATATCAATATTTTTATTAAGTTAATAAAAATATTAGATTTTATTTCTTTATTTGGTCGATTCTTGACAATATATTCCCTTAAGAGATTCTACGAAATGATTAGCCATTTTGTGTCGAATTAGACCTTAGGTTAGAACCCATGCATGACAACATTATGGTAGATTTTCCCCTTAGACTTTTCTCTTATAAATATTAAAACAAAAACTTCTTTCTTAATCAAAAAATACAAAAACAATTAATCATTATCTAACCCATTTCCCATTTAACAAAACATTCAACAAATCAAAAATTTCCTCAAAAGGGCTTGTTATCTCCGTTCTACCGCGATACCCCGTGCCTATTGCTAGAATGTGTGCGTTAATATCGCCCACTAAAAAAACACCAACAAACCAAAATTTTCTAAAGAACTACGGTGTTTTAATTCCTTCACTGGATACATAGGAAAAGGGTTACGAGACCCTCACGAATGCACTAATAAAGAACCATTACTTTCCCCTTAGCAAGTATAGTTATAGATAGACACAGCTGTGATACGGTGGGAGAACTGACTTGAGGTTTTGCGTTTGTTTTTGCAAATGTTTCGGTTGAGCAAGATTCGCCACCGACTTTTTATTTTATCCTAAGTAAAGGTTAAAAAGCACAGCAAAATCCTTTGAGATGTTTTCTTGGGTTCGGGGAGTAGATTATAGAAAGGGAAGGTATTAGCACCCTTTCTATCCATGGTTATCCATGGGCTCTTAGTTACTTGCTTAGATCACTTGCCTTTGATTTTTAATTGCTTGAAATGGTGTGTGTGTGTATGTGTGTGTGTGTTTTGAAAATGTTTTGAAAAAAGATGCCTTGTCTTAGGCAACCATTGAAATGACTCGTGTTTGAGTGTTTTACAAAGGTGTGTATCTTTTCGAAAAGATGTTTCAAATGTTTTTGGAAGTTTGTTTTTGAAAGTGTTTGTGGAGTGTGGTTTGAAAAGTAGGCAAGTGTTTTTGCAAGTTTGATCAAGTAACTAAGAGTCGTCTACCCCTAAATTTACTCAAAGGTCTTTCTCATGTTTTAACCCTTTTTAACAATTTTGTTCCACCATTGTATTTGGTGGACAATCTTGCGTTAGGATGTTTAACGGGACAGGCGCGGGTCATCGTATGGACCATGAATGCAATGGTGCCAAGTGTCTTTGGCAATTTTGCTTGAACAGACTATGATCATTTTGATAGGCAACTTTCGAAAGCGTCATCGAGGGACTATGATCATTTTGAATTGTTTTGCCAAAGAAACTCGACGTGCAAGCATGGCCCATTTTGGAAGGCAACAAGCGGGATTACCCTAGGGGTGCAAGTGTGATTGTGTATTCATGTATTTGTTTTGTATTAGGTTATCTAGCGTTTGATTTTATGTACATAAAAACCCTAGGTCTAACCATGGTATATTTGAAAGCGATAAATTGCGGGAATTTAAAGTCTATGCTATTACAAATAAGTATCCGGAAGTGGGGGTACAAATATTTACAAATGGGGATGAGACTTATTGGGAGAATAATGTCCAAATAATTTACAACCAAATCGAATTGCGCAAATGTAATATGTAGTGTATAGCAATATATAAGAATAAAGCAAATGTGTATGTATCAATGTATTTGTGTAAGTGTATGATTTATTTACAAGTACGAAATGTGAACTTAATGAAGAAATTAAGTATTTTATTTATGTATTATTGTCTTCTCTTTTTTTGATTTTTGTTAATTATGTACAAACATTTTAAATGAAAAGAAAAAAAATATTTTAAGTTTAAGAAAAAGAAAATGTTTTAAGTTCTATGTATTAATGTTTTATGTTAGTATTTTTATGTACAAAACTTAGACTTAAAAAATAAACTTTAATAGAACTAAGTTTTTATGTCTTTTTAATTGTTCAAAGAAAATAAAATATAAACTATCCTAGAAAATTTTGTATATGTGTAAAAAAAGGGTTAAAATGTTTTTATTTACAAAAGAAACAATTTGTATTATAGTATTAGTATAAAAATTTAATGTAAAAAATAGTATATTAATTTGTTTAACAAAAAGATAAGATATGATTTATGTAAAAAAAAGAGATTAGTTTAGAAATTGAATGGGCTTGGTGGATTTGGCCCAAACTGAATTT
The DNA here is from genome assembly GCA_948472305.1 of Vicia faba. Lineage (NCBI taxonomy): Eukaryota > Viridiplantae > Streptophyta > Magnoliopsida > Fabales > Fabaceae > Vicia > Vicia faba. Next base: position 964,818,922 of record OX451740.1, read on the forward strand.
GTAAAGAATGGTGAAAGGGGGTATGCACGTCAGGAGGGAGGTGTGCGCCTGAAACGGGCTTAAGGCGTAAATGGGGTGAGGCCCAACGCTTGACATAAGTTTTAGGGTTCCAATTGTTTGTTCATTTGGGAACTAGGGTTTGTGAAACACAGAGGCATCGTTTCTCCATTGCTTCGTTCCTCTTCATCTTCCTCACCAAGCCACTGAGCTAAGCCTCTTCTTCACCTAAAGCCAACCAGCGCAACCTCCACTCCTTCTCCCTCCATGGGTCGTTCCAGTAGCGATTACACAAGGTTTGATTTCGTCTTAGCACATTTTTGAGGGTTTTGATTCATACATGTTTTGATTTTATAGATTCTAATTTCATATATCGTAATTTGTTTCCGTTGAAGCGCGTGAAAGGAGAGGAAAGAAGAGATACTACCTTAACCCTTAGAGACGGAGGAGGAGAGGATCGGAGGCGCTGTGGGTGGCTTGGGCAGAGGAACACGCGATGTTTGAGCTAGCTTGCTTCCTTGTACCTTTGCTTTGCTTCTTTAGGTTTAATGATGAACAAACTAAAAACCTTTGTATAACCACTTCCTTTCCTCTTCTTGTCTGCTTGGATGTTTGCCTCTGTACGTTGCTATGCTTGATACACTTTCAGTGATGATTTATCTGAGATGCCTTGAAATGTTTGATATATTTGCCTTTTCCTCTTCTACCTTTTGCCTCAGTTTCCTTGTACGTTTGCAAACTTGTATGCTTGATATGCTGATTTTTGATATGTTTCTGAGTATGCTTGAGTTGCCTTTTCCTCTTCTTCTTGTTGGCTTGCTGAGATACTTGATATGTTGGTTACTGCCTTGTATGCTTGTATGCTGATATTGATGCTTGCCCCTGTATGTTAACCCAGTGATGACAACATTCTGAGGGTTTAGAGTTTTGATTGGATTTTATGGATATGTTTAGGCTGAGCAGTTTAGAGCTTGTGTTTGGTTTGGGCTTCAGGCCTTGGCTTGCTTCAGGCTTTGGCTTGCTGTAACAGGTTTACTGGCTTTAGGTATTTAGAGACAGGTTAGGCTTTGTTGGCTTAACACTGTCTTGAAAGGGCTTGGCCTTTGACAGGTTTAGGTTTGAATCAGGTAAGGTTTTGGTGAGGTTTGGAGCTTTACTGGTTTATGTAGGTTGAGGGTTTGAGGCTTGATGTGTTTTAGACTGATGAAACAGGTTATGGCTTTGGAAGCTTTTAATGCAGGTTTCAAGCTTATGTTGTTTTGAAATTTCTATATTGCAGGCCTGTGTCAGGTTTATGCAGGATGTTTGAGGGCAGTAACAGGTTTAAGCTTCAAGGTTTGGCTTTGTCATGCTTCTTATTTGGAGGCTGGACAGGTTATGTGTGGCTTCTGCAGGCTTTGATGTTTTGAATGCAGGTTTAAGGTTTTGTTGTGAGGTTTGGAGGCCTTTGGCTTTTAGGCTTGCTTGGAGCAAGTTTTAAGGCTTCAAGTTTGTGGAGATAGTTTGCAATATCTTTTTTGTCTTACAGTTTGTGGTATCCTCTTTTTGTGATATCTCTCCTTTTTCTTGTACTGTGTTATTACAGTTTGTTTTATATCTCCTAAAGCCTAAAGCCTGTAAGCCTCTTTCTTCTTTTTTCTCCTCTCTCTCCAGTATTAAAGCATATTATATTGCTTATAATCTGTTTTCTGAAAAAGCAAATGGCCTTGAAAATTATGAAATTGAACCTTGCTTGCATTGTTGGTTTACTCTGCATATTCCTGCTTTCCTACATACTTTATGTACTTCTTTGAAAGCCCTTTGTACTTTGATATCTTTCCATATCCTTTTGGACAGCTTTGATATCTTTGGCTTAGTTTGACATTATGACTTTGTAGTTCAGTTTGGACTTTGTTGGCAATGATTTTGAAACTTTGAAATGTGCAGTTTGTTTGACCATTTTGAAATTGTGCAATATTACAACTTTATGCATTCATACTTTTTTGCAAGCATTTTTATCCCTCTTTGTGAACCGAGAGAAATCTCGTGATTTGCAGAGAGGGCAAACTGATTCCGGCCAGTTGCTTTTAATGATGATCTTTTTTATCTGTCTGCTCTTAATTATTTTGACTATATTTGACTTCTTTTTCTTTTCTTTTTTGCAGGTAAAGATAATTGAGCAAAGGAGCAGTGGATAGAAGATGAAGACTTAGGGATTTTTAGGATAGTTTTATTTCCATTTTAATTTATTTGTAATAGTATTAATGTAAATAACTGTAAATAAATTTACAGTATTTAAATAATATCTGTAACAAACAATTCAAAATAAATAAACATCCCCCTTTTTTTAATCAGTTAATTCTTCTTTCAATTCAATGTTCATTTAATTATTTGAATTTCTTAAATTAAAATAACTGAAAGTATCCAATTATTATGACTTAGAAAAATAATTAATAAACATTGTGGTCTTACCATTGAATTAATAATAAACCTGGCGCTCCAATTAAACAATGCACAATTAATCAAACCAATATCCAGATATTTATCTTTTTACTGATCAAATCAAACACTGTAGATTCTCAATTTAAGTACCTCAGCTTTCATCTCATCTCAAATCAATTGCCTTAGCCTTTACTGATTAAACAAAATACTGCAAGTCCTCAATTTAAATGTTTCAATCCAAATCTCAGAGTAAACTGAAAAGAACTGTAAAATTAATTCTTTTTGAGAATGCGCGCACAAAACCATGGTTCTTGGTTAAATGTCAAAGAAACGTCTGCCTGATCAAAACCTGAGCCAACTCAAACAACCCTTAGCAATCTGCCTGAATTGCTTTAAAATCAATGAAAACCCTAATTTTGTCTGACTAATAAGAAAAGTCTGTTTGACTGATTCTTACGCCAATCTGAAAAATCAGGAAAAGCCAGAAGCTGTGATTTCTTGTGGAAAAATACGAGTGCAAATTTTGGGGTACAACAGTTTCCCCTGTTCAATCTTCTTGAACCTGAAGAGTTAGATTGGCAAGTTTGCCTTTCGCGACTCGAAGGTAAAAGGAGATTGGACACTAGAGTGCCCAAAAATTTGCACTCGGTGATGTGATGGTAGAGGGAATGGGCTTACAGATGCCATTTGGTGATGGGCTTAAAGATGCCATCTGGTGACTGCTGGTAGGAGGATGGGCTTATAGATGCCATTTGGAAGTGTAATGGATAGTTGTGGAGATGGGCTTAAAGATGCCATCCGGGGTGTCGATCGCGTAAGAGATTCCTTAGCGAGAACTTGCGTACTTTGAGAAAGGAAGATGGTTTCCTGGCCTGCTACAGGTGTTGATCTTCAGTCTCCTCATGCAGATATGCCCTGGCTAGATACAGGATTCGAATCCGGAACTTCAAAGGTTGCTTACAGACGTGCCCTGGCTGGATACAGGTATCGAATCTGGAAATTGTCGTCTGCAGATATCCCCTGGCTGGATACAGGTGTCGAATCTGGAATTGTCATCTACAGATATGCCCTGGCTGGATACAGGTGTCAAATCTGGAAATTGTCGTTTACAGATATGCCCTGGCTGGATACAGGTGTCGAATCTAGAATTGTCGTCTACAAATATGCCCTGGATGGATACAGGTGTCGAATCTGGAATTGTCCTCTATAGATATGCCCTGGCTGGATACAGGTGTCGAATCTGGGAAATGTCGTCTATAGATATGTCCTGGCTAGATGCAGGTATCGAATCTGGAAAATCTTCATGCAAATATGCCCTGGCTGGATACAGGTATCGAATCTACAATCAATCACTCATAGATATGCCCTGGCTAGATACAGGTATCGAATCTGGAATTGCGATAGTTGATAGTAATCATTTTTGGATTGAACTTTTTCCTGAAAAGGCAAAACATTAGTTGTATGCAACGTCATGATGTATGAGATGCATGATGTCATGATGTTCTCAAAAATAAATGAGATCGTGTGATATGATGCGTATATGTATGTAAGCAGGATGTATGAAATGTGAAATGTCTATGAATCTATTTTCGTCTAGGAAAATAAATCCTTGACGAGTGCCGGGAACTCAAATCCTGGGCTGATGTCGAAGAGTAGAGTTCTTCGCTTCCGCTGGAGATGATGGTTGCAAGAATAAACCGGTAGGATAAGATGACTCCGTTGGGGAATAAACTTGTTGGAGAGATTACTCTGTGGGGAATGACTCTGTGGGAAGAGATACTTCGCTGAGGTTTTGATGAGAACTCCGTTGGGGATTCCACTGATAAGTTATGTTGGGGAATTTGATGAACTCTGCTGGGGATAGGAGAATCTTGACTGCTGTCGGGGAAAGTAATTCCTTGGCTGCTGCTGGGGGGGCAAGAATCTTTTGATTGTTGAAAGTGAGAAATCCTGGGGCCACTGTTGGGGAATCAGGAGCTTGGGTTGTATGCCAATCTACTGGGGATTCTTGTCTTGAGAAGATCTTCACCGAGGAATATTCGAATATTCTGTGAGGAACTGAGAATGAGAGTCTTCACTCTGCTTGGGGATTGATAGTTGGAAGTTTTAGCTCCGCTGGGGATTGACAGTTTTGGCTCCACTGGGGATTTTGAAACTTGATTCTGAGGGGAATTAGATTCTGTAAGGCTCTCTGGTTGGGGATTACAAAACTCTTTTGAGTTTGAGAAGGAACCGGTGTAGGGTTTCCTGATGATGAGTCTGTGTAAAACTACATCTTGGATTTGAGATCGTGTCTGGAGCGTATCTGAAACTGTATCTTCCGACAGGTGATGAAGGAACTGTTGAACACTTTTTACATTCGAATGCCCCAAGTGGTGATGAAGGAGACTCTTTATGTAGATAATTTCCTGGCTTGTTACAGGTGTTGATCCACAAACAGTCGTCCACATATATTTTCCTGGCTTATTACAGGTGTTGATCTGGAACTTAAGAAATGTTGGTCAAAGAGATATTGTCCTGGCTTGTTTCAGGTGTTGATCTCTGACTTGAGAAAGAAAGATAGTTCCCTGGTGTAGCGATAAAAAATGTAGCGGGGTAAATCGGAGATCGAATTATTGATTAATTCGTCTCACAAAAGCAAGAGTCGCCACCGCGCTTTATTGTTTCCAAAGGAAAAGGGAAAAGAGCGAAATAAAACCATAAATATGCAATGTAAATAATATAAAAAAAATACAAAGCGTTTTTGAAAAGAGATCTTATGGTTCGGGGGTTGGTTATACAATGGGAAGGTACTAGCACCCAATGCATCTATAGTACTCTATAGGAACCTTTTGAAATATCTGTTTTATTTAAAATTGATTGCTTGATTGAAAATAAATCGTTTTAGCCGAAACGGGATACGGACGGGTTTTTGAAGATACGACGACCTAATGTCGAAGTTTTTGCTTAAAGGGCATAAATTTTGAAAAGGGTGAATATTTGAGGAAAAATTATCCTAAGTTTTAATGAAATGCGAAAGTTCGCGCAGTTAGACTTGAGGACATGAAGTCAACAAATTTACTGTTTTTTCCTTTGGATTTAAGCATAAACAGAATAAACAAATAAATAAATACACGGACACAATATGTGAATAACGATTAAATAACGATAATTTAAATGATAGACTAAATGATGCAAATAATGTATTTTTTATGATTTTTTGTTTAATGTTAACGGGAAGAAAGTATTTTTAAATTTTTTACGCATTTTGATAAGGATAAAAAGCAAGAGAATTATTTAACGAGGACGTAATGTTTTTTAGTTTTAAGTCATTAAGTTTTTTGATATATTTTGATATTAATATTAATAAATCAAGAAAACGAATTAATAAAATATTTTTTAAGTTTTTCTATTTTTTATATGTTTTAGGATTTTGTTTGATAACGATGTAAGAGGAGAATTAATAAAATATCTAAATCCTTAAACTCTATATTTTTTTATGTATAAAAATACTTATTCAAAAGATTAAGGGGTTCTAAATTAAGTTAAAAGTTAATAATTTACCTTAATGAAATAAAATTAAAACTCTTAAATTAAATCCAAAATTAAACTAAGAGGTCAAATTAATTAATAAAAAAACTAGTTAGACATATCTTTTTATTTTTATTATACTTATCAATTAATTAACATAAATAATAATTTTAAAAGAAAGGATTAGAGGAAATAAAAAGTGATAAAAAGTGTATCAAAAATAAGAAATAAAAAAACAAGAAAGGTATATGGGCTAGCTGGTTGAAGGCCCATGCAGAATCCAAAGTGGGGGGGGTGCAGAAGCAGGTCGTGGGCTTAAGGAGAAGAAATGGGATGAGGCCCATATATTTTACAAAGTGTTTTAGGGTTAATTTGTGTTTAACAAAATGGGGATTAGGGTTCTGCTAGGCAGAACGGCGCATCTCTCTTCTCTTTGATCTTCTTCGCGTTTTCTTCTCCACATTTTGCCTCTGAATTTGCTATCTCTTCTTGCCATGGCCACCCACTCCAACTCCTCTTCCCTCCAGCCGAACGAAAGAGAGGACAGCTACGGATTCGGTAAAATATGCTTCTGATTTGTTAACACTTGGTTTCGTTTTTGCATGTTGATTCTGATTCCACGATTTTTATTCTGTTTAATTCTTATTGTTGATTTTTATTGTTGATTGAGGTACCAAAGAAGTAAAAAGGGAGAGGGCATCGTTACCTAAGCGGAGATGGAGGAGGAGGTAGGGAGCGAAGGAGGCCAGGCGGCGAGGAGAGGAGAAGCGCGAGCTCGCTTCGGTGACCGGTATTACGCGATTTCTTTCTTCTTCTTGTTGATACTGTACTGTGATCTTTTCCCTTCTTCGTTTGCCTTGGTACTGTATTTTTGTTTCTCCTCTTCTTCTTAACCGTGCTGCTGTACGATATGCATTGGCCTGTGATAATGTTTTTTTTTTTAGGCTTTGAGTTGTATGCTTTGAATGGCCAGTGATGGTAACACTGAGGCCTTGTTCGTTGCCTTCGAAGTTGGTTCTGGCTTGGATCGTTTCAGGTTTTTGATTGATGATGTTCAGGCTTGGGTAATAAATTTGACATGTTTATGAGTATGGTGGTTTCGTGTTGGTTGGACAGGTTGATGGAAACAAAGGAAATAGGTCTTTTTGCTAGGCCATATTGGTTGTATGGTTTGAATTGGTTTTGTATGAAATTGTTTTTTTGGTATCTATTCGACAGTAGGATGATGATGTTGGCTTGAAGGCTCAATCAGTTTTGCAAGGTTTAGGCCATATGGTCAAGATGGTTTTTGACAGTAGTGGGATAATTATGCAGGTCTGCTGGTTTTGTGTGAGATTCTTGATAACTATATTTTTCTAAGTTTTTGAAGGCTTGGATATATGATTCTGATATGATTTCTTTTTGGTTATTTGTGTTATAACAGTTTTCCCTCCCCCTTGTTTACGTTACAGGCTGGAAGTTTTGAAATGCTTTCCCTCTTCCTGGGCATTCTGCACTAGACTGTCATCTCCAATTTGTTTCTATTCTTCTTTTATGTTTTTATCTCTACTGGCTATATTTTACAGTTTGTCTTGTATATCCTTTTCCTGCCTATGCCAAGCCTGTAAAACCCACACTTCTCCCTCTCTTTTTCTCTCTCAGCACAGCTTTGACAAAAATGTGATAGGCTGTACTTTTCTGAAATTGCAAATGGCCAGAAAATGATGAAAATAAGGAATGTCAACATTGCTTGCATATGTAGTTAAACTGCATGTTTTTGACTTCTAATGCAATAGCTTGTTTTGTTTTTTACTATGTGGGCATAGGTTTACGTTGGCATGCTTGCATATGTTGAGATCATGCAGGGACTTTGTATGCTGTATGTTTTTTTGAAATATGCATTTGGATTTTGAAAAATGCAGTTAATTTAAAACATGCAATTTTTGGACAAAAATAAACTTGTGCATTCGTTTAAAAATTCCTTTCTTTTTTGTGAACCGGGAGAAATCCCGTGATTTGCAAAAAAGAGTAACTGATTCCGGCCATTGCTTTTAATGATGAACCTTAAATAATTTCGCTTTTAATTATTTGTTCGAATTCTAATCTCTTTTAATTTTGCAGGTAACATCAAGTGAGCAGACAAAAACGCATTGGATCGGATGTTTTAGAATTAGGAATATTAGATTAATTTTTTTATTTCATTTTAGCTTTGTAAATTTATTATTGTAATTTTGTTGTAATAGATACAATGTTTACATAATAATTGTACAATTAGAAAAAATGAATAAAAAATCCAATATTCGCCAATTAATTTCTTCTTTCTCTTTAATTATTTATTTTATCGTTTACAATTCTTTAATCGTATAATAATTGAAAACGAATTCCAACTACCTACATTCAGAATAATAAACAGATAAATAAATAATTATCATTGATCAATTAATAGCCTCAATTATTTAATTCATCATCCATAACTTTCTAAATTATAATAATTAAAATAGAGTTTCAATTATTTAACTTAGAATGACAAATGATTAAATAATCGTTATTGACCAATGAGCTTTTCCGAATATTTATTATATTATTCATAAACCTTTAAATTATGTAATAACTAAGAATGAATTCCAGTTATTTAAATTTAAGATAGTGAGTAATAAATAAATACTGTCTGCACAATTAATGCGCCTCTTCTCTAATGTTTATTTTATTATCTATACATCTTTAAACTACATAATAATCGAAAACGAATTTCAATTATTTAAATTTAAGATAATAAATAATTAATAAACATCATTTTAGCACGAATCGATTAAATGATTTAATGTTCAACATAAATAGCTCTTGGCCTGAAAAAAGTTATGAATTTTAAAATCGATGGATCAAAACACTTGTAATGTAATGATGCAGGTAGGAGACGATATCTTAGGTCAAAATTTGGGGTACAACAGCTGCCCCTATTTAAGTTTCTTCTATCCGGAGATATGAAGATTGAAATCTTCGTTTCGACGAGATTGAAGGTACTTAAATACATAACTACGCAAATTTTGTCCTAAGATGCCGTCGTCATGTTTGATATGAATGCAGCGATCGAACTCACAGAGAAAGATATTGTATGAAACAAGACACTGTTGGGGGAATCGAACACCAACAAAGCACAGCGGCATGGATTATACATTACTGGGGAAACAAGCTATCGACTTCAAACGACAGACTCCTGACAGCGAATAAAATCGAGGGAATACGACCTCTAACCCTAACAAAGAGAGCATCTTGCATAGGCCATAACAGATCATTGATCCAAAACAGTGAGTTCGCAACTCAAGGTCGATGATAGACAGAGAGTATCAAATTACTGATAACTGATTACCGACTTCTGGAGGTATAGATTCGTAACAGACTTCTCTGCTAGATTTTCAGAGATATACTCATTAATGCTGAAGTAATAAGATTGTAGATACGAAAGTTGTTCAAATAAAGGAAACTGCCACTTGCTGTCGTCCAAAGAAAATACCGATAACATACAAGTTGCTCAAATAAAGAGGCTACCGCTTGTTGTCATCCAAAGAAAATACCGATAATATACAAGCTTCTCAAATAAAGAAGCTGCCGCTTGCTGTCGTCCAAAGAAAATACCGATAATATACAAGCTGCTCAAATAAAGAAGCTGCCGCTTGCTGTATTCCAGAAAAGTAGTAACGTACTGGTAACTCATGAAGAGTTTGCTGCTTGTCGCTTTCGAAAAGATAAAATGATGCACTAGTAGCTCGTGAAGAACTGCTGCTCGGCGCTTTCAAAAATAAACAACGCATTAGTAGCTCATGAAGAACTGCTGCTCGGTGCTTTCAAAAAGTAAATGATGCACTAGTAGCTCATGAAGAACTGCTACTCGGCGCTTTCAACAAGTAACGTACAAGTTGCTCATGAAGAGCTGCCGCTTGTCATTTTCCAACGGTGTCTATAACGTACAAGTTGCTCATGAAGAGCTGCCGCTTGTCGTTTTCCAACGGTGTCTATAACGTACAAGTTGCTCATGAAGAGCTGCCGCTTGTCGTTTTCCAAAAACAAATAGGAGGAAATTGCGATGATACTGGCAGAGAATAAAATCCTCGTCAAAGAGAACCCTGAATCAATCCTTCCCGAGGAGATCATATACTTTAACATGCAAAATAAATGCACCAACTGTCTGGGTCGCGATTTCACTGGAGAAAATCAAAGAGATAGTCTATGCAAGAGGCAGCAACTTCATCCAGGGATAACCCAGAAAGAAAACAGTCAAACAAGACTCCACCCAATGAGAAAGTAACTCAATTGGGGAATTTATGTTATTCAGAAATGGACAAGGTAAGCTGAATCAAAATCAACCACGAGGGTTAGCTCCGTTGGGGGAATTTAGAAAAGAAACACATTTTCTGCCTAAGCTAACTTTCTACCTGGAAAGAACCTATGTACGTTATTTGAATAAACAAAGTACGACCCAAAATCAACGGCAAATGTGGATGTGCATGCTGATATAAGTGTAAATGAATAAATGAATGTTATGCTGACAAAACAGACAGACGGAATAAGATGGAGATAACAAGACGTCACAGCAAAATAGATACTCGGCCAATCTTGAAAAGACGGAAGATAAACGGAACTGGAAACACAAAGCAACGTCGGAGGGTATCACGCTACAAGGTTCAAGTCTTCTGAGGAGAAAAGCATCCAAATCCAATCTTCTAACACCAATAGACCACGGTATGAGACAAAGCGTACTAAACTTCAGAAATCGCCCAAATAGAGATAGCCAAAACAATGCTTAACTGGGACAGCTGGGGAGTCACCAAACTTAGTACCCCGAAAAAAACACAAGTTTACACAACCAACACCTCATGACGATTTTGAAACGAAACATGCTCATCATGCAAGGATGAACTACTGTACTGCTTTGCATTTCATGCCTTGTCCATCCTTGGAACAGACTGTTAATATTCCTTTCGTTATTCACGACACATTTTTTTAAAATAAGAACATTTTAATTAAATTTGTTTCAAGTATTTCCATAAAAATTAAAATTTTGCCCACAAAAGGTAAATGCTCAAATTTCATTAATAAGAGGTAGTTCGCTAACAACACGACTCCAACAGTTTACAAAAGTTTGGGAAGTAGTGCATGAAAGAAAGGGTTACACAAAAACAATGATCACTATTCTCCCTAACAACTTCGAATTCCGAAATGTGTTCAAATGCCAAGACTGGTCTGACCAAAAGCTCGCTTAAGCGAAATACTTCTTGACTGCATCGGCGTTCATGGGACGCGGAAGATCTTTACCGTCCATATTGGTGAGAATCATGGCACCCCCAGAGAAGACTTTCTTAACAACATACGGTCCTTCATAATTCGGAGCCCACTTGCCCCTAGAATCAGGTTGGAAAGATAATATTTTCTTGAGTACAAGGTCACCTTCTCTGAACTCGCGCGGTCGAACCTTCTTATCAAAAGCCTTCTTCATCCTCTGCTGATACAATTGACCGTGACACAAAGCCGTCAATCTCTTCTCTTCAATTAAATTCAACTGATCATATCTACTTTGACACCATTCAGCCTCAGAAAGTTTAGCTTCCATCAACACTCTCAGAGACGGAATCTCAACCTCCACGGGGAGGACTGCTTCCATACCATAAACTAGGGAAAATGGGGTCACGCCTGTTGAAGTTCGAACTGAAGTACGGTATCCGTGTAAAGCAAACGGAAGCATCTCATGCCAGTCTTTATAAGTTACCACCATCTTCTGGATAATCTTCTTGATATTCTTGTTAGCAGCTTTAACAGCCCCATTCGTCTTCGGTCTGTAAGGAGAAGAATTATGATGTTCGATCTTGAACTCTTCACAAAGCTCTCTCATCATCTTGTTATTCAAATTCGAACCATTATCAGTGATGATCTTGCTCGGGATACCGTATCGACAAATGATCTGATTCTTGATAAATCTGACTACCACCTGTCTGGTTACATTAGCATAAGACGATGCTTCCACCCACTTAGTAAAATAATCAATCGCTACCAAGATGAAACGATGACCATTTGAAGCTTTGGGTTCAATCATTCCAATCATGTCAATGCCCCACATAGAGAAAGGCCAAGGTGAAGATATGACATTGAGGAGAGTCGGCGGCACATGCATCTTGTCCGCATAAATCTGGCATTTATGACACTTCTTCACATATTTGCAGCAATCAGATTCCATTGTCATCCAATAGTAACCAGCTCTCAACATCTTTCTAGCCATTGCATGTCCATTGGCATGAGTGCCAAAGGATCCTTCATGTACTTCTTGCATTAGCATGTCTGCTTCACGTCTGTCTACACATCTGAGCAACACCATGTCATAATTCCTCTTATACAAAACTTCTTCATTGAGAAAGAAACTGCTTGCTAATCTTCTCAACGTCTTCCTATCTTTATTGGATGCCCCAGGCGGGTACTCTTGAGTTTGAAGAACATGTTTGATGTCATAGAACCACGGTTTGTCGTCGGTGACCTCTTCCACTGAAAACACATGAGCAGGTCTGTCAAGGCGCATAACTCGGATTGTAGGCACGTCGTTCCAATCATTCACTTGAAACATTGAAGACAAAGTAGCTAAAGCATCAGCCATTTGATTCTCATCTCTAGGGATATGATGTAATTCCACTTTGTTGAAGAAAGTTAACAACCTTCTAGCGTAGTCTCTGTAAGGGATCAAACCCGGATGGCGAGTTTCCCATTCTCCTTTGATTTGATTAATTACCAATGCCAAATCTCCGTAAATATCAAGAATCTTGATCCTTAGATCCACTGCTTCTTCGAGACCCATAATACATGCCTCATACTCCGCCATGTTGTTCGTGCAGTCAAACTTCAGTCTCGCCGTAAATGGGATATGAGTGCCTCGGGGAGTGACGATGATTGCCCCAATTCCATTTCCATAAGAATTCACAGCTCCGTCAAAAATTAAACCCCAACGGGATTCAAGATCAGGTCCTTCTTCAGGTAACGGCTCTTCACAGTCTTTAGCTTTCAAATACATAACATCTTCATCTGGGAAATCAAACTTGATGGACTGATAGTCTTCAATTGGTTGGTGAGCCAAATGATCGGCTAAAATACTCCCTTTGATCGCTTTCTGAGTGTGATACTCAATGTCATATTCAGATAACAACATCTGCCAACGGGCTATTCTTCCAGACAAGGCGGGCTTCTCAAAGATATACTTGATCGGGTCCATTTTGGAGATCAACCAAGTAGTGTGATTAATCATATACTGGTGTAGACGGCGAGCAGCCCAGGCTAAAGCACAACAGGTTTTCTCAAGCAATGAGTACCGAGACTCACAGTCTGTGAATTTCTTACTCAAATAATATACGACATGTTCCTTTCTTCCAGTCTCATCTTGTTGACCAAGCACACATCCCATGGAATCTTCCAATATAGTCAGGTACATGATCAAAGGTCTTCCTTCCACCGGAGGAATCAAAATGGGAGGTTCAAGCAAATATTCTTTGATACTATCAAAAGCTCTCTGACAATCTTCTGTCCACACACATCCTTGGTTCTTCCGGAGAAGCTTGAAAATCGGCCCACAAGTAGCAGTCATATGAGATATAAACCTAGAAATGTAGTTCAGTCTCCCAAGGAATCCTCTTACTTGTTTTTCTGTCTTGGGCGCGGGCATTTCCCGAATAGCTTTGACCTTATCAGGATCTACCTCAATACCTTTCTGACTGACAATGAAACCCAAAAGTCTTCCAGAACGAACACCAAAAGTGCACTTGTTGGGATTCAGACGGAGTTTGTACTTTCTCAAACGCTGGAATAACTTCAACAAATGTTCCAAGTGATCCTCCTCCGTTTGTGATTTGGCAATCATGTCATCCACATACACTTCGATCTCCTTATGCATCATGTCATGGAACAAAGCAGTCATGGCCCTTTGGTATGTTGCACCAGCATTCCTCAAACCAAACGGCATAACCTGATAACAAAATGTTCCCCACGGTGTAATGAAAGCGGTCTTCTCCATATCTTCCGGCGCCATCTTGATTTGATTGTAACCAGAGAAACCATCCATGAAAGAAAAGACTTTGAACTTGGCGGTACTGTCGACCAATACGTCAATATGAGGTAATGGGAAATCATCCTTCGGACTAGCTCTATTCAGATCTCTCTAGTCTACACACATCCGAACTTTGCCGTCTTTCTTAGCAACAGGCACGATGTTGGCTAACCACTGAGGATAGACCGACGTAACAAGGAAACCTGCGTTGATCTGTTTTTGAACCTCCTCTTTAATCTTGTCAGCCATGTCGGGACGAGTCGTTCTCAATTTCTGCTTGATCGGTGGACACTCAGGTCTCAACGGTAAACGATGCTCTACAATGTCATTGTCCAACCCTGGCATATCTTGGTAGGACCAAGCAAACACGTCAACATACTCTTTGAGAAGCTCCAACATCTTCTCCTTAACTTCCGGGATAAGCAATGCTCCAACTTTGACTTCCTTTCTATCTTCTTCATCACCCAAGTTGACCAACTCTAAAGGCTCTTCAAATGGTTGAATGACCTTCTCATCATGCTCAAGCAAACGGGAAATCTCAACAGGAACCTATTCATCATCCTCTTCTTCGGCTCTGAATACAGGGAATTCAAAGTTGGGAGAGGGCATAGGATCATTGTTTTCGATGGTTAAGTCATGGACTAATCTGCACATATGATTATGCTTTATTTTAGAAATCGATTTGTGCAAATAAAACAAAATGTTATTAATTAATCTTCATTGTTATTTCCCAGAAAAAGTGAAAAATAAAACAGCAGTGGACAAAATAACATTTTTATTCATTAAAGGGGAAATACTTGAAACAAAAAGCCCAGACATTTCTCTTTTGCCTTGGGCAGAGCAAAAGGAGTTATTTTTCATAGCCCGACACAAAATACGTTTCGCCTTGGGCAGAGCGAATTTTTCAAAGGAAAATAAACAAAACATTACTCGGAAATGTGCATAACCACAGGAACATCAACAGCTATCCAGTTTTGGCAAGCCAATCCAGACGTCACAAACACGGGAAAATCCTCCTCGGAATCATCATCTATGATAGCATCAACCTCAGGATGTACAAACCCTGCACTTCGGAAAACCTCTTGAATCGGACGAACAACCACCTCCTTCTTGACCCTTGCAGATAATGGACGAAAACCCAGACCTTCCCCAGACTTGTTCTCGGGTAATGTCAACACCTGGCCCCATCCTTCGGCCGAACCACTTTCCACCACTCGCCGCGCATCCTCAAAAGAAGAGATGGATGCCCCTTGCTTCTTCACTGTATTCTTAGCAACAGATAAGCCCTGGAACTGGGTCCCCACATCCTCGTCAGCATCAATAAAAGAAAATGATGATAAATGGCTTACCACCATAGCCTGTTCTCCCCCAATCATCACTAGCTTCCCATGTCTTACAAACTTTAGCCTCTGATGGAGAGTAGAGGTGACTGCCCCGGCATCATGGATCCAGGGACGACCCAATAAACAACTGTAGGCAGCACGGATGTCCATCACTTGGAAAGTGATTTGAAAAGTATGGGGGCCAATCACTATGGGAAGGTCCACTTCACCAATAACTGTCTTCCTGGAACCATCAAATGCTTTAACAATTACTCCACTAGGCCTCATAGGAGCACCTGGATATGAAAGCCGAGACAACGTAGTCTTGGGCATCACATTCAACGACGAGCCCGTATCCACCAACACACTTGATAAGGTATCGTTTCCACAACTTACTGAAATGTGCAAAGCCATATTATGGTTTCTCCCCTCCTCCGGGAGTTCTTCATCACTGAAACCCAGATTGTTACACGAAGTTATATTTCCCACAATCCCATCAAACTGATCAACTGTCACATCATGGTCTACGAACGCCTGGTCCAAGACCTTCATCAAAGCTTCTCTATGTGCACCAGAATCTCTCAATAAGGCAAGCAAGGAAATCTTGGAAGGTGTTTGCAAAAGCTGGTCCACAATCTTATACTCACTCCTTTTGATAAGCTTTAGGATCTCATCCTCTTCAGGGTGAGGGATAGGTTCACTGGATCGGCCTATCTCAACCCTTGGTTCAACATTTCTTACTGGAATCTCCGCCAGTATGGGCCTCCTAACTTGAACTTCTGGTCTCCTCGACAGTACTGCTGCAAAAACACGCCCACTTCTTGTAACTCTACTCACATCGGCAATGCTAACAAAAGACGGTCTGGTTGGTATGGGGACTTCTACCCCATTCTCAATCATTGTGGCGTTATACTTGTACGGCACAGCTTGGTCTGAGCTGTAAGGCACAGGGCCAGGTGGGTAAATAATCAAAGGATCAACAGGCGCAACCTGACTGTTGTAAGCAATCTCTACTGATTCTGGAAAATTAAATTGTGGTGTGATAACATTCACTTCATCTTCCGGATTTCGGTCATAGGTGATAGTGATAATTCTCTGATCTAGCAACTTTTGAATATCCTCCTTCACAATAGGACAATCATCCTCTCTTGAACAAAACTCACAAACGTCATAATCGTGCTGGTGCCTAACAAAGGCAAGTCTTCTCAAACTCTGATGTAACCTGATCAATGGTTCTCTTATGTGCTCGACTTGAAAAACCCGAAACTTCCCCAGACAACCTTCCACCATATTCACTGAAGCTGCCCCATGTCGAGGCAAAGGGTTATCTCTAACATTTGGATTAACATCCTTAAAAGACAAAATACCATTCTTAATTAATCTCTGTACGTCCGCCTTCAGAGCAAAGCAATTCTCAAGGTTGTGCCCCGGCGACCCTTGATGATATTCACAGAATTGATCCGCCTTGTACCACGGAGAAGAACTGTTCGGTGCGACAGGAGGAGGCTTTGTTGTGATGAGATTCTTTCTGATGAGAGCAGGGAACAATTCAGTATACGTCATAGGAATGGCATCGAACTGTGGTTTTATGGGTGAACGGTTCTGATTGTTGAACGGATAAGCCTGTTGTCGAGGCTGCTGCTGAAATGGCCGTTGTTGAGTTGGTGGAGTTTGATGAGTTAGGGTCATCAAAGTTGGGCGGACAGCCGGAGTGACTGCCGCAACGTGAGAGTAACCTCTCCTAGGCCTACCTGGAAACAAAGCACTGACATCCTGCTCTTTTCTTTTCGGGAAAACACTTCCAAACTTCTTCGCACTGCTAGACGGACTCCCCTCTTTAACCAAACGCCCTTCGCGAATCCCTTCCTCTAATCGCATGCCCATGCTTACCATTTCGGTGAAGTCGCTGGGTGCGCTGGCTATCATTCTTTCATAGTAAAAGGACCCTAAAGTCTTCAAAAATATCTTAGTCATCTCTTTCTCCTCAAGAGGTGGATAGATTTGAGCAGCAATTTCACGCCACCTCTGGGCGTATTCCTTAAAAGATTCTCGGTCTCTCTGCGACATCGCCCGGAGTTGATCCCTGTCCGGCACCATGTCAACGTTGTACTTGTACTGATGGACAAAGGCTTCACTAAGGTCGTTAAAGTTGCGGATTCGAATGCTGTCTAAACCCATATACCACTTTAGAGCAGCACCCGTCAAACTGTCTTGAAAATAATGAATCAACAAATCATGATCATCGGAGTACGTAGACATCTTCCTCACGTACATTGTCAAATGACTTCTAGGACACGAATCACCCTTATATCTCTCAAAGTCTGGCACTTTTAATTTCGCTGGAATCTTGACATTCGGAACTAAACAAAGGTCATGTGTACTCTTCCCAAACAAATCCTTCCCTTTCAATGCTCTAAGCTCCTTCTGCATTTCCTGGAACTGATCCTGAAATTCTTCCATTCTATCAAAAAGACCCAAACTTTCAGCGGGCTCGGCAGGATAAATTGGTTCATTCAAGTATGGCACGGAGTGGACCACAGGAGCAACGGTTGTCATAATTGGTTGCGGAAAAGGTGTTACAGACGGAATTACTGGCGGCATGGCAGTTGTCTCTGGTTGAGGAAGAGACAATGCAGGTTGAAATAGAGGTTGTACGGCAGGCTGATACCCTTCTGGCACAAAATTGTAAGGCATTCCCCACGGAAAACCTTTCGGCATCTGATGTTGAAGCGGAGAGTTGATTTGAGTTACGGAGGCAGGAACTGTGACAATCTCGGAAACCACTGGAGTTGAAGTCTGAATCTCGGCAGCCGTAGTCGATGGCTGATTCTGAACAGCCACCAAACTTTCCACTAACGCAGTTAACTTTTCCATCTCAGCACGAAGTGTAGCAACTTCCCCACGAAGCTCATGATTTTCCTGTTCCAAATCTTCCATTTTCCTCTGACGATTGGCCCGAGTGTCGTATCGGTGAGACAGCTTGACAACCTTCGGTGGAAAAAGAACAAGGATGAGACTCTAGAAAACATGTGAGGTGGAATGTGAAATGATGCATGATAGTGATGCAAATGATGACTCATTTTGAAAGTTTTTCAAGGAACTTTGATAATTTTGCATACATCAATGGTAAAGGAATTTGGAACAACAAAAACTCAATCCATTAATCGAAAGCGATAAATTACAACTTACAATTTGGAACAGTAAATTACAACCTTGGGATAACAAATCCAATAATGAAAGCAATAAATTACAACTTCGAAACATGAGAACCATAATAAAGTGATAAATTACAATTTTAAAACATGAAAGCAGTAAATTACAACTTTGGAGCATGAAGCCCAAAATAAAACAATAAATTACAACTTCGGAGCATGAAGCCCTTTTACATAGTTTTACAAAATGACATCAATAAAATAAACTAAAAGCTAAAGCTCACTCGGAATCCTCAGATGACGGACCAAACACCAGCTGTAATCGGAGCTTCTTGATCTTTTCTTCGTAAAAGTCTTCCATATCCTTCTTTTCCGCTATCAGTCGATCGATGATTTCTTCCTGCGAATTAGGAACGAGAGCCACACTTACCGAACTCTCCCTTTTTATTTTCCTTTCACTCGCATACTTCTTCAGCAAGGCATCCTTCTGACGAAGCTTCTCATCGTGGTCAACGAAACGGCCGTCTTGAATAAGCAGCAACTCCTTCTTTTCTTTTAGCTGTCGAGTCAGGACTCGATTCTCATATTCAGACATATGGTACTTTTCCTTCCAAGCATCCCTCTCGGACTTCATCCTAGCCAGGTTTCCTTGATATTCTCCTACATCCACGATAGGGATAACAACAGATGATGGTGCGATGGCAGGGAATAAAGGTTTCTCAAGTTTACATGGCATCTTGAGAGCACAAGCCCTAGCACGGACCCACTACAGGTAAGGCTCCAAAGAAACGGCACCTCTATGTCCCAGCATATCTCTCCCTTTCTTGTGGATATGGCGCCAAGCTCCTTCAATCTCCCTCTTAGCAGCCTGATGATCTTGTCCTTCCTGAAGAAAGAAACCACTCACATGGATACTGTTCGGCTTATCTCTCATCGGGTACCCGAACTGACGGCACGCTAGAACAGGGTTGTAGTTGATTCCACCCCTCGTACCAAGAAGAGGTACGTTGGGAAAAGCACCACAGCTATCAATGATCTCCACGTCATGGTAAACTCGATTGTACCAGTCAATATCGAAATGAGTGAGAGCCATAATCTTTGGCGCCCAATGCGGTTCTTTCTCGAGATCCCAGAAAGCATCGGACCCAGGTAAATGCGAGACGTACCACTGATACAGCAACGGCACACAACAAATAATCATCCCTCCTTGATAAGAGTTTCAAAGATGGATGGAGTAGTACGTGTCCCCTAGCAACATAGGGACCGGATTTCCAATCAGGAAAATTCTGATGGCGTTGACATCCACAAATTTATCAACGTTAGGGAATAAGAAAAGACCATACGCGAGTAAAACAAACACGTCCTCGAAGGCGACAGTATCCTTTGTATCAGCAAAGTAACGAGCTTTCTTCAACAGAAACTGTGCCGGCAAACCCCGGATTCCTCCTTTCGTAGTCATATTCTCCTCTATCTCTGACTTCTTCAGGTGGGTGATGGTTGCTATCTCGCGGGATTTGGGCTCCTCTTCTAATCCAGAAAAAGGAACGCGGTCGGCGATCGGCAAACCAAGAATATAGGAGTACTCCTCTAAAGTGGGCATCAACTGATAATCCGGGAAGGTGAAACATCGGTACAGGGGATCATAGAACTGAACCAACGTGTTGAGGATGCCTTTTTTCATCTTGCGCTTCATGAGCGGTACGATGGACCCATACTTCTTCTGAAAATCTGTCGGACTCTCTATCTTCGGAATCAAACTCTTCAGTTCCTCAACCTCGGGCTCTTTGAAGCTAAAGCTTCGAGTATTTCTCCTTCCAAGTTCCATAATACCCTGAGACGTTTGCAAAAATCATTCCAAAGTTCCTTGAAAAACAAACTTTTTACAAAGATGTTGATGAATGCATGAATGAATGATAATGCAACAGTCACACACAAGTTTGCAAACATGGGGTTCAAAGGTTCAACGTTCAACATGGAGTCGAGGGTAAAGCCCACCCAAAGGTATGTACTAACGTTTCGATCACACCTGTAAGACAAGGTTCTAAGAGTTCCCAGAGTCTACATTCCTCCTTCGGATATTACCAACGTCTTGATTACTCAATAATTAGCAATATTCTCAAGAGAAACTCGTCCGAGCGTAGCATCGCGTAACAACTACTTCCGAATTACTCCGTTATAGTCTCCGCGCTACACCTAAAAAGGCCAAGATGGGTTGGGGTTCTACGGTCCTCAACTTCTCGGGCTCCTAGGTCGAAAATAATAATGTCTTCCCGACTACTCGGTAAACAAATATTAAGTTCAAGAGGGCCTTCCATTGAGTGGGGGATCTCATGCCTCCTTCTTCGGGATTACTCCCTCAAAGTTAACATGACTATACCGCCCGTCCTATTCCTTAAGTGTTACTTAATCCGGGTATAGGATTCGTCCTTTGCAAAGAAAACCCAAACACCCCAATTTAAACATATAATTCAAGCAAATCAAATAATAGTAAAACAGATAAAACAAATTAGGCTTAACCCACTTAGGGATGGACCAGCAAGAGGTCAATCTTTCCCCAGCAGAGTCGCCAATTCTGTAGCGATAAAAAATGTAGCGGGGTAAATCGGAGATCGAATTATTGATTAATTCGTCTCACAAAAGCAAGAGTCGCCACCACGCTTTATTGTTTCCAAAGGAAAAGGGAAAAGAGCGAAATAAAACCCTAAATATGCAATGTAAATAATATAAAAAAAAATACAAAGCGTTTTTGAAAAGAGATCTTATGGTTCGGGGGTTGGTTATACAATGGGAAGGTACTAGCACCCAATGCATCTATAGTACTCTATAGGAACCTTTTGAAATATCTGTTTTATTTAAAATTGATTGCTTGATTGAAAATAAATCGTTTTGGCCGAAACGGGATACGGACGGGTTTTTGAAGATACGACGACCTAATGTCGAAGTTTTTGCTTAAAGGGCATAAATTTTGAAAAGGGTGAATATTTGAGGAAAAATTATCCTAAGTTTTAATGAAATGCGAAAGTTCGCGCAGTTAGACTTGAGGACATGAAGTCAACAAATTTACTGTTTTTTCCTTTGGATTTAAGCATAAACAGAATAAACAAATAAATAAATACACGGACAAAATATGCGAATAACGATTAAATAACGATAATTTAAATGATAGACTAAATGATGCAAATAATGTATTTTTTATGATTTTTTGTTTAATGTTAACGGGAAGAAAGTATTTTTAAATTTTTTACGCATTTTGATAAGGATAAAAAGCAAGAGAATTATTTAACGAGGACGTAATGTTTTTTAGTTTTAAGTCATTAAGTTTTTTAATATATTTTGATATTAATATTAATAAAGCAAGAAAACGAATTAATAAAATATTTTTTAAGTTTTTCTATTTTTTATATGTTTTAGGATTTTGTTTGATAACGATGTAAGAGGAGAATTAATAAAATATCTACATCCTTAAACTCTATATTTTTTTATGTATAAAAATACTTATTCAAAAGATTAAGGGGTTCTAAATTAAGTTAAAAGTTAATAATTTACCTTAATGAAATAAAATTAAAACTCTTAAATTAAATCCAAAATTAAACTAAGAGGTCAAATTAATTAATAAAAAAACTAGTTAGACATATCTTTTTATTTTTATTATATTTATCAATTAATTAACATAAATAATAATTTTAAAAGAAAGGATTAGAGGAAATAAAAAGTGATAAAAAGTGTATCAAAAATAAGAAATAAAAAAACAAGAAAGGTATATGGGCTAGCTGGTTGAAGGCCCATGCAGAATCCAAAGTGGGGGGGGGGGGGGTGCAGAAGCAGGTCGTGGGCTTAAGGAGAAGAAATGGGATGAGGCCCATATATTTTACAAAGTGTTTTAGGGTTAATTTGTGTTTAACAAAATGGGGATTAGGGTTCTGCTAGGAAGAATGGCGCATCTCTCTTCTCTTTGATCTTCTTCGCGTTTTCTTCTCCACATTTTGCCTCTGAATTTGCTATCTCTTCTTGCCATGGCCACCCACTCCAACTCCTCTTCCCTCCAGCCGAACGAAAGAGAGGACAGCTACGGATTCGGTAAAATATGCTTCTGATTTGTTAACACTTGGTTTCGTTTTTGCATGTTGATTTTGATTCCACGATTTTTATTCTGTTTAATTCTTATTGTTGATTTTTATTGTTGATTGAGGTACCAAAGAAGTAAAAAGGGAGAGGGCATCGTTACCTAAGCGGAGATGGAGGAGGAGGTAGGGAGCGAAGGAGGCCAGGCGGCGAGGAGAGGAGAAGCGCGAGCTCGCTTCGGTGACCGGTATTACGCGATTTCTTTCTTCTTCTTGTTGATACTGTACTGTGATCTTTTCCCTTCTTCGTTTGCCTTGGTACTGTATTTCTGTTTCTCCTCTTCTTCTTAACCGTGCTGCTGTACGATATGCATTGGCCTGTGATAATGTTTTTTTTTTGAGGCTTTGAGTTGTATGCTTTGAATGGCCAGTGATGGTAACACTGAGGCCTTGTTTGTTGACTTCGAAGTTGGTTCTGGCTTGGATCATTTCAGGTTTTTGATTGATGATGTTCAGGCTTGGGTAATAAATTTGACATGTTTATGAGTATGGTGGTTTCGTGTTGGTTGGACAGGTTGATGGAAACAAAGGAAATAGGTCTTTTTGCTAGGCCATATTGGTTGTATGGTTTGAATTGGTTTTGTATGAAATTGTTTTTTTGGTATCTATTCGACAGTAGGATGATGATGTTGGCTTGAAGGCTCAATCAGTTTTGCAAGGTTTAGGCCATATGGTCAAGATGGTTTTTGACAGTAGTGGGATAATTATGCAGGTCTGCTGGTTTTGTGTGAGATTCTTGATAACTATATTTTTCTAAGTTTTTGAAGGCTTGGATATATGATTCTGATATGATTTCTTTTTGGTTATTTGTGTTATAACAGTTTTCCCTCCCCCTTGTTTACGTTACAGGCTGGAAGTTTTGAAATGCTTTCCCTCTTCCTGGGCATTCTGCACTAGACTGTCATCTCCAATTTGTTTCTATTCTTCTTTTATGTTTTTATCTCTACTGGCTATATTTTACAGTTTGTCTTGTATATCCTTTTCCTTCCTATGCCAAGCCTGTAAAACCCACACTTCTCCCTCTCTTTTTCTCTCTCAGTACAGCTTTGACAAAAATGTGATAGGCTGTATTTTTCTGAAATTGCAAATGGCCAGAAAATGATGAAAATAAGGAATGTCAACATTGCTTGCATATGTAGTTAAACTGCATGTTTTTGACTTCTAATGCAATAGCTTGTTTTGTTTTTTACTATGTGGGCATAGGTTTACGTTGGCATGCTTGCATATGTTGAGATCATGCAGGGACTTTGTATGCTGTATGTTTTTTTGAAATATGCATTTGGATTTTGAAAAATGCAGTTAATTTAAAACATGCAATTTTTGGACAAAAATAAACTTGTGCATTCGTTTAAAAATTCCTTTCTTTTTTGTGAACCGGGAGAAATCCCGTGATTTGCAAAAAAGAGTAACTGATTCCGGCCATTGCTTTTAATGATGAACCTTAAATAATTTCGCTTTTAATTATTTGTTCGAATTCTAATCTCTTTTAATTTTGCAGGTAACATCAAGTGAGCAGACAAAAACGCATTGGATCGGAAGTTTTAGAATTAGGAATATTAGATTAATTTTTTTATTTTATTTTAGCTTTGTAAATTTACTATTGTAATTTTGTTGTAATAGATACAATGTTTACATAATAATTGTACAATTAGAAAAAATGAATAAAAAATCCAATATTCGCCAATTAATTTCTTCTTTCTCTTTAATTATTTATTTTATCGTTTACAATTCTTTAATCGTATAATAATTGAAAACGAATTTCAACTACCTACATTCAGAATAATAAAAAGATAAATAAATAATTATCATTGATCAATTAATAGCCTCAATTATTTAATTCATCATCCATAACTTTCTAAATTATAATAATTAAAATAGAGTTTCAATTATTTAACTTAGAATGACAAATGATTAAATAATCGTTATTGACCAATGAACTTTTCCGAATATTTATTATATTATTCATAAACCTTTAAATTATGTAATAACTAAGAATGAATTCCAGTTATTTAAATTTAAGATATTGAGTAATAAATAAATACTGTCTGCACAATTAATGCGCCTCTTCTCTAATGTTTATTTTATTATCTATACATCTTTAAACTACATAATAATCGAAAACGAATTTCAATTATTTAAATTTAAGATAATAAATAATTAATAAACATCATTTTAGCACGAATCGATTAAATGATTTAATGTTCAACATAAATAGCTCTTGGCCTGAAAAAAGTTATGAATTTTAAAATCGATGGATCAAAACACTTGTAATGTAATGATGCAGGTAGGAGACGATATCTTAGGTCAAAATTTGGGGTACAACACCTGGCTTGTTACAGGTGTTGATCTTCAATATCTTCATGTAGATAATTTCCTGGCTTGTTACAGGTGTTAATCCACAATCAGTCGTCCACAGATATGCCCTGGCTAGATACAGGAATCGAATCTGGAACTTCAAAAGGTTGCTTACAGACGTGCCCTGGCCGGATACAGGTATCGAATCTCTAAACTATTCATGCAGATATGCCCTGGCTAGATACAGGCGTCGAATCCATAATCAAATACTCACAGATATGCCCTGGCTAGATACAGGTATCGAATCTGGAACTTAAGAAAGGTTGCTTACAGACGTGCCCTGGCTGGATACATGTATCGAATCTCTAAAATATTCGTGCAGACATGCCCTGGCTGGATACAGGTGTCGAATCTACAATTAGTTGCTCACGGATGTGCCCTGGCTAGATACAGGAATCGAATCCGGAATTGGTCGTTATTTTGTTGGTAGTTGTAATTTCCAGCAGGTGATGAAGGAATTGTTTAACACTTTTGACATTCGAATGCCCCAAGTGGTGATGAAGGAGAGTTGCCCCAAGTTCACTGAACTTTTGAGAGATTTGTTGAAATCTTGACTAGACTGCCCCAGGTTAACTAAACTTTGAAAGATCTGCTGAAACCTTGACTGGACTGCCCCAGGTTAACTGAACTTCGAAAGATCTATTGGACCTTGACTGGACTGCCCCAAGTTAACTGAACTTTGAAAGATCTGTTGGACCTTGATTGGACTGCCCCAGGTTAACTGGATAGTGACATGTGATGCCCCTTGTTGATAGGAGTTTCGTTAATGGAAGTGTCATCCTTTTGAAGTGATTTTACTCACTGAGGGAGTTTTCGTTCCTCCGAACATTCGCTGTATGAATTTCTTCGCTGTTAAACAAATAGTCAAATGCAAACAGTGATATTCGAGCAATGCAAAGTTTATGTTTGTCTCAAAGTTTTGAAAATGCGTTTTTTAGCAGAAAACTTTTTGTAAGGCAAATCAACACAAGATTTAGAGCAAAGCCCTACAGGAGTTAGGATACCTTTTGTAACAGTATGCTTTCGAACTAACCCATGCTTCAATTAGGACTTTTGAAGGGTCTTAATGTGGCTTGGTTCACGGTTTAAGAAACAAAGGATATAGGCTCAAAGTATATTTGCACCCGCCCGCTCTTCGTGATGTTCTTCAATCCTAAGCTCAGTTAATTGTGCGTCGCACTCTATTCGAGTTTGGAACGAATTTTGGGTGATGGTTCACCAGTTGAATTTTGGGAGACAGTCATCATCTCCTTTTTTCTTTTGCAACATTTTTCATGTTGTTGAGGATTTGCAATGACCTCTCTATTTTGATTTTGATTTGTTATCCCTAACTTTTGCCTGACTGTTCCTGTTTTCGAGATTACAGTCAGCGGGATGCCCCAGCTTTCTCGAACTTCCTTTATAGGTTTTGGCTCAGTGGGCTTTTCTCTCTCTTTTTTTTGAGAGATAATGACTGCCTATGAGATAAGGAACCATCACTGTCTTTTTTATTCCAGAGGAATGCTTTTTTTTATGTCGTCGTTCGTTGTATTACGAACTGAGAGTTTGCGACTTCAATGCACACTTTTTTTTAATTAACTGAGAGACTACCCTGCCCCAGGTTTACATCAAAGGTTTTGATTGTTTAGAACATAAAACTCCTACTTCTTTGGCTCGAAGGGGTTGACTAGGGATTATCTTCCTTATAACTCCAGTGTTTGGGAATTGAAAGAAATGCCTGTACATCATCAGCAAGGTCTGTTCAAAAGCATACTGTATGAGATTATGGTATTCTTTCGTCATCCTTCTTCTAAAGGCTTGCAGCTTTTATCAAGAGTCAAATATCATAAAGAAAGCATAAGAGTAGTGAAAACGAATGGATGAATTTAAGACAAACATATGCAATGCATTAATGAAGCAGAGTTTAACATCAACAGATAATTGTTTGAATAACAAAAGAAATTACAACTTTGAAAATTCAAATGAAGCAAAAGTATTTCAGTTTGAGCTTTGTCACTTCAAGTGGAGAAACCCCTAACGGAAGATTTTCATCTCGCCATCTGGCATGAACCTCAGCACTCCGATGTCAATCAGATCTTGAATCTTGTTCTTCAAGGCCCAACAGTCGTCGGTGTCATGTCCTGGGCTGTAGGAGTGGTATACACAAAATGCGTCGGGATGATAGTTAGGAGCGGAGGTATTGGGATTCCGGATAGGATCCCTCAAAGCAGTCAGATTGACCTCCAAAAAATGTTCCAGTATCAGAGATGATGGTATGTCAGTCTCTATGAACTGTCTTCCCGACGTATTTTGATTACGCCGATTACCCCGTTGACGCTGGCGAGGTTGTTGCTGGGCTTGTGACCCTGAAGCAAGCAAAGGAGCCTTCCCCTTGTCTTCTTTTCTGGAGGGGGGTTGAGTGGTGACTTGCTCTTCAACCTCAGATGTCTGCCCCAGTTGGTTGTTCCGAAGCAGTTGGTTGACGAGAACCCTGAGTTCCTCTTGTCTTTGAGACAAATCCTGGATGAGAGCCATCTGGCCCACCAGCTGCCCCATCACTTGGATCCTCAATGTTGCCAAATCAAACTGCAGTTCCCCCAGCTGATCACTCCTGGCACTGTTTGAAGTCTCCTGGACCAAGCCCTTTGTGAGGAGAGCTTTCATTTCTTCTTGCCCCAGGGACAGGTTCAAGAACATCTCCTGCAGCTGAGCAGTCTGGTCCTGGATATCCTTGACAGTCCTCTCTAGAGCCATCTCTTACTGAAATAAACAGTAGGAGAGTAAGGAAACCTGAAAAAGGAAAAATCGTCAAGATGCAATGCATGATATGTGGATGCATGCTTTCAAGGATCTCTTGGGGTAAACACAAGAGAATGTTAGAGGTTGAACTTCGATCTTTTGATTGGAGAACTTTGCACAGGTGGATATCTTTCCACGAGAATCAAGCTCACCATGTCAAGTGGGTCATAGCCCCTGATTCAAGTTGTTGCACTTGATCTTCGATTGGAGAACTTTGCATCGGTGGATGTCTTTCCACGAGAATCAAGCTCACCATGTCAAGTGGGTCATAGCCCCTGATTCAAGTTGTTGCACTTGATCTTTGATGGCATTTGTTTAGAGGAGAAAACCTCTTGCCCCTTGGTAGACGTCTGGTTCAACGTAACCCTGCATCAACAGAACCCTCGAGATCCTTGAAATGGTTATTGAAAATGCTATGGTATGATGTCATGATGTTATGTACATGTATGCAAAAGCAAGTAAGCGTATATACAGATAATCATATTCATACAAAGCAAACAAGTCCTTAGGTTTAGGCTTGCATGAGGTTGTAGGTAAGTACCCTCTTGAAGTTAGTTGGCTCATCCTGTCCTAAAATAGAAACTGGGTTCTAAGGAGCTCAATATCATATGATTGTTTTCTGTGTTCATTGTTTTGGTTTAGCCACTTAACTGGAGACCAAAATATTCCAAGAAAACAACCCTCAATGAGTGTAGTATCGAGTATCTACCAACTTCAGACTGCACCAAAGTCGGTCATCTCACAACCCCTAAAAAGGCTAGGATGGTCAATTAAGGTTCTAAGAGTTCGTTAGTGCTTCATGACATCACTCAGCGGCCCCGTACTCTCCTTGACTGAACTCAAGGGTTACCGGTACTCACAAATATGTCACACTAACATAGCTTACTGCTTCAACTATGTCGGTATACCCCACACAGTTCCCTCACAGTTTTTTTGCTATTTACCTAAGAAGGTGCCCCAAATCTGGGTGTAGGATTTACAACAAACCCAAACAAGGAACCCAAAAAGTAAAGCAATCAAGACAATCAAAGCAAGTAGGTAAAGGTGATCTAAACCCTAAGGTAACCCCACTTTTGGAAAAATTCCCCAGCAGAGTCGCCAGTTCTGTGATACGGTGGGAGAACTGACTTGAGGTTTTGCGTTTGTTTTCGCAAATGTTTCGGTTGAGCAAGAGACGCCACCGACTTTTTATTTTATCCTAAGGAAAGGTTAAAAAGCACAGCAAAAACCTTTGAGATGTTTTCTTGGGTTCGGGGAGTAGATTATAGAAAGGGAAGGTATTAGCACCCTTTCTATCCATGGTTATCCATGGGCTCTTAGTTACTTGCTTAGATCACTTGCCTTTGATTTTTAATTGCTTGAAATGGTGTGTGTGTGTGTGTGTGTGTGTGTGTGTTTTGAAAATGTTTTGAAAAAAGATGCCTTGTCTTAGGCAACCATTGAAATGACTCGTGTTTGAGTGTTTTACAAAGGTGTGTATCTTTTCGAAAAGATGTTTCAAATGTTTTTGGAAGTTTGTTTTTGAAAGTGTTTGTGGAGTGTGGTTTGAAAAGTAGGCAAGTGTTTTTGCAAGTTTGATCAAGTAACTAAGAGTCGTCTACCCCTAAATTTACTCAAAGGTCTTTCTCATGTTTTAACCCTTTTTAACAATTTTGTTCCACCATTGTATTTGGTGGACAATCTTGCGTTAGGATGTTTAACGGGACAGACGCGGGTCATCGTATGGACCATGAATGCAATGGTGCCAAGTGTCTTTGGCAATTTTGCTTGAAGGGACTATGATCATTTTGATAGGCAACTTTCGAAAGCGTCATCGAGGGACTATGATCATTTTGAATTGTTTTGCCAAAGAAACTCGACGTGCAAGCATGGTCCATTTTGGAAGGCAACAAGCGGGATTACCCTAGGGGTGCAAGTGTGATTGTGTATTCATGTATTTGTTTTGTATTAGGTTATCTAGCGTTTGATTTTATGTACATACAAACCTTAGGTCTAACCATGGTATATTTGAAAGCGATAAATTGCGGGAATTTAAAGTCTATGCTATTACAAATAAGTATCCGGAAGTGGGGGTACAAATATTTACAAATGGGGATGAGACTTATTGGGAGAATAATTTCCAAATAATTTACAACCAAATCGAATTGCGCAAATGTAATATGTAGTGTATAGCAATGTATAAGAATAAAGCAAATGTGTATGTATCAATGTATTTGTGTAAGTGTATGATTTATTTACAAGTACGAAATGTGAACTTAATGAAGAAATTAAGTATTTTATTTATGTATTATTGTCTTCTCTTTTTTTTATTTTTGTTAATTATGTACAAACATTTTAAATGAAAAGAAAAAAAATGTTTTAAGTTTAAGAAAAAGAAAATGTTTTAAGTTCTATGTATTAATGTTTTATGTTAGTATTTTTATGTACAAAACTTAGACTTAAAAAATAAACTTTAATAGAACTAAGTTTTTATGTCTTTTTAATTGTTCAAAGAAAATAAAATATAAACTATCCTAGAAAATTTTGTATATGTGTAAAAAAAGGGTTAAAATGTTTTTATTTACAAAAGAAACAATTTGTATTATAGTATTAGTATAAAAATTTAATGTAAAAAATAGTATATTAATTTGTTTAACAAAAAGATAAGATATGATTTATGTAAAAAAAAAAGAGATTAGTTTAGAAATTGAATGGGCTTGGTGGATTTGGCCCAAACTGAATTTGTAAAGAATGGTGAAAGGGGGTATGCACGTCAGGAGGGGGGTGTGCGCCTGAAACGGGCTTAAGGCGTGAATGGGGTGAGGCCCAACGCTTGACATAAGTTTTAGGGTTCCAATTGTTTGTTCATTTGGGAACTAGGGTTTGTGAAACACAGAGGCGTCGTTTCTCCATTGCTCCGTTCCTCTTCATCTTCCTCACCAAGCCACTGAGCTAAGCCTCTTCTTCACCTAAAGCCAACCAGCGCAACCTCCACTCCTTCTCCCTCCATGGGTCGTTCCAGTAGTGGTTACACAAGGTTTGATTTCGTCTTAGCACATTTTTTAGGGTTTTGATTCATACATGTTTTGATTTTATAGATTCTAATTTCATGTATCGTAATTTGTTTCCGTTGAAGCGCGTGAAAGGAAAGGAAAGAAGAGATACTACCTTTACCCTTGGAGACGGAGGAGGAGAGGATCGGAGGCGCTGTGGGTGGCTTGGGCAGAGGAACACGCGATGTTTGAGCTAGCTTGCTTCCCAGTACCTTTGCTTTGCTTCTTTAGGTTTAATGATGAACAAACTGAAAACCTTTGTATAACCACTTCCTTTCCTCTTTTTGTCTGCTTGGATGTTTGCCTCTGTACGTTGCTATGCTTGATACACTTTCAGTGATGATTTATCTGAGATGCCTTGAAATGTTTGATATATTTGCCTTTTCCTCTTCTACCTTTTGCCTCAGTTGCCTTGTACGTTTGCAAACTTGTATGCTTGATATGCTGATTTCTGATATGTTTCTGAGTATGCTTGAGTTGCCTTTTCCTCTTCTTCTTGTTGGCTTGCTGAGATACCTGATATGTTGGTTACTGCCTTGTATGCTTGTATGCTGATATTGATGCTTGCCCCTATATGTTAACCCAGTGATGACAACATTCTGAGGGTTTAGAGTTTTGATTGGATTTTGTGGATATGTTTAGGCTGAGCAGTTTAGAGCTTGTGTTTGGTTTGGGCTTCAGGCCTTGGCTTGCTTCAGGCTTTGGCTTGCTGTAACAGGATTACTGGCTTTAGGTATTTAGAGACAGGTTAGGCTTTATTGGCTTAACACTGTCTTGAAAGGGCTTGGCCTTTGACAGGTTTAGGTTTGAATCAGGTAAGGTTTTGGTGAGGTTGGAGCTTTACTGGTTTATGCAGGTTGAGGGTTTGAGGCTTGATGTGTTTCAGACTGATGAAATAGGTTATGGCTTTGGAAGCTTTTAATGCAGGTTTCAAGCTTATGTTGTTTTGAGATTTCTATATTGCAGGCCTGTGTGAGGTTTATGCAGGATGTTTGAGGGTAGTAACAGGTTTAAGCTTCAAGGTTTGGCTTTGTCATGCTTCTTGTTTGGAGGCTGGACAGGTTATGTGTGGCTTCTGCAGGCTTTGATGTTTTGAATGCAGGTTTAAGGTTTTGTTGTGAGGTTTGGAGGCCTTTGGCTTTTAGGCTTGCTTGGAGCAAGTTTTAAGGCTTCAAGTTTGTGGAGATAGTTTGCAATATCTTTTTTGTCTTACAGTTTGTGGTATCCTCTTTTTGTGATATCTCTCCTTTTTCTTGTACTGTGTTATTACAGTTTGTTTTATATCTCCTAAAGCCTAAAGCCTGTAAGCCTCTTTCTTCTTTTTTCTCCTCTCTCTCCAGTATTAAAGCATATTATATTGCTTATAATCCGTTTTCTGAAAAAGCAAATGGCCTTGAAAATGATGAAATTGAACCTTGCTTGTATTGTTGGTTTACTCTGCATATTCCTGCTTTCCTGCATACTTTATGTACTTCTTTGACAGCCCTTTGTACTTTGATATCTTTCCATATCCTTTTGGACAGCTTTGATATCTTTGGCTTAGTTTGACATTGTGACTTTGTAGTTCAGTTTGGACTTTGTTGGCAATGATTTTGAAACTTTGAAATGTGCAATTTGTTTGACCATTTTGAAATTGTGCAATATTACAACTTTGTGCATTCATACTTTTTTGCAAGCATTTCTATCCATCTTTGTGAACCGAGAGAAATCTCGTGATTTGCAGAGAGGGCAAACTGATTCTGGCCAGTTGCTTTTAATGATGATCTTTTTTATCTGTCTGCTCTTAATTATTTTGACTGCATTTGACTTCTTTTTCTTTTCTTTTTTGCAGGTAAAGATAATTGAGCAAAGGAGCAGTGGATAGAAGATGAAGACTTAGGGATTTTTAGGATAGTTTTATTTCCATTTTAATTTATTTGTAATAGTATTAATGTAAATAACTGTAAATAAATTTACAGTATTTAAATAATATTTGTAACAAACAATTCAAAATAAATAAACATCCCCCTTTTTTTAATCTGTTAATTCTTCTTTCAATTCAATGTTCATTTAATTATTTGAATTTCTTAAATTAAAATAACTGGAAGTATCCAATTATTCTGACTTAGAAAAATATTAATAAACACTGTGGTCTTACCATTGAATCAATAATAAACCTGGCGCTCCAATTAAACAATGCACAGTTAATCAAACCAATATCCAGATATTTATCTTTTTACTGATCAAATCAAACACTGTAGATTCTCAATTTAAGTACCTCAGCTTTCATCTCATCTCAAATCAATTGCCTTAGCCTTTACTGATTAAACAAAATACTGCAAGTCCTCAATTCAAATGTTTCAATCCAAATCTCAGAGTAAATTGAAAAGAACTGTAAAATTAATTCTTTCTGAGAATGCGCGCACAAAACCCTGGTTCTTGGTTAAATGTCAAAGAAACGTCAGCCTGATCAAAACCTGAGCCAACTCAAACAACCCTTAGCAATCTGCCTGAACTGCTCTAAAATCAATGAAAATCCTAATTTTGTCTGACTGATAAGAAAAGTCTGTTTGACTGATTCTTACGCCAATCTGAAAAATCAGGAAAAGCCTGAAGCTGTGATTTCTTGTGAAAAAATACGAGGGCAAATTTTGGGGTACAACAACAGCCTTAGAAGCAAATAATCAAAATGGATCATGTTGAGTACAATGGATGTGAGGGGTGCTAATACCTTCCCCTTACATAACCGACTTCCTTACCCTCTCTCTTGGTCGCAAGACCATCTTATAAATCCTCTCTTGGTTTCTCGATATTTCCTCTTCCTTCGGGATAAATAAAGTTCAATGGTGGCTCTATGTTTTTTGCCGATAACCTCAAAAGTGTAGTGCTTGGACCTGAAATTGTTTGAGAGACTACTCAAAAGGTGAATTTGATTCGAGAAAATATGAAAACTTCCCAAAGTAGACAGAAAAGTTATCATGACAAGTGAAGGAAAGATTTAGAATTTTAAGAGGGTGATCATATGTTTTTGAGAGTCACGCTTGTGACCAGTGTTATGCGAGCATTGAAGTCTAAGAAGCTCACTCCTTGTTATATTATTTCATATCAGATTTCAGACAGGGTTGGGAATGTTGCTTATAGAGTGGCTTTACCGCCTAACCTTTCAAATTTGCATGATGTGTTTCATGTGTCAGAACTCCATAAGTATATTTCAGATCTATCTCATGTGATTCATATGGAGGATCTGCAAGTACGGGATAATCTCACTATGGAAATGATGCATGTACGGATCGCGGATCATGAAATGAAGACTCTAAGAGGCAAAGAGATTGCTTTGGTGAAAGTAGTCTAGTTATGAGCTTCTGGAGAAAGCATGACGTGGGACTTGGAGAGCAAGATGCAGGAATCCTATCTCGAGTTGTTTGAACAAGGTAAATTTTTGAGGACGGAAATATTCTAAGTGGGGGAGAGTTGTAATGCCTTTTAATTTAATTAATTATTTAATTAAATATTTTCAAATCATTCATTGAAGTTATGAGATGCTGGGAATTGTTGGCATAAGTTGCTAGATTATTACTAGTTAATTAATTAGTTGATTAATAATAGTAATAATACTAGAATTAGTAGAATAATAGAATAATTGTGTTGGGCCTATTTTTAATGGTTAGAAGTAGAGATATGGGAGGTCTGTTTTTAATCCCACTAAGAATAATAATATTGCGAGGTTTTATTTAAATAAAGAATATGGTTAATTGAGAAGTTGTTGGAAAATTGGTCGTGAGAAGTTGCAGAGAAGAGGAATAAGGAGAAGAAGCAAGGAAATGCTTTCGATCAGGGAGTTTAGAGTAAACTTCAATCAAAGGTAATGGTAGGGCTATGAATGTATAGTAAGGCTTATGATGAATAGTATGTAGGGATTGGTCGTGGGTATAACTGTTGTGTGTTTGATTTTCTGGACCTGTTCTTGAAATTTGCCTGTTTTCATGTTGTGGTCGTTATGAATTTTCTGCATGACTGCCCTATATAAATTGATGAATCTGTTAGTAGGAGATATAGTTGTCTCGTTGCTATGTTATTCCATGTGATGGTCGGAAATTAGTGAACAAGGGGATACTGAAAGGTTTGATTAACGTTCGCCATATACTGGATGAAGTATGTGCAAAAGTATTGAAGACACGCCACGCCGAGAGCATATGTGTTAGGTGTCGAGAGACAATATAAAATGCAACAATATAAAAGAAGTAAAAACACAAGGGATTTTTAACCCAGTTTGGTGTACAACAACACCTACTCTGTGGGCTACCATGCCAGGGATAAGTCCATTAAATAGTATCAATTCATAAACCCTCAGTAAACAGTCAGTTTACGATCTAATCACTACCCGTGCTATACTTCTACCTAAGACACACCTAGGTATGAGGCCCTCCTCAAATCCCTTCAATCACTAACAGTGAAAAACAACATAATTATTAAGTTTGAAAAACTTCAATCATTCAATACTTAAAAGCTTATGAATGATCCATAATTTATAACTCAACTAACAAATTACAACTCAAGTATTGAAACAATACTAGAGTGTATTACAATTAAAAGATTCATACTTTTAAACATAAAGAATGTATTTTTCTTCAATTGTTTTAGTTTTTCGAATAAGGTTGCAAGTCCTTATAAAGGCGCAACAGCTTCTTTATGGGCTTGGGATGAAAAACAAATATTGCAATATATTGAATCCCTTTAATATCTCCATTCAAGTAGGCCAAGATATAATCCAAAAAGATAAGACAGATCGAAAAATATTCCTCCATATTTTTTGCAAGTTATAAACCACAAAACCTGAATAAGGCACGCTTAAAAACAGGAAACAGAAAATCTGAAAAACACGTTCAGATCAGAAGGCAGATGTTAAGACATCTGCTTTGACATCATTCAAAATCAATTGAGAAGATTTACTTTAAATGTCAAGACATTAAGCAAAACATTACCAAAGTAGTGTTTTACCAAATTGCTGCCAACAAACACTTACAAACTCCCCCTTTTGTAAATTTTGGCTAAAACATTATTTGTGCACATTATTAGAACAGCAGCAAAAGAAACTCAGTTAGTAGTTAACAATGGAAGATGTCAAAACATCTTCTGAGACATGAAGCTCCCCCTCAAACTTACCATTCAGTCAGTCAGTCAGTCAGTCAGTTTCTCTCCCCCTTTTTAGACATAATATGCCAAATAGACTTGTATTCAAGAGAGTAGCAGAAAAAGAAGTACATACCAGAATATCCAAGTGTCAAGCACATACAAGTGCCAAAAATAACATAGGGATCAAAACAAAAAGAAAAAACAAAAAGAAGGAACCAGCACAGAGGCTAACTGTCTTCAGGACCAGTAGACTTGGCTACTTTAGAACTTCCTTCATTATCAGAATCTCCTCCTTCAGTACCCACTCTATCATCAAAATTGTTATCCTTCTGCAGCTCCTTGATCAGCTTTTCAAATTTTAGCTTTCATGTTGAGCTAACTCTGATTACCTCATCAAGTTCTTTGCAGGCTTCCATTAACTCAGTAATCATATCATCCTTGCTTAAGGTCTTGCTTTCAGGGCAGGGCAGACTCCATTTTGCAAACTACATAAGTGCCACACAGAATTCAAGGATGTTGATTTAGAATAATTCCACAAATAAGAGACGGAAAGGTAATAGGCATCTTGATAGCACGGGTTCCTGGATGCTTTAAAGTCTGCTCAAAAATGTAAGCACCATAATCAAACAACTTCTTATTTCCAACAGCATAGATGAATTTTCCTAAGCCAACTGTAATGGTTGAGGTATGATTGGTAGAGACCTAGTTAGCAGCTCCAATTCTATGTAGGATAAATATTTCACACTTAACTTACTAACAGGGAGCTTATTCTTCATGGGCCAATCACTCACTTGGTTTGTAGTGATGGCTTTGCACACCTGATTATCAGTCACTTCCAACACACAGTAATCATCTTCAGACCTGCCCATATATCTACTGATGATAGTAGGGGAAATTCAAAACATCTACCTCTAACAAACACCTTCCTATATTCCTTACTTCTTTGATCATCATAATCTATAGGAATATTAATAATAAATTCCTTAACAAGAGTCTCATAACATTTTGCAAACCTGGTGACAGTCTTCATCAAGCCAGCAAAGGAAATCAGCTCTGTAATCTCTTTGCACTCCAGTGCACCTGCTCTCAACTCTCTTTCCAGAGTAATCCTTATTTGGAAGACATATTTCCATTTTTTAGCATTGCCAATAGAATGGAAGGAAATGTTGTCAAGAGGAGCATCAGGCACCCTAACAAAAAGCTTCTTGCTTTCAGACTTCTTCACAAGAGAGATGTCCTGCACATCATCTTCATCATCATTTGAGGAGCTATCAGGTCTAACTTTTCTTTTGTTGGAGGGAGGAACCATTTTACTCCAGGGCTTTGGGGGACCATACATAGTCTTCTTCTTGATACTCTTGGCAGGGGATGTGACATCCACAACCTTCCCTTTTCTAGACTTGAGCCTTTTAGCAATTCCAGACACCACATTGGAAATAAGGTCATTGTCATATAGCTCATCAACATTCACCACATTCTCAGCATTTGGATTCATTGCAGTTTTAGAGCCAACAACATCTTCCTTAGCAGAAGAATCCTTCTCAGCAGATGATGTCTCAACATCTTGTTCAACATCATCTTCCACTTCTTCTAGGACAGATGTAACAAACTTTCCAAGTTTACTTTCAGCAACATCTTTCTTAAAGATAGATGATTCAGCAGCATTTTGAGGATCAATACCTTTGTCAGCCTGAGCAGTCATTCGGGCAAGAGGAATAAAAATCCCATGCATAATAAAACCCTCATTTAAAACCATATCTACCAGCCTTCTAATACTCCTATCAACATTAACAATGTCTTCTTCTGACATATCATCAGTAGTATTAGGAGCATTACCTTTAGAAGTGTCAAACTCGTCTTTGGATTTCTTTGCATGGGACGATCTAGGTTTCTTGAACTTCTTCTCAAGAGGTGGAACAATTTTCAGAGGAGCGACGACTAGGACTTTATCAAGGGAGAGATCCTCGGGATGGTTGACAGACTTTGACCTAGAAGCCTTAGCTTCATCAGAAGAGCACTTTGAGGGAGACGAAGCATGATGTTGCGACATCTTTGAATATTTTTGAATAGTGAGATGAAAAATAACAAGGGTTATTTTTCTGTAACAGAGAACGAAGAGGTTGTGAAAATAGAAAGAAGTAATGTCGTAGCGTCTGAGAGAGTATTTGAGATAATCTTGAAATGATTTCTTAAGATACTTAATTTGTTGGAAACATAATAAATTATATAATATCACTTTAATGATATTCCCACACGCCCTTAATTTCTACAAACCCTCATATATGAAGATCCCTAGTTTTCCTCTTAAGTTCTCAAACTGGTTTGCATCCAAAGCCTTAGTGAAAATGCCAGCCAGTTGTAATTCA
This sequence comes from Vicia faba, assembly GCA_948472305.1. Classification (NCBI taxonomy): domain Eukaryota; kingdom Viridiplantae; phylum Streptophyta; class Magnoliopsida; order Fabales; family Fabaceae; genus Vicia; species Vicia faba. The sequence goes on from OX451740.1 coordinate 964,857,141, forward strand.
GTAGCTACATGTTCTAAGGCAACAATATTTTCTTCAACAAGCTCTCTTATGAAGTGATGACGGATATCAATGTGTTTGATCCTGTTGTTTTGAATAGGATTTTTTGATATATTTATGGCACTGAGAGTATCACAAAATAATGTCATGACATCCTGTTTGACATTATATTCTGTCAACATTTGTTTCATCCAAACCAACTGAGAACAACTGCTTTCTGCATCAATATACTCAGCCTCAGCAGTGGATAGAGACACACAATTTTTCTTACTGAACCAAGATATGATATTATTTACCAGAAAGAAATATCCTCCTGGTGTACTTTTCTATCATCAGCACTTCCTGCCCAATCAGCATCACAATAACCACTTAAGAAGAGCTAGATCCATGAGAATATATCATACCATAGTCACTTGTCCCATTCACATATTTAAGAATTCTATTCACATGGTTGGCATGGCTAACTTTAGGATGATATTGATATCTAGCACACACCCCTATAGAAAAGTCAATGTCAGGTCTGCTAGCTGTGAGATATAGAAGACTTCCTATCATACTTCTGTAAAGACTTTGATCCATACTTACTCCTTTTTCATCTTTAGACAACTTCAGATGTGTGGGAAAAGGTGTTCTCTTGTGACTGGCTTTTTCCATCCCAAATTTCTTTAATATATTCTTCGCATATTTCCTCTGAGATAAGAATATGGAATCTTCCATTTGTTTAACTTGCAGACCAAGAAAGTAGGTTAACTCACCAACAAGGCTCATCTCAAATTCTGACTGCATTTTCTTGACAAAATGTTGAACCATCTCATTTGACACCCCACCAAACACAATACCCTCAACATAAATTTGTGCAATCATTATCTTCCCTTCTTCTTCCTTGACAAAAAGAGTTTTGTCTATGTCGCCTTTCCTATATCCATTATCACCAAGAAATTATGTCAATCTCTCGTACCAAGCTCTTGGAGCCTGATTTAATCCATACAGAGCTTTCTTCAGTTTATACACATGGTTAGAAAAGCTTAGATCAAAAAATCCCTTAGGTTGTTCCACATAGACTTCCTCATTCAGATAGCCATTTAATAAGGCACTCTTTACATTCATTTGAAACAACTTAAATCTCAAAATGCAAGCAACTCCTAAGAGTAGTCTGATTGATTCAAGTCTGGACATAGGGGCAAGGGTTTTATCAAAATAAACTCGTTCAATTTGAGTGTATCCCTATGCAACTAATCTTGCCTTATTTCTAGTAACCTCCCCTTTTTCATCGGATATATTCTTGTACACCCATTTAATGTCAAACACATTTGTCCTTTCAGGTCTTGGAACTAGATCCCAAACTTCATTTCTTCTAAATTGTTCTAGCTCTTTTTACATAACATTAATCCAGAACACATCAGTTAAGGCTTCTTTGACATTCTTAGGCTCGATTTTTAAAACAAAGCAAGAGTTTGACATCCCTTCTCTTGATCTAGTAGTAACTCCTTTATTTAGATCTACTATAATAAGTTCCTTAGAATGATCTCTCTGAGTTCTGATTAAAGGCCCTTTGTTGAGTTGATTGGGCTCGGGATCAGTACTTCTGTAATTAGATTCTGTTGGAATGTCTGACAAAGATGTTCCAACATCTTCTAAGACATCTTCTTCATCATTTCATCCTCTATCATCAATAATAACATTTATGGATTCCATCATAACTTTAGTTCTGGATTTAAAGACTCTATAAGCTCTGCTATTTGTAGAGTAACCCAGGAATATTCCCTCATCACTCTTGGGATCCATCTTCCTTCTCTGTTCACAATCAGCTAAGATGTAACATTTACTTCCAAAAACATGAAAGTATATGACAGTAGGTTTTCTTCCCTTCCATATTTCATACAATGTGGTTGAGGTTCCTTTTCTTAGAGTGACTTTGTTATGGATATAGCATGCAGTATTCATCGCTTCAGTCCAAAAGTGGTAGGGTAACTTCTTAGCATGAATCATAGCTCTGGCAGATTCCTGAAGAGTTCTGTTTTTGTGTTCCACAATCCCATTTTTCTAGGGAGTAATGGGAGAGGAAAATTCATGACTGATTCCTTCAGAAGAACAAAAATCAACAAATTTATTGTTCTCAAATTCCTTTCCATTATCACTTCTGATTCTGATGACATGACTATCCTTTTCTCTTTGAAGTTTTTGACAGAGATCTTTAAAGACTTCAAAAGTTTATGATTTTTCTCTGATAAAACTTATCCATGTGTACCTAGAGAATTCATGTACAACAACATAGGCATACTTCTTTCCACTAAGACTTTCAACCTGCATAGGTCCCATCAAGTCCATGTGAAGAAGTTCCTAAACTTTTGATATGGTGAGATGTTGGATCTTTTGATGTGACATCTTAGTTTGATTTCTAATATGGAATTCACCATATATTCTCCCTTATTCTATCTTGATCTTAGGAATCCCTTTCACGGCTTCTATAGATATGATTCTTTTCATTCCTTTTAGATGCAAGTGTCCCAGTTTTTTACGCCATAGTTTAACTTCATTTTATTTGGCTAAAGCACATGTCGAGGATAAGTTCAACTCTTGGGGAACCCATAAATAACAGTTGTCTTTAAATCTGATTCCTTTCATAATAACTTCATTCTTCTCATTGCAAATGAGACATTCTGTCTTGGTGAAGTTTACTTTGAACCCTTGATCACACAGTTGACTTATACTTATTAGGTTAGTTGTTAACCCTTTAACAAGTAACACATTATCAAGTTTTTGGACTCCTGAACATTCCATCTTTCCAACTCATTTGATTTCACCTTTGGCTCCATCACCAAAAGTCACATAACTGGTGGAGTGAGATTTGATATCTACCAACAGATTCTTAACACCTGTCATGTGTCTAGAACAACCACTGTCAAAGTACCAATCATCTTTGGATGAGACTCTAAGTGAGGTATGAGCTATGAGACTAGCAACAATAGTCTTGAGAACTCACTGTTTATTTTTTTTGTTGCTATTTTGAGAGATCTTATCAGTCTTGGGAAGAGGAGCAGTTTTAGGGTACCCATACAACTTGAAACAGAAAGGTCTTATGTGACCAAACCTTCCACAGTGGTGACACCTCCAGGGCTGGAATTTCTCTCTGGTGTGATTATATTTTTTCTTTCCAAGATGTTTGCCATGATGTCTTTTCTTGCCATGATGTTAAGACATTTCTCTCTGAATAAGGATCCTTTTTCTCATTAAACCATGGACCACTCTTGTCTCTTGTCACTCTTCCCACTTGAAGAATTTCATCTAATGTGTCATACCCATTATTCAACATCTTGAATGATTTGACCATTCTGCCAAGATTCAAATTCAGAGAAGTCACTTCACTTTCCAGACTAGAGATAGTTTTCAGATTCTCTTTCCTTTCTGCCTTCAGTTGAGTTATGAGAGTTTTCTGTTTCTCTCTTTCTTGGCAAACTTTTGTACTTCTGAGACACAGTTCTCTGTACAAGGCAGCTAACTCATCAAAGGTTAGTTCACCATCACTAGAATCTTCATCAGAAACATATTTCCCCGTCAATGTTTTAACATACTTGGCAGATTCCTCTTCAAGATCACTCTCAGAGTCCTCTTTAGACCAAGTAACATATAGATTCTTCTTCTGTTTCTTAAGATATGTAGGACATTCAACTCTAATGTGACCAAAACCTTCACATCCATGACACTATATTCCCTTCCCTTGAGTGGATTTTTCTTCATCCCTTTTTCTTCCAAACTCATTTGACTTATGGATGTCAGATGAGATGTTCTTGACATTTGATCTTGGGTTCCTATCCATCTTATTTATCACTTTGTTAAACTATCTTCCAAGTAGAACTAAAGCATTAGATATTCCTTCATCTGTATCTAGATCACAATCCTCCTCTTCATCTTCGGTATTGGTTACAAAAGCTATGTTTTTTTCTTCTTTTCAGATCTTTCATTGATGCTTAATTTAAATGTCTGAAGGGATCCAACAAGTTCATCCACTCTCATCTTGTCAATGTCTTGTGCTTCTTCTATGGCAGTCACTTTCATATCAAATCTCTTGGGGAGAAACCTAAGCATCTTTCTCACCAATTTGTCTTCGGGTATTTTTCTCTATTAAAGCACTAGATGCATTAGCAATCTCAAGAATGTTCATATGGAATTCATTAATACTTTCATCATCCTTCATTCTCAGATTTTCAAATCTGATGGTGAGCAACTGAAGTCTTGACATCTTAACTTTGGATGTGCCTTCATGGGTAGATTGAAGAATCCCCCAGGCATCCTTAGCTACTTCACATGTGTCCACTAATCTGAAAATGTTCTTGTCAATTCCATTGAATATAGCATTCAAGAATTTAGAATTTCCAAGTGCAATTTCATCCTCTTCTTTAGACCAATCTTCTTCTGGATTTAACTCATAAGTAGGTTCTCCATCTTCTCCCAATTTGACAAGGTGTTTCCATCCTTTTAAGACAGCTTTCTAAGCCCTGTTGTCCAGAGATTTTAGAAAGGCCACCATACATGGTTTCTAATAGTCATTATTGCTTCCATCCAGAATGGGTGGTCTGTTCATAAATCCTCCTTCCTTGTCCATAATACCAGAAAGTATCTTCCTTAGATCTCACCTAGATACAGAGCAGGATGCCTGCTCTAATACCAATTGAAATTCTGGTATCATATATGTGATATCAAAGGAGATGTCACGACACAAATATTCGAGGACAATATAAAATGCAAAAATATAAAGGCAGTAAAAACACAAGGGATTGTTAACCCAGTTCGGTGTACAACAACACCTACTCTAAGGGCATCCAAGCCAGTGATAAGTCCACTAAATAGTATCAATTCATAGATCCTCAGTAAACAGCTAGTTTACGATCTAATCACTTAATCACTACCCGTGTTATACTTCTACCTAAGACACACCTAGGTATGAGGCCCTCCTCAAATCCCTTCAATCACTAATGGTGAAAAACAACAGAATTATTAAGTTTGAAAAACTTCAATCATTCAATACTTAAAAGCTTATAAATGATCCACAATTTACAACTCAACTAAAAAATTACAACTCAAGTATTGAAACAATACTAGAGTGTATTACAATTAAAAGATTCAGACTTTTATAAAGAATATATTTTTCTTCAATTGTTTCAGTTTTACGAATAAGGTTTCAAGTCCTTATAAAGGCGCAAGAACTTCTTTATGGGCTTGGGCTGAAAAACAAATATTGAAATATATTGAGTCCCTTTAATATCTCCATGAAAGTATGCCAAGATATAATCCAAAAAGATAAGACGGGTCAAAAAATATTCCTCAATATTTTTCGCAAGTTATAAACCACAAAACCTGAATAAGGCGCGCTTAAAAACATGAAACAGAAAATTTGAAAAACACATTCAACTCAGAAGGAAGACGTTAAGATATCTGCTTTGACATCATTCAAAATAAGTTGAGATGATTTACTTCAAATGTCAAGACATTAAGAAAAACATTACCAAAGCAGTGTTTTATCAAAATTGTTGCCAACAAACACTTACATTAGTGAACAAGGGGATACTGAAAGGTTGGATTAACATTCGCCATAGACTGAATGAAGTTTGTGCAAAATTATTGAAGACACGCCATGCCGGGGAGCATAGGCGTTAGGTGTCAAGCGGAACGAGGCTATAAGGTGCCCCGAGAAGCACATGTGCTAAGTGTCGATCAACATAAGGCTGCTAGGTATGTTAAGGAGCATATGTGTTAGGTGTCGAGCGACATGAGGCTGTGAGGTGTGCCGAGGAGAGCAGTTACTTTTTTCGAGCGGTACAAGGATGCACGATGTACCGAGAAGTATGGTGTGTGTTGTCCGGTACAAAGGCATAAGGGGACGTTCCGAGTGGCAGGGCCACTGTGTCGAGAGGCACATGTCTTTATTAATTCTTTTCTGCTGTTCCTGTGCACGTTGAGGGGCACATAATCCTTTCTTATTCCTTAGCGCTCATGTGCAGGATAATTAGTTATTTAGCTTTGTTTAACATTCTCAGTATAATAATTAGAGTTCTTAAGGTATTGTATCCCTAAATGATTAATAGATTACTGGTATAAGTTAGTAGTAGGAGAGATAATATAATTAATGGGTGACTAGCAATAAACAGTGTGGAATCGGAGATAGTAGTACAGAACCGAAAACATTAGTATATTAGCAGAAAACTACTTAGCCGGATATAATTGAATTTCCCGAATAATTACACAAGGCATCATAGTATATTTTGGTTGATACGGTGTATTGTATACTCTGTTATAATTTAAGATTTTGCAGGTGATGATGAATTTTGTTGAGATTCCTCTAATTATTGGAAAATATTAAGTGGTGGGCTTATTTCCAATGTTGATATTGTTGTTGAGTTGTTGTTGAATGGTTGTTGTCATTGTGTAGTTATCATTGTTGTTGTTGTTACTTTTAAACATGTTGTCACATACATAGCATATCAAGTTGGGAGCTCATGCTCGGTAAGTTGGCCTGGATTGGCAAATATAAAGTTGAAGGCTTATTCTTTGTTGATGCCTCTATTAATTGACATATTATTAAGTTAGGAGTTTTTCTCCGTTGGTACCACATGTATGTGCATAAAAACAAGTCGCATTTCATGTTGCATCCTAATTTGTTGTCTGGGTGAATTAATTATATTAAATGTTGTTAAAGAGCTGAGAAGTGGTGATTTTGTATGAACTTATTCTAATATATTATTTATCATGCGTTCTATTATATTGTTCGATGTCTCACCCCTTCTGTTTGAATGTTACCCCTATGTTGGTAACGTGTAGGTAACCAAGAGTGAAGGTTGTTTACCTTTAGTAGTTCGAGTCAGTATCATCGCTCTGATACGTAACACTCGGGGGATGAACACTTGCTTTATTATTGTGATTACTTTTGTTGCTGAATTTTAAATTGATTTACTAAGTACTTTGTTGTATTTGAAGTTGTTTTCAGTTAGACAAAGATGTTATGTCAATTAAATTATTCTAAAGACTAAATTATGTGGTTTACGGTTCATCCGAGTTTAAGTGTTATGTATATGTTTTACATGCGATTAACTGAAGGTGTTTTAAGTAGTGAGTGTAGCATCCTATTTGTATGTCAAAATTTTATAATTCTGATTTATTATTATTCGCCAGGTAGAAATGGGGTGTTATAACTTGGGTGATTACAGACCTATAAGTTTAGTCGGGAGTCTGTACAAGATCATTGCAAAGTTGTTGGCAAATAGGCTAAAGAAAGTGGTGGGGGAGTTGATATCAAGTTCACAAACGACTTTTATTCCGGGTAGACAAATTCAAGATGACATTGTGGTTCTCAATGAGATAGTGGATCTAGCAAAGAGAGAGAAGCGAAAATGTTTGTTGTTAAAAGTGGACTTCAAGAAAGCGTATGACAATCTTAATTGGGGATTCTTATTGTATGTTTTGAAGCGTTTTGGGTTTAGTGAGAGGTGGATTAGGTGGGTTGAAGCGTACATATGTCACTGTTCATTATCTGTTATTGTTAATGGTAGTCCAACAACTAATTTCAAGATGAATAAAGGCCTTGGACAAGGTGACCCTCTTCCCCCTTTCTTGTTTACTTTGGTAGTTAAAGGTTTTGCTAAGATGATAACGAAGCTAGATGGTTGTGGTTTATACAAAGGTTTTGATGTGAGCTCTACGATTAAGTTTCAGCTTTTACAATTTGCTGACGATACAATGTTGATTAGGGCTGCATCATGGAGTAATATGTGGTGTATGAAGGCTTTATTAAGAGGGTTTGAGTTGGTGTCTGGGATGAATATCAATTTATCCAAGAGTAGTTTAATAGGAGTCAATGTGGAATATGATTTTATGCAGGCAACAAAGTCTTTCTTAGGCTATGATATGGGGATAATACCATTTTATTTCTTAGGTATTCTAGTTGGTGCCAATAACCAGTCGCAAGTAGTGTGGAAACTGGTTTTAGAGAAAATGAGGCACATGTTATCTTTGTGGAAAGGCAAGTTTTTATCTGTTGCTGGAGGGTTACACTTATAAATTCTGTTTTGAACTCATTCCAATATATATGTTATCATTCTTTAAGGCCCCTACGGTTATTTTTGTTGAAACAAAGGATTCTACAAAGGATTTTAGAACAAAGAATTAACAAACTAACACACCCCCTAATTAATGTTATCATTCTTGATAACATGAATTAGGGAGTGTGTTAGTTGGTTAATTATTGTTATGATTGGGCTTTTAGCATTTTGGGCCTAGGCTACTTTGCCTATATAAAGGGCCATTGCATTTTTAATAACAAGCAAGTAGTTGCAACAATAATAACATATTCAGTTAGGAGTTACTCCTTCTTCGACGTCTTTGAATTCCATTCCCAGGAAATAGGAGAGATTCCCTAAATCAGACATTTCGAATTCTTGCATTAACTTTGACTTTACCTTTATCATCTCAGCTTCGTATGCTCCTGTAATGAGTAAGTCATCAACATAGAGGCATAAAATGATTCGATTGACACTTTCAACATCATTTACATACACTCCATGTTCAAGGACACACTTTGTGAAGCCCGCTTCGATTAGGAAGCTATTTATCCTTTTGTTCCAAGCTCCAGGAGCTTGCTTCAAGCCATAAAGAGCCTTCCTTAATCTGTACACTTTCGACTCCTTCCCTTTGACGTCGAAACCCGGTGGTTGAGTAACATATACTTATTCTTCCAATGGACCATTCAAGAATGCTGACTTCACATCAAGTTGGTGCATTTTTCATCCTTTATATGCAGCTATCGAAACAACAATCCTGATTGTTTCGATCCTTGCAACAGGAGCATATACTTCATCGAAGTCAATACCTGGTTGTTGTAGAAACCCTCTGGCCACCAGTCTTGCCTTGTACTTTGCAATCTTACCATTTGGCCTCCGTTTCACCTTGTAGATCCATTTCACATCAATTGGTTTCTTGTTGGTTCTTTCGACAAGCTCCCAAGTGTTGTTCTTCTCAATGGATCTCAATTCTTCTTTCATGGCTTCACACCAATTCTAATTGCTAAAGGCTTCACCCAAGTCAATTGGTTCTGCTTCAGCAATCATCATGGCTTCTTTGATTAAGTCACCATCAACATCGATTACTTGATCTAAAAACCTCTCATATTCAGTCAGCCTAGTTGACTCAGTTCTTGTTCTCGTGGATCTTCTTTCATTCTGCACAAGTGGTTCTTCATTTCGACCAGTCAAAGTCTCACCTTGCTCATATTGACTTGTCGAAGCTTCATTCTGTTCATCTTCTTCGAACACAGTTATGACTGTGTCTGATTCTTGTTGAACTGAACTTTGACTCTAATCACGTCCTTTGCTTTCGTCTACAAGAACATCTCTACTGATCACTAGTTTATCTTAGATTGGTGAATACAACTTATATGCATCAGTTGAATGATAACCTATGAGCACCATGACTTCACTTTGATCATCCAGCTTCTTTCTCAATTGTTTGGGTACATGCCTGAAACACATTGATCCAAAAATTCTAAGATGACTTACATTTGGCTTCGATCCTATCCAAGCCTCATGTGGTGTTTTTTCGACCATCTTCTTCGTTGGGCATATATTTAGAATGTATACTACTGTCAAAGCTGCTTTAGCCCAAAATCTCTTAGGCATATTCTTAGCTTTCAACATACATCTTGTCGTGTTCAGTATACTTCTATTCTTTCTCTCAGCTATGCATTATGTTGAGGCGTATAGGGTGCAACAACCGCATGCTCTATAGCTTCCTCATTGCAAAATCTGGCAAACTCAACAGAAGTATATTCACCACCACCACCATCAGTTCTTAACTTCTTCAATTTGCAGCCACTTTGTTTCTCAACATGCAACTTGAACTTCTTGAACTGTGTGAATACCTCACTCTTCCTTTCAATAAGGTAAATCCACATATGTCTGGTGAATTCATCAATGAAAGTAGGGAAATACATGTTACCTCCATTGGACTTTACTTCGAAGGGTCCATGCACATCTGAATGAACCAGGTCCAGTTTCTTCCTTGATCTTATAGGCAAATCATGTTTGAACGCCTTCCTTGTCTACTTAGCTTTGCAGCATTCCTCACATATCTTCTTTGGTTCCTTCACATACGGCAACCCAAACACCATTCTTTTCTGATTGAGCATACATAAACTCTTGAAGTTTAGATGTCCATACATGTGATGTCATAGCCAGTTCTTGTCTTCTTCTACAGTCGAAGCAAGACATTTGTGATCTGTTGTGTTGAGTTCAACCTTGAACCTTTTATTCTCCGCCAATGGTGCTTTCATGATTAGCCCCCATCAGCTCTATATACCTTCATTTGATTGTTCTCCATCTTCATATTGAAGCCTTTTGCAAGTAATTGACCTACACTTATCAAGTTACTTGTCATTGAAGGTACATACAGAACTTCAATGATAGTAGCCTTTAGACCATCCTTTCTGATGATCAAAATATCTCCTTTACCACTTGATTTTATATGCCTGCCATCTGCAAACTTTATCACCTTTTCGATTGACTCATCTAATTTGGTAAACCAGTTTTTATTGTCAGTCATGTGGTTGCTACATCCTGAATTCAGATACCACATGTTATTTTTCTCAGTGTTCGATTGAATGTTTACCAGCAACAACACATCATCAGAATCACTACTTCCAGCTCATGCATATTGAGCTTCATCATTATCTTTCAACCTTGCAGCTTTCTTTCTTCGACAATATCTTCCATAGTGGCCAAAACCTTGACATTTTTAACATTGTACCTCTTTTGTATCAACTTTCTTCCCAGAATACTTGTTGCCCACTCCTTTCAAATCATTATTCTTGCTTGACTTCCCATCACCAGCAAGATTCTTTCGCTTATTCGATTTCTCTTTTTCAGCTTTCTTGTTGAATCTTGATTGCAATGCTTATTTAGCTGCTTTCTCTCTTTTTGAGTTTCTTTGTTGCAGCCTCTTTTCATGAGCCTCCAAAGAAGCTTGAAGTTCTTCCAACTTCATCTCAGATAGATTTTTGGCCTCTTCGATTGTCACAACAAAGTAATCAAAGTCTGCAATTAAGGATCTTAATACCTTTTCTATCTTTTGCAGATCCGTGAGCGTTTCACCACACACCTTCATCTGGTTTGTCAGCACCACAACTCTTAAGAAATATACAGAAATAGATTCATCCTCTTTCATCTACAACATCTCATACTGCTTCCTCAAAGTCAGCAGCTTCACCTTCTTCAGTTTCTCATCTCTACCATACAAAGACTTTAGCTTTTCCCAAGCTCCTTTTGTTGTTTCTTCTTCGATTATCTTCTCAAACACATCACAATCCACACACTTGTGAATCAAGAACAACGTCTTGCCGTCTTTCTTCCTCTGATATATGTGCAAAGCTTTCTGGGCTTCCGTTGCATCTACCTCCAGTTCTGAAATTCCTTTATTCAAGATTTCTACAACATCTTGAAATATGAAAATAACCTTCATTTGTGTCACCCATCTTTGATAGTTTTCACCTTTGAAAACTGATAGATTTGTTGGAAATTGTGTTGATGTTGTTGATCTGTTTGCCATTAGAATCTCTTTGAATCGCAAACAAGCTCTGATACTAATTTGTTGGAACAAAGGATTCTAGAAAGATGAATATGTGAAGAAGAAGAAGAAGAAGAAGAAGAAGAAGAAGAAGAAGAGAGAATGATTTTGAGTTACTTGATGTAACTAACTCCTAACTGAATTTGTTATTATTATTGTAACTGCTTGCTTGTTATTACAAATACAATGGCCCTTTATATAGGCAAAGTAGCCTAGGTTCAAAATGTTAAAAGCTCAAATATAACAAGAATTAACCAACTAACAATTTTGGGTGAAATGATTAGAATTCAGTGGGATTTTTTGTAGTGTCATGGAGAGGATAAGAAAGGAATCTGTTGGGCTAGTTGGTCGGACGTGTGTAGAACAAAAGATAACCGGGGGGTTTAGGAATTAGGAGTGTTTCGGCTGCAAATGAGGCATTAATGTTTAAGTGGCAGTGGAGGTGCGTGATGGATAGAAGGGCGCTTTGGAGGCCTTTGTTGGAATATAGGTATTGAGCATTGGAAGTTGGCATTATGGGGGATTTAATGTCTACTGTTGTGAAAAGATCCTCACTTTGGTGGAGAGATTTAGTTCTTCTGTGTAGTGTTTCTGATCAGGGAAGCAACTGGTTCGTGCAAAATGTGTCATGGAAGCTGGGAGTAGGTAATTTGATCCAATTCTGGAATTGGAATTGGTGTGGTGGAATTCATTTTAAAAGGCTTTTTTCCGTTGTTGTTTTTACAGTCAGACAAACCTAATGGATCGGTTAGTGACATGGGTTTTTTCGAGGATAATGTGTGGGTGTGGCAGTTTGGTTTTGTGCATGAATCTTTAGATAGAGGTTGCTTAGCGCAGGTGGAGGAATTAAAGGCTCTCCTGCTTCAGCTGGAACAAAAGAAATGCTATATTGTTCAAGAATGATATGTTTCAAGAAGGTGAAGTGGTGGATGAAATTAAACTCCTTTCATAGTTTTGGTTGGTTATTGGGAACAAATCAAAGTTGCCTCCTAGTTTTTTCTTTTGGAGGTAGAATTCTTTGGATTTCCTTGTGTAACGTTTCTCTTTTGTTATTCGAGCGAGTATCTCTTGTACTCTAGTTAGTAATATTTCATTGCTTATAAAAAATACTATAAAATTGAGGATCACCTTACAATAACATTAACTTAAATCATCATACATAATTAATTAATTCAACAAATCCAAAAAACTATGGCAATATATCTTGCCAAAGAATTTAACACAAACTATTACATCAATAATTATTCCATCTCTAATTTCTGTCATTGCTCAATTTCTCTTCTTCTTATAGTATAAGTCTTCATGCAAAGATGGTTGCAATAGTAACCACGACTGTCATGACAACTCCAAACACCGATGATACAACATAATGAGCGGTAGAAGATGGTGGAGGAGAAGGAGTAGGTGCACCTTCTGCTAGAACAGTGATAACAAATTTCATTTGACGAGCAACACAATGATCACCTTTTCCACAAACATACCATTTTCTCCCTTCAGTTTTCAATGGAATGATATCTTTTCCGGTAGAAAGTGCTTCGTTTTCAGGTGGAAAAGTACAGTTTTGAAATAGTGTGCCATTAACTTTGAAGACGTTATGGACAGAAGGGTTATAGTTGAAAACTGAAAGAAAGAAAAAATAATTAGGTATAATTATGATATAAATAAACTAAAACAAAATGGAAAATTGTATATATTTTTCTTCTTTCACATACCAAGATTGTCACCAACACGAAAAACAGTTTCCTGAGCCCATTGAGTGTAGTTGAAATCAACAGTCCAACCCTTATCACCACCAACAATATGATCAGTAGCCATTACAAATGAGGAAAGCAAAACCATGAAAATAGAAAGGATCAAGATTACACGAGAAGAAGTCATTTCTATTTTTCTACTGAGTATGGAAAGAAATGTAAAAAATTAGTGATGAGAAAAATTTCCTAGAATAAAATATCAATCAAAGAATCACTAGCTAGCTAGAAAATGCTCTTCAAATGTTATTGTTTAGATGAATGAATTGTGCAATTCAACTTGGGCTATATATAGAATTGTGTGTATAATGATTTTATCGACATAATAATATAATATTATAGTATAGTATATACTTTAAGCGGCTACCGGCTTTGGCAAAATAAGGAAACTATTTAAAGCAAATTGACAATAAAAAAATAGTATGCAAGGGCGAAGAAGTTTTCAACTAAATTATTTGTGTAACGTATATTTACACAAATGGACTAAATGTAGCAATAAGAAGCAGCAGCAACATTTAACCGGAAATCAAAGTAACTGTATAATAATCTTGATGTTTGGAAAAAAATATCTTGAAAATGCTATTTTTAGGTATTAATTAATGTAATATTCATAGTTGTTTTGCAACTTAAAAGTGTTTTATTTGTGTTTATTAATTAAAACTAAACTAATAATTATTTTATAATTGTTAATGATGAGATTTGAATTCAATATTTTAAATTTCTCGGAGATACTTGAGGAGACAACTAAACTAACAATTTCTTGATGTGCAAGTTAATTCCTTATCAATTGAGCTTCTTTTTTTTTACCAATTTAATACTTTGGTTAAACAAAGCTAAATGTTTTTTTTTCTGGATTGGTCCAATAACTACAATGACTCTATTTTAGACTCCTTTTTCGGTGCGTCCCGTATGATCATGGCTTGAATCGCTCCTACCCTCTGTCGTGTATCATCGATCGTTTGTCCTCCTAGACCAGTACTGACCCACGATGATTGACGAGTACCTCACAGTCTGTCTAACGTCAAGCCGCCAGACAACCAAGAACCGACTAGACTGCTACCCGTAACCTACCTCCTCCTCGGGACCAACGACTAATTGCGGACACACCTGCCCGGTATTGATCAAGTCCTGGCAGTTACTTGTTTTTGCAGACTCGCATATCTAGATCCAAAAATAGGAACCAATGGCCATGCGCTAGGGGCATTATATAAACCCTCACATATGTGAGGGACAGGTATCGAATATTCACTATTCACCACTAAAACCCGAATACATTGCTTGTATCTCTTTGCTCCCACACTTACTTGATCGTCAGAGTGCCTTGCAGGTACAACCCCCTTTTTTTCCTCCTCGATATTCCAACCCGACAAAAGATCATCATCCGGCCACCTAGCAGGTTCTGTTCAACCGGTAAGATTAGTGGCGTCGTCTGTGGGAAACTATCTTCCCCGTTTTTTATTCCCCGAAATATGAAAACCAAAGATCCTCTACATTCAACAATCATGGCTGACTGTGATGATCACCACCCGTCTCGAAAGACTGCATTTTCCCCAATGCATAAGACTGACGGAAGTTAAGAACATCTTCATCTCGAGGATAACCTTACCTTCCGCGACGGTCGGATTGCGTCCCCAGATTCAGTTGACGCCCAACGCGACAATCAATAATTCTTGGACGAGCAGTGTCTCAAGATCTTCACCGAGGAACTCCCGGAGATTCTGCAACCAATTCTCATTCCTCACAATACTGATCTGGCTATTGCAACATTGCTCGCTGCCATCAATCAGACCAATGGCCTTATCCTGCAGCAGAAAAAAAAAGATAGGGGGCTGGGAGAAGAAGTAGTCAAGCTTTTCTCCTCGGAGACCCTGATGACGAGATTCCCCTAACATATCTCCACCTAGACGTGACCATCCGCCAAAAAAAAGAGGCACGACGTTTCTTTCTTCAAGAAACGCAATCGCACACCTCCCACAAAAGACCAAGACTCTCCATCATCCAAGAAGAAGAGTGACCGCCAAGTTGACCGCGGTCGATCACCAACGCCCAAGCCAAGACAATAATGAAGGAGTCCTTCCCCCCGACGAGACAACAATGCCTAACGGAGAAGGAATTACCACTCCCCATCTCCATCTCTCGTGGAAAGCGACGATGACGAGCCCAGTGGCCCGCTATCAAGAAAGATTACATAGGCCAAGCTCCCAATTGGCCTAGAGAAGCCACCCCCACTAGGGAACGTATGATGGTACGACCGATCCTGATGAACACATAGAGAATATTGACGCCCTCCTCGACTATCGAGGGGTCAGGGGCGCCATCAAATGATGACTATTTCCAACCACTCTCGGGAAAGGAGCAATGTCTTGGTACAAGCGTCTCCCAGACAAATCTATTACCTCTTGGAAACGGCTGGGGAGGATGTTCTCGAGTCACTTCACCGCCTCCCATCGACACCCAAAATCATAGGCTTCACTCGAAGCAATCATCTAGAGCAGAGATGAGTCTCTACAAGCATACATCGAACGCTTCAACAAGGAAGCAGTGCATGTCTCCATGACCGACACCATGAAGAAATACCTTCTTGAGCGCGGGCTCCATCCCCGCAGCGACATTGCAAAAGCAATGGGCATCAAATCACCGGCCACACTCGACTCCCTCCTCCTCAAAGCTCAAGCATATTCAATACAAGGAGAAATAAGCCGCCAACAACGCCAGAGAGTCAAGGCACAGAGAAAGTTCCAAGTCCTTAAGAAGTGACGAGCCCTCGACATCCTTCGGAGAGAAAAGAAACGGGAAGAAAGATCCCAGGATTCCAAAGACTACAAGGGGCCTGCCGGTCGGTTTGACGACTACATCCCTCTAACTACTTCGAGGAAGCGTACTTTGTCTGAATGCGCCAATTCCTTATAAATTAAAACTAAACTAATAATTATTTTATAATTGTTAATGATGAGATTTGAATTCAATACTTTAAATTTCCCAGAAATACTTGACGAGACAACTAAACTAATAATCTCTTGATGTAACTTAATTTCTTATCAATTGAGTCAACTTTTTTTAAACTAATTCAACACTTTGATTAAACAAAGCTAAATGTTTTTCTATTAGTATTGTCATATCTATTATATTATATAAGAAAACTAGTAGGATATACGTGCGTTCGCACGAGTACCGTTATGATACGCGCATTTGTTTTCAAAATATAATAAAAATAAATAAATTTTTTTTAAAATATAATAAATCGGTGACTATAATTTTTTAATATATAAAAATATTTAAATAAATAATATATTTTTTATATAAATATTATTTTTATTTTTGAATTATTGTCAAAAAAAATATTTAAATTAATAGTAAAGTTGTTATATTATTATTCAATATTTTGACCAGTAACTTTATATTCTCGTTATTATTCAATATTTTAATCAATAATTTCATGTTTCCGTTATTATTAAATATTTTGATCAGTAACTTCATGTTTTCGTTAATATTCAATATTTTAATCAATAACTTTATGTTCTCGTTAATATTCAATATTTTGATCAATAATTTAATATTTCTGGCAATATTCAATATTTTAATCAGTAACTTTACGTTTCCGTTAATAATTTAATTTTTTTAAATATTAATAGACACTTATTTGTCAATTTTCATAATCTTCATTCTGCCAACAAAAAATTAAATTATTGAAATGATGTTAGAATTTTCTATGTTTAAAAAGATACATTTGTCATGCTCAAATATAATTTATTGACAACTGATAATCGATAATATTAATATAATTAAGCAATCATAAATTTTAAAAAAGATGTAATAATTGATTTAGTTGAACAAATGTGATTGATAAATATAAATATTTCGGAATGATTTTATTGAATAATTTAATGGCAATCAAGAGTGATGAATTATTTGATTTGGTTTTAATATTAAACCTTAACTCACTAATACTTAACTCATAAACACATCACTCTTTAAAAGTTAAAATATTAAACTTACTCTTGATTTGAGTAATGAGATACATGTGCATTCGTATGAGTACACTACAAGAAATATCATCTTCAGCCACGTGTTTTTGCCACGTGATTATCATGTGGCTAAAAAAAGCCAGTTGCGACGTGATAATCACGTGGCAACATGTTTTATTAATAAAATAAAGAAGTCTGATGGTTGTCTGACTTTTAAATAAAAAAATATTGCGACGTGGGAATCACGTCGCTAGTAAAAATATAATATAAAATATTTTAATTAGTCTAACGTTCAGATGGATGGGTTTTTGAAATTTTGAAAAAGTAAGTTGTGACGTGTTATTCACGTCGCAATATTTAAGAGGGAAAAATCAAATCAATACAGACTGACATGATCAGATTTTGTATGCATGTGAAGAAAGAGAATATGACTATTGGCATTGTTGCGATGTGAAAGTCACGTGGCAAAGTTGCAGCGTGATTTTCACGTCACTAAATGCTTTATATTTTTAATTGCATCATGTTACACCAAGCAGACAGTATATTGTCATCAAACAATCAAACACTCTTCTTCTTCATTAACCCTCTTCTCATTCCATCCCTCCATTAACCCTCAACTTCTTCATAAAACCTCTTCTTCTCCATTATAAAATCCAACTTCAATCTCCATTAATCCTTGTTTTTTCAGGTAAATTTAATTTAATTTTGTCTCTATTTTGTTTACAAGTTTTTATTTATTGTATTATGGGATTGTAATTTATTTTAGTTTTTCTTTGAATAGAAGAAGATTGATATAGTAGAAGTAGATTGCAAAAAGCTTGGACAAGAAGATTGAAGGAGTTAGAAGAGAAGATTTCTTGGAATTTTTTTTTACATTTGGTATATTTTCTAAATTTAGTTAGATTTTAGGTTGAATTTGGTTAAATTATAATATTTTCTGAAAAGGTATATTTAATTTATTTATTATAAAAAACAAAAAAAAAACAAAAAAAAACATATAAATTTTATAAAAACAGTTTTAATGTTAATATATATTTTATTTAAAACAAATATAATATAATATTTTATATATTGATTAAAAACATATATAAAAAAAATAGTTCTTTGTATTGAATAAAAATATATTAAAAAAACTGTTTTAATATGTATATATTTAATAAAAAAACGTTTAATGTTATTATTATAAAATTTGTTTTATAATTAAAAGAAAAACATAATATTATATTTTAATTAGAATGTTAATAAAAATGAATTTATAATTAAAAAAATATATATAAAAACTGTATTATATGTTAATAAAAAATATTTATATATCATATATATAGAATGTTAATAAAAACAGTTTTATAATTAAAAAAATTATATAAAATTATTATATGTTAATAAAAAACGGTTTTATAATTAAAAAATATTATATAAAAACTATATTATATGTCAATAAAACATTAATATAGTATGTTAAAAAACATTATATGTCAATAAAACATTATGTATAGTATATTATAAAACATTATATATAAAAAACTGATTTATGTATTTAATTATTATATATTATATGTATGTTAATAAAAACGGTTTTATAATTAAAAATTGTTTTATAAAAACTATATTATATGTCAATAAAAAATATTATATTAATTATTATATATTTAATAAACTATATTAATAATATATTTAATAGTATATAATAAAAAACATTATATATTAAAAATAGTTAAAATAAAAGCATATGTTTATGTTTAATAGTATATATACATAGTATATTTTTAATAGTAATAAGAACAAGAACAATATGTTTAGGATTATTATTAAGTTGATTAATTAATATTTCTAATTAAAAAGGTTTTGATTATATAAATTTGCAGTAAATGGAATATTATAGGTATTATCTTAGTTGGATGTACGGTAGACTATATCCAGGAAGACGTGCACTTAAACCCAATTTTATAGACGAAGTTAATGGTTTTATCACGTGGACGTTTGCTCAGGAACGTTGTCGAAGTGAAGGAGGAGTTAGGTGTCCTTGTCTTAAATGTGGATGTAGATATATAATTAGTGACCTAGAGGAAATAACACGTCATTTGCATAGAAAAGGTTTCATTGAAAATTATTGGGTTTGGACGTATAATGGTGAAACACTGCCGAGTAATGTACCAGAGACTAGCAACACAGATGCTTCAAGTAGTGGACCGGCTATGCAACTGCCTATGGAATTTGAGGAAAACTTTAATTTGATAGGTGACATGGTTGGTGATGCTTTTGGTGTTAACATGACCTATGATCAACCAGAAGATTTTGACGGGGAAGAGTTTCCGAATGAGGAAGCGCAAAGATTTTATCAGTTGTTGAATGAGATGAATACGCCGTTATTTGAGGGTTCTTCAGACTCAAAGCTATCAATGTGTGTGAGATTATTGGCCGCCAAGTCAAATTGGAATGTTCCTGATCAGTGTTTGGAGCACTTCGCAAAAATGATGTTGGACTCAACTGCAACGAAAGACAACTTGCCTGCGAGTTTCTATGATGCAAAGAAATTGGTGTCGAAGTTGGGTTTAAGAGTAAGAAAGATTGATTGTTGCATTAATGGTTGCATGTTGTTTTATGACAACGAGTTTGGTACTCAAGATGGATCATTGGATGAATGTAAGTTTTGTCAGAGTCCAAAATATAAAGTTCGCAATAGAGCCATTAATAGTAAGCAAAAACGTGTAGCAGTAAAGTCCATGTTTTATCTTCCGATAATACCAAGGTTAACAAGAATATTTTCTTCAATACACAGTACAAGTCAAATGACATGACATCATACAAACAAAATAAGCTCAGACAATATGTGACACCCATCTGACAGCCATGCATGGAAGCACTTTGATGAGGTATATCCTGATTTTTCCGCAGAACCTAGAAATGTCAGGCTTGGATTATGCTCTGATGGTTTTGCTCCATATGTCCAAGCGTCTGGAAGTGCGTATTCTTGTTGGCCAGTTATTGTAACCCCTTACAATATCCCTCATGAGATGTGCATGACAAAACCATACATGTTTTTGACGTGCGTCATTCCAGTACTGTTGAGTCCAAAAACCGGAATTGATGTGTACTTACAACCTTTAATTGATGATTTGAAGAGGTTGTGGAATAATGGATAATGGACTTATGATATATCCCGTAAACAAAACTTTTCTATACGAGCTTCCTTGATGTGGACCATTAACGACTTTCCAGCATATGTCATGTTGTCTAGTTGGGGTACGCATGGCAGAATGGGTTGTTCGCATTGCATGGAATGCACTAAGGCGTTTACATTGGATAAAGGGGGGAAAAGCTCGTGGTTTGACTGTCACCGCAGATTCCTACCATCAAATCATCCCTTTAGAAAAAACAAGACAAATTTCAAAAAGGAAGAACGGGTAACAGATCTTCCTCCACCTCGATTGTCACCAGTTGCTATATGGAACCAAGTTTGTGAACTTCCAAAGTTTACAGATACTGGAAAAGCATGTAGAATTGAAGGATATGGGGTCACACATAATTGGACAAAAAGAAGTATATTTTGGGACCTCCCGTATTGGAAAGATAATTTGTTGCGCCATAATCTTGATGTTATGCATATTGAGAAGAATTTTTTTGATAACGTATTTAACACAGTGATGGATGTTAAAGACAAAATAAAAGATAATGTGAAGGCTAGACAAGACATGGAAATTTGGTGTAATCGTAAAGAGTTGGAATTGAAGCCTCAACCAAATGGAAAATTATTTAAACCCAAAGCTTGTTTCAGTCTGACCCCCCAAGAAGCTAAAGCGGTTTGTGGATGGCTAAAAGGTTTGAGAATGGCCGACGGGTATTCTTCAAATTTAGCAAGGTGTGCCGATGCTAACACTGGGAAGTTGCGTGGTATGAAAAGTCATGATTTCCATGTTTTTATGGAATAATTGCTACCAGTTGCGTTTGGTTCTCTACCCAAACATGTGCTTAATCCACTCACTGAAATTAGTCAATTTTTTAGATATATTTGTGCGTCAGCTTTAAGAGTGGATGACATCATTAAGTTGGACCAAAATATTTCAGTCATTCTTTGTAAGTTGGAACAAGTATTTCCGCCTGGTTTTTTTGACTCCATGGAACATCTACATGTGCATCTTGCATGTGAGGCTTATCTAGGAGGACATGTTCAATATAGGTGGATGTATCCGTTTGAAAGGTTCATGGGTGATTCAAAGCGATCAGTGAAAAATAAAGCTAGAGTTGAAGGATCAATATGTGCACATTACTTGCATCGAGAAACTTCACATTTTCGCAGTCACTATTTCAAGCACTTGATGTTAACTCCAAGAATCATAAGGAATCCTGTAAATGTTATCGAAAGAAGTCAGTACACCTTATCAGTCTTCGAGCTTCCAGGTCGTCCCTCTGGAAAGAAAGGTGAGCATTGGTTGACCCAACAAGAAATGCAATCTGCACATGTTCATGTCTTGATCAATTGCATTGAAGTTAAATCATATCTTGAGTAAGTATAATCCAACTTTTTAATTTTCTTTACAGTGTGAATATAAAATTGATTACCTTGAAACTTATAGTGTGTTTCTTTTTAGGGAATTTAACAACGCCTATTTTGATAGTACCGGTGTACAATCAACATCCGGTGTCATTCATGCCCAATTTCCAACATGGTTCAAGGAGAAATTGTATAGGATTGTTGCACTGACTCCAGAAATACTCCATTTGAGAAACTTGTCTAATGGCCCTCATCAAAGCGCAAACAAATGGCACACATACTTCGTGAACGGATATAAATTTCACACTCATGAATGGACTGAAGGGAAAAAGACCATAAACAATGGCGTATTTGTGAAAGGAGTTACAGATGGTGGTGAAGATGACTTCTATGGTTTTGTTAAACATATCTACGAGTTAGTATACAATTACTTGGACTCGGAAAACAAAGTTGTCTTATTTTATTGTGAATGGTATGATCCAACTAGAGGCACAAAAATAGATAAGACATATGGTATTGTTGAGATTCAAATGGACCGGAGGTACAAAGAGTACGACCCTTTCATAATGTCAAATATTGTTAGGCAAGTTTATTATGTTCCTTATCCTTCATTTGTACCACGTAAACGACGGTGTTGTGTTGTAATAAAAACAAAACTATTGGGTCATATTAAAACTGACGATCTAGTGGAAGATGTTGCTTACCAAGTTGATGATGTTGAAGTTAATGATGTGATTCCAAATGAACACACTACAAGTTTGTCTGATACAATGGTTGAGGGGAATCAAGTTGATGAGGATGAAGATCATGCAGATTCTGGATCCGAGGACAATATCACATCAAATGACGAGGATGATATGGATGACGAGCATGACGATTTAGAATAATGAACCTATATTAATGAGAATTGTGTCTTGTAATTTTACTTAATGAACCATCTATTTAATGAGTTAATGAATATGTATTTATGAGAATTGTGTCTTGTAATTTTACTTAACGAACCATCTCTTGAATGAGTTAATGAATATGTATTAATGAGAATTGTGCTTTTCAAATATATTATATGTTAACTTTTATTTTCTATAAATAGGTAAAAATGCCACCCAAGGATAATAAGGGTAAAGGTCCTAGTGATAGTGGTAGGAAACCCAGGCGTACAAGGGTAGTAGTATGTCAGTCACCTCACTCTGCCACGTGCCCTCCCCCGCAGAGTCAAGTTCATCATATGTCCATGGACAGTACTATGCCTTTTACGCCATTACTATCCTCTCAGAGTCCTCTTCAGTTCTCATATGGGATTCCATCTTTTATTAGTCCATCTGGGGCCCCACCTGGTTTACCATTCCAGCAGACACAGGTGCCCTCATCCTTCCAGCACAGTTTTCCATTTCCCACACAGATGCACTCATTCGTGCAGCAGCCTGGAGGATCCAGCACCCCACTTCCTACATAGATACCCTCATTCGTGCAGCAGCCTGGAGGATCCAGCACCCCACTTCCAACAGATGCCCCCATCCGTCCAACAGCCTGGAGGATCCACCTCTTCACGACCCACACAGACTGGTCGCACCCCACATCCCACACATGTACCTGCATTTGATGATCATGCAGAGTCGGATGATGACGATCTTGGTGTGGATGATGATCAGATAGATGGGAGAGATCTTCAAGGGGATGATGATCCGAGTGAGATTTATACCATTGATGGGAGATTCTGGATTTGGCCTGAAGGGAACTCGTAAGTTTCTTATTTATTGATTTTTATTTATAAGTACACATTTCCATTTTTAATATAACTTTATATACTTAATTATGTTAATTCAATTATTGTTGTTTTAGTTTCGGGCCGATTCGGACTGCTTCCAGGGTTATAAATTATATAATTCAGTAGAATTATACAAAAAATTTGAAGAGTTTTAGAGAAGTTTCGGATAAAGACGATTGGTTTAAGAAATTTCAGGTATAACTAATTTATTTCTTAAGTTATTTTTATTTAAATGACATTTTCATTATTGTTATAATTTATATAACTATTTATTTTAATGTCATACAACATTGCAGGAGAAATGTGTTTGGGATTCACTGAACCATAACAAAGTTAAAAAAAATTATTTTGGCAGGAGTTCAAGACGACTTTCTGACATGCTACGACGTGTTAGAGAGAATTGGCAACTTTTGGGCATTCGTCCCAAATGGATAGACAAAGAAGTTTTTGAACAACTTCTTAAGTATTGGGAATCAGATGAATTTAAGGCTAAATCTGAAATTGCAAAGAAGATGAAGACATCGGAAAAAGGGGATTGCCTTAATGCTGTTGGAAGTATTATTACTGCTGAGCATGCTCGACGCATGGTAATTATTACCACTTTTTAAAGTCATATTTGGATTTATAACATATATTATTAATTTAAGTTAATTTTTTTATTTAGGCTAAGCGTTTGGGGAGACAACCATTGATGACTGAGCTGATTACCGAAACTCGGACAAAGAAATCGGGGGAATTTATTGACGAGCGTACAAAAAAAGCCCTGGTAAGTAAATTTATGTTTATATTTTTTTTTATTTTTTAAGCAATTTTGTGGCGTGATTTTTACGTGGCAAGTGAGATGTTGTGGCGTGAAAATTGAGTGGCAACTAATAAGTTGTGACGTTACAATCACGTGGCTATATGTTTTTTATTTAATTTAATTTCATTAACTTTACTTATATATTTAACTTGATTTTTTTATTGTATGTGTAGAAGGATTATCAGACCTTGCTTGTAGAATTTCTGACCCATAATCCTCAGTATACTCCTCCTCCGGGAAAACCGGTTCATCCAGATGTGGATTTCTATATTTGGAGTCAAGTTGTTGGGGAAAGGGGCCTAACGGGTGCTTTTTTGGTGGTGGAAATTTGGCAGGCACCTTGAGGAGTGGGGATAGAACTCTGTATCAGAGAGCTGAGAACGGTGAAAGAGGGTCACGTCAAACAAATTTGACACCAGATCAGTTAGAAACGGTAAGACAATTGGCTAGACGCGAGTCCGAAGAACGTGGGGCCGCATTGAAGGCCCAAATGGAGGCGGCATTGAAGGCCCAAATGGAGGCAATGAGGGGTGAACATAATAGAGAAATGGAGGCAATGGCGAAGAGGCAGGCTGATATGGAGGAGCAAATGCGACAATTTATGCAAGCATTTGATGGAAATCCCAACAATGGTGGCCAAAATAATAACCACCAAAATAATGATGACTTTCTTCGCGACTTTTCCGACAAGTCGAATGATCCTTCTGCTTAGTTTTATTTTTATTTTCTATTTAGTTTTTTATTTGTGTACTAATATAAATTTATAATCACATTTTATATTTAAAAATATTAAATTTAAGTTTTAGTTTATTAGTTTTATTATATTAAGTATATTAATTTATATATTTTGATATATTTAGTTTTATTTTTGATAATTTGATTTATAATATTGAATTTAATAAATAAATTATAATATTTAATTTATAAATTTAATGAAACAGAAAATAATATTAATTATTATATCAGAATTATTATATTTAAAACAGAAAATAATTAAAAAAAAAAGTTGCGACGTGTTTTCCACGTCACAAATTAGTGACATGAAAAACACGGCGCAACACACAATGTAAAAGTGAATATAAAACCTGCTCTGACCTCTGCTCTGCTTTGATTGCTTTTGACTCCATAAAGTTTGTTGCAGCGTGAATTTCACGTGACAATGTTGTGACATGTTTCCCACGTCGCAACAACATTGCAACGCGCTCTCCAGCGACGTGTTTCTTCAGGTGGCAAAAATAAAGTTGTGACATTATTTTGGTGTTAGCGACGTGGAAATCACGTGGCAAAACACAATTTATTTTGTAGTGGTACGAGTGTGTTACACGTATTTGTTTTTAAAATAAAATAAGAATGAAAAAACTTAAAGACCAAATTATTTAAACAAGAAAGTTTATTATTTTAATTAGAGGACAATTGTTAAAAAGATAACTAAATTCTCTGTTAATATTTAATATTTTGATCTGTAACTTCATGTTCCCTCTAATATTCAATACTTTGATCAGTAATTTCTTGTTTTCGTTAATATTCAATATTTTGATCAGTAAAATATTTTGATCAGTAACTTTATGTTTATGTTAATATTCAATATTTTGATAAGTAATTTCGTGTTCCTATTAATATTCAATATTTTGATTCGTAACTTCATGTTCCCGTAAATATTCAATATTTTGATCATTAATTTCATGTTCCTGTTAATATTCAATATTTTGATCCGTTAATATTCAATATTTTGATAAGTAACTTCATATTCTCGTTAATATTCAATATTTTGATCAGTAATTTCATGTTCATGTTAATATTCAATATTTTGATCAGTAATTTCATGTTCCCGTTAATATTCAATATTTTGATCAGTAATTTCATGTTCTCGTTAATATTCAAAATTTTCATCAGTAATTTTGTGTTCGCATTAATATTTAATATTTTTATCAGTAATTTCATGTTCTCGTTAATATTCAATATTTTGATCAGTAACTTCATATTCCCGTTAATGTTCGATATTTTTATACTGTCATAAATATTAAATATTTTGATAAGTAATTTTTTTACAACCTCTTCCCAAAAATCAAACTTATTTTTTTTATCTCTTCATTTAAGTCTCCTAATAGATCTAATGATTTATAAAAGTGATCCACTTGATAAACATTTGTTTAATGGTTCATTCTAGATTTCACCATATTTTATTTGTCAAATTGTACTACTTATTATTAGTTTATCTAAAAGAACAAATTAGATTAGTTAATTAGTATTTGAAATGAAAATTGTTCTATTCATACCGAAAAATATGATTGAAAATATGTGGACAAATGAAAAATTAATGATAATCCAACATGAGCTAAACATATTAATTATTCAACAAAATTTAAAGGCTAGTTGGTCAAGTCTTTTTCATGTTTTGTGGCATCAATAATTAATTTGGTAAGTTTATCTTAAATATACGTATAAATAAAAAAATTATAAATACAGGAAATTCATCACTTAGTTAATAATACCTTTGTTGTTAGTACTTAGTACGTCCTAAATATACTCCAAAAAAATTGCAGAAAACCTTTAATTATCTATGAACTTTTAAATGAAAACTTTAGTTCAATTCCAAATTTAATTCTTTGATCAATAATATAAATTTAAGTGAAACGATATAGCCTTCATTGTTACTCTAAAAATGCTTTTCTTTAATACATTGTTTTCTTTATCACACCAACTTGTCAAGTATAGACCCACAACTGCCAATTTTCTAACACTGTACATACATTCATTTAGTAAATTTTGTACCTATTTCCACCAATTCCCTAACTTTCTACACATATTCTAACATGTGTAAACGATTCATAAATTCTAACACTACCTTTATCTCATGTAAACAACAAACTTTGTCAACAATTAACACTAAACATATTCATAAATTGTTTTCCTTCTGAAATGTCAGGCTTATGGCCATCATTTTGCTATTGGACAAGAGGGTCAAGTCCAACAGTTGCCTGATCATATTCAGTTATAACATCAGAAGATATTCAATATTGTTTTCTCCATCAGGTGCATGCCTTTCAAATCTAGTTAGGTGAGTCGGAAGTGCATCTGGCCTTCCCATGTATATCAATCTTCCCCTATAAACACAGAAGCTAATATGGTCAAATATATATTTTTCATTCTTAAGTAAACTGAGATCCATTCGACTTATAATCTTAACAACGAGCTAAAAGTCTGAGAGTGATTTTTTTTCTATGTTTCTAGCATATATTAGTTTCTAACTCCATCATGTTATAACTGTATTCAATAAATATTTTTTGGGTTCTACAGAAATTCAAGTAACATTATATCAAACTTTATCAGCTTTAAGAATACATGTTTTGAAATTTTCACCTTGCGAGGACAGTGATCTTCTGTTAGTAATAGGAATATTATTCAGT
The DNA here is from genome assembly GCA_948472305.1 of Vicia faba. Taxonomy (NCBI): domain Eukaryota; kingdom Viridiplantae; phylum Streptophyta; class Magnoliopsida; order Fabales; family Fabaceae; genus Vicia; species Vicia faba. The sequence goes on from OX451740.1 coordinate 964,884,924, forward strand.
TTATTTTATTATTATTAAATTTTTTGTGTGTGCAGTAACTGCCATGTAACTGCTTTGTAACTTCTCTAGGAAGTCATAATTATAAATATAGAGTGAAAGGGAAGAGGAAGGATATTAGGTATTTTGTATGTTGGTTGGTTTAGAAGAGACCGGGCTTTCTAATTTCTAGAGGTTGGTTTATTTGTCAATTGTTGATTATAAACAGTTTGTACTTTGGTATCTGTTCCTATCAACAGGTATTAGAGCAGTTCTGATTCGAAGCAAAAAAAATCACAATAAAGGAAAATGGACATGCCACAATTTGACGGCACCGAAGATGCCTATTGGTGGTTAATTTGTGTTGAGAAGCATTTTGATGTTGTGGGAACACCGGAAAGTGAGAAGTTGCCTGAGAAAGTGAAAGCCTTGAGAAATCGTGCTATCAAATGGTGACATTGATGGAGTCGGCGCCATCTACAAGCGAATTGGCAAATGTTTCTTGTTGCGCTACTTTGGCATTTTAAGCCAGAGTATAGAGACCTCCTTCCTATATCATATGAAGAAGAAGAACTTGAATTGAAATCAGAATTGTGGATGATTCACACACTCAACGTTCAACAAGAAAAAACAAACCTCATATATTCTGCACTCATTCAGATAGTAGAGGAAGAGAGAAATGAGGAAAAAGCAGAAATTCCAAAAGTAGAAGATGCCTAAAATTTACTCGTGAATGTCATTGTCGAAAAGCAACAAATGACAAAAGTAGATTTTTGAAAATTTCTTGCTATCAACAGACACTTTGATGAATATGGCGTGAGTATGATAGATGAATCAAGGACAAGACTGTCTAAAACAACGACCAGAGAGGGATGAGCTTCACTAAAGTTGGACACCCTAGTGCCACCACCGCCATATCCAGATGGGTCCTTGGTGAAAGGTGGATTATCCTTTGGTTTGACAAAACCGGTGCTGCTAATGACTACTGTTGTCATGCTATGTTTTGGATCAAACAGACCATTCAAAACTGGAGTGTATGATCCAAGCATAAGTTATTATGTTTTACTCCTTGCTATATCACTCTTCTGAAAGTTATGGGATCCTGGTGGATACTTTTGTTATCATTTGTCTTCACCTTGAGGAAAAGGTGATAGTTTAGGGGAGAGTATTGTTAGTAATAGGCATATTAGTTAGTTTATTTTATTATTATTAAATGTTTGTGTGTGCAGTAACTGCCATGTAACTGCCATGTAACTGCTTTGTAACTTCTCTAGAAAGTCATAATCATAAATATAAGGTGAAAGGGAATAGGAAGGGCATTAGGTATTTTTGTATGTTGGTTGGTTTGGGAGTGACTAGGCTCTCTAGCTCCTAGAGGTTGGTTTATCTGTCAATTGTTAATTATAAATAATTTGTACTTTGGTATCAGTTCCTATCATCTTGTCGAGGAGCATTTGAATTCTAAATGAAGGCTGATGTATGGTCATGAGGACAATGCTACCAACCTGAGCTATGTCTTTAATATTTTCAACTACACTGTAAGCACTTGCAGAATCCAGACCTGAGGTAGGTTCATCCAGAAACAGAAGCGACGGTTTATGAATGATCTCTATGCCGATAGGTACCCTTATTCGTTCCCCTTTTGACACTCATCTCTGTTAAATTGTAATTCATAGGTGTCAAAAGAAGATTTGATTTGTTTAGATTTAAATAGATTTGAATTTAAATCTAGATTAGATTTGATTTAGTAAAGAGATATTTTGGGCTTGGGTTTAGCTTAGGGAGCAAGCTAACCTAAATCTATAAATAAGAGGGAGTAACCCTTATTTTTGTAATTCAAGTCATTGAACTCATTCACAGTATTTTGCAGTTGCAAAGTGAATAATAAAGTTTCCACAGTTTGTGGGCAGAATAGAAATTCTGCAGAAATATCTCCATTGTTCTTTTATTTGTTTGTTTCATAACTTATCATCAAGCGGTGGTTGAAATTCATCATAGTGTATTGGTGGATTTCCAATATCTGGTATCAAGAGCTTGTGTTTCGATTCAAGGGAAGTATCAATCAAGAACGATTGAAGAATTCAAGATGACAAGTTATGGGAATGCAAACTATCCAGCAACGCTGCCAATTCTGAAAGTTGACAACTATGAGAATTGGTGCAAGCAGATGAAAGTCCTATTAAGGTGTCAAGGCCTTTGGGACCTTGTAAAAGATGGAGTCGAAGCGCTTGGCGAAAACGCTTCAGAAGAAGAAAAGAAGAAATATACAGAATCTGAGAAACAGAGTTATAAAGCATTGTTTATAATTCATCAATGTGTCAGTCCAGACAATTTCGAGAAGATTGGTGATTCAGAATCTGCAAAAGAAGCTTGGGAGATCCTGGAGAAGTCTTTTGGAGGCGCTGAGAAGGTGAAAGAAGTGAGGTTACAAACTCACAAAAGGACCTATGAACTGCTTCAGATGGAAGACAGTGAAAACATATCTGATTTCTTCACTAGAGTTACAAAACTAGTGAATCAAATCAAGACATGTGGAGAAACATTAACAACAAGAGCTGTTGTTTCGAAAATCCTGAGATCCTTAGCTCCTAAGTTCGACCACATAGTGGTGGCGATCGAAGAGGGGAAAGACTTGTCAAAATTGACAAAGGAAGAGCTTCAAGGGACGCTCGAATCTCATGAACAAAGAATGAACGAAAGAGCTGCAGGAAAATCGAAGAGTGATGTAGCCTTGCAGGCACATTCAGCAAAAGAAACCAAAGGCAAAGGAAAGTATTTCGACAGAAGTAGAGGTGGCTACAACAAATCGAATGGTAGAGGAAACCAAATCGAAGGAGACGTGTCGAATCAAAGAAGACCACACCACGGCAACCAAAGAGGTGGTGCTGCAAACAGAGGAAGAGGTGGTGGTCGAAAACTTGATAAGAGTCACATTCAATGTTATAATTGTCAGAAGTATGGTCACTATTCGAGTGATTGTCCAGAAAAACGAAAGAATCAAGAAAGTGATGCAAAGCTGGCAAAACATGAAGAAGAAGAAGAAGAGATGATGCTGATGGTCACAACAAGAGATGAAGATAGATTCAAGGACCAATGGTACTTGGATTCAGGATGTTCATCACATATGTCTGGAAGGAAAGACTGGTTCGTCAACATAAAACCCTCAACGAAAAATTTGGTAAAATTTGCGAATGACAATACCCTAGCAGCTGAAGGTATTGGTGATGTTATGATCATGAGGAAAGATGGCAAGAAGTCAGTAATTTCGAATGTATTGTACATACCAGGCATGAAGAGCAATTTGCTCAGTATAGGGCAGTTGGTCGAAAAGAATTATAAAGTATCAATCGAAGATAAGTTGATGAGAGTTGTTGATGCAAATGGGAGAGTAATCTTGAAGGCTCCTATGTCTCAGAATCGAACCTTCAAGATTGAACTAAATGTGATGGAGCACAAGTGCCTTTCGACTGCAGCTAGCAGAGATGAATGGATATGGCATTATAGACTAGGTCATCTCAACTTCAGAGACATCAAAGATTTGAAGAGAAGAAATATGGTTTCAGGATTGCCTGAAATTTACATTCCAAACGAAGTATGTGAAGAATGTGTGCAAGCGAAGCAACACAAGAACAGCTTCAGCAAGGATGCAGGAAGCAGATCGAAGGCTAATCTCGAAGTCATATACTCTGATGTATGTGGACCAATCCAGGTGGATTCGATGGGAGGTAACAAATACTTTGTTACATTCATAGATGATTTCAGTTGAAAGCTATGGACTTACCTGATCAAGAAGAAAAGTGAAGTGTTCGAAGTATTTATCAAGTTCAAGTCCATGGTCGAAAGACAAAGTGGTCGAAAGCTCAAAGTTTTGAGAACTGATGGTGGAGGAGAATATGTGTCGAAAGATTTCGACAGATTATGTGAAAAAGAAGGGATTGTGCATGAGGTGGTGCCACCCTATACTCCACAGCAAAATGGAATTGCAGAAAGGAAAAATCGAACCATCATGAACATGGTGAGAAGTATGTTGAAAGGCAAGAATTTACCTAAAGAGATCTGGGGTGAAGCTGTTTCGACTGCAACATACATTTTGAACAGAAGTCCTACAAAGAAGCTAGAAGGAATTACTCCAGAAGAATGTTGGTCTGGTGTGAAGCCTAGTTTAAGTCATCTGAAAGTATTTGGATCTATTGCACATAGACATGTGCCAGATCAGTTGAGAAAGAAACTTGATGACAAGTCAAGTCAAATGATCCTAGTTGGATATCATTCGACAGGAGGCTACAAGTTATTCGATCCAGAGAACAAGAAGATTGTGATCAGCAGGGACGTGATCATAGATGAGTTCAAAGAATGGGATTAGACTGCAAATGTCAAGAAAGATTCAGTGGGAATCTTATTCGAAGAGCCAGAAAATCAAGTCGAAAGAGAAGTTCGACAAGAGGAGCCAGCAGATATACCCAGTACAAGCAGACCTCAAAGAACAAGACGCATGCCTGCAAGATTGCAAGATTGTGTGATTACATCAGATGATGTGATAGATGATGAAGGTGAGCTGGTACATTATGCTTTCTATGCAGATGTCGAACCTGTTAATGCAGCTGAAGCATTAACGGATTCGAAGTGGGTGAAAGCAATGAACAAAGAAGTAAAGTCTATCGAAGACAACAACACTTGGTCACTTGTCGAATTGCCTCAAGTCAAGAAGGCAATTGATGTCAAGTGGGTATACAAAGTGAAGACGAATTCGAAAGGTGAAGTAACTCGACACAAAGCAAGACTTGTGGCGAAAGGATTTCTACAGAAAGAAGGAATAGACTTCGACGAAGTTTTTGCACCTGTTGCTAGGATCAAAACAATCAGGTTGGTTGTTGGTCTAGCAGAAATCAACAGTTGGCACATATGTCAGATGGACGTGAAGTGTGCATTCCTAAATGGACCCTTAGATGAAGAAGTTTATGTTAAACAACCAGTTGGGTTTGTGAAACATGACGAAGAAAGAAAGGTGTACAGGCTACATAAAGCCCTGTATGGTTTGAAACAAGCTCCAAGGGCTTGGAATAAGAGAATTGATAGTTTTCTAAGGGAGAAGGAATTTGTGAAGTGCATAACTGAACATGGAGTATATGTAAGAAGAAGCAAAAGTAAATTTCTTATACTATGTCTCTATGTAGATGATTTGTTGATAACAGGTAGCTGCAAGAGTGAGATCGAAGACTTCAAAGTTGACCTTAGCAAGGAATTCGAAATGTCTGATTTGGGTGAGATTTCATATTTCCTTGGTATCGAATTCTACAAGAGTAGTAGAGGTTTGATGATGCATCAAAGAAGATATGCAGGAGAAATTCTCAAAAGGTTTGAGATGGAAGAATGCAACGCAACTTTGACACCTGCAGAACCAAGACTGCAATTATCGAAAGATGCTGATGAAGATGATGTTGATCCAACCCAATACAGAAGACTTATTGGATCATTGAGATACCTTTGTCATACAAGGCCTGACTTAGCATACAGTGTAGGTATGGTAAGTAGATTCATGCAGAAACCAAAGGTATCACATCTAGCAGCTGTGAAGAGGATACTAAGGTATCTCAAAGGAACTTTCGATTATGGCATTCTGTTTCCTGCAGTTGATAAAAGAAAAGAATGCAAGTTAGTGGGATACACTGATTCGAGTTGGTGTAGTGATGCTGAAGATCGAAAGTCAACAGCAGGATATGTGTTTATGCTAGGTGGTGCAACAATTACTTGGAGTTCGAAAAAAGAACCAGTAGTAGCATTATCATCATGCGAAGCAGAATACATAGCTGCTTCTCTTTGTGCATGCCAAGCAACCTGGATGGTGAACTTGGTCGAAGAGATAACAGGGAAAAATCATGGAGCAATTACCATGAAGATAGACAACATGTCAGCTATCAACCTGGCGAAGAACCCAATAGCACATGGTCGAAGTAAGCACATCGAAATGAGGTTCCATTATCTTCGAGAGCAGGTAGCAGATGGGAAGATGAATTTGGAACACTGCAGAACTGAGAATCAGATTGCAGGCATCATGACGAAGGGAGTGCAAGTCGAAGTATTCAGAAAGCTAAGGGCCATGATGAACATAGACAGTTTAGACACAATGAATTAGGTGGTGTGTTAAATTGTAATTCAAAGGTGTCAAAAGAAGATTTGATTTGTTTAGATTTAAATAGATTTGAATTTAAATCTAGATTAGATTTGATTTAGTAAAGAGATATTTTGGGCTTGGGTTTAGCTTAGGGAGCAAGCTAACCTAAATCTATAAATAAGAGGGAGTAACCCTTATTTTTGTAATTCAAGTCATTGAACTCATTCACAGTATTTTGCAGTTGCAAAGTGAATAATAAAGTTTCCACAGTTTGTGGGCAGAATAGAAATTCTGCAGAAATATCTCCATTGTTCTTTTATTTGTTTGTTTCATAACTTATCATCAAGCGGTGGTTGAAATTCATCATAGTGTATTGGTGGATTTCCAACAATCTCCTTCCTTCGTTGCCAATATAGGTATGTGTAGCACTCTGAAAATTCATCATCATTCTTCCAATCATCATCCTTCACAATCCAAACTTACACCATCGCCTTATTCTACAAAAACCTGCATAATTTGTGACAGTAAAAAATCAAAATTCCATCAAGTCACTAATTACATAATACAGATTCAAGAACCTGTAAAGCTGCAACAATACACCACAATAAATTTTTTTTTTATAAATATAAAAAGAAGACCTGGAAAACCGATGTACTCCCGCAGCGGAGCTACCATCTATCACTGCCTTGCAACTCGGGAAGATCTATCCCCTGAACAACGTCGCGACCATGTGTAAAACCGTCAAAGAACACCGGAATCACGCCATCACGCCCCCGAATCCGCCACTATTCTGATCTCCACCATCGGTCACCATAGTGGTTAACAAACATGTAACTATAAAGAGATCATCACAATTGAGCAGTAGTGCCATCTTCTTCATCCAGAATACAAAGTTTCCGTCATAAATCACTATAAATCATGTAAAACAATAACAAAAAAACAGTATTCATACAATATCCGATGGAATATTTTTTGTATATCATTAAAAATATAGATCTATCACTCTAAAATCCTCCTACCAAACAAATGCTTAGTCTCATACTCCCGTCAATTGTCCCTGTCATAGCTAAATATTTGAGGTGAGTTCACCTTCAATTAAGAAGGGTGCCATCACTACTGGGGCCTGAGTGTCCTTACCAAATGGAGGCTTGCCTTTTAGGATCATTGACATGCCCATGCAATATTATAAATATTTTTCCTTGTAATTCCATCCTCTTCGAGGCATGTGATGACATAACTAGTCATTTTTGTTCATAACATGTTTTCATCGGGATTCTGGAATAACCCACTCATCAACATATTGATTCCCTATGCCACATTAATTGTTTATCTGTCTCTCATTCCCCTGATATATGCATCATTAAAAATGCAGCAGAATTGAGATTCTCATGTGTAAGTGTTTGTTGACAGTAATTTTGGTAAAATAATGACTTGATAATGTTTTGCTAAATGTCTTAACATTTGAAGTAAAACTGTTTTGAATGATGTCAAATCAGATGTCTTGATATCTGCCTCCTGAACTGAACTCGGCTCAATTTCAGTTTAAGTTTTTTGTTTCCTGATTTCCTGCGCACCATAATTCAGGATTTGTGACTCATGGGCTGCGAAAAATATGGAGGAATATTTTTCTATTTGAGTTATCTTTATGGATTATATCTTGGCATGTTTTCATGGAAATATTCAAAAGATTTAAATATTTGTTTTTCAGCCCAACCCCATTGTTACGCATATATAAGGACCTGCTTCCTTATTCAGACGACTGCAATTTTTGAAGAAGAATACTTTATTTCTATTTTAGAAGTCTAAGTCTTTCAATTGTCAAACACTCTAGTATTGATTTAATACTTGTGTTGTTATTTGGATTATTAATTGTGTATCATTCATAAGCTTTTAAGCATTGAATGATTGAAGTTTTTAAACTTATTATTTCTGTTGTTTCTTCCCTGTGAGTGATTGAAGGGATTTGAGGAGGGCCTCATACCTAGGTGAGTCTTAGGTAGAAGTATAGCACGAGTAGTGATTAAGTGATTAGATCGTAAACTGATTGTTTACTGAGGGTCTATGAATTGATACTATTTAGTGGACTTGTCCCTGACTTGGTAGCTCCAGAGTAGGTGTTGTTGTACACTAAATTGGGTTAACAATCACTTGTCTTTTTTACTACATTTATTATTGTTGCACTTTACTTTGTTCCTCAGATATTTGTTTCGTGACATCTCATTCGACATCACATATTTGATACCAGAATTTTAATGGTATCAGAGCAGACATCCTACTCTTTATCTGGGTGAGATCCAGGGAAGAAACTTTCTGATACTATGGACAAGGAAGGAGGATTTGTGAACAGACTACTCATTCTGGATGGAAGTAATTATGACTACTAGAAACCACGTATGGTTTCCTTTTTAAAGTCTTTGGACAGCATAGCTTGGAAAGCTGTTTTAAAAGGATGGAAACACCCTGTCAAATTTGGAGAAAAGGGAGAACCTACTTCTGAGTTAAAACCAGAAGAAGATTGGTCTAAAGAAGAAGATGAAATTGCTTTTGGATATTCTAAAGCCTTGAATTCTATATTCAATGGAACTGACAAGAACATTTTCAGATTAGTAAACACATGTGAAGTGGCTAAAGATGCGTGGGGAATTTTTCAATCTACTCATGAAGGGACATCCAAAGTTAAGATGTCAAGACTTCAGTTGCTCACCACAAAATTTGAGAGTTTGAGAATGAAGGATGATGAAAGTATTAATGATTTCCATATGAACATTCTTGAGAAAATACCTGAAGACAAATTGGTGAGAAAGATGCTCAAATCTCTTCCCAAAAGATTTGATATGAAAGTGACTGCTATAGAAGAAGCTAAAGACATTGACAAAATGGAAGTGGATGAACTTGTTGGATCCCTTCTGACATTTGAATTAAGCATCAATGAAAGATCTGAAAAGAAGAACAAAAGCATAGCCTTTTGTGATACGGTGGGAGAATTGACTTGGTCTTTTACGTTTCGATCGCATTTGTGCGGATAGCAAGAGTCGCCACCAACTTTTCTTTTATCCAAAAGGAAAGGTAAAAAAGCACATGAAAGACCTTTCGAGATTATTTCTCGGGTTCGGGGGGTAGATTATGAAAAGGGAAGGTATTAGCACCCTTTCATCCATGGTTTTCCATGGGCTCTTAGTTACTTGTTTAGATCACTTGCTTTTTGTTTTGATAGTGTGCTTGTGATGTGGGCTTTGAAAGTGTTTTAAAAAAATCTCCTTGTAATGATTCTCGTTTCTATAAGAACACGTACAAAGTTTTGTTTCGAAAGATGGTTCAAAGATGTGTTTGTGGATTGTGTTTTAGAAGGTGTTTTGAAAAGATGTTTTGCAATGGTTCTCGTCTCTATAAGAATGTATACAAAAGGTTTTGTCTTTTGGAAATGTTTTGAGATTAAAGTGTTGGTGTAAAATGTTTTTGTCATAAGCAAGTGAGTAACTAGGAGCGAATCTACCTACTCGAAAGGTCTCAAGGTTCTTTTATTCCTCCTTTAGATGTTGCTATCTTACCATTGATTTGTTAAGAAGCCCCATCGTTGGATGTAAAGGGACAGGCACAGGTCAAGTTTACAGTCATCGAAAGCAACTTACGTGACGCTTTACCAATTTTTGTAAGGGACGAGATCGTTTTATCGAAGGCAACGTCGAGGGTCATCGAGGGACTATGATCTTTTTATCAAAGGGTCATTGCTAAAACGTCCCATATTCGAGGGACATGACTGTATTTTCGAGGCAACGAGCAAGGTTACCCTAGAGGTGCGCGTGTAAAAAGTGTGTTTGATTCAAGTTAATTTGATCTTTGAAATGAGGTTAACTAACGATTGATTTTTTTTATCTTGCCATACACGCATCATTACTATACAATATTGAGTAAAATAATAAAAATGCGGAAATTGAAATTCTACGTTATTACAGAGCTTCGAGAATGGGGGCACAAATTAATGAATGGGGGTGACAGTAAGAAATAAATATTTAAATCACGCAATAAAAATCCAAACCATTAAATAATTATTTAGGTTAAAACTCTTTTCATTTGATAAGATTAATTAAGGACTTAATTAATAATTATTTAAAACAAATGTTAACATATTTACATTTTTTAGATATATGCTAAAGAATAAAATAAAAAATCAAATAATGAAGAAGAAAATATTAACAACAAAATATAAAGAAGAAAAGTAGAAATGGGCCTGCAAAAAAAAGTAAAAAAACAAGGGGTGCAAAAATTAATAGGCCCAAATGCTTCTGACTAATCCAGTGCAACAACTTCCCAGAGGTGTACCATGGACATGCATCTAAGACGCGTTGAAAGGATGTGATAATTGATCAGAGGGATAGATGATTAGGGCGCATCAAATTATCATGGGGTTGCAAGTGGGGGATCATTCAGGGCAACTAAAGAGGTGGTGACAAGTGTCACCACCGGATTGGACCAGAGTGTTGTTATCAAACAACACAAAACCCACTTACATTGAAGCCAAGCCTCATAACTCAACTTTATTTCTCTCTCTTGAATGCTCTGCCCTCTCTCTTCTCTCTTACCATGGGCCTTCACCGGAGAAGACCCTTTGGTCGCGCCGGAAATCGCCTCACGGCGGTGATGGCGGCGGCGTGTCTCAAAACCCTACTTTGCTTACATTTTTTTGATCGTCTCTTTCTGCTAGTTACTAATTCGTGACTTATTTCTACAGATTTTTACTTGGTGACCCTAAATATAGAAAAGGGGAAAGTGAAACCCTAATTTTCGTTTGATGAAAACGGCGAAGATAGCGATGCATGCAACGGTAGATTCAATGAGAGGAAGGAAAGAGAAGAAAAAGATCGTTTGGTGAGGTCCAGATCTATAACCTTACTAACCTCCTAATGTTCTTTTCGGTAAGATAGCTCTGACCCTGTGTTTGTGAATGGCTTCTTTCTCCTTCTGAGTTCGTGTTATCCTGGTTATCAGATTAGGGTTTTTGTTGTTTGTTTACTACTGATTTGTTGGATTCTGAATAATGATGTTTGATGACAAGGTTTGGACTTTGGTTCTATTTTTGTTGTCTACTGTTTTTTTATAAGGATTGGGATAGCTGTTTTTGATGAATACTATGATGTTCCAGTTGATTTGAAACAAAGAGATTTCTTGAACTTCTGGTTCTAAATTTTTTTTGTGGTTTTCTAGTTTGCTAGTTTTGTTCTGGTTTTTTTGTGTTAATTCTATGATGTTCCAGCTAGTTTGGGACAAAAGGATATCTTGAACTTTTTGATTCTGAGTTTTTATGGTTTGTTAATTTGCTAGTTCTGTTTTGGTTTTTGTGATGGTTCTGATGATGTTCTGTTGGTTTGGAGATGGTTTTGATGATGTTTCAGTTGGGTTTGAAGATGGTTTGATGATGTTCTGTTGGTTTGGAGATGGTTTTGATGATGTTCTGTTGGTTTGGAGATGGTTTTGATGATGTTTCAGTTGGTTTGAAACAAAGGGATTTCTTGAACTTTTGGTTCTGAGTTTTTTGTGGTTTTCTCGTTCTGTTTTGGTTTTTTAGTTCTGTATCTCTCTCCTCCTGATATCTGATGGTTTTCTCCTCTATAAAACAGTAAACTTGCTATCTGATTAGGGTGAAAAAATATGAGGGAAAACAACTTTGAATTTTGACAGTTTTGGCTTTTCTAGTTTTTGGCTTTTGAGTGCAGCTTGGACTGTTTCCATTTTGGTGCAAGTCTGGGCATTTTTGGACTGTATTGCAGACTAGTTGCTATGGTTTATGTTGACATGCTTTTGTGCAGAACTTGGACAGATCTTTGGACTGCTATGGGCAACATAGGGAGGCTTTTTGAGCATGTCTTCTTGGACTGTTGCTTATAGCAACCTGTTTGTCTTGGCATTTATTGGCTAGGTGATATCTTTCCTCTTTCCTCTCTTTGTGAGATAAATCATTTTTGCTTTTGATGCATTTCTGAAGGGTTTGCTTTATTTCTTTGGGAAAATGATGATGCTGACTTACATTACATCATTTGGTGCTTTTAACTTGTTGTTTGCATATTGTTTGTTTTGTTTTGTTGTAGCTTTGTATTGTTGCCTTTGATTTCTGATTTGGACAACTTTCTTGTTGTCTGCTATTTGCAGCTTGTTGCCTTGCATCTTGTGTTGCTGTAATTTCTTTGCAAAGCACTACCCTTTTTTGTGATGCAGTTTGGATGTTTGGTATTGTTTGACTTGTGCATTTTGACTGCTGTTGTTTGAACTTGTTGCCTTGTCTGTCCAATTTGTATATTTATTTCTTTTTCCCCTTTTTTGTGAACCAAAACCTAGGTTTTGAAATTTGCAAAAATAGGGGAAAATGGACAAACAAAATTATGATTCCTAAAAGCAAACCCTAATGATGAAAAAAATCAAGTTTTCTTGGGCTTTTTAATATTGATTTTTTTTGCTAACATTTTCTTTTCTTCTGTCACATGTACAAACAAATGGCAAGCAAGACAATAGCTAGCAAATGGGGAATCTCTTGAGGATGAAGCAAGGAGTCTTGAAGAAGAAGCAAACTTTCCTTTGTAGATTTAAACTTTGTATTTTACTTGTAATTTTTGTAATCGCTTGTAATCATTTGTGAAAGACCTACCAAACTGTAATGAACAAAGCTTGAGTAATAATGAAAATTTGTTGTGGAAAACTTCTGAGTTTTTATTTTAATTTTGCAATTTTTGGTTTGAATATTTTGAATAAGCATCCTGGATTGATAACTTGCACTTCAAGTAAACATAATATGATAGGATAAATCATGTATCTTGCACTCTTAAACAAATTAAATGTTTAAAAGCTCAAACCCAAATGATTAATTGAACCCTCAATCATGATTGCTTAAAGATGATAGCTTTAGACCTTGCACCTGATTCAAACAGAATATGCCCTCAAAAGTAACATCAATCTTCAGCAGATTATAGTTAAGAAAACAAATAGAAATCAGACAAATGCCTTTGCAGTTATCTGGGCCATGGATTGGGCAAACCTTTGAGAAGTGCTAAACCCTAATTGCTGACTGGTTGCCTAGGAAGAAAATCTGCTTGATCAAATTTTGAGCCAAATTGAGTATTTAAGAAAACCCTTGGATAACACCTTGAGTGAAAAATGGGAGGGCAAATTTTGGGGTACAACAGCTTCCCCTGTTCAATCTTTTTGAACTTGAAAAGCGGAATTGACATGTTTGTCGTTCGTGGCTTGAGAGTGGAAGATGATTGAACACTAGAGTGCTCAGAAATTTGCACTCGATGATGCGCTGGTTGATTGTGTAGGGAATGGGATTAAAGATTCCATTTGGAGAAATGATGGAGAGTTGTCGGAGATGGGCTTATAGATGCCATCCAAAGATGATTGTTGACAGAAAGTCTGAACTTGATTTTAACAGAAAACAAATAAGAATAAACCGTTGAGAGATTTATCTGAACCAGTAAGAATCTGGAAACGAATCAGAATAAACCGTTGAGAGATTTATCTGAACCAATAAGAATCTGGAAATGAATCAGAATAAACCGTTGAGAGATTCATCCAAACCAATGAAAATCTGGAAACGAATTAGAGTAAACCGTTGTGAGATTTATCTGAACCAGTAAGAATCTGGAAACGAATTAGAACAAACCGTTGAGAGATTTATCCGAACAAATGAAAATCTGGAAACGAATCAGAATAAACCGTTGGGAGATTTATCTGAACCTGTAAGAATCTGGAAACGGATCAGAATAAACCGTTGAGAGATTTATCTGAACCGGTGAAAATCTGGAAACGAATCAGAATAAACCGTTGAGAGATTTAACTGAATCAGTGAATCTAGAAACGAATCAGAATAAACCGTTGAGAGATTTAACTGAACCAGTTAGAATATGGAAATGAATCAGAATAAACTGTTGAGAGATTTATTTGAACCAGTGAAAATCTGGAAATGAATCAGAATAAACCGTTGAGAGATTTAACTGAACCAGTGAATCTGGAAATGAATCAGAATAAACCATTGAGAGATTTAACTAAACTAGTGAGAATCTGTAAACGAATCAGAATAAACCGTTGAGAGATTTATCTGAACCAGTGAGAATCTGGAAACGAATCAGAATAAACAGTTGAGAGATTTAACTGAACCAGTGAGAATCTGGAAACGAATCAGAATAAACCGTTGAGAGATTTATCTGAACCAGTGAAAATTTGGAAATGTATCAGAATAAACCATTGAGAGATTTAACTGAACCAGTGAATCTGGAAATGAATCAGAATAAACTGTTGAGAGATTTATCTGAACTAGTAAAAATTTGGAAATGAATCAGAATAAACTGTTGAGAGATTTAACTGAACCAGTGAATCTGGAAACGAATCAGAATAAACCATTGAGAGATTTAACTGAACCAGTGAGAATTTGGAAACGAATCAGAATAAACCGTTGAGAGATTTATCTGAACCAGTGAGAATCTGGAAATGAATCAGAATAAACCGTTGATAGATTTATCTGAACCAGTGAAAATCTAGAAATGAATCAGAATAAACCGTTGAGAGGTTTATCTGAACCAGTGAATCTGAAAGAAATATTTTTCTATGTAAATGGTCGATCAGTCTTTTCTTGTTGAAAATCTTTGTCTGTTGGAAATTTGTTGATGATAATTTCATTTCGGATGACTTTTTTCCTGAAAAGGTGAAGAGTTAATTGCATGCAATGTCATGATGTATGTAATGCATGGTATAATGTTATTTCTCAAAATAAATGAGATTGCACTGTATGTACTTGTGTTGTCAATGCTATGGCGTATGGATGCAAATGTATGGAATTAAAGATTGTTTGTGTCGTAGTGTTGCTGAAAGCGGGGAAAATAAATCCCTTCTGAAGCACTGATGGGTGAGTTTCCAAATATTAGAGAAATAAACTCTGTTGTAGAAAGGAAACGTCGGACATTGCTTGTAGACTTCGTGAATTCCTGCTGGGGAGATCTGAGAAGTTGGGCAATTTACTGGGGAACCTCTGGAGCGGTAGTTGGAAGTTTTGCTCTGTCAGGGGTATAAGAGCGCTTGATACCAACAGGCTGCATACTGGAGATATGTTAATGATTCTGTAGTAGGATGTATTTTCTTTCGTTCTCGCTGGAGAAAGTACCTGCGGGGATTTTATGGAATGACCTATAGATATTATCCTATTTCTTAAAGTCATTAGTAATTGCCTTTCCGTTTTCTATTTATTTGTAATAGTAATCACGTTCAAATGCATATGTTAAAAAATAAATCATTGGACGTTTTTGTAAACAAAACACAGAAACAAAGAAAAAACAGATGGCTTTGCACTTCCAAAAGGGATATCTTTGTATTAACTTGAATAAGTATTTTTGTACAATGAGATGAGCATTCTAGCGAGAGAATGTCGTCGTAAAAAAAATGAAAATTGATACAAAGAAGAGATAACTATGTGCAAATAATCCCACGGGGTTCCCATTCTGCTATAGTCTTCATGTCTCTGAGTGTCTTGTCCACTTATCGCCTCAGCGAAGTTGATTGGATTGATTAGAGTCGTTTGAGTTGATTGGTCAATGTTGAAAATTGTCTGTAATATGACTCAACGGGACATAGTCATACGCTTTAATTCCCTAACTTTTGCCTGGATTGCCCTTTCGGGTTTTCGATCCACCGGGATACCCTTTTTTTCCCAAGCTGCCCTTTCGGGTTTTCGGCTTACCGGGTGTACAAATTTTTTCCTTCATTTTCATCCCTTACTTTTTCCTGAACCCTTTTAGTTCGCCGGGAAGCCCTTACTTTTCCTATATCAGTCGACCTAGCGGGTCCTTGTTTATGCGTAGTATCTTTTAACTATGTCCGTATTGACAGGGTGAGGAAGGTCGTCGCCATCCATAGTTGTGATACGGTGGCAGATCCAGAATGTTTTAGGAAAATACTGGTTAGCATTTTGCGTTTGTGTTTGCAAAATGTCGCAGTAAGCAAGAGTCACCATCGACTTTTATTTTGTCCAACTGGAAAGGACAAAAGCACAGAAAAATTCCTTTTTCGAGATTTTGAGTACGAGGGGTAAATTATAGAAAGGGAAGGTATTATCACCCTTTCTTTCCGTGGTTTTCCACGGGCTCTTAGGTACTTGCTCATCTTTTAAAAATTGCTTGTGTGTGTTTGTTTTGAAAAAGTTTTGTTTTACTTCGTTTTAACCCTTGCTTCTGTCTTCAAGAGTGTTACAAAGTGTTTTTGAAAAATTTGTTTGAAAAAAAAAGTGTAAGTGTGAAAGTTTGATTTTGAGCAAGTACCTACTAGCATCTACCTACTCGAAAAAGGATTGTTTTTATTCTCGTTTCCCTTAGACAGCACTATCCTACTATTAAGGAGTAAGTAGCACCGTCGTTGGAGTTTGAGGGACTATCGAAAGGGACATAATGATCATTGAAGGCAAAATGTAAGGATACTTTAGCATTTCGAAGGAACTGTTATCATATATTCGTAGGCAACATCGAGGGACAAGATCATATACCGTAGGCAACTTCGAGGGATATCGAGGGACCATGATCTTTATGATGATTTTAACCGAGGGTCTTTGCTAAGGGTATCCCTACGTTCGAGGGACACGACCATTGTTTTCCGAGGCAACCAAGTGAGGCATATGTGCAAGGTGTGTTATGTTCAGTTATTTTAGTCTTGTGTTAAATTTACTAATGTTTGATTATTCTTGCCATACAATCCTATTAGTCATACATCTAGCAGTTAATAATTGCAGTAATTTAAAAGTGCAGAAATATAAAACCTAGCTATTACAAGGCTTCGGGGAGGGGGATTATGTACATATCCAAAACTGGGGGAAAAAATAAATAAAAGCGGTAAAGGTCCTACTAATCATCTATTACATCCCAATATACAGTTACAATAATAAAATGAAGTGTGAAAGAATAATAACGCGCAAATTTGAAAAGACGTCTTAAAATCCTAAGATATAAAAAAAATCTTTTTGTTTTTTTGTTTTGTTTTAATTTATAAAAATGGTTTAAGTTAAAAAATAATTGATCTAGGTCTATATTAAAAAAAAGATAATTATTAAAGAAACATGAAATTTAAATAAAAGAAATTAATTCTATGTTTTTTTGGTATTTTTGTTACGAAAAGGAAAATGAATTAAAATAAAATTAAACCTAAGTTCTATTAATTTTAATTTTTTTTAAAAAAGTTAAAGTGTTTAGTTAATTAATTTACCAAAATTAAAATTTAATTAAGAAAAAAATCCTAAATCTATTTTTATGTGATTTTTATATTTGTTTATTGATAAAAATTAAAAAAAAGGATTAAAAGAAATAAATGAAATGAATAAAACAAGAAAATAAAGATGGGCCTAGTAGTAAAAGTAAATAAGGGGTGCAATCATCAGAAACCCCTAGGCCCGAATCTTCGAAAGCTTCATGCTCTAACTATGGTATTTTTTTATTCTTGCGTGGAACCTATGATTCAACCATCCATAATTGTTCTATATAAACTCAAACAAACGTTAGCATACCATAAAATGTGATTAAAATTAGAGATTCGAAGTTTAAAATTTTACCAAACCGGTGTTGTCAAATGGGGGCGTGTTAGGCGTGTGATGGATTGATCTTGGGCCTTGTAAGACTCCTGAGGACTTCAAGAGGATGGTTTGAGGCTTGATGTCAATTGAGAGAGACCGGAACCTCGAGATATGACTTGCACCAATTCTTTGATTTCTGGAGAGCTTTTTGAAGAGCTTTTAGAGAGCTTTTTGAAGAGCTTTTTAGAGAGGAATTTCGTCCCTTTAAAGCTTGTATGGATCTATATTTATAGAGGAGAATGAGGAGACAAGAAAGCATGGAAAGAATCTCCCTCATAATGTTGTGTTTTAAGACCATGATCAAAATTTGAAAAAAAATACCATATTTGATGATTTTATACCATTTTCACATGTGGATGAACCTGGACATATTTTAAAGGTTATTGCACGAAATCAATTGACATAAACCAGCATAAAACTTGCTCAAAATATATTCACATCAAAATTTACATTATTTCTATTATTTATTTATTTAATTCTGAATTTTAATGAATAAAATATCAAAATAAATAGCATAAATAGTAGAAAAATGTATTGGTGGGCTTAGAGGTCGTGGACCATGTTACAAACTCAATGCAAGCATAAAAAGTTGGGCCCATTTGGCAAAAATTGCAATTTTGGACATATTTGACTTTTGGCAATTTTACAAAAAGGGTCAACTTTTCCAATACATAACTCCCTCAATTTTGACCCTAGAGAGGTGTTCTTGGACTTTTTAGAAAGCTTAAGATGTCCTATAAGCAACCCTTTTGGTCTCATCTCAATTGAGTCTTCCATGTTCACGTATGAAGCTTTGACATAAAAGGTGTTTTTGTTGACTTTCCAAAATGACCTATAATGTCCAAATTTATATCTTCTTGTGAGCGCATATTTTGAACTTGGGAGATGAATATGAATTGTAGGGAATTGAATTCTCTTCAAAATGAGATTTGTATGGGTCATTTCTGATAAAGTATGAGAAAGTTATGCTTGGTCAAAGTTGAGTTGACTTTTCCTACAAAACCCTAATTTAGCAACTTTTTGATTTTGATGAATTGTGAGCAATCCTTGAGGAATCATGATCAACCCTTGATAAAATGATGAATACTACTTAAAAAGGAGGATGTTAACCAAGAATCTTGAAGTTTGACTGTATGTGGGCCACAATTGACTTTTGCCCTAACACAGTCGATTTTCAGGCATTTGAATATCATTTTGATACGTTCAGATACGTTCCAGACGCTGATACCATTCTGATACTTATTCTTCTGACTTACAACTTACAATTCGACAAACATTCTTGGATGGCATCTTTAAACCCATCTCCAACAAGATTCTATCACATCTCCAAATGGCATCTTTAAGCCCATTTCCTCAACTACACTTTGACGAGTGCAAATTTACGGGCACTCTAGTGTCCAATCATCTTTTATCTTCGAGTCACGAACGACAAAACTCGCCAATCTAACTCTTCAGGTTCAAGAAGATTGAACAGGGGCAGCTATTGTACCCCAAAATTTTCCCTCTCATTTATCAATATTTTCCTCACAAGACTTCTTAGACTCAAGACAAGATTAGGGTTTGCTCAGCTCAAGACCTCACCTTGCACTGATACCCCAAAATTAGGGTTTGAGTTTGCACAAGGATTTTTGGACCATAAATGCTTTATGTGACTTTCATACACCATCTTGGACCCCTAAGATTTCTCATACCATGTTTCAAGCCTTGAATCACTTTTTTGCCCAGTCAATTTGACAGTTGACCTAAAAACCAGCTGTATTGGGGAAAAAGTCAACTATGGCCAATTTACAGTCAAACTTCATAATTTTTGATCCACAACAACATTTTAGACTCATATGTACCATTTGATCAAGTTTGAACCACAACTCCACAAGAAATTTGATCAAATCATCAAAAGGGCAAAATGGTCAAAATTAGGGTTTTGATTGAGAAAGGGCAATTTATGATTTTTAACCTAGCCAATGACCAATTGGATTCAAGCATGGTTTCAAGGACTCAATAGCATCATCTTGACCTAATCACATAGTTCAAAAGATCTCAAATGCATAAGATTGACATATGAATTTTGCAGTCAACTGATCAAAAGTCAATTGTACATTGAAAAGTCAAACTTTGACTTTTTGGTACTTTTTGGTAATAATTCACAAAACAATTCGTACTTTTTCAACCCTGTGTCTTACCCGAGGCACATAGGTCCATTTATAAGGGTTCTTATTTCATTTTCATATGTCATTTAATGAATCATGGACGCTTTTTCACATATACACTTTTTGCTCATTGTCTTTCTTTTACATTTTGTTATTTTAAGATGGTTATTCCTGACATACACCCACACTCACAAATGCAGGTACCCTTCCATTCCAGATCCCATGGGTAACGATACTGCTATAACCTTCAGTGACTCTGAAGATCTGATCTACCAAGCCGAATACAAAGGTGAGAAAGATTGTGAGGTGCCAGGGGAATTGGCCAGATTACTACAGCAAGAGGAAAGAGCAATTCAGCCTCATGAGGAGCAGTTGGATACAATCAACTTAGGTACTGAGGATGATAAATAGGAAATCAAGATAGGTTCCGATCTAGAGCTGAGTGTCAAAGAGCGCCTAATTAAGCTATTGCATTATTATGTTGAGATCTTTGCCTGGTCATACGAAGACATGCCGGGACTCGATACAGACATTGTGGTACACCATCTACCCACAAGAGAAGACTGTCCACCAGTGAAACAGAAGGTCCACCGTATGAGACTTGACATGTCAGAGAAGATCAAAGCAGAAGTTATGAAGCATTTCAATGCTGGATTTCTGGCTATTACTTCCTATCCATAATGGGTTGCTAACATTGTGTCTGTGCCTAAAAAGGATGACAAAGTGAGAATGTGCGTGGGTTATAGAGATTTAAACAGGGCCATCCCTAAAGATGACTTTCCACTTTCGAACATCGACATCCTGGTTGACAACACAACTCAACACAAAGTATTTTCTTTCATGGACGGATTCTCAGGCTATAAACAGATCAAAATGGCACCTGAGGACATGGAGAAAACTACATTTGTCACACAGTGGGGTACGTTCTGCTACAAAGTGATTCCATTCAGACTGAAGAATGTTGGGGCAACCTATCAACGCACCATGGTAGTTTTGTTTCATGATATGATACATCATGAGATAGAGGTCTACGTAGATGACATGATAGCCCGATCACAAACTGAAGAAGAACACCTTAATCACTTGCAAAAGCTGTTTGTCAGGTTGAAGGAGTACAAGCTCAGATTGAACCCAAACAAGTGTACATTCAGAGTCCGATCCGGTAAACTCTTAGGTTTCATTGTCAGCAACAAAGGCATCGAGGTTGATCCTGCCAAAGTCAAAGCTATACAAGAAATGCTTGCTCCTCGCACTGAGAAGGAGGTCAGAGGTTTCTTGGGATGCTTAAACTACATTGCTAGGTTCATTTCTCACCTAACATCTACTTGTGAACCAATCTTCAAGCTGTTGAAGAAAGACCAGGTAGTTCGATGGAATGATGACTGTCAGATTGCTTTCGATAAAATCAAGGAGTATTTGCTAGAAACTCTTATCTTGATGCCACCTGTCGAGGGAAGACCGCTAATCATGTATCTGACCGTCTTAGAGAATTCAATGGGGTGCGTACTGGGGCAGCATGACGAGTCTGGCCAAAAAGAGCATGCCATTTATTACCTTAGAAAAAAGTTTATCGACTGTGAAACCAGATATTCACTGCTCGAGAAAACTTGCTGCGCTTTGGTATGGGCTGCTCGCCGGCTAAGGCAGTATATGTTGACTCATACCACTTTGCTGATATCTAAGATGGATCTGATAAAGTACATCTTTGAGAAGCCTGCTTTGTCTAGAAGAATAGCTAGATGGCAGATGATCCTAACGGAATACGACATACAGTACACGACCCAAAAAGCTATAAAGGGAAGTGTACTAGCCGACCATCTGGCCCATCAAGCCGTAGAAGATTATCAATCCATGAGGTACGACTTCCCTGACGAAGACATCATGACATTGGACAATGTTGAAGATATCAGACCATATGACGGACCTGAACAAGGATCCCGATAGACCCTGTACTTTGATGGGGCCTCCAATGCACTTGGCAATGGTATCAGTGCGGTACTCATCTCCCCAGAAGGTTTCCATACTCCTTTCACCGCCAGACTTTGCTTCAACTGTACGAACAATATGGCAGAGTACGAGGCATGCATCTTTGGACTCAAGGCCGTCATAGACTTGGGAATCAAATCCTTAGATGTGTTTGGGGACTCAGCTTTGGTCATCAGTCAGATCAAAGGAGAGTGGGACACTAAACATCCGAACCTCATCCCTTACAAAGAACATGTTTTGACATTGTTACCACATTTCGAGCAGATTACCTTCGAGCATTTCCCGCGAGAAGAAAATCAGCTAGCAGATGCTCTAGCTACAATGTCATCTATGTTTAAACTTGATTGGGACAATGAGGCTCCCCAAATTACCATTGAACGGATGGACGAACCAACACATTGTTACGAGATTAATACCGAAGAAGTAGTGGACCAGCCATGGTTTCTTGAAGTCAAAAGGTATCTCGAGACCCAAGAATATCCCGAAGGAGCTTCAGTCAACGACAAAAAGTTCTTAAGGAGATTCTCAGCTAAGTTTTTCCTAAGTAATGGCATCCTATACAAGCGCAATCATGATTCTATTCTGCTCTGTTGTGTGGACAAAGCTGAAGCTGAAAAGATCATGGCTGAATTGCATGAGGGTACCTTTGGCACTCACTCTAGCGGGCATATGATGGCTAAGAAGATTCTGCGGGAAGGCTATTATTGGTCTACCATGGAAGCTGACTGCTATCAACACTCCCGGACCTGTCACAAATGTCAAATCTATGCAGACAAGGTTCACATGCCCCTTGTTCCTCTAAATGTCTTAACAACTTCTTGGCCCTTCACTATGTGGGGAATCGACATGATTGGAGAGATCAAGCCTACAACATCCAATGGACACCGTTTCATTCTGGTGGCCATTGATTACTTCACCAAGTGGGTCAAAGCAGCTTCCTTCGCATCCGTTACTAAGAATGTGGTTGCCCGCTTCATAAAGCAAAATCTTATTTACCGGTACGGTATCCCCGAAAGGATCATCGCTGATAACGGTACAAACCTTAACAATACTATGATCACCGCTTTGTTCGAGCAGTTCAAAATTCAACATCACAATTCATCTCCCTATCAGCCAAAGATGAATGGTGCAGTCGAAGCTGCCAACAAAAATATCAAGAAGATCATACAAAAGATGACAGTCACCTACAAGGACTGGCATGAGATGTTACCGTTTTCTCTTCACGGATACCGTACCACGGCTCACACGTCAACTGGGGCGACACCCTATTCTTTGGTTTATGGCATGGAAGTTGTTTTACCTATCGAGGTTCAGATTCCATCCTTGAGAATCATGAAAGATGCTGGTTTGAGTGAAGACGATTGGATCCAAACCCGGCTTGATCAGTTGAACTTAATTGACGAGAAGAGACTTACTACTGTTTTCCACGGTCAGACGTATCAAAAACGGATGATCAAAGCTTTCAACAAGAAAGTCAGACGCCAAGTATATCAAGTTGGAGATCTAGTGATCAAGCGCATCATTTTGCCACAAAGTGATCCCAGGGGCAAATGGACTCCTACCTATGAAGGACCATTTGTAATCAAGAACATCTTTTCTGGTGGGGCAATGATTTTAACCACCATGGACATCGATGATCTGCCGCACCCTGCGAACGCAGACATAGTCAAAAGATACTACGCATAAGAGACCCGCTAGGTTGACACACCTAGGTAAAAAAAAGGGCATCCCGGTGAATCGAAAACCCAAAAGGGCAGTTCAAGCAAAAATTAGGGAAAAAACAAAAAAAGCTGTACACCCGGCAAGTTGAAAACCCAAAAGGGCGACTTGGGCAAAAAAGGGTTTCCCGGTGGATTAAAAAACCCGAAAGGGCGATCCAGGCAAAAGTTAGGGAATTAAAGCGTATGACTATGTCTCGTCGGATCACTTTGAGGACAATCTCTTCACTGACAAACTCTGAGCTTCTGATCGATCCAATCATCTTCGGACGAAGCAACAGATAGACAAGACATTCGGAGATACAAAGGCTATAGTAGAATGGGAACCCCATGGGATTTTTACACACATAGCTATCTTTCTTTGTATAAATTTTTTCTTACTGTTACGACACCATCCTCTTACTAGGATGCATGTCTCCTTTGTACAAAACAATTATTCAAAGTAAATACAAAGATGTCTCTTTCAAAGTACAGAAAACTATTTGCCTTTTTCTTTACACTTGTGTTTTTATTTGCAAAAACATCCAATGATTCATTGATGAACATATGCATTTGAACATAATTACTGTTTACAAATAAACAGGATGGAAAAGAATAATTACTGACAGACTGAAAGGATAGGAAAACGTCTTTGGGCTATTCCATGAGCAATCCCTATAGTACATCATCTAGATCCTCATCGGAGCTAAAATTTCAAACCCTTAATCCCCATCATAGTTAAAACTTCAAATTCCCATATCCCCAGCAGAGCCAAAACTTCTAGCTATCAATCCCCAGTGGAAACCACTTAGTTTCTCCAAATTCCCCAGCCAATTGTCTTGAAGTCTGAAAATCAACCAGATAACAGTTAACTTTTGTCTCGTCCCAACCTAGGATAATTCCCCAGTAGAGTGGAAGACAACCCAGACTCCTGAGCCTACTCCTCAGCAGTAAGCCTTCTCCCCCACCGAGTTTTTCTCTATTCCCCAACAGGATGAAGATTCTCATTCTCAATTCCCCAGTGAAGTCATCAGAGTCTTCCTTATTCTCCAGCAGATCAAGGATTCCCATTGTGTAATCCCCAGTAGAAGTCATCAAAATTCTCTGGATTTCCTAAGCAGATTACTCAAGAGGCTTGGCATTACTCTCACAGTAGAATTTTTGTCAACACTCCCACTTCAAGACATGAAGGATCTTTACATCCCCGCAGAAGTTGTCAAGGATTTCTGGTATCCAACAGTCACCAAAGATTTCTTATCCTCAGCAGTCAAGGATTTGTTTTCCTCGGCAGCAGTCAAGGGTTTTATTATCCCCAGCTGTCAAGGATTTATTCTCCTAAGCAATACAACACATCAGCTTACATGCGCATACGTTACATCCAGCTATCATAAACATTGATAAAACACATATATTGCATCATACATTTCATGCAACATAACTTTGTGCTTCAACTAACATTTTACCCTTTTCAGGATAAGATTAACAACTATCATTAACAATGTTCAAAGATTTCAGATACAGTTCAGATACGCTCTAGATATAGATGCCATCCTGATACTTATTCAGATTTCAACTATCAGATACAATTCATATACACTCCAGACACAGAAGTCATTCTGTCACTTATTCAGATTCTAGTTCAGATACGCTCTAGACACGGATGCCATTTTGGCCCTTATTCAGATCTCAGATACAGTACAGATACACTCCAGACACAGAAGTCATTATGTTGCTCATTCAAATTCAAACTTCAGATACAGTCCAGATACGCTCCAAACACGGATGCCATTCTGTCACTTATTCTGATTTTCCCCACCTTAGATACGCTCCAGACGCAGAAGCCATTCTATTTATCATTCAAATCAAACCTCTAAATACAGTTCAGATACACTCCAGACACGAAATTCATTCCGTTACTTATTCAGATTCACAGCTTGGATACGCTCCAGACACGGCTGCTATTCCTTTGCTCATACAAATTCAGTCTCCAGATACAGTTCAAATACGTTCCAGACGCGGATACCATTCTGATACTTATTCTTCTGACTTACAACTTACAATTCAGCAAACATTCTTGGATGGCATCTTTAATCCCATCTCCAACAAGATTCTATCACATCTCCAAATGGAATATTTAAGCCTATTTCCTCAACTACACTTTGACGAGTGCAAATTTACGGGCACTCTAGTGTCCAATCATCTTTTACCTTCGAGTCACGAACGACAAAACTCGTCAATCTAACTCTTCAGGTTCAAGAAGATTGAACAAGGGCAGCTGTTGTACCCCAAAATTTTCCCTCTCATTTATCAAGATTTTCCTCACAAGACTTCTTGGACTCAAGACAAGATTAGCGTTTGCTCAGCTCAAGACCTCACCTTGCACTAATACCCCAAAATTAGGGTTTGAGTTTACACAAGGATTTTTGGACCATCAATGCTTCATGTGACTTTCATACACCATCTTGGACCCCTAAGATTTCTCATACCAAGTTTCAAGCCTTGAATCACTTTTTTGCCGAAACAATTGGACAGTTGACCTAAAAATTAGTTGTATTGGGGAAAAAGTCAACTATGGCCAATTTACAGTAAAACTTCATAATTTTTTATCCAAAATAACATTTTAGACTCATATGTACCATTTGATCAAGTTTGGACCACAACTCCACAAGAAATTTGATCAAATCATCAAAAGGGCAAAATGGTCAAAATTAGGGTTTTGACTAAGAAAGGGCAATTTCTGATTTTTAACCTAGCCAATGACCAATTGGATTCAAGAATGGTTTCAAGGACTCAATAGCATCATCTTGACCTAATCACATAGTTCAAAAGATCTCAAATGCATAGGATTGACAAATGAATTTTGCAGTCAACTGATTAAAAGTCAACTGTACACTGAAAAGTCAAACTTTGACTTTTTGGTCAAAATCAAGTGCCAAGGGTCATAATTCATCAAGATATGTCAAAATGTGAAACTTGTTGACCAAGAAACCTAAAATTGCAAATTAGGGTTTTAATTTGAAATTTTTCATAACTTAGAATTTTTCTAAGTATGGAAAATTTCTTATTTTTCCCCAACTTTCCACAACTTTTTCAACATGATTCAATTGGATTCAAAGAAAACTTCCAACATGAAAGTTGTAGTCCTCCATGAAATCTACAACTTTGCTTCACAGAGTTTTCCCAAAAGATGCTTGGATCTCAAGTTATGAATTTGTGAATAGGTGTCCATAAACTAAAAGACTTAGTGAAAATTTGCCCTAATTTAGGCAGGTTTTTGGCCCAACTTCATGGGAATTTTTCACCTAGTTCCAAGAGGTATCTCAAAATGAATTTCAAAGATGGATTGTAGAGAATGTTGCAAGCTTTCCAAAATGTCCAAGAACTCTCCAAGATCATTTGTGGTTAGGGAGAATCGTAGAAGAGAAAATGGTATTTTGTCACTTTTGTTCAAGCCATTTTTCACAATGCATCAAGTTGAAAATCTGATCAAGCATGCTTGTACCTTACATTACAGGCCCTAAATCCCTTCTACAATCCATAATTTAATGCAAACTCATGGGATAATGGCTTTGTTTTGGCTTTTGAAGCATTGCACAAAGAATAAATCCATAAATGGCATAAAGGGCACATTACCATTTTCATAAAGCATGCTTTTTCAAACTTTATCAGCCTTGAGCATTGAACTTGTTCCTTTTGTGCAAGCATTGTCCACAGATATCCAGCAATGTTTACCAACTATTATCAGCCCTAGAACTAACAGGTACAAGCCTTTGGCACAAGTCATTTCACTTTTCTTCAAAAGCAAGAAAAGTTGCAAAAGTCAAGAGAACTTGTCCATCTGATAAAGGGAGGGCTTGGCATCATTCAAAACAACTTCACAAACTTGTTGTAAGCTAGCACACGAATGCACAACATCTAAAACACTCTCAAACTCATAAAATACAAATTTCTGCCCAAACAGGGCAGCTTCTGCAAAATCAAAGCCAACTTCATATTTGCTCGTGCGTTTTGCCTTATAACACCTCAAACACTTTCCATACATCATATCCAAACCATCCAAGCCCTTGTTCTGTTTCTGTAACCTCTATTTCAGACATCACCATTTTCAAACTTGAAGGTTGCAGGTTGACTCGTGCAGGGAGTTTGAAGCATCCTCAAGGGCAAGCTAATTATTGGAATAGCTTGAGGGAACTTCAAGGAAGCTCACACGATCCTCAGGCCTCACTCAAAGTCCCCATATTGCCATATCCAAACTCAGCTGAACAAGGTATTTTTTAAAACTCTATCTCTCTATTTAAGCATCCTCAAGCCACGATTTGTGAAGCAAAAATGTAGTCCTTAACTTGCTGAAGTTGTACATATGCATATTTGTTATTTGTATTAACTGAGTAGTGAGAATTTGAAGCTTAAAGTTCATGAAAAAACTAGGTCAGAAATTAGGGCTACAGAAATTCTCCATGATCCTTGAGAGTTAGATTATGTTTTTTATATCATTGGAATCGTGAGATTCCAAGCTACATTTTTTATGTTGCAAGTTTTTGTTTTTGTGCAAAGGATAGAGAGTTACAGGTTGAAGCAAAAACACATGCGTATGGAAGCTAGAGGACAGGGATGAAGTGTCCTGGGCCTGGCGCGCCTTGGGCCTGCTTGTTTTGTTTTTCACACCCCTCATATTCCTATTTGCACCCCCTGACCTATTTTCTTATATTTTTGCATTTTTCTTGCATATTTTATATTTTTGACTTGCATTTATTTTTTCTGAACATTAAAAATTCACAAAAATATTTTCTTTATTTTTATTTTATTTTTTTGCATAATAAATAGTTTATTAGGATATTATACTTTATTTTCTTAAATAAAACTTGTAAATAATTTAAAAATACTATACATTTTTATTTTTATACATAAAATATTATTTCCATACATATTTTAATTTTTAATATTATATATAATTTTATTTATTATTTTCTTGTATAAAAAATAGACAAAATAATAATAGAAAGCATAATTTTCTTTTAAATCAAAAACTAGGGTTTCACCCTTCTCAAAAATAACAATATTTTTTATTTTTATTTTTAGGACTTAAATAATATTATTTTTTCATACATAAAATTAATACAAGACATTTTTGCATAAATACATTTTATTGCATATTTAAATACTTGTTTATTTATTTATCTTGTACAATAATTCAATTGAGTTGTAATAGTATTTTAGGGTTTTATTTTGTGCAAATATCCCCATTCAAAAACTTGTATCCCCCCTCCCATAATAATTGTTGTAATAGCTTAGTTTACTTTATGCAATTTATCGCATTTATACTATGTGTAATAAAAACTAGGGTTTTGCATGATAAGACAAAAATCAAACAAATAGAATGACCTAATACAAGACAAACAAAAGCATGAAAAATGACAACACATTGCACACAAGCACCCCTAGGGTTTCACCCACTTGGTTGCCTAATAAAATGGCCATGGTATGTGTTGTGCACCAAAATTTTCCCTCTCATATTTCTCAAAACATTTCAAGAATAATCTCTAAGTGGCTCAAGATTGCTCAAGAGTTGGACAGTCAAATCATCTCCTAAGGCAGTCAATCTCAAATTAGGGTTTTGTGTTGCATCAAGGTCCTTACATCCAAATGACTTCAAGTGTTCCCCAATGTCCTAATATGTTCTCAATATCATCCATGTCAAATTTCAATCCTTGCAGAGGAAGTTTGGTCAATCAATTGCTCAAGGGTCCAAAATTCGACTGTGCTAGGGCAAAAGTCAACTGTGACCCAAATACAGTCAAACTTCAAGATTTTTTTGTCAAAATTCTCATTTTGAAGGATATTTCATCATTTGATCAAGGGTTTATCATGATTCATCAAGGATTGCTCAAAATTCATCAAGACTCAAAAGTTGCTAAATTAGGGTTTTGCAGGAAAAGTCAACTCAACTTTGACCAAGCATAACGTTCTCATACTTTATGAGAAATGACCCATACAAAACTCATTTTTAAGAGGATTAAATTTCCTACAATCCATATTCATACCCCAAGATCAAGAAATGCACTCACAAAAAGTTACAAAATTGGACATTATAGGTCATTTTTGAAAGTCAACAAAAACACCTTTTTTGCCAAAGCTTATAACTTGAGCATGGAATATCAAAATGCGATTAGACCAAAAGGGTTGGTTAGAGGACATATCAAGCTTTCTAAAAAGTCAAAGAACACCTCCAAATGTCTAAAATAGAAGAAGTTGTGCATTGTTGAAGTTGGGCATCTTTACAAAATTACCAAAAGTCAACTATCCCCAAAACTTCAAATTTTGTCAAATGGGCCCATTCTTTTCCACATGATTTGATCTTGTCACACCTCACACGTGTCCTAGCTTCAGCCTTGTGTCCATTTATTAATTTTTTCTATTTTATTTGATTTTTTATTGAATTAATTCATTTTAAATCAATTTAAATCAAATAAAATCACAAAACTTGATTACATGAGATCTTTCTCAATTTTCAGGACCTAATCATCATCATTAAGTGGATCAAATTCGTATCAACCATTACATGTGTAAAAAGATTGGATTTTTGGAAAAATTGGAAGGTTATCAATGGAGGATCAAATCAAATCTCCAGGCCATAATGCACAAGGATTCAGTCCAAAATTGTTGACCTAATACATTGCTCATTACATATATAATGCAAAGGCACACGAATTCAAGGTTAGAGGCTGCAAGAACACAAAAATCAAAACTTGAAAAAAGGTGGAAAAGCTTGAAACTGAAATCGTGCATAGAGGTGTTTTCAAGGTCAAATCTCATCACCAATCCATTGCTGGGTGTCCACTGAACCTCCAGCAATCAAAAGCACGCTCTCATACCCTCTGAATCGCGTTGTAAGTCCCTCAAAAAAACGCCCTGTATTCGAAATCGTATCCTCACATTCTTGTATTTTCTTGGCAAATTGTTGACATATTCATGATCCTTGTGCAATTTATAAACTTTCTGCATTATTTGATTGCATTTATATAGCCTGTAACCCCCTAGCCGAATCTAGGGTTCTTGGTTTGTGTTTTTGGGCGTTTTATTTTCAGGCAAAATCAGTGCAATTAATGGACATAGGCATGATCAGTGGAGGAAGAAGAACATGACCATGGTCTTGGATTGTGTTTTCATGGCCTAGGATTAATTTTAGGATGGGTATACGGATTTAGCTGCGGATATAAATCCGCAGGTAAATATCCAGGTTTCAACGAGGAAGACGATGACGCGCCCCCCTCCCATTGGTTGATTCAAACTTCGCGCTTTATTTTTTTTAATATTTTCTGACATTTAATTGTTTTCCCATATAATATTCATTATCTATTATGTTAACAAATGAAGCGTGTTGGTGTAGTGGTAGTGGCGTGTGTTTGGTGACTAACAGGACCTGGGTTCGAATCCCAGGTCCCCCATATGCATATTATTATTTTTCTTCAGGTCATTCAATGCAAAGCCAAGCGTGTGGTTCAACATACACCATCAGCCAATCATCTGCCAGATGGCACCAGACCAGATCTGGTGGTCTATAATGAAGGTCTATGGTGGGATCAAGTCAAAGGGCGCATGGAGAATCAGGAAAGTCAATACAGGCTTGCACAATTGGGCCTTGGAAATTGCTAATCTCACCCCCTGATCAGGCCCAAACCCTAACTCTCTCTCTATTTTTATTTTTTTCTTTTAATTAACTATTTTTATTATTTTTATTATTTAATTAACCAATCAAACTTTTTTTCTGAATAAAATTAAAAAACCAAAAATATTTTCTTTATTAAAATTCAATATTTTATTTTTGTTAATAAATATTAACTTAATTAATTTAGTTTAATTAGAAAATAACTTTAATATCTTTTGCAATAATTAAAATTAACTTAGACAATTAGGTTTTATTAACTTTGATTAATTTATTTTTATTTCTTTAAACTATCAAAAATCCAAAAAATATCATTTTGATTAATTAATTAATTAGTTTATTAATTTAATTGTTAACTTAGTGTAATTTCTTTTTAATTCAAAATAAACCAAAAAAAAAATCTTTTCTTTAATAATTAAAGGGTCAAAACCCTAGAACTCGCCCGATTTAATTTCTCGCACGCGATCCATTTTATCATATTATTGTATCTGTTTCCCAGAATGTAATAGTTTAATAGGACTTTACTATTTTTTATCGCTTTATTTATTTTCCGCATTTTAATTTCAAGGGTTGTTTTTGGCGATGTAAATACCCGACGCATTGTAATAGTTAGTTTTAAATTCCGCAATTTAATTTCCGTAACTTATAAACTGTTAGATGTTTGATAATAGGGAATGCATGACAAAATCAAATGTTTAAACCTAAAATTAACATAGATAACCATTGACATGTACAAAGACAAAATTAACTGAAAACTATACACTCGCACATGCGCACTCTTAGGGTACACCTCACTTGGTTGCCTTCGAATGTGGTCATTAAGTATATGAAGTTTTAGAGGTCGCCCTCTTGTCCAAAGATCATAGTTGCCTCAAAACGGTTGCCTCGGAAAAATGATCTAAGACATTAGGGTTATCGCTAAGGCGTCCTAACATTGCTTTGGTGACCGCACGTCCCTTAATCGAATTGACCCTGAAAACTCCAACGACGATGCTACCTACTCATCTATAGTGGGATAGCATTGTCTAAAGGATATTAGTACAGATTGATTCCTTTTTCGAGTAGGTAGATGGTTCTTAAGTACTTGCTCTTTCAAAACAAAAATAAAACTTTTCGCACTTACACTTTTCAAACAAAAACCTTTCAAACCCACAAACACAAAGAAAAGCAAATTTTGAAAACACTTTGAGCAAGTACCTAAGAGTCCGTGGATAACCACAGATAGAATGGGTGCTAACACCTTCCCTTTCTATAATATACCCCCGGACCCGAGAAACATCTCGAAAAAGGAATTTTTCTGTGCTTTTTTCCTTTCCTTGTTGGATAAAATAAAATATGGTGGCGACTCTTGCTTACCGCGACATTTTGCAAAAACAAACGCAAAACGCGAACCAACATTCTGAAAAACAGTCAGTTCTTCCCACCGTATCACAGAACTGGCGACTCTGCTGGGGATATTATAAGTGGGGTGTACCTTAGGATTAGATCATTGTGTTTTCAATTGTTTGCTTTGTATGCTTTATATTTGTGGGCTTGTATCGGAGTTACTATAGATCCTAACCCGGATCTGGGGGATACCCTTTAGATAAGTAGCAATAAACTGTGAGGGAACTGTACGACATAGACCGATACGGTTGAAGCATTAGCTACGTTGGTGTGGAACTTTAGTTTGTACCGATATCCCTTGTGTTGGAACGATGAGAATATGGGTCTTCTAAGGGGTCATTAAGCACCAACTGACCTTGGAACCTTTAAATTGACCAACTTGGCCATAGAACAGTAGCAGTATGCTACACTAATTGAGACTAAACTCTCGCGATGATTCCGGCCGCAAGAAAAGGTTGCTAAACTGGAATTATGACCGATTGAGGGTAGTCAATGATATTGAGATCCTCTAGAACCTGGTTACTATTTTTAGGACAGGTTTGAACCAACTAAACTGAAAGAGGGTAGTACCTAAGCTCCTTGCCTGCCTGAAATCTAAGGGCTCTCTGTGTGACTTGTGTGCCTTTACCATGTTTTCTATTTGTGGATACTTTTGGTGTGCTTACTATCATGACATCATGACATCATAACATTGCATACATCTTGCACTGGACTAACCTATTTCAAAGACAGGAGGGATTCATCTTTGTTCTGTTTTGTAGGTCATCATGATGCCCATGCGTAGGAATACCATCTGGATCAACTTTGTCCAGGTTCCTACCATGCTTAAAGAATTGGTTGCAAAGATGCCTGATACTACCTCCTTCATCAGAAGACATGTGTATCTTCTCAGTCTGGTTACCTCCAAATTGGACGAGCAGATGATGAGTGTTTTGGTCCAATTCTATGATCCGCTATACCATTGCTTTACTTTTCAAGACTACCAGTTGGTTCCCACCTTAGAAGAGTTCTCTGAACTGCTCGGTATCTCTATTCTGGAGCAGACCCCGTTTACTGGTTGGGAGAAGATCCTTAGGCCCGAAGATATTGCTTCAGCCCTTCATTTGACAAAGGATGAGGTAATGGCTAATTGGGAGACTAGAAGTGGAGCAAAGGGCTTTCTGACTAAGTTCTTGGTTGGTAAGGCTAACTATTTCTGGGATAGTCTAGACTTCAAGGCATTCGAAGATATTCTGGCTCTTTTGATATATGGCTTGGTATTGTTTCCGAACTCTGACTCCTTTGTTGATGTGAATGCGGTGAAAATCTTCATCTCTCGTAATCCTGTACCCACTCTCTTGGGTGACATTCTTCATCAGCTTTATGCTCGTACTGCCCGAAAGCGGGGAACCTTGATATGTTGTGCTCCATTATTGGCGAGGTGGTTTATTTTGCACCTCCCCAAATCAGTGCTGAAGAACAAAGAAGGCATGGGCTAGGCTTATAGGGTTATGTCTCTCTCTCATAATGACATAATTTGGACTATCAAGGGTATGGACGAGGTGGATATTATTGACCGATGTGGGGAGTACCCCAATGTTCCACTGATAGGAACCTATGGAGGAATTTCTTACAATCCATGCTTGGCCTTACGTCAATTTGGGAGAGCCAGAAGAGGAGG
The DNA here is from genome assembly GCA_948472305.1 of Vicia faba. Lineage (NCBI taxonomy): Eukaryota > Viridiplantae > Streptophyta > Magnoliopsida > Fabales > Fabaceae > Vicia > Vicia faba. The sequence continues at coordinate 964,919,144 of OX451740.1, forward strand.
ACCTCATGAGCTGATAATGCCTAGTATCATCTTTGATTTTCAAGGGGATAGAGACGAGCAACGCCGCAGATTCATAAGGGCTTGGGATAGAGTTCACAGATCTGATCCACATGAGTTGGGTCCAAAGACTTCACTCCTGATGGAGCCATATCTCAGATGGGTCTGTATCCGTGCCCAAAAGCTGGGTATGCCATATGAATCCGTCCTTCCTATCATTGTTGAAGTGCTAATGAAGAAGGAGTTCTTCCTACCATCCTCCACCCTTTCCAGTTTTTATTTACTTTTCAGTATTTCCATTCTTGTAATGCCTTAAGGGCAATTTGTTGAACAATTTGAATTTCAAAGTTTATATAATAAAGTGTGTTTAATTCCTTGTTTACAAATTTAAATCTCCCGATTGTCTTTGAAATCATATCATACGCATTTCATCCCATGCACTTCATAACAGGTACCCATTACAGGTCTCTTATCTTCTTCGCTGTTTATTTCAGCATTCATCATGTCTGCTGAACCATCAACTGAGCAAGCAATCAAGGCCCTACATGCCCAGAATGCCCAATTCCAAGAGCTGTTCATGAATCTAGCTAAGGGTCAGCAAGATCTGAAGACCCTCATTATGAAAGAGAAGAAGAAGAAGAAGAAGAAGAAGAAGAGGACAGTCATGTTTAACACAGGTCACAGGTTTGGAAACAGGCTACAGAATGAAGTTGATTTGACCACCTCATCTGGAGGGAAAGATAGTCAAGAGGAAAGAAGGGCTCCTAGCCATGTGGTCTCCGACAATGAGACGGACTTCGACGAAGACCAGTATCCTCCGGCCGAGGATAGATACAAACAACTGGAAGACCGGTTGAGTGCTATGGAAGTTCAGAAAGTGCCTGGTCTAGACTTTGGTGATCTAGGTCTATCATCTGGGGTGGTAATTCCCCACAAGTTCAAGGCACCAACTTTTGCTAAGTATGACGGAGTTTCTTGTCCGAAGCTGCACCTCCGGTCATATGTAAGGAAGATTCAGCCGTACATTGCTGATAAGAACCTATGGATCCACTTATTTCAAGACAGTCTCTCAGGGACTCAACTTGAGTGGTTTTACCAGTTAGACGGAGCCAGTATCCGCAGTTGGGAAGATTTGGCTACTGCTTTCTACAGGCAGTACCAATATAATACTGACCTCGCTCCCACGCGTACCCAACTCCAGGGTATGTCAATGGGAACGGGCGAAGGATTAAAAGATTATGCTCAGAAGTGGAGAGACCTCACCGGAAGAGTACAACCACCCTTGGCTGATCGGGAGCTTGTGGATATGTTTCTGGGGACCTTGCCTGGTCCATTTTTCAACCACCTGATTGGAAGCTCTTCGTCTGGGTTTACAGAGCTTATCATGACCGGTGAAAGGATTGAAGCTGGTATTAAGGATGGTAAGATACAAAAGGGTTCCTCATCGAGCACTGAGAAGAAGCCTTTCAAGAAAGAGTCCAGTGCTGTATACGGTTCGAAAAGCCAGAATAGACCTGAACGCCGCCAAGCTGTTAATGTGGTTGTTATTTCAAGACCTGCTGGTGCTCCTCAACATAATAATCAGTCAAAGGACGAGAGACCTTGAAGGCAATTCACCCGTCTCAGCATAACTTTGTCTCGGATTCTGCCATAGCTACTGAAAATAATCTGGTGATTCCAAGGGAAGCTCCAAAGAATCCAAATATAACATCACCAAAATACAACCCTAATGCCCGCTGTGCTTTTCACTCTGATAGTCTGGGGCATAATACGGATGATTGTTGGGTTTTGAAGAACAAGGTACAGGATTTGATTGACGCTAAGGAGATCGAGTTCAGAGCACCAGAAAAGCCTAAACAAGATGCAGGGGTGAATGCTATCGGGGATGACGATGATGAAGAGTTTGACATTGACAGCTGGATATACCCAACTGCCGATGATGGATTAAGCAACTGGACAGTGAAGGATTCTATGCCCGTTTCTGTTATCACCCAGTAATGAAACTTTTGTTTTGAATATGTAACAAACAATGTTTTAAACTTGATGGCCCGATGTCTTACCCGGGGCATTGTGGCTTCATTTGTGAGGGCTTTATGTGTGTCATTTTCATATATCATTAATAAAAGTATTGGACGTTTCTTGCATTTCAAATCTTGCGCTCCTTGTTTTTCTTTTATTATATATCGAAAAACAGCTATTTTACACACACACTCACATATACAGGTCCACATCCACTCTGGATCTCACTGGAACGACTCTGCTACTGCCAGTTATGACTTCGAAAATTCGATCAACTTAGCCGAAGACGAAGGTGAAGATGATTGCAAAGTGCCTGGTGAACTTGCAAGACTGCTACTTCAAGAAGAGAGGGCTATTCAGCCGCACGAAGAGCCGGTGGAATCAGTGAGTCTGGGTACGGAAGAGGACAAGAAAGAAGTTAAGATCGGCGCCAATCTGGAGCTTAGCGTGAAACAACGGTTGATTCAGATGATGCGTGACTATGTTGAGATCTTTTCCTGGTCTTATGAAGATATGCCTGGTTTGGATACCGATATTGTGGTTCATCGCCTGCCTACCAAGGAAGACTGTCCTCTAGTAAAACAGAAGATCCGCCGAATGCGCTCAGAGATGTCTGAGAAAATCAAGGTTGAAGTTATGAAACATTTTGACGCCGGTTTTCTAGCAGTTACGTCTTACCCACAGTGGGTGGCCAATGTGGTTCCTGTGCTGAAGAAGGATGGTAAGGTTCGAATGTGTGTTGACTATAGGGATCTGAACAGGGCGAGCCCCAAAGATGATTTCCCTCTGCCTCATATTGATGTTCTGGTCGATAACACCGCTCAACATAAAGTCTTCTCCTTCATGGATGGTTTCTCCGGTTATAACCAGATTAAAATGGCTCCCGAAGACATGGAGAAGACAACCTTTATTACTCAGTGGGGTACCTTTTGCTACAAGGTCATGCCTTTTGGATTGAAGAACGCTGGGGCAACGTATCAACGTGCCATGGTTGCTTTGTTTCATGATATTATTCATCATGAGATTGAAGTATACGTCAACGATATGATTGCAAGATCCCAGACCGAGGAAGAACATCTTGACCACCTTCGGAAGCTATTTGACAGGTTGAAGTTGTACAAGCTGAGGTTAAACCCGAACAAGTGCACCTTCGGGGTGAGGTCTGGCAAGCTGCTAGGTTTCTTCGTAAGCGATAAGGGTATTCATGTGGATCCGGCAAAGGTGAAAGCCACACAAGAGATGCCAGCTCCCAAAACTGAGAAAGAAGTCAGAGGCTTTCTGGGACGTCTGAATTACATTGCCTGATTCATCTCACACCTGACTGCTACTTGTGAGCCAATCTTCAAGCTACTGAAGAAAGATCAAGTGGTACGTTGGAACAACGAATGCCAGGCCGCTTTCGAAAGGATCAAAGAGTATCTCCAAGAGCCACCTATTCTGATGCCACCAGTTGAAGGGAGACCTCTGATCTTATACTTGACAGTACTCGATAACTCAATAGGGTGTGTGCTGGGTCAACATGATGAGTCTGGTCGAAAAGAGCATGCTATTTATTACCTTAGCAAAAAGTTTACCGACTGCGAGACCCGATACTCGTTGCTCGAGAAAACTTGTTGCGCTTTGGCATGGGCTGCTCACCGGCTGAGATAGTATATGCTGACTCACACTACTCTGTTGATATTCAAGATGGATCCAATCAAGTATATCTTCGAAAAGCCTGCCTTGTCCGGAAGAATAGCAAGATGGCAGATGATCCTGACTGAGTATGACATCCAATATACAACCCAAAAGGCAATCAAGGGAAGTGTGTTGGCAGACCATTTGACACATCAGGCAGTGGATGATTACCAGTCTATGAACTTTGAATTCTCGAACGAGAATATCATGTTGATAACTGATTGTGAGACACCTGGACCAGATGAAGGACTTGAGGAAAGATCCTGATGGTCTATGTACTTTGATGGAGCTTAGAACGCTTTGGGTAATGGCATTGGCGCCGTGATTATATCTCCTAAAGGCTCTCATACTCCATTTACCGCCCGACTATGTTTCAACTGCACCAACAACATGGCGGAGTATGAAGCGTGCATCATGGGTCTTCGAGCAGCAATTGACCTAAGGATTAAGTTTCTAAGTGTCTTCGGAGATTCCGCTCTCGTGATCAGTCAGATCAAAGGTGAGTGGGATACGAAACACCCAAATCTTATTCCTTACAAGGAGTATGTGTTGACTTTGCTTCCCCACTTCGAGGAGATAACCTTTGAACACTTCCCTAGAGAGGAGAATCAGTTGGCGGACGCGTTAGCTACAATGTCTTCTATGTTCAAGGTCAATTGGGACAATGAGGCTCCCCGGATTATCATTGAAAGATTTGATGAACCTGAGCATTGCCGTGACATTGAGACTGAAGAGGTAGCATATAAACCCTGGTATCACGAAGTAAAAAGGTATCTTGAAACTCAGGAATACCCCGAGGGTGCATCTGTTAATGACAAGAAGTTTCTGAGAAGGTTCACGGCGAAGTTCTTCATCAGCAATGGCATCCTTTATAAGTGTAACCATGATTCGACCTTACTGCGTTGTGTGGATAAGAACGAAGCAGAAAGGATCATGGCAAATTTACATGAAGGTACTTTCGGAACTCATTCCAGTAGACACACCATGGCAAAGAAAATCCTTCGGGCAGGATATTACTGGTCCACAATGGAAGCTGAATGTTATCAGCATTCTCAGACATGTCACAAGTGCCAGGTCTATGCTGAATAGGTGCACATACTTCCAGTTCCTCTGAACATCTTGACCGCTCCTTGGCCTTTTGCGATGCGGGGCATTGATATGATCGGCATGATCAGACCTACGGCATCCAACGGGCATCGCTTTATCCTGGTTGTTATTGATTACTTTACAAAGTGGGTTGAAGCAGCTTCCTTTGCTACAATGACCAAGAACTTCGTGGCACGATTCATTTGGCACAATCTGATCTGTTGATATGGTGTACCAGAGAGGATCATTACGGACAATGGTACCAATCTCAACAACAAGATGATCACCGAGGTGTGCGAGCAATTCAAGATAAAGCATCATAACTCTTCTCCCTACCGGCCGAAGATGAATGGGGCTGTTGAAGCAGCTAATAAGAACATTAAGAAGATTGTGCAGAAGATGACAGTGACATACCAAGACTGGCATGAGATGTTACCGTTTGCTCTTCATGGGTACCGTACCTCGGCGCGAACGTCAACAGGGGAAACACCCTACTCCTTGGTATATGGCATGGAGGCAGTCTTGCCCATTGAAGTTCAGATACCCTCTCTTCGGATCATGAAGGATGCAGGTTTGAGCGAAGATGACTGGATTCAGACCCGGCTTGATCAGCTGAACCTAATTGACAAAAAGAGATTTACTGCTATTTGTCATGGTCAAACGTACCAAAAACAAATGATCAAGGCATTTAACAAGAAAGTCAGACGACAAGAGTATCAAGTTGGGGACCTGGTAATCAAGCGTATTATCTCACCTCAAGGCGATCCCAGGGGCAAATGGACCCCTACTTACGAAGGGCCATTTGTGGTTAAGAACATTTTCTCAGGCGGAGCTATGATTCTAACCACCATGGATGGTGACGACCTTCCTCACCCCGTCAATGCAGACATAGTGAAAAGATACTACGCCTAACCAAAGACCCGCTAGGTTGACTGGCCTAGGCAAAAATAAGGGCTTCCCGGCAAACCAAAAGGGTTCGGGCATAAATAAGGGATGAAAATGGAAAAAATGTGTACACCCGCAAGTCGAAAACCTGAAAAGGTGGCTTGGGCAAAAAAGGGTATCCCGGTGGACTGAAAACCCGAAAGGGCGGTCCAGGCAAAAGTTAGGGATCAAAGCGTAACACTATGTCTCATTGGATCACCTTACATCCAGACTTCGGTATCGACTATCAAGCTCGGACGACACTAATCAATCTGATCTACCTTCAACCAAGTAGCAAAGTGATGAGATGCTCGAAGACATAAAGGCAATAGCAGAGTTGGAACCCAGTGGGATTATTCACATAGCTGTTTTGTTTAGTTTTTCACAAATTGTGTAAATTCTAATATTCGGCGGCGTTCCCTTACTAGGACGTCATCCTCTTGTACAAAAGCGCCTATTTACAGGCCAAACTTCAAAATCAATACAATTCATTTTAAAAGAAATTTCAAACTGTTTTTCCTTTATCTGTTTTGTTTTGCAAAGAACGTCCAATGTTCATTTTTGATATATGCATTTGACATTAATTGCTGCTCATGAATATTTACATGCGAAACAAAAGATGAATTATGGGTAATATCAAAAACAGGGACAATAAGAATTGTCTGAACTGTACAGTTGCCCTGTCCACCAGGCACAAAGGTAAATTCAGTTGAAGAATATGGTTGAGATGCATTCACTCCCCGCAGAGTAAGACAATAATGGTAGCTCTTCCCCCAACTGGGACTTGCAACTATGAACGAATCGAAAATGCTCTCCCCAAGCAGAGTTTATCTACCATCAATACTATAAAGACTTGATATGCCCGGCAGTCTTAATATTCCCCAACGGAGTATAAGAATGATCCCCAGCAGAATACAAGATACCCCAACTGGAGTCAATATTTCCCCAGCACGGTCTAAAAAGCTTCCCCAGTGGAATCATCCCCAGTAGACTCTGGAAGTTTATCCTCAGCAGAGTACAGAACAAATCTCCCCAGCCGAGTTCAAAAGATCATTCCCAACAGAACTCAGAGGATTATCCCCACAAAAGCCTAACAGGGTTATCCCTAGAAAGTTGCAACTGGAAGATCATCCCCAGCGGAGTCCTTTCCTTTCACAAACAGGAATTCAATCCTCAACAGATTCGGTATCACCAGCAACGGTAATCCATCCCCAGCGGAGTTTATCAGCGGAATCCTCAGCAAAGCATCTCTTCCCCCACAGAGTAATCTCCTCATTAGTTTATTCTCCAACAGAGTTATCTTCTCCTACAGGTTTATTCTCACAATCATCTTCGCTCATCATCCCCAGCGGAAACGAAGAACTCAACTCTACTCTCCAGCAGCTATCCGGGATTTATTTTCCCCAGCTAAAGCATTACATTTCCATACATCATGATACATGCATATACGCATCATACCATACAATATCATTTATGTTGAGAACATCATTGCTTGATCCATATCATGCATTGCATATGACTGACCTTTACCTTTCAGGAAAGATGCAGTTAAATTCTCAGTTATGTCAAAAGACCTTGTCTGGTCCAGTTAAATCGATTCCTAAAGATTTTTCTGATGCTGATCCACTCAAAGTTATTCCAAGACCTTGTCTGGTCCAGTTAAATTGATTCCTAAAGATTTTTCTGATGCCGATCCACTCAAAGTTATTCCAAGACCTTGTCTGGTCCAGTTAAATTGATTCCTAAAGATTTTTCTGATGCCGATCCAGTCAAATTTATTCCAAGACCTTGTCTGGTCCAGTTAAATGAATTCCTAAAGATTTTTCTGATGCCGATCCGGTCAAAGTTAATCTAAGACCTCCTATGGTTCAGTCAGATCGCTGATAAGACCTCTCTGATTCGTATTCCAGTTGAAGTTATTCCAAGACCTTGTCTGGTCCAGTTAAATCGATTCCTAAAGATTTTTCTGATGCCGATCCACTCAAAGTTATTCCAAGACCTTGTCTGGTCCAGTTAAATTGATTCCTAAAGATTTTTCTGATGCCGATCCAGTCAAATTTATTCCAAGACCTTGTCTGGTCCAGTTAAATGAATTCCTAAAGATTTTTCTGATGCCGATCCGGTCAAAGTTAATCTAAGACCTCCTATGGTTCAGTCAGATCGCTGATAAGACCTCTCTGATTCGTATTCCAGTTGAAGTTATTCCAAGACCTTGTCTGGTCCAGTTAAATCGATTCCTAAAGATTTTTCTGATGCCGATCCAGTCAAAGTTATTCCAAGACCTTGTCTGGTCCAATTAAATCGATTCCTAAAGATTTTTCTGATACCGATCCAGTCAAAGTTAATCCAAGACCTCCTCTGGTTCAGTCAGATCATCGATAAGATCTCCCTAATTCGTATTCCAGTTGAAGTTATTCCAAGACCTTGTCTGGTCCAGTTAAATCGATTCCTAAAGATTCTTCTGATGCCGATCCAGTCAAAGTTAATCCAAGACTTCCTCTGGTTCAGTCAGATCGCCGATAAGATCTCCCTGATTCGTATTCCAGTTGAAGTTATTCCAAGACCTTGTCTAGTACAGTTAAATCGATTCCTAAATATTTTTCTGATGTCGATCCGGTCAAAGTTATTCCAAGACTTTGTCTGGTCCAGTTAAATCGATTCCTAAAGATTTTTCTGATGCCGATCCAGTCAAAGTTAATCCAAGACCTCCTCTGGTTCAGTTAGATCGCTGATAAGATCTCCCTGATTCGTATTCCAGTCGAAGTTCAGACCACCTACCAACAGTCTCCAAATGGCATCTGTAAGCCCATTCCCGACATCACCATGCTGATACCACTTCATGCGAGTGCAAATTTCTGGGCACTCTAATGTTCAATCTTCTTCCACCTTCGGATCACGAAAGGCCCGAAAGCCAATCTATATCCCCAAGTTTAAGAAAATTGAACAGGGGAAGGTGTTGTACCCCAAAATTTGCCCTCTCATATTTCTCAAAACATTTCAAGAATAATCTCCAAGTGGCTCAAGATTGCTCAAGAGTTGGACAGTCAAATCATCTCCTAAGGCAGTCAATCTCAAATTAGGGTTTTGTGTTGCATCAAGGTACTTACATTCAAATGACCTCAAGTGTTCTCAAATGTCCTAATATGTTCTCAATATCATCCATGTCAAATTTCAAGCCTTGCAGAGGAAGTTTGGTCAGTCAATTGCTCAAGGGTCCAAAAATCGACTATGTTAGGGCAAAAGTCAACTGTGACCCAAATACAGTCAAACTTCAAGATTTTTTGTCAACATTCTCATTTTGAAGGGTATTTCATCATTTTATCAAGGGTTGATCATGATTCATCAAGGATTGCTCAAAATTCATCAAGACTCAAAAGTTGCTAAATTAGGGTTTTGTAGGAAAAGTCAACTCAACTTTGACCAAGCATAACTTTCTCATACTTTATGAGCAATGACCCATACAAAGCTCATTTTGAAGAGGATGCAATTTCCTAAAATCCATCTTCATACCCCAAGATCAAGAAATGCACTCACAAAAAGTTACAAATTTGGACATTATAGGTCATTTTCGAAAGTCAACAAAAACACCTTTTTTTTCCAAAGCTTATAACTTGAGCATGGAATATCAAAATGCAATGAGACAAAAGGTTTTGGTTAGAGGATATCTCAAGCTTTCTAAAAAGTCCAAGAACACCTCCAAAAGTCCAAAATTCAAGAAGTTATGCATTGTTGAAGTTGGGCATTTTTGCAAAATTGCCAAAAGTCAACTATCCCCAAAACTTCAAATTTTGTCAAATGGGCCCATTCCTTTCCACTTGATTTGATCTTGTCACACTCCACACGTGTCCTAGCTTCAGCCTTGTGTCTATTTATTAATTTTTCTATTTTATTTGATTTTTTATTGAATTAATTCATTTTAAATCAATTTAAATCAAATAAAATCACAAAACTTGATTACATGAGATCTTTTTCTATTTTCAGGACCTAATCATCATCATTAAGTGGATCAAATTCGTATCAACCATTACATGTGAAAAAATATTGGATTTTTGGCAAAATTGGAAGGTTATCAATGGAGGATCAAATCAAATCTCCAAGCCATAATGCACAAGGATTCAGTCCAAAATTGTTGACCTAATACACTGCTCATTACATATACAATGCAAAGGCACACTAATTCAAGGTTAGAGGCTTCAAGAACACAAAAATAAAAACTTGAAAAAAGATGGAAAAGCTTGAAACTGAAATCGTACATAGAGGTGTTTTCAAGGTCAAATCTCATCACCAATCCATTGCTGGGTGTCCACTGAACCTCCAGCAATCAAAAGCACGCTCTCATACCCTCTCAATCGCGCTGTAAGTCCCTCAAAAACCGCCATGTATTCGAAATCGTATCCTCACATTCTTGTATTTTCTTGGCAAATTGTTGACATATTCATGATCCTTGTGCAATTTCTAAATTTATGCGTTATTTGATTGCATTTATATAGCCTGTAACCCCCTAGCCGAATCTAGGGTTCTTGGTTTGTGTTTTTGGGTGTTTTATTTTCAGGCAAAATCAGTGCAATTAATGAACATAAGCATGATCAATGGAGGAAGACAAACATGACCATGGTCTTGGATTGTGTTTTCATGGCTAGAATTAATTTTAGGATGGGCATACTGATTTAGCTGCAGATATAAATCCACAGGTAAATATCCAGGTTTCAACGAGGAAGACGATGACGCGTCCCCCTCCCATTGGTTGATTCAAACTTCGTGCTTTATTTTTTTAATATTTTCTGGCATTTAATTGTTTTCCCATATAATATTCATTATCTATTATGTTAACAAATGAAGCGTGTTGGTGCAGTGGTAGTGGCGTGTGTTTGGTGACTAACAGGACCTGGGTTTGAATCCCAGGTCCCCCATATGCATATTATTATTTTTCTTCAGGTCATTCAATGCAAAGCCAAGCGTGTGGTTCACCATACACCATCAGCCAATCATCTGCCAGATGGCCCCAGGCCAGATCTGGTGGTCCATAATGAAGGTCTATGGTGGGATCAAGTCAAAGGGCACGTGGAGAATCAGGAAAGTCAATACAGGCTTGCACAATTGGGCCTTGGAAATTGATAATCTCACCCCTTGATCAGGCCCAAACCCTAAATCTCTCTATTTTTATTTTTTTCTTTTAATTAACTATTGTTATTATTTTTATTATTTAATTAACCAATCAAACTTTTTTTCTGAATAAAATTAAAAAACCAAAAATATTTTCTTTATTAAAATTCAATATTTTATTTTTGTTAATAAATATTAACTTAATTAATTTAGTTTAATTAGAAAATAACTTTAATATCTTTTGCAATAATTAAAATTAACTTAGACAATTAGGTTTTATTAACTTTGATTAATTTATTTTTATTTCTTTAAAATATCAAAAATCCAAAAAATATCATTTTGATTAATTAATTAATTAGTTTATTAATTTAATTGTTAACTTAGTGTAATTTCTTTTTAATTCAAAATAAACCAAAAAAAAATCTTTTCTTTAATAATTAAAGGGTCAAAACCCTAGAACTCGCCCGATTTAATTTCTCGCACGCGATCCATTTTATCATATTATTGTATCTGTTTCCTAGAATGTAATATTTTAATAGGACTTTACTATTTTTTATCGCTTTATTTATTTTCCGCATTTTAATTTCAAGGGTTGTTTTTGGCGATGTAAATACCCGACGCCTTGTAATAGTTAGTTTTAAATTCCGCAATTTAATTTCCACAACTTATAAACTGTTAGATGTTTGATAATAGGGAATGCATGACAAGATCAAATGTTTAAACCTAAAATCAACATAGATAACCATTGACATGTACAAAGACAAAATTAACTGAAAACTATACACTCGCACATGCACACTCTTAGGGTACACCTCGCTTGGATGCCTTCAAACATGGTCATTAAGTATAGGAAGTTTTAGAGGTCGCCCTCTTGTCCAAAGATCATAGTTGCCTCGAAACGGTTGCCTCGGAAAAATGATCTAAGACATTAGGGTTATCGATAAGGCGTCCTAACATTGCTTTGGTGACCGCACGTCCCTTAATCGAATTGACCCTGAAAACTCCAACGACGATGCTACCTACTCATCAATAGTTGGATAGCATTGTCTAAAGGATATTAGTACAGATTTATTCCTTTTTCGAGTAGGTAGATGGTTCTTATTTACTTGCTCTTTCAAAACAAAAATAAAACTTTTCGCACTTACACTTTTCAAAAAAAAACTTCTTTCGAACCTACAAACACAAAGAAAAGAAAATTTTGAAAACACTTTGAGCAAGTACCTAAGAGCCCGAGGATAACCACGGATAGAAAGGGTGCTAACACCTTCCCTTTCTATAATCTACCCCCCGGACCCGAGAAACATCTCGAAAAAGGAATTTTTCTGTGCTTTTTTCCTTTCCTTGTTGGATAAAATAAAATATGGTGGCGACTCTTGCTTACCGCGACATTTTGAAAAAACAAACGCAAAACACGAACCAGCATTCCGAAAAACAGTCAGTTCATCCCACCGTATCACAGTATGCATGCAAAGTATCTTGGCAAAACAAAACAAAACAAAAAGATCATAGTCCCTCGATGACGCTATTAAAAAGGTTGCCTAAACAAATGATCTTAGTCCCTCAAAATGCTAAAGATACTTGGCAATATTGCTATCATGGTCATACGATGACCCACGCCCGTCCCGTTTAACATCCAAAGATAGGGTTGTTTACCAAATAAATGGTAAATCAACAATGTCAAAGGAATAAAAATGTACAGGAAAGACTTTTGAGTAGGTAGAGTGCTTCTAGTTACTTGATCAATTTGCAAATAATCCTTGCTATTTTCAAACAAACACACACACATTTCAAAACATTTCCAAACAACTTTCAAAACATTGAAACATTTTTCAAAAGACAAACATCTTTGTATACATTCTTACGAACGAGAATCATTACAAAGATTGCCTAAACGATGGCCTCTTTTCAAAATACTTTCAAAAACACACAAAGCACCATTTCAAACAATTTCAAAAGCAAAGCAAGTGATCTAAACAAGTAACTAAGAGCCCATGGAAAGCCATGGATGAAAAGGGTGCTAGCACCTTCCCTTTTCATAATCTACCCCCCGAACTCAAGAAAACATATCAAAGGTCTTTCCTGTGCTTTTTTACCTTTCCTTTTGGATAAAAGAAAAGTCGGTGGCGACTCTTGCTAATCGCAACATTTGCAAACACAAATGCAAAACCTCAAGTCATTTCTCCCACCGCATCACAAGCAGTATTGGGGTTCTTGGGAGCTTCCTTTAGAGTTTCCATATTGGTCTTTAGAAGGTGCGACAAAACTTGAGACATGGTCATGGTGATCTGGGTAAATCTTCTCATGGGAGCTTCCGATTTACGCTGATAATTTCGCTGCTGATTTGGCACGGGATTAGAAATCATGACAGCCCCTACCGCCGGGTGATGGTCAGTTTTGTTTTGATTCCTATTGTCATATGCAGCACTGAACTCCTATTTTCCAACTAAGGGCTTCTTCATCATACTTGAGGATGCATCTCTTTGAATTTTTCCGCTTTTTATACCGGCTTCGACCCGCTCACCAGTCATGATCAATTCAGTAAATCCAGATGAGGAACTCCCAATTTGGTGGTTATAGAATGGTCCTGACAAGGTGCCAAGGAACATATCCACTAATTCTCTGTCGGATAGAGGGGGCTGGACCCTGCCTGCAAGATCCCTCCATTTTTGAGCATAGGTTTTGAAACCTTCACCTGTTCCCATAGACATGCTTTGCAATTGTGTCTTAGTCGGAGCCAAATCAGCATTGTACTGATATTATTTGTAGAAAGCAGCGGCCAACTCTTCCCAATTGCAAACATTGGTCCCTTCCAATTGATAGAACCAATCCAACTGCGTCCTAGATAAGCTCTCTTGGAAGAAATGCACCCACAGATTCTTGTCATCCGTATGGGGTTGAATCTTTCTGATGTATGACCTTATATGTAGCTTCGGGTAAGAGACACCGTCGTATTTGGCGAAAGTGGGGACTCTTGAACTTTTGTGGGATGACAACCCCTGAGATGAGTCCTAATTATTAAAAATCTAAACCGGGTTCCCTCTGAATCTCCATAACATTCAAACGATCCTCTAGCTGTTTGTATTTATCATCAACAGGAGGATATTGCTCTTCAGAGTAATCAGATTCTTCCTCTTCCGCAGATGTTGGGTCGTTATTCACTTCCTGGATCCCGTCTCCTTGATTATCTCCTTCACCCGATGATGTCGCAAAGTCCAAAGTCCGTCTGGCTTGTCCTTCAAACCTTATTCCCATGATCACAACACCTGTTGATTTCTTCACTTTCTTCTTCTTCTCTTTGGCCAGCAGAGTCTTCAACTCCTCTTGTCCTTTTGTCAGAGCCAAGAGCATTTGTTGAAATTATGTGTTCTGCGCCTGAAGATCTTTCACAGTCTGTTCAACATCCATCTCACTAAAATAAACAGTAGAAGGATAAGGTGACCTGTTATGAGAAACCTGTATGATGTTATGATGAATGAAGATGCCATATGCAAATGATTTCAAGGAAATTTAGAAATTTAAATTTGTTCAAACCAAAAAAACACACGTTATATTAATAAAACCAAGTTTGAATACATCATTCCTCCTTGGGATTACAATTAAAGAAACAAAATACAACCAAACTCCTAAGACAAAAAGACTAAACGCATCCTCTTTGGAGCAATGTAGGCATTCAGGTTTTTCTCTTCATGAAGCAGTTTGGTGAGCTCCAAAACCTTCTTCTCACTGGCATAATACTGGGCTTCAAAGGTGTTTCGCTCTTCCTTCAACTGAACCCAAGCTTTATGCAGGTCTTCGAGAGAAGTAGGCATGTCAGGATGAAGAACGGTGTGTGGGACGTCTCCTTCAATAACAGGCTCAATGATAATAGGAAGGATGGAAGGATAAGGCATCAAGAGACTCTGGGCACAAGCCCGTAGCCACCTAAGGTAAGGCTTGAGAGGGATAGAGTTTTTATGTCCCAAGGTCCTACTATCCACCTTGTTCACCATTCTCCAAGCTCGTGTAAACCTCTGGCGGTAACCTTGGTCTTCTTTGTCATAGTCGAACACCAGACTTTGGATGATCATCTCGTGAGGGCCTTTTCTTCGGGCATACCCAAACTGTCGAAGAGCTAAACAGGGATTGTAGGTGATACATCCCCTAATACCAAGCAGAGGTACGTTAGGGAACTCCCCACAACGGTCAATGATAGAAACATCTTCTGAGGATCTCGAACACCAACGGATATCAGAGTGGGTGAGAGACATCATCCTTTGGGACCATGTCAGTTTTTGTTCGTTCTTCAATACTGACTGAGGTAGATGTGAAGTGAACCACTTAGCGAGTAGGGGAATACAACACAAAAGAGTACCTCTTTTCTTCATGGTGTGGGTATGAAGGCAATGCAAGATGTCTCCTAGTATGGTAGGTATAGGATTGCGAGAGAGAAAGACTTTGATGGAATTGACGTCTATGAATTGGTCCAAATTTGGAAACAGAACCAAACCATAAATGAGAAGAGCTAGGACGTCTTCGAAAGCTTGGAAATCCATGTCATCCCAGAATGAACGAGCTTTTTCCAATAGAAACTTAGCTAGAAAGCGTTTAACCCCGCTTCTTGTCTCCCAATTGGCTATGATGTCGGCCCTCTTCATATGCAAAGCTTCAGCGATGACTTCAGGTTTTGGAATCCCTTCTAGACCAGTGAACGGTATCTGATCAAGCATGGGCACCCCTAAGAGTAAGGAGAACTCTTCCAATGTAGGTACCAACTGATAGTCCGGGAAAGTGAAACAATGATGTACGGGATCAAAGAATTGGAATAGTACACACATCATTTCTTCTTGGAAGTTGGATGTAGCCAAACTGAGGAGTCGACCATACTTCTTGGTAAAAGGAGAATCCCCGGGCACTCTTGAGGCTAGCTCTTAAAGTTGAGGATTTGCTTTTACAAAGCTGATTCAGATGGTGTTTCTTCGAAGAGAATTCATATCCTACAAAACAGAAACAAAGATAAATTTCTAAATCCTTGAAATGGTTAGTGAGCATGCGTATGATGTTCATGATGTTTATGATGTTTATGTACAAGTAAATATATACACACACAACAAACAAGTCCCTATGTTTTAGGCTTGCATGTGTTTTGTAGGTAAGTACCCTCTTGAAGTCTAGTTGGCTCAACCTGTCCTAGCAATAGTGATCGGGTTCTAAAGGAGCTCAATATCACCGACATTTCTCTTAGGTATTTTCTCAGCATAACAATCTTTTCTTGTGGCTGAGATATCCCAAAAGTCTAGCCTCAATGAGTGTAGTATCGAGTATCAACCAATTTTCATCTCTACACCGAAATTGGCTATCTCACTACGTCCTAATGGCCAAGTTTGTTCAATTAGGGTTCTAAAGTCAATTAGTGCTTCATGACGCCACTCAGCGGCCCCGTATTCTCCTCGATTCACCACGAGGGATACCGAAACCCACAAATGCGTCACACTAACATAGCCATTGTTTCAACCATATCGGTCTACACCGTACAGTCTCCACAATCTATTGCTATTTACCTAAAAAGGTGTCCCAGATCCGGGTGGAGGATCAAAGCAAGCCCAATACAAAGAACTAAATATAAATCACACAAATCAAATAATGATAGTGAGTAAAGGTGATCTAACCATAAGGTAACCCCACTTTTAGAACAAGTCTTCCCCAGCAGAGTCGCCAGTTCTGTGATACGGTGGGAGAACTAACTTGGTGTTTTGCGTTTCGATCGCATTTGTGCGGATAGCAAGAGTCGCCACCGACTTTTCTTTTATCCAAAAGGAAAGGTAAAAAAGAACAGGAAAGACCTTTCGAGATTATTTCTCGGGTTCGGGGGGTAGATTATGAAAAGGGAAGGTATTAGCACCCTTTCATCCATGGTTTTCCATGGGCTCTTAGTTACTTGTTTAGATCACTTGCTTTTTGTTTTGATAGTGTGCTTGTGATGTGGGCTATGAAAGTGTTTTGAAAATTTTTTTTAATGGTTCTCGTTTCTATAAGAACACGTACAAAGTTTTGTTTCAAAAGATGGTTCAAAGATGTGTTTGTGGATTGTGTTTTAGAAGGTGTTTTGAAAAGATGTTTTGCAATGGTTCTCGTCTCTATAAGAACGTATACAAAAGGTTTTGTATTTTGGAAATTTTTTGAGATGAAAGTGTTGGTGTAAAATGTTTTTGTCGTGAGCAAGTGAGTAACTAGGAGCGAATCTACCTACTCGAAAGGTCTCAAGGTTCTTTTATTCCTCCTTTAGATGTTGCTATCTTACCGTTGATTTGGTAAGAAGCCCCATCGTTGGATGTGATGATTCTATGATGTTCCAGCTAGTTTGAGACAAAAGGATATCTTGAACTTTTTGATTCTGAGTTTTTGTGGTTTGCTAATTTGTTAGTTCTGTTTTGGTTTTTTGTGATGGTTCTGATGATGTTCTGTTGGTTTGGAGATGGTTTTGATGATGTTTTAGTTGGGTTTAAATATGGTTTGATGATGTTCTGTTGGTTTGGAGATGGTTTTGATGATGTTCTGTTGGTTTGGAGATGGTTTTGATGATGTTTCAGTTGGTTTGAAACAAAGGCATTTCTTGAACTTTTGGTTCTGAGTTTTTTGTGATTTTCTCGTTCTGTTTTGGTTTTTTAGTTCTGTATCTCTCTCCTCCTGATATCTGATGGTTCTCTCCTCTATAAAATAGTAAACTTGTTATCTGATTAGGGTGAAAAAATAGGAGGGAAAGCAACTTTGAATTTTGACAGTTTTGGCTTTTCTAGTTTTTGGCTTTTGAGTGCAGGTTGGACTGTTTCCATTTTGGTGCAAGTCTGGGAATTTTTGGACTGTATTGCAGACTAGTTGCTATGGTTTATATTGACATGCTTTTGTGCAGAACTTGGACTGCTATGGGAAGCATAGGGAGGCTTTTTGAGCAGGTCTTCTTGGACTGTTGCTTATAGCAACCTGTTTGTCTTGGCATTTGCTGGCTAGGTGATATCTTTCCTCTTTCCTCTCTTTGTGAGATAAAGCATTTTTGCTTTTGATGCATTTCTGAAGGGTTTGCTTTATTTCTTTGGGAAAATGATGATGTTGACTTACATTACATCATTTGGTGCTTTTGGCTTGTTGTTTGCATATTGTTTGTTTTGTTTTATGGTAGCTTTATATTGCTGCCTTTGATTTCTGATTTGGACAACTTGCTTGCTGTCTGCTATTTGCAGCCTGTTGCCTTGCATCTTGTGCTGCTGTAATTGCATTGCAAAGCACTGCCCTTTTTTTTGATGCAGTTTGGACGTTTGGTATTGTTTGACTTGTGCATTTTGACTGCTGTTGTTTGAACTTGTTGCCTTGTCTGTCCAATTTGTATATTTATTTCTTTTTCCCCTTTTTTGTCAACGAAAACCTAGGTTTTGAGATTTGCAAAAATAGGGAAAAATGGATAAACAAAATTTTGATTCCTAAAAGCAAACCCTAATGATGAAAAAATCAAGTTTGCTTGGGCTTTTTATTATTGATTTTTTTTTGCTAACATTTTCTTTTCTTATGTCACGTGTACAAACAAATGGCTAGCAAATGGAGAATTTCTTGAGGATGAAGCAAGGAGTCTTGAAGAAGAAGCAAATTTTCCTTTGTAGATTTAAAATTTGTATTTTAGTTGTAATTTTTGTAATCACTTGTAATCATTTATGAAATACCCACCAAACTGTAATGAACAAAGCAT
This sequence comes from Vicia faba, assembly GCA_948472305.1. Lineage (NCBI taxonomy): Eukaryota > Viridiplantae > Streptophyta > Magnoliopsida > Fabales > Fabaceae > Vicia > Vicia faba. The sequence continues at coordinate 964,937,664 of OX451740.1, forward strand.
GAGTAATAATGAAATTTGTTGTGCAAAACTTCTGAGTTTTTATTTTAATTTTGCAAGTTTTGGTTTGAATATTTTGAATAGGCATCCTGGCTTGATAACTTGCACTTCAAGTAAACATAATATGATAGGATAAATCATGTATCTTGCACTCTTAAACAAAATAAATGTTTAAAAGCGCAAACCCAAATGATTAATTGAACCCTCAATCATGATTGCTTAAAGATGATAGCTTTAGACCTTGCACCTTATTCAAACAGAATATGCCCTCAAAAGTAACATCAATCTTCAACAGATTATAGTTAAGAAAACAAATAGAAATCACACAAATGACTTTGTAGTTATCTGGGCCATAGATTGGGCAAACCTTTGAGAAGTGCTAAACCCTAATTGCTGACTGGTTGCCTAGGAAGAAAATCTGCTTGATCAACTTTTGAGCCAAATTGAGTATTTAAGAAAACCCTGGGATAGCATCTTGAGTGAAAAATGGGAGGGAAAATTTTGGGGTACAACAGATGCCCCTGTTCAATCTTCTTAAACTTGAAAAGCGAAATTGACATGTTTGTCGTTCGTGGCTTGAGAGTGGAAGATGATTGAACACTAGAGTGCCCAGAAATTTGCACTCGATGATGTGCTGGTTGATTGTGTAGGGAATGGGATTAAAGATGCCATTTGGAGAAATGACGGAGATTTGTCGGAGATGGGCTTATAGATGCCATCCAAAGATGATTGTTGACAGAAAGTCTGAACTTGATTTTAACAGAAAACAAATTAGAATAAACCGTTAAGAGATTTATCTGAACCAGTAAGAATCTGGAAATGAATCAGAATAAACCGTTGAGATATTTATCTGAACCAGTAAGAATCTGGAAACAAATCAGAATAAACCATTGAGATATTTATCCGAACCAATGAAAATCTGGAAAGGAATCAGAATAAACAGTTAAGAGATTTATCTGAACCAGTAAGAATCTGGAAACGAATCAGAACAAACCATTGAGAGATTTATCCGAACCAATGAAAATCTGGAAATGAATCAGAATAAACTGTTGTGAGATTTATCTGAACCAGTAAGAATCTGGAAACGAATCAGAATAAACCGTTGAGAGATTTATCTGAACCAGTGAAAATCTGGAAACGAATTAGAATAAACCGTTGAGAGATTTAACTGAACCAGTGAATCTGGAAACGAATCAGAATAAATCATTGAGTGATTTAACTGAACCAATGAGAATCTGGAAACGAATCAGAATAAACCGTTAAGAGATTTATCTGAACCAGTGAAAATCTGGAAATGAATCAGAATAAACCGTTGAGAGGTTTATCTGAACCAGTGAATCTGGAAATGAATCAGAATAAACCGTTGAGAGATTTAACTAAACCAGTGAATCTAGAAACGAATCAGAGTAAACTGTTGAGAGATTTAACTGAACTAGTGAGAATCTGGAAATGAATCAGAATAAACTGTTGAGAGATTTAACTGAACCAGTGAATCTAGAAATGAATCAGAATAAACCGTTGAGAGATTTGACTGAACCAGTGAATCTGGAAATGAATTAGAATAAACCGTTGAGAGATTTAACTGAACCAGTGAGAATCTGGAAACGAATCAGAATAAACTGTTGAGAGATTTATTTGAACCAGTGAAAATCTGGAAATGAATCAGAATAAACCATTGAGAGATTTAACTGAACCAGTGAATCTGGAAACGAATCAGAATAAACCGTTGAGAGATTTAACGGAACCAGTGAGAATCTGGAAACGAATCAGAATAAACCGTTGAGAGATTTATCTGAACCAGTGAGAATCTGGAAACGAATCAGAATAAACCATTGAGAGATTTAACTAAACTAGTGAGAATCTGGAAACGAATCAGAATAAACCGTTGAGAGATTTATCTGAACCAGTGAAAATCTGGAAATGAATCAGAATAAATCATTGAGAGATTTAACTGAACCAGTGAATCTGGAAATGAATCAGGATAAATCATTGAGAGATTTAACTGAACCAGTGAGAATCTGGAAACGAATCAGAATAAACCGTTGAGAGATTTATCTGAACCAGTGAGAATCTGGAAACGAATCAGAATAAACCGTTGAGAGATTTATCTGAACCAGTGAAAATTTGGAAATGAATCAAAATAAACCGTTGAGAGGTTTATCTGAACTAGTGAATCTGAAAGAAATATTTTTCTATTTAGATGGTCAATCAGTCTTTCCTTGTTGAAAATCTTTGTCTGTTGGAAATTTGTTGATGATAATTTCCTGTCGGATGACTCTTTTCCTGAAAAGGTGAAGAGTTAATTGCATGCGATGTCATGATGTATGTAATGCATGGTATAATGTTGTTTCTCAAAATAAATGAGATTGCACCGTATGCACTTGTGTTGTCAATGCTATGACGTATGGATGCAAATGTATGGAATTAAAGATTGTTTGCGCCGTAGTGTTGCTGGAAGCAGGGAAAATAAATCCCTTTTGAAGCACTGATGGGTGAGTTTCCAAATATTAGAGAAATAAACTTTGTTGTAGAAGGGAAACGCCGGACATTGCTTGTAGACTTCGTGAAATCCTACTGGGGAAATCTGAGAAGTTGGGCAACTTACTGGGGAACCTCTGGAGCGGTAGTTGGAAGTTTTGCTCTGTCAGGGGTATAAGAGCACTTGATACCAACAGACTGCATACTGGAGATACGTTAATGATTCTGTAGTAGGATGTATTTGCTTTCGTTCTACCTGGAGAAAGTACCTGCGGGGATTTTATGGAATGACCTATAGATATTATCCTATTTCTTAAAGTCATTAGTAATTGTCTTTCTGTTTTCTGTTTATTTGTAATAGTAATCACGTTCAAATGCATATGTTCAAAAATAAATCATTGGACATTTTTTTAAACAAAACACAGAAACAAAGAAAAAACAGATGGCTTTGCACTTCCAAAAGGGATATCTTAGTATTAACTTGAATAAGTATTTTTGTACAATGAGATGAGCATTCTAGCGAGAGAATGTCGTCGTAAAAAAATGAAAATTGATACAAAGAAGAGATAGCTATGTGCAAATAATCCCATGGGGTTCCCATTCTGCTATAGTCTTCATGTCTCTGAGTGTCTTGTCCATTTATCGCCTCGTCGAAGTTGATTGGATTGATTAGATCTGTTTGAGTTGATTGGCCAATGCTGAAAATTGTCTGCAAGTTGACCTAACGGGACATAGTCATACGCTTTAATTCCCTAACTTTTTCCTGGACCGCCCTTTCGGGTTTTCGATCCACCGAGATACCGTTTTTTGCCCAAGCCGCCCTTTCGGGTTTTCGGCTTGCCGGGTGTACAGATTTTTTTTCTCATTTTCATCCCTTAATTTTGCTCGAACCCTTTTGGTTCGCTGGGAAGCCCTTACTTTTGCCTAGATCAGTCGACCTAGCGGGTCCTTGTTCATGCGTATTATCTTTTAACTATGTCCGTATTGACAGGGTTAGGAAGGTCGTCGCCATTCATAGTGGTCAACATCATTGCCCCACTAGAGAATATGCTTTTGATCATAAACAGTCCTTCATATGTAGGAGTCCATTTGCCCCTGGGATTACCTTGTGGCAAAATGATACACTTGATTACCAAGTCACTTACCCGATATACCTAACGTTTGACCTTTTTGTTAAAAGCTTTGATCTTGCGTTTTTGGTACATCCGACCATGACAGATAGCTGAAAGCCTCTTCTCATCAATCAAGTTCAATTGGTCAAGTCGAGTCTGGATCCAATCTTCTTCGTCCAAGCCAGCATCCTTCATGATCCTCAGAGAGGGGATCTGGACCTCGATGGGTAAGACATCCTCCATGCCGTTTACCAGAGAATAGGGTGTTGCCCCAGTTGATGTGTGAGCTATGGTACGATACCCGTGGAGAGCGAATGGTAATATCTCATGTCAGTCTTTGTATGTAACTGTCATTTTCTTTATGATCTTTTTAATGTTTTTATTTGCAGTTCGACAACACCATTCATCTTTGGCCGGTAAGGGGAAGAATTATGATGCTGTATCTTGAATTGCTCGCACAAGGCGGTGATCATAGTGTTGTTTAGATTCATACCATTATCAGTGAGGATTCTCTCTGGGATACCGTACCGACAGATGAGATTCTGTTTGATGAACCGGGCGACCACATTCTTAGTAACGGAAGCAAAGGAAGCTGCCTCAACCCACTTTGTAAAATAGTCGATGGCCACTAAGATGAAGTGGTGTCCATTGGAGTCCATTGGCTTGATTTCCCCAATCATATTGATTCCCCACATAGCAATGGGCCAAGGAGCCTTCAAGACGTTCAGAGGAACCAGAGGCACGTGCACTTTGTCAGCATAAATTTGACACTTAGGGCAAGTCCGAGAGTGTTGGTAGCAATCTGCCTCCATTGTAGACCAATAATAGGCTGCCTGTAGGATTTTCTTTTCCATTGTATGCCCACTGGAATGGGTACCAAAAGTTCCTTCGTGTAATTCAACCATGATCCTTTCAGCCTCAACCTTGTCTACGCACTGAAGCAATACAGAGTCATGACTGCGTTTGTACAAAATACCATTACTAAGGAAGAACTTAGCCGAGAATCTTCTTAGGAACTTCTTGTCATTCATTGAAACTCCTTCTGGATATTCCTGAGACTCGAGATACCTTTTAACTTCATGGAACCAAGGTCGATCCACTACTTCTTCAATACTGATCTCGTGATTTGAGGAGCCTCATTATCCCAATTAAGTTCAAACATAGATGACATTGTAGATAGTGTGTCTGCTAGCTGATTTTCCTCTCACGGGAAATGCTCGAAGGTAATCTTCTCAAAATGTGGCAACAATGTCAACACATGTTCTTTGTAAGGGATAAGGTTGGGGTGTTTTGTGTCCCATTCCCCTTTGATCTGACTGATGACCAAAGTTGAATCTCCAAATACATCCAAGGATTTGATCCCCAAGTCTATAGCAGCTTTGAGACCGAAGATGCATGCTTCGTACTCTGCCATGTTATTTGTACAATTGAAGCAAAGTCTGGCAGTAAAGGGAATATGACATCCTTCCGTAGATATGAGTACGACACCGATACCATTGCCAAGTGCATTGGATGCTCCATCAAAGAATAGGGTCCATAGGGATCCTTGTTTAGGTCCGTCATATGGCCTGATTTCTTCACAATTGTCTAATGTCATGATATCTTCATCCGGGAGTTCAAACTTCATGGACTGATAGTCTTCCACAACTTGGTGAGCGAGGTGATCAGCCAATACACTACCCTTTATAGCTTTCTGGGTAGTATATTGTATGTCATATACTGTCAGGATCATCTGCCATATCGCTATTCTCCCGGAAAGAGCGGGCTTCTCAAAGATGTATTTTATCAGATCCATTTTAGATATCAACAGAGTAGTATGGGTCAACATATATTGTCTCAGCCGGCGAGCAGCCCATGCCAGAGCGCAACAAGTTTTCTCGAGCAGTGAATATCTTGTTTCACATTCGGTAAACTTTTTGCTCAGGTAATAAATAGCATGCTCTTTTCGGCCAGACTCGTCATGCTTCTCCAACACACACCCCATTGAGTTTTCTAAAACAGTCAAATACAGGATTAAAGGCCTTCCCTCGACGGGTGGTAACAACACAAGAGGCTCTTCTAAGTATTCCTTGATTTTGTCAAAAGCAACTTGGTATTCGTCATTCCATTTGACTACTTGATCTTTCTTCAAGAGCTTAAAGATTGACTCACAAGTAGCTGTCGGATGAGAAATGAACCTGGCGATGTAATTCAAACGTCCCAAGAATCCTATGACTGCCTTCTAAGTACAAGGAGAATGCATCTCTTGTATTGCTTTAACCTTGGCAGGATCAATCTCGATACCTTTGTTGCTGACGACAAAGCCTAGGAGCTTACCAGACCATACTCCGAACGTGCATTTGTTTGGATTCAACCTCAACTTGTACTTCTTCAGCCTCTCAAATAGTTTCTGTAAGTGATGAAGGTGCTCTTCTTCCGTTTGCGATCTGGCTATCATATCGTCTACGTAGACCTCTATCTCATGATGTATCATGTCATGAAATAAAGCTACCATGGCACGTTGATAAGTTTCCCCAACATTCTTCAGTTCGAATGGCATGACCTTATAACAGAAAGTTCCCCATTGTGTAACAAAGGTTGTTTTCTCCATATCCTCAGGCGCCATTTTGATTTGGTTGTAGCCTGAGAAATCGTCCATGAAGGAAAACACTTTGTGTTATGCCGTATTGTCAACTAGAATGTCGATGTGGGGAAGTGGGAAATCATCTTTGGGGCTTGCCCTATTCAAATCTCTATAGTCCACACCAGTCTATGAACTTTGACTTCCTGGATGAGAATATCATGTTAGTGACTGACTGTGCAAAACCCAGACCGTATGACAGACCTGAATAAGGATCTCGATGGGCTATAGTTTTCGATGGGGCTTCCAACGCTTTGGGTAATGGAATTGGCGATGTGGTTATTTATCCCGAAGGTTGTCACACTTCTTTCACTGGTAGACTATGTTTCGATTGCACGAATAACATGGTTGAGTACGAGGCGTGCATCTTGGGTTTGAAGGCTGTCATTGACTTAAGGATCAAGAATTTGGATGTATTTGTAGACTTTGCTCTAGTGATTAGCCAAGTAAAGGGAGAATGGGACACCAAGCATCCCAACCTGATTCCTCCCAAGGAGCTTGTGTTAACTCTGATTCCATGCTTCGAGGAGATCACCTTTGAACATTTCCCTAGAGAAGAGAATTAATTGGTTGACGCCTTGGCAACAATGTATTCCATGTTCAAAGTCAAACGGGACAACAAAGCTCCCATGATTATAATCGAAAGATTCGATGAACCTGCACACTGCTATGAGCTTGACACTGACGAAGCAAAACCATGGTACCATGAGGTGAGGAGATATCTTGAAGCACAAGAGTATCCTGAAGGAGCTTCCATCAATGATAAGAAGTTCTTGCGGAGATTTTCAGCCAAATTCTTTCTAAGCAATGGAATCCTGTACAAGCGCAACCATGATTCTACTCTACTCCGATGTGTGGACAAGAAGGAAGCAGATAAAATTATGGAAGACATGCATGATGGCCTCTTAGAGACCCACTCTAGTGGGCACACTATAGCCAAGAAAGTGCTGAGGGCTGGTGTGATACGGTGGCAGAATTAACTATTATACTCGTTTGCATTTTTTGTTCGCAAATGTTGCGATAAGCAAGAGTCGACACCAACTTTTATTTCATCCAACAAAGGAAAAGGAAAAAGAATATAAAAAACCTTTTTTTGATATGTTTCTGAGTACGGGGGTTAGATTATAGAAAGGAAAGGTGTTAGCACCCTTTTTATCCGTGGTTTTCCACGGGCTCTTAGGTACTTGCTCATTTTTTTTTAAATTGCTTGTGTGTGCTTGTTTTGAAAAGTTTTGTTTACTTTGTGATAACCCTTGTATCGGTCCTCAAGAGTGTGACGAAGTTGTTTTGAAAACTGTTTTTGAAAAGTGCTTGTGTGAAAAGTTTTTGTTTTGATCAAGTACTTAAGAGTTTTTTACCTACTCGAAAAAAAGTCTGTTCATTTCGTTTCCTTTAGACAACGCTATCCTACTATTAAGGAGTAGGTAGCTCTGTCGTTGGAATTTTAAAGGGACGTTCGAAGGGACGAAATGGTCACTGAAGGAAACAAGTAAGGATACCTTAGCATTTCGAAGGGACTATCATCATAAGATCAATTCGTAGGCAACTCGAGGGACAAGTAGGGACTATGATTTTTATGACGACTTTGAATCGTGGGTCATTGTTAAGGTATCCCTACGCTCGAGGGACATGACCATTATTTCCGAGGCAACCAAGTGAGGCAAACCCTAGGAGTGAGCATGTGCATGTGTGCTTTTTTCAGTTAATTATCTTTGCGCAATTAGGCTTATCTACCTTTTAAATTGTTGGTTTATCTTTAGCATACAATCCTAATGTCCATACATCTAGCAGTTTAATAGTTGCAGAATTTTAAAAATGCGAGAAATTAAAGTCCTAACTATTACAAGGCTTTGGGACATTTACATAAAAGGTACAAGAAATAAAAAGCGGAATTTTAAACCTAGCCTATTATATCCCATAATCAGTTACATTATATAAGGAAAAATGCGAGAAATAAAATAATGCGCGTGAGACGAGATAATATGTGTAAGAAGAAAAACCTAAAAAAGTAATATAAGTAAACAATAAAATCTTTTTTGGTCTTGTATTAATTTATTAGGAAAAAGAAATAATCTAAAATTTGAATTTAATTTAAGAAAGTAAATTTTGAAGTAAAGTTACCCTAATTCTAAATTCTTTTTATATTTTTTATTAAGAAAACAATTCAAATTAAAATGGACTTAAGTCTAATTGGTTTTAAATTAATAAAATGAAATTAAAATAATTAATTAATCAAAATAATTTTATAAAACCTAAGCCTATTTATTTATTTTTTTGATTTTTTATGATTATTAAAAAAAAGTGATTTTGAAAATAATAAACAAAGTAAAAAAAAAAGAAAATAAACAAACAAAACAATTGGCCTGGTTGTCAAAACAAAATGGGGGGGGGGGGGGTTGAGAAAATTAAAAAAAAGTTTAGGCCCCAATGAGGCTGAGCCCAGGCTTTGTTGGGATCTTGTGGAGACAGCCTCTGACTGTCCATGGTAGTCCATGCACTTGGATGCGTTGGATTTGTAATCTTTATCATCCATTGATTGGATTTTGAAGGCGCACGATAAGTGTTTGGAAGGCAGCGCATTGAATCTGCAAGAATATATTCAGAAAAAATCAAAATGCACGACATGGGTATCGAACCTAGGTTCTTCCCCTGCTCACACGCCTGCTTTACCACTCAGCCACTTACTCATTCATTTACTATAATGAATCTAATATATTATATTCATAAACAAATATTTATCAAAAAAAAAGTGCCATTATTTGAATGAGCCAACCAGAGGTTGACATGCCTCTTCTTCAACCTCCCTCCGTCGTTTTAGATCATTGTACCTATAGCGACAAGTTTTTATCTGTCACTAAACCTGCATTCAAAACAACAACAAAACGCATAAAAAATCCACTTTGAGGCCATAGCTGGATTTCTCTCAACCTCCTGAAAAGGACAGGACCCCTTATTTGGACTAATTTTGCCTTATACCGAAAACCCCAAATTGGAGGTTCAAACCCTAGCTATGGCAAATCGTTATACTTGCACTCAAACTTCAATTCAAGCGTCCCAAAACATTGCAAACATAAGAGAGATTAAAGATACATGATGAAAATGAATTTATATCATAAGAATCAGAGCAATCGGAATCAAGTAAAATGTGCAAACTGTGATATGATTAAAGTACGTTTCAGCCTGCCTTGGGACCTGGTAATGATTGGGAATGATCCAGGAGGCTTCCAGGAATGCGTTTGAGCCTTTGTTTGGGGCTGAAACTAGCTGGAACTTGGAATTTGAATTTGACAATTGTATGATTTTTTTGCAAAGTGACAAAGGTTCTTCAGGCTATATGCGTGCGTAAATGGCTTGCAGGGATGCTGTATATATAGTGTGGAGTGAGGAGACACCATTAAAGGGAAAGAATCATGGCCATAACTCAATGTTTCCCAACAAAAATCAAACATATTCAAGGCCTTCCAATTTTATAAAAACATGTCTTATCTTACTTGAATGTATCTGGTCATTGTAGCACGAAATTATGGGCCTGAAGCTGAGCCAAAATACAAGCCCAATTGTCATGATCCACCATTTATTATTTTATAAAATTTATTTTATATTTTTAGGAATAAAATCAAAATAAATATGAATAAAATAGTTTAAAAAAAAGGCAAGGTGGGAATGTAATTAGGGGTCCTCTATAATCTTAGGAAGATGTTTGACCTTTAAAAAGTTAGGCCATTAACCCAAAAATTTAAATTTGCTCAATGCACCATTCTTGAAATTTCCAAAATTCTCCCAACTTGGGAAAGCTATTACTTGTCCAATTTTTATCTCATGGTGATGATCTTGGACTTTTTAGAAAGCTTATGATGTCCCCTAAGCAACATATTTTGTCTCACCTCAATTGAATCTTCCATGTTCATGTAAGAAGCTTTGACCCAAAAGGTATTTTTGTTGACTTTTTAAAATGACCTATAATGTCTGAATTCATATATTTTCATGAGTGCATTTCTTGAACTTTAGGGCTGATTGTGAGTTGTAGGGAATTGGATTCTATTCAAAATGAGCCTTGGACAAGAAATTTTCAATAAAGTATGAGAAAGTTATGCTTGGTCAAAGTTTGGTTGACCTTTCCTAAGAAACCCTAATTTAGCAATTTTTGAGTTTTGATGAATTAGGAGCATTCCTTGGGGAATCATGGTCAAACATTGTTCAAATGATGGATATCACTTCAAAATGTTTATGTTGACCAAAAATATTGAAGTTTGACTGTATGTGGGCCACATTTGAATTTTGACCTAATATAGTTGATTTTCAAGCATCTGAGCAGTTGACTGGGTAAACCTCTTGTGTAAGGCATGAAACTTGACATGGATGGTATTGAGAACATATTAGGACTATGGAGAGCATATAAGGCCTTTGGAGTTCACCCATATTGATGAAAATGGAAACCCTAGCTGGAGGTTCATTGCTTTAGGAGAGAGTTTGTCTGGTCAACTCTTGGGCTAGCTTAAGCAAGTTAAGGATCTCAATGAACATGTGTTGAGTAAAATGGGATGGAAAATTTTAGGGTACAACAGATGCCCATGTTCAATCTTCTTACGCCTGAGGATGTAGGTTGGCTGGTCTGCCTTTCGTGATCTGGAGGTGGAAGATGATTGAACACTAGAGTGCCCGAAAATTTGCACTCGTATGAAGTAATACTAATGGGTGATATCGGGAATGGGAGTAAATACGCCATTTGGAAGTCAACAAATATTCGTCGGAGATGGTCTTAAAGATGCCATCCATAAAGGCTATTGGTTGTATAGGAGATTCCTTTGTGAGAATTCTTGTATCTGCCACTGAGAAGAACTTCGCTGGAGAATGTTGATCTACGTCTAGGAAAACAGAGTATAGGAGCTTCGGTTGTCCATTACTCTACTAGGGGAATTAACTCCTAGTTGAGGAGGTGGGAGTAAGCTACATATCATGGTTAGGATCCAGGTTACACAACGACTTAACGGGGGAATGTGTAATCGACTGTAGCTGGTCGGGTCCAAGTCTTACAGTGTTGTAAACTGTTGTCTAGAGATAAGGGAGAATAAAATTGGATAGTAGGGTTACTTCGAGATGAAAGCCTGGAGAGTAGGGCTATGAGAAAGAACCTGGGTCGTAGGGTTACTTCGAGAAGAAAGTCTGGATAGTAGAGCTACGAGAAGGAACCTGGGTCGTAGGGTTACTTTGAGATGAAAGCCTGGATAGTAGGGCTATGAGAAGGAACCTGGGTCGTAGGGTTACTTCGAAAATGAAAGCCTGGATGGTAGGGCTATGAGAAGGAACCTGGGTCGTAGGGTTACTTCAATATCAAATCCTGGATAGTAGGACTATGAGAAGGAACCTGGGACGTAGGGTTACTTCGAGATGAAAGCCTGGATAGTAGGGCTATAAGAAGGAACATGGGTCGTAGGGTTACTTCGAGATGAAAGCCTGGATAGTAGGTCTATGAGAAGGAACCTGGGTTGTAGGGTTACTTCGAGATGAAAGCCTGGATATTAGGGCTATGAGAAGGAACCTGGGTCGTAGGGTTACTTCGAGATGAAAGCCTGGATAGTAGGGCTATGAGAAGGAACCTAGGTCGTAGGGTTACTTCGAGATGAAAGCCTGGATGGTAGGGCTATGAGAAGGAACCTGGGTCGTAGGGTTACTTCGAGATGAAAGCCTGGATGGTAGGGCTATGAGAAGGAACCTGGGTCATAGGGTTACTTCGAGATGAAAGCCTGGATAGTAGGGATATGAGAAGGAACCTAGGTCGTGGGGTTACTTCGAGATGAAATCCTGGATAGTAGGGCAATGAGAAGCAACCTGGGTCGTAGGGTTACTTCGAGATGAAATCCTGGATAGTAGGGCTATGAGAAGGAACCTGGGTCGTAGGGTTACTTCGTGATGAAAGCCTAGATAGTAGGGCTATTATAAGGAACCTTGGTCGTAGGGTTACTTCGAGATGAAAGCATGGATAGTAGGGCTATGAGAAGGAACCTGGTTCGTAGGGTTACTTCGAGATGAAAGCCTAGATAGTAGGGCTATGAGAAGGAACCTGGGTCGTAGGGTTACTTCGAGATGAAATCTGGGATAGTAGGGCTATGAGAAGGAACCTGGGTCGTAGGGTTACTTCGAGATGAAAGCTTGGATAGTAGGGCTATGAGAAGGAACCTGGGTCGTAGGGCTACTTGGAGATTAAAGCCTAGATAGTAGGTCTATGAGAAGGAACCTGGGTCGTAGGGTCACTTCGAGATGAAAGCCTGGATAGTAGGGCTATGAGAAGGAACTTCGGTCGTAGGGTTACTTGGAGATGAAAGTTAGTTGACCCGTTTGATCTTCGGGAACTGATTTTCCGTTAGCTGTCTGTAGATATGACATGTATAACTGTTGGAATTATTGGTGATAATTGTATTTCCTAAAAAGATACCAGGGTTAATTATAGGCGATGCATGCAATGCATTGTGAGATGATGTTCTAAAAATAAATGAGATTATGCTATATGTGATATGTATGCGCATGTCATGATGTATGAACATGAAATGCTATTGTGACATATCCGAGTCTGGGAAAATAAATCCCTGACTGCTGCTGGAGAGTATAGAATTTTTGATTGTTGTAGAGAACTGTGATTCTTCTACTTCTATTGGGGATGGTGAATGGAAATAACTGTGCTTGAGATTTTCTCTTTGTTGTTTGTGAATATTCTACCACAGAGAGACTCTGTATGAGAATAGCTCTGCGGGGGAATGACTCGGTTGGAAGGTGAACTTCCGTAGCTGAAGTAATAAGCTCTTTTGGGGATTGAACTTTTGTATTCAGAGAAATAAACTCTGCTTGGGAGACAAATTTTATGACCTGTTTGCGATTTATGAAATTCGGATGGGGGATATTGATGTCAGGTTTCTGGAAGACCCTGGCTAAGGAGACTACTTCCTATTTTAAGAGAACTGATATCAATGCTTTGATTACTTTTTACTCTGTGGAGAGTACAAATGTTACAAGGTCGTATGCACTGATAATTGTGCTTCAAAGTTGTATATGCCTCGGTACCTGCTGAACAGAGAAACTGTCGGGTTTGACATTTCTTGTTTTTGACCCTGTTTCTTAAGTTATTAGCAATTGTCTTTTCGTTTCTTATGTAAATATTTATGAGAAGAAATCATATTCAAATGCATATGTCAAGAATAAATCATTGGACGTTCTTGCAAATTAAAACAGGAAAGGAAAAAACACATAGTTTTTGTGTAAAAATTATTTGTATTGATTTTCGAAGTTGGCCTATAATAGGCATTTGTGTACAAGGAGACTGGCGCTCTAGTAAGAGAACATCGCTGTAAAAATAGAATCTATACAATATTTTGTAAAAAGAAAACAACTATGTGCAACAATCCCATTGGGTTCCCAACTCTGCTATTGCCCCTATGTCTTCGAGCGTCTCATCACTTTGCTGCTTGTCCGAAGCTGATTAGATTGATCGGTGCCGTTCGAGCTTGATAATTGATAACAAGGTCTGATTGCAAGGTAATCCAGTGGGACATAGTGATACGCTTTACATACCTAACTTTTTCCTGGACCGCCCTTTCAGGTTTTCAGTCCACCGGGATACCCTTTTTTGCCCAAGCCGCCTTTTCAGGTTTTCGACTTGCTGGGTGTACAAATTTTTTTATTTTCATCCCTTATTTTTGCCTAGGCCAGTCAACCTAGCGAGTCTTTTTATCATGCGTAATATCTTTTCACTATGTCCACATTGACAGGGTGAGGAAGGTCGTCACCATCCATGGTGGTTAGAATCATGGCTCCACCCGAGAAAATGTTTTTAATTACAAACTACCCTTTGTAGGTGGGAGTTCATATGTTCTTGGGATCACCTTGCGGCAGTATGATGCGCTTTATTACTAGATCCTCGACTTGATATTCCTGACGTCTGACTTTTTTGTTGAAAGCCTTGATCATCCGCTTTTGATACATCTAACCATGACAGACAACAGTAAGTCTCTTCTCGTTGATCAGATTTAGTTGATCAAGTCGAGTATGGATCCAGTCGTCTTCATTCAAACCCGCATCTTTCATAATCCTTAAAGAAGGGATCTAGACCTCGATGGGTAGGAATGCCTCCATGCCATATACCATAGCGTAGGGTGTTTCCCTTGTCGACGTCCGTGATGAGGTACGGTACCCATGAAGAGCGAATGGTAACATCTCATGCCAGTTTTTGTATGTCACCATCATCTTCTGTATAATCCTTTTTATGTTCTTGTTAGCCACTTCGACAGCGCCATTCAACTTTGGCCGGTAGGGAGAAGAGTTATGATTCTGTATCTTGAATTTTTTACAGAGCTCGGTGACCATCGTGTTGTTGAGATTTGTACCATTGTCAGTAATAATTCTCTCCGGCACACCATACCGACATATCAGATTATGTCGGATAAACCGCGCCACGACGTTCTTGGTCACAGTAGCAAAAGAGGCCGCCTCAACCCATTTTGTGAAGTAATCAATGGCCACCAGGATGAAGCAATGTCCATTGGAAGCAGTAGGCTTGATTTCTCCGATCATGTCAATGCCCCACATGGCGAAGGGCCACAGAGCTGTCAAGATATTCAAAGGGACCGGAGGCACATGCACCTTATCAGCATAAATTTTGCACTTATGACAAGTTTGGGAGTGCTGATAACAATCTGCTTCCATAGTGGACCAGTAGTATCCTGCCCGTAGGATCTTCTTAGCCATGGTATGTCCACTTGAATGGGTTCCGAAGGTACCTTCATGTAGATCTGTCATAATCCTCTCTGCTTCGCTCTTGTCTACACACCGCAGTAAGGTAGAGTCATGGTTGTGCTTGTAGAGGATTCCATTACTGAGGAAGAATTTTGCAGCGAACCTTCTCAGAAACTTCTTATCGTTGACAGATGCCCCTTCGGGATACTCTTCAGTCTCGAGGTACTTCCTCACTTCATGAAACTAGGGTTTGTCTGTTACCTCTTTGATATCAATCTCACAGCAGTGTGCTGGCTCATTCAACCTTTCAATGGTGATTCGGAGAGCTTCATTGTCCCACCTGACTTTGAACATAGAAGAAATGGTAGCTAGCGCGTTCGCTAACTGATTCTCCTCTCATGGGAAATGTTCAAAGGTTACCTCCTCAAAGTGTGGGAGCAATGTCAGTACGTGCTCTTTGTATGGGATGAGATTCGGATGCTTCATATCCCATTTGCCTTTGATATGACTTATCACCAAGGCTGAATCCCCGAAGACATTTAAGAACTTGATCCTGAGGTCAATAGCGGCTTTGAGACCCATGATGCAGGCTTCATACTCCACCATGTTGTTAGTGCAGTTGAAACATAATCGGGTAGTGAAAGGAGTATGACAGCCCTCAGGAGATATGATTATGGCACCAATGCCATTACCGAGTGTGTTCGAAGCTCCATCAAAAACCATGGTCCATCGGGATCCTTCTTCAGGTCCTTCATCCCGTCCAGGTTCTTCATAGTCTGTGACTAGCATAATATTCTCGTCCGGGAACTCAAAATTCATAGACTGGTAGTCATCCACGGCCTGATGAGCCAAATGATCAGCCAATACACTTCCCTTGATTGCTTTCTGGGTGGTATATTGTATATCGTATTCAGTTAAGATCATTTGCCATCTTGCTATTCTCCCGGATAGAGCGGGCTTCTCGAAGATGTACTTGATTGGATCCATCTTAGATATCAATAAAGTAGTATGGGTCAACATGTACTGTCTTAGTCGGCGAGCAGCCCATGCCAAAGCGCAACAAGTTTTCTCGAGCATGAGTATCTTGTCTCACAGTAGATAAACTTTTTGATAAGGTAGTATATTGTGTGCTCTTTTCGACCAGACTCGTCATGCTGCCCCAACACACACCCCATTGAATTGTCTAGCACTGTTAAGTATAATATCAAAGGTCTTCCTTCAACCGGAGGTATTAGAATTGGTGGTTCTTGGAGATATTCTTTGATCCTCTCGAAAGCCTTCTGGAACTCATCATTCCACTTTACCACTTGATCTTTCTTCAGAAGCTTAAAGATGGGCTCACAAGTAGCAGTCAGATGTGAAATGAATCCGGCGATATAATTCAAGTGTCCCAAGAAACCTCTAACTTATTTCTATGTACGGGGGGTCAGTATCTCTTATATGGCCTTTACCTTTATGGGGTCTACCTGAATACCTTTGTCAATGACGATGAAACCCAGAAGCTTACCAGACCTTACCCCGAAAGTGCACTTGTTCAGATTCAACCTCAGCTTGTATGTCTTCAACCTGTCGAACAACTTTTGCAGATGATCAAGGTGTTCCTCTTCCGTTTGAGACATTCCTATCATGTCATCAACATAAACCTCGATCTCATGGTGAATCATATCGTGGAACAAAGCGACCATGGCTCGCTGATAGGTTGCCCCAGCATTCTTCAACCCAAAAGGCATCCCCTTGTAACAGAAGGTTCCCCACTGTGTGATGAAGGTTGTCTTCTCCATGTCTTCAGGGGCCATCTTGATCTGGTTGTAGCCAGAGAAACCATCCATGAAGAAGAAGATTTTGTGTTGTGCGGTGTTGTCAACCAGAACATCAATGTGGGGAAGCGGGAAGTCATCTTCGGGGCTTGCCCTGTCCAGGTCTCTATAATCTACACACAACAGTACCTTGCCGTCCTTTTTAGGTACCAGAACGACGTTAGCAACCCACTGCAGATAGGAGGTGACAACTAAGAACCCTGCATCGAACTGCTTCATGACCTCTTCCTTGATATTCTCTGACATTTCAGGGCGCATACGGCGGACCTTCTGTTTAACCGGAGGACAATCTTCTTTAGTCGGAAGGCAATGTACAATAATATCAGCTTCTAAACCAGGCATGTCTTCATATGACCAGGTGAAGATCTCAACATAGTCGTGCAACATTTGTATCAACTGCTGTTTGATCTTAGTCTCCAGATTTGCACCAATCTTGACTTCTCTTCTGTTCTCCTCCGTGCCCAAGTTTATCGTCTCAGTTGGTTCTTCATAAGGTTGTATAACCCTCTCTTCCTTCTGTAATAATCTAGCAAGTTCTCTAGGAACCTCATAATCGTCCTCACCTTCGTCCTCGGCTTGGTTGGTCAGATTTTTGAAATCATAACTGGCAATAGCAGGACCATTATCAATGGGATCCAGAGTGGATATGGATCTGCAGGTTGATACGTGAGTGTGTGTAAGAGCAGAGTTGTATTGATAAAGTAAAGGCAAAAAATAAAAACAGAGAGCGCAAAATTTGTAGGAAAGGAACGTCCAATGTTTTATTGATGATATATGAAATAACATATAATAACTCTCACAGATAGGACCATTGTGCCTCGGGTAAGACACAAGGCCATAAAGTTTAAATTGTTTATTACAAACTCAGAAAACAAGACAATTACTGCGGAATAAAATAATGGTATAAAATCTCTAGCCGTCCAATTACTCAGTCCACTGTTAGTAGTCAGATATATCCAGCTATCAATGTCAGAGTCTTCCTTACTGTCTTCAATAGAATTAACTCCACGATTGCTGATGCGTAGGGGGGGCCCTCCAGCTCGAGCGCGTAGAACAGCCCTTTGAGCTCCTGAAGTAAAGCCCAAACCAAACTTGTCAATTTTGTGAGTAAAATCAGGGAGTTGTCCCCAGTTGGTACACCCACCTTCTTCGACCACTGCTCTAGCGTCCTTGAGAGAAGCCATCTTCAAAGGAGGTTTGTTGCTGGTGGTAGTTTCGGTCGACGCCAAAATTTGGGGAACCTCTTCAATGTTTTAACAAGGTGTTTCTATGAATTCCCCGTCCATCTCCACATACCTGAAGGAGTTTAGGTGGCTCACCATATATTCCTCTTCGTCACGCACAATGACATTATTCCCCTTCACCGGATACTTCAGCATTTGGTGCAGTGTAGAAGTAACAGCCCTAGCTTCATGGATCCAAGAACGACCCAACAAAAAAGAGTATGACGGCCTGATGTCCATCACATAGAAGGTGGAATCAAAGGTCTGAGAGTTTACCTTGACAGGGATGTACACCTCCCCATGCACCATTCTCTTTGACCCGTCAAAAGCCCTTACCACAATGTTACTAGGCTTTAAGGTCAAGCCTTCACAATCCATCCGATCAAGAGCCTTCTTAGGAAGAACATTCAGTGAAGACCCAATATCCACCAACACATGAGCCATAGGGGTGCCTCTGCATTCGATCGAGACATGCAGAGCATCATTATGCTTCCTCCCTTTCGGTGTCAAGTCAGCATCTGAAAAACCCAGCCCATTGTCAGCAGTCAAGCTGGCCACACAGTCTTTGAATTGATCGACTGACGTTTCCTGCGGCACATGCGCAGTCTTGAGGAATGCAATCAAAGCCTTCGCATGGGATTCAGAACACAACAACAGAGACAACATTTATATCTTCGAGGGGGTCTTCCCCAGTTGCTCGACCACATTATAGTCGCTCTTTTTGATTATTTTTAATATTTCTTCTATCTATTGCTTAGAGGCTTCTACGACAATCTTTCTAGGTGCATCCATCCGGGCAGGCTCACCTATAGCTTCTTTGCCTCGAATCCAATATGACTCGACGAAAGAAGTAACAATTGGAGTAAGAATAGGAGTAGTGATGAATGTACTGGCAGGAATAGCAGATGGAATGACAACAGGTCTGTTGACCGTCTTCGGGGAAATCTCGGGAGAGAAAACCCTCCCATTTCTGGTAATTTTATTGGTCCCGACAATGTTACTAACATCGGGATCAGCGTCTTCATTCTTCAGATCTTGTTTAACACCATGATAGTAAACATCAGCGCAATAATGCCAAGGGAAAGCTTTGTCCGAGGCGTATGGGACAGGACCAGGAAAAGTGATTATTAATGGAGCGACTCTCAAAGAGGGTGTAATCCTAACAGGTCTTCTCGAGGAGACCTTGGAAGGATTGGCGGAAATGGTTATAATAGCAACATCTTCGAACGGAACAGTTGGAATCAAAGTTTTCTCGAACAAAATTTCTCTGTTGTCCATCAGGCGTTCGACACCTGTGTTCAGTAAATAGCAACTAGTAGGCAGAGACGAACACATGTGGCAACCTTCACCATAACCCGGAAATAAACCGGCCAGCAACAAATTCTTCTTAATAGTCATAAGAGGAGTAGAAACTTCATCAACTGAGGTTACAAATAGGTCGGTATCAATGACATTAACTCCACGATTGTGCTTAGGCATGGGAGAAGTTATGACATTGGGCTTCTCCAGAGCATCGAACTCAATTTCCTTGGCTTCAATCAGATCTTGTACTTTATTTCTTAGAGCCCAGCAGTCATTTGTATCGTGACCAGGACTCTCAGAATGATAGGCACACCGAGCATTTGGATTGTACCGAGGAGAGGTGGTGTTAGGATTATTGAGGGCCTCTTTCAAGGTTTCCAATTTGGATCTCAGCAGATGGGGTAGAACCTCTGTCAATGTCATGTTAATCCGGGTAAACTGCCTTTGTGGTCTTTCTACCCTTTTCTGATTTTTGTGTTGTGGGGAAGCCACAGGTATGGGTATCATTACAGCACTTACCGTTGGACGGTGTTCAGCTCTGCTTTGACCTCTCGAGCTATAAATGGCACTGGCCTCCTTCTTACAAGTGAAGGGCTTCTTTAATGAACTCGAAGAGGTGTCTTTATGTATTTTTCCACTCCGGATCCCGACTTCTACCCTCTCTCCGGTTAATATCAGCTCAGTGAAACCAGCTGACGAGCTGCCGATCAAATGGTTGAAGAATGGACTAGACAACGTCCCAAGAAACATGTGAACCAACTTCCTGTCAGATAAAGGGGGTTGGACTCTCACAGCCAAGTCTCTTCACTTCTGCGCATAGTCCTTAAAGCCTTCACCTGCACCCATGGACATACTCTAAAGTTGAGTACGAGTAGGGGCAAGGTCGGTGTTATATTGATACTGCTTATAAAAAGCAGCAGCCAAATCCTCCCAGTTTCGGACATTGGTTCCCTCTAGTTGGTAGAACCATTCAAGTTGAGTCCCTGACAGACTGTCTTAAAAGAAGTGAACCCGCAAGTTTCTATCAGCGGTGTGGGGCTGGATCTTCCTTACATAGGAACAGAGATGGAGGTTTGGGTAATACACCCTATCATACTTTACGAAAACCGGAGCCTTAAATTTAAGCGTGTTGACCACTCCCGACACCAATCTTAGTTCTTCAAAGTCTAACCCAGGTATTCTCTAGACTTCCATAGTGCTCAGCCGATCCTCTAACTTCTTGTATCTATCCTCAGTGCGAGGATATTGCTCATCATTGTAGTCTGTATCATTGTCAGAAACTTTAGGACTTGGGTCCTCTTCCCTTGTCTCCCTCTCTTGATTCTCCCCTTCTTTAGTCGAGGAGGTCAAATCGACTGGTTGCTTTAGCACCCCGCCCCCCCGAATCTTCTGCCCATATTAAGGATATCAACGAGCTTCTTCTTCTTCTTTTTATCTTTCAGGATGAGGGCCTTCAGATCCTCCTTCTCTTTTGCCAGAGTTATAAACATCTGTTGGAATTGGGCATTTTGTGCCTGAAGATATTTGATGCTTTGTTCAGAAGGCATTTTTGCTGAAATAAACAGCGGAGAAGATGAGAAACCTGTAATGGTACTTGTTTATGCAATGCTATGGATGGGATGTGTGTGCAATGATTTCAAGGACTTTGGGAAATTTAAATTTGCGAGCCAAAAAGAAACAAAGGTTTTATTAGTAGAATTCAAAATACAATTGCCTTTTAGGCGTTACAATTGAAAATTCTAAAAACTAAAAGAAATCAAGTTTCCCATGGATGCTTCCTCTTCGTGCCGAGATAGACATTAAGGCTTCTTTCCTCATGAAGCTGCTTTGTGAGCTCTAAAAATTTCTTCTCCTGGGCATAGAACTGGTCCTTATAAGTATCACGCTCCTTCTTCAACTGAATCCAGGACCTCTGTAGTTCTTCAATATCAGTGGGCATATCAGGATGAAGAACCGTGTAAGGGATATCCCCTTCAGTAATGGGCTCCACAATCACTGGTAAGACGGATATATAGGGCATCATAAGTTTCTGAGCGCGAGCTTGTACCCATTGGAGATAAGGTTCCATAGGAATGGAATTCTTCGGCCCCAAAGTCTTAGCGTCAGATATGTTTACCATGCCCTAAGCTCATATGAACCTCTGGCGATACCCTTGAACATCATCCTCATAGTTAAACACAATGCCCTGGATAAGTATCTCATGAGGACCATCCCTTCGAGCGTAACCAAATTTTCGCAGAGCCAAACAAGGATTGTATGTTATTCCTCCCCTAATGCCAAGTAGTGGGACATTAGGGAACTCCCCACAGCGGTTAATAATAGAAATATCTCCCATAAATCGGGAATACCAGAGAATATCCGCATGATAAAGTGACATTATCCTTTGCGACCAACCCAAACCTTCTTCATTCTTCAGCACTGACTTAGGGAGGTGAGAAATAAACCACCTCGATAGCAATGGCATGCAGCATATTAGAACCCCTCTTCTCTTCATGGTACGAGTATGGAGAGCATGCATGATATCTCCGAGCAAGGTAGGCACAGGGTTGCGAGAGAGGAAGATCTTGATAGCAGTCACATATATGAGTAAGTCTGGGTTAGGGAACAATACTAACCCATAAATTAGAAGGGAAAAGACCTCCTCAAAAGCATGAATGTCCAAATAATCCCAAAACAGCTGGGCCTTATCTATTAGGAACTTGGCTAGAAAACCCTTGACTCCGCTTCTTGTTTCCCAATTGGATACCACGCCGGCCCGTTTCAGATGCAAAGCTTAGGAAATGACTTCTGGCTTAGGAACCTCTTCTAAACCTGTGAAAGGCACCTGGTCAAGAATGGATAGATTCAATAACTGAGAGAACTCTTCCATGGTAGGCACCAACTGATAGTCTGGAAAGTTGAAGCAGTGGTGCTTGGGATCAAAGAACTGAAAGAGTACACCCATCATCTTTTCATCAAAGTTCGAAGTAACCTGGTTGAGAAGTCGACCATGTCTCTTATTGAACGAAGAAGTTTCAGGAACCCTTGATACTAGTTCCTTGAGTTGGGGAGGTATTCTCACAAAGCCGATTCAGATAGTGTTTCTACGAGCAGAAGCCATGATCTGCAAAACAGAACAAAGATAAATTCCCTTAGTCCTTGAAATGGTTAGTGTAATGAGAATCAATGTGATGTTATGATGCATGATGTTATATTCAAACAGAGTAAATCACACACAATCAAAGAACACAATAGACCTTAGGTTCAAAGGCTTGCATGAGGTTAAAGGTAAGTACCCTCTTTAAGTTTAGTTGGTTTCGAACCTGTCTTAGAAAAGTAACCGGGTTCTAAGGATTCTCAATATCACTGATCATCTTTTATCGGGTATTGTTTCAACTCAGGCAATTTTTTCTTACGGTCGAAATATCCCGAAAGTCTGATCTCAATGAGTGTAGCATCGAGTATCATCCAATCCTCAGCTTTATACCGAGGCCGGCTATCTCACTATTTTCTAATGGCCAAGTTTGTTCAACTAAGGTTCTAAGGTCTGTTAGTGCTTCACGACACCGCGCGAAGGCCCCGTATTTTCCTCATTTCCACATGAAGGATACCGGTACCAACCAAAGTGTCACACTAACACAGCCATCACTTAAACCATATCGGTCTACGCCGTACACTCTCCACGATCTATTATTGTTTACCTAATAAGTGCCCCAAGATCCGGGTGTAGGATCTTTAACAATGCCCAAACAAAACCCTTAAGGATAAAGCAGACAAAGCAAACAAGAAAGAAATTTTTAAAAATGACCTAGATTCTAAGGTATACCCCACTTTATATATCCCCATCAGAGTCTCCAGTTCTGTGATACGGTGGAAGAACCGACTGTTATACTGGTTTGCATTTTTTGTTCGTAAATGTTGCGGTAAGCAAGAGTCGCCACCGACTTTTATTTCATCCAATAAAGGAAAAGGAAAAAGAACAGAAAAAACCTTTTTTCGAGATGTTTCTGAGTACGGGGGGTAGATTATAGAAAGGGAAGGTGTTAGCACCCTTTCTATCCGTGGTTTTCCACGGGCTCTTAGGTACTTGCTCGTTTTTTAAATTTCTTGTGTGTGCTTGTTTTGAAAAGTTTTGTTTACTTCGTGATAACCCTTGTGTCGGTCCTCAAGAGTGTGATGAAGTTGTTTTGAAAACTGTTTTTGAAAAGTACTTGTGTGAAAAGTTTTTGTTAAGAGCAAGTACTTAAGAGTTTTCTACCTACTTGAAAAAAAGTCTGTTCATTTCGTTTCCCTTAGATGGCGCTATCATACTATTAAGGAGTACGTAGCTCCGTCGTTGGAATTTTAAAGGGACGTTCGAAGGGACGAAATGGTCACTGAAGGCAACAAGTAAGGATACCTTAGCATTTCGAAGGGACTATCATCATAAGATCAATTCATAGGCAACTCGAGGGACAAGTAGGGACTATGATCTTTATGACGACTTTGAATCGTGGATCATTGCTAAGGTATCCCTATGCTCGAGGGACATGACCATTATTTCTGAAGCAACCAAGTGAGGCAAACCCTAGGAGTGAGCATGTGCATGTGTGCTTTTTTCACTTAATTATCTTTGTGCAATTAGGGTTATCTACCTTTTTAATCGCTGGTTTATCTTTCACATACAATCCTAATGTCCATACATCTAACAGTTTAATAATTGCGGAATTTTAAAAATGCGAGAAATTAAAGTCCTAACTATTACAAGGCTTTGGGACATTTACATAAAAGGTACAAGAAATAAAAAGCGGAATTTTAAACCTAGCCTATTACATCCCATAATCAATTACATTATATAAGGAAAAATGCGAGAAATAAAATAATGCGCGCGAGACGAGATAATAAGTCTAAGAAGAAAAACCTAAAAAGTAATCTAAGTAAACAATAAAATCTTTTTTGGTCTTGTATTAATTTATTAGGACAAAGAAATAATCTAAAACCTGAATTTAATTTAAGAAAGTAAATTTTGAAGTAAAGTTACCCTAATTCTAAATTCTTTTTATATTTTTTATTAAGAAAACAATTCAAATTAAAATGGACCTAAGTCTAATTGGTTTTAAATTAATAAAATGAAATTAAAATAATTAATTAATTAAACTAATTTTATAAAACCTAAGTCTATTTATTTATTTTTTGATTTTTTATGATTATTAAAAAAAAGTGATTTTGAAAATAATAAACAAAGTAAAAAAAAAAGAAAATAAACAAACAATACAATTGGCCTGGTTATCAAAACAAAATGGGGGGGGGTGGTTTGAGAAAATTAAAAACAAGTTTAGGCCCAAATGAGGCTGAGCCCAGGCCTTTTTGGGATCCTGTGGAGACAGCCTCTGACTGTCCATGGTAGTCCATGCGCTTGGATGCGTTGGATTTGTAATCTTTATCATCCATTGGTTAGATTTTGAAGGCGCACGATAAGTGTTTGGAAGGAAGCTGTTGTACCCTAAAATTTGCCCTCCCATATTCCTCAAGATTTGTCAAGAATAATCTTCAAATTACTCAAGATGGCTCAAGAGGTAGACAGTCAAACCATCTCCTAAGACAACTGAAATTAGGGTTTTGGTTCTTTCAGGGAATTTGGGGTTTTCAATGGTTAAAACAAGTCTCATAGGCCTATATACACTCTCAAGCACCTACATGCCAAGTTTCAAGACTCACAGTGTCAATTTGCACAGTCAAAAGCCCCATTTGATCTACAGCCAACTACAAGGGCAAAATGGTCATTTTGCAGTCAAAAGTCAGAATTTTTGGTCAACATCTTATTTTGAGTCCACAATCATCATTTGATCAAGTCTTGATCATGATTCCACAAGAATAGCTCAAAAATCATCAAAGTGCAAAAAGTTACTATTTCTGGACAGTAAAAAAGTCAACTGTATTTTGACCAGGGCATAACTTTTTCATGGTTTGTCAGAAAAATTCCATCCAATGCTCATTTTGAAGGGGATGCGATCTCCTACAATCCATCTTCACACTCCAAGTTCAAGAAATGCTCTCACAAAAAGTTACCAATTTTTACATTATAGGTCAATTTCAAAAGTCAACAAAAGTACACTTTGAGTCAAACGCCATAACTTTATATTGGTAAATCCAAATGACATGGGACCAAAGGAATTGGTTAGAGGACTTCAAGAGCTTTCCAAAATGTCCAAGAACATGGCCATATGATCAAAATTGAGCAAGTTATGCATTGGAGAAGTTGGGAAATTTTCATGAATTTGCAAAAGTCAACTTTGATCAAAACACCTTCTTTTTGCTAATGGGCCTCAAATATCTTCTTTAAACTTCACCCATGACCTATGCACGACCCATCAAGATTAATTGGATTTATTTTCTTATTTTCATTGATTAATTGAATTTTTAATTAATATTAATCCATTTAATTAATTTAAATCATAAGAAAATAGAAGATTTGTTTTTTTAAAATCTTTTTGTGAAGCAAATATGACCTAAACATGCTGGCAAATTCATGCACAAGTCAAAGATACAAAAAAAAAATCCAATTTTGGCAAGTTTGTTCAATCATGAAAATCAAGAATATTTGATTTTTCAATCAAGGATTCAATCATCAATGTACATGGATTTTTGCCCAGCTTTTGACCTAATTCAATTGCCTTATATGTATGCAAGCAAACCCTGACCTAATGGACGATTGAAAGCTGCAGAAATAACCCTGTCCAATTCAAGAATTTTTCAAGAAAAGTCCAAACCTGTTCTTGCATTCTAGGTCGATTCAAGGCCTTTTGTTCATCCAAACACCTTGCAGGAGGTCCCAGAGGTGAATTGCAATCAAAATCAAGCATCAAAGCTCAAGGAATCGCTACTTACATCCCCACGGTTTGCACTTATATTTCATAATCGTATATCCTAATTCATGTGCATTTAACATGTTTTAGTGATTGTTTTGCATTGCTAGAGGTCATACCAAGCTGATGGAATGGTTTAATTGAGTTATAATGCCCTGGATCGTGAGATGCCATGATCAAATTTCTAGGGTTCTTGAGTTTTAAATTAGGGCTTTCTGAACCAGGAAAAATTGGGGCTCATGAGATGCATGACTGAAATCGTTAGACCCAGACGAACATAACCCACCCCTCGCGAAATATTTATGCTTGCTAGATTTCTAATCGCTATTTTTCGTGCAGCTAGATAGTGGAGGTTAAAAACCCTCGCTATCTGATTCTGAATATACAGGAAAAACGAAGAAGACGATGATGTGTTGACGTCCCATTGGCCAATTTGAAAAAGCGCGTGTTTTGTTTTTATTTACAGCATATTATTTTGTTTTCATATATATTAATTGCTTATCATTATAATATCAAAAGGATGCATGTGGTGTAGTGATTGGTGCGTTGGCCTGGAAGCATTGGGACCTGGGTTCGAATCCCAGGTCCCCCCAAAACATTATTATTTTTATCTCACAGGTATTCACATGCATGATTCAAGAGGGAGTCCACCATGCACCTCAAATTTCCAAGTGCCAGATGGCCAGCAAATTAAATCCAATGGCCAAAGTTGAGTCCTCACCATAGTCTCCAGTCAACGCCTATGCATGGGATGGCCATAGTCAAAGCAGGCTTGAGTATTGTTGGGCCATAAATTTCCAGAATCACCTCCTCTTTGGGCCAACACCCCCCTGGGGTTATTTCTTTTTCTTCTTTTATATTTTTTCATTTAATTGTTTTATTATTAATTTTTATTATTACTTAATTAACCAAATTAATTATTTTCATAATAAATTCAGAAAACATAAAAAAGATAATATGTTTTATTTATCAAATTTAATTAGTTATTTTGTAAATAAATATTAACATAGTTAATTTAGTTTTTTAATTAGGTTAATTTCAATATTTTCACAATAAATAAAAATTAATATAGAATTAGGGTTTTTTGATGACTTTTAATCTTGTTATTTTTTATTTATTTCCTTAAAAAACATAAAAAACTCAAAAATAATAATAATAATAATAATATATTTCTTTATTTAATTAATTAATTAGTCTAGGTTTAATTTAATTAAAGGCCAAATAACAAAAATTTCTTTCTTTAATAAAAAGGGTCAAAACCCTAAAGACTCTCCGATCCAATTTTTCTCGCGCGTGTGATTATTTGTGATTCATAATTTTTTATCTTATAATTGTATTTGCTCCGAGGATGTAATAGCTTAAATTAGGACTTTTTATCGCTTTCATTTAATTTCTCGCAATTTTACTTTTCAAGGGTTTGTTTTTGGCGATGTAAATACCCGACGCCTTGTAATAGCTTAGTTTTATTTTCCGCAACTATTAACTGCTAGATGTATGTTAACTAGGCTATGCATGACAAGACTTATCTCAAATTAAAATCAATCGTAGCTCACCATAACATGTACAAAGATAACAAGACTGAAACTTGACACACTCGCACATGTCACTCCTAGGGTACGCCTCACTTGGTTGCCTCGACGTGGTCATTGAGTATAGGGTGTTTTAGAGGTCGCCCTCCTGTCTAAAGATCAAAGTTGCCTCGAAACGGTTGCCTCAGATGAAAATGATCTAGGACATTAGGGTTACCGCTAAGGCGTCCTACTATTGCTTTGGTGACCACATGTCCCTATAATCGAATTGACCCGAAACTCCAACGACAGTGCTACCTACTTCTCAATAGTGGGATAGTACTGTCTAAAGGACATTTACACAACTTAATTTCTTTTGAGTAGGTAGAGGTTCTCAGGTACTTGCTCTTTCAAAACAAAACAACCTTTTCGCACTTACACTTTTTCAAACAAAAGTTTTCAAACCAACACTTCATACACTCTTGAGGACAGACACAAGAGTTAAATCGAAGTTTTCAAAACAAAACTTTTTCAAAACCCACAAACTCAAGAAAAGCAAAACTTTTTGAAAACATAGTGAGCAAGTACTTAAGAGCCCGTGGATAACCATGGATAGAAAGGGTGCTAACACCTTCCCTTTCTATAATCTACCTCCCGAACCCGAGAAACATCTCGAAAAGGAATTTTTCTGTACTTTTGTCCTTTCCTTGTTGGATAAAATAAAAGACGGTGGCGACTCTTTCTTACCGCGACATTTTGTGAAACGCAAACGCGAACCAGCATTCCAAAACAGTCAGTTCTATTCCCACCGATCACAGAACTGGCGACTCTGCTGGGGACTTTATAAGTGAGGTGTACCTTAGGATTAGATCACCTATGTTTTCAATTATATGCCTTGTATGCTTTAATTTTATGGGCTTGTATCAGAGTTTTATATATCCTAACCCGGATCTGGGGATACCCTTTAGGTAAGTAGCAATAAATTGTGAGGGACCTGTCCGGCGTAGACCGACACAGGTGAAGCAGTAGCTACGTTGGTGTGACACCTTGGTCTGTACCGATATCTCTTGTGTTGGAACGAGGAGAATATGGGTCTTCTGAGGAGTCATTAAGCACCAACTGACCTTAGAACCTTAAATTGACCAACTTGGCCATAGAACAGTAGCAGTATGCTACACTCATTGAGACTAAACTCTCGCGATGGTTCCGGCCGCAAGAAAAGGTTGCCAAACTGGAATTATGACCGATTGAGGGTAGTCAGTGATATTGAGATCCCCTAGAACCCGGTTACTATTTTTAGGACAGGTCTTAACCAACTGAAACTGAAAGAGGGTAGTACCTAAACTTCATGCCAGCCTGAAATCTAAGGGCTCTTGTGTGACTTGTGTGCCTTTACCATGTTTGCCTTTTGTGAATACTTGTTGTGTGCCTTTATCATAACATCATAACATCATAACATTGCATACATCCTGCATAAGGACTAACCCATTTCAAAGACAAGAGGGTTTCATCTTTGCTTTGTTTTGTAGGACATCATGATGCCCATGTGTAGGAATACTATCTGGCTCAACTTTGTTCAACCACCTACTTTGCTTAAAGAATTGGTTGACAGGATTCCAAACACTACTTCCTTCATCAGGAAACATGGTTCTCTTCTCGGTTTAGTCACCTCAAAGTGGGACCAACAACTGATAAGTGTCCTGGTCCAGTTTTATGATCCGCTATACCATTGCTTCACCTTTCAAGACTTCCAGCTGGTCCCTACCCTGGAAGAATTCTCTGAGTTGCTTGGTATCCCTGTCTTGGAACAGACTCCATTCACTGGTTGGGAAAAGACTCTTAGGCCTGAAGAGATTGCTGCTGCCCTTCACCTGACCAAAGAAGAGGTAATGGCTAACTGGGAGACTAGAAGTGGAGTCAAGGGCTTTTTGGCTAAATTTCTGGTTGGCAAAGCTAATGGTTTCTGGAATGACTTAGACTTTCAAGCGTATGAGGACATCCTGGCTCTCTTAATCTATGGTCTGGTATTGTTTCCAAATCCTGACACCTTTGTTAATGTCAACGCCATAAGGATCTTCATATCTCGGAACCCTGTACCCACTCTCTTAGGTGATATCCTTCAACAACTCTACGCTCGTACCGCCCGAAGACGGGGAACTTTGATGTGTTGTGCTCCTTTATTAGCAAGGTGGTTTATTTCGCACCTCCCTAAGTTTGTACTGAAGAACAAAGAAGGAAGGGGATGGGCTCATAGGATAATGTCTCTTACTGATAATGATATTATTTGGACTCTCAGAGGTTTAGATGAGGTGGCTGTTATTGATCGTAGCGGAGAGTATCCTAATGTTCCTTTGATTGGAACTCATGGAGGAATCTCTTATAACCCATGTTTAGCTCTTCGTCAGTTTGGAAGAGCCAGAAGAGAGGGGCCTCATGAGATGTTAATACCTCACATCAGTTTTGAGTTTCAGGTAGATAGCGACGAGTTGCGTCGTAGATTCATCCAGGCTTGGGATAGAGTTCACAAAGCTGACCCACGTGAGTTGGGACCAAAAACTTCTCTGCCTATGGAGTCATATTTCAAATGGGTCCGCATCCGTGCCCAGAAGTTAGGTATGCCATACGAAGCTGTCAGACCTATTACTCTTGAAGTTGCTGATAAAGACGGGGTTCCTCCAACTATTCTCCATCCTCATATACCCACTGATGTTGGCACGCTAAAGAGGTCTTGGGCGCAACTGCAGGAAGAACGGGATTCTTATCGGGAAAGGTTCAATGAACAGGAACAGGAGATCCAGAAGCTGAATAAGCAACTGGAGAACGAACGGATCCTAAATGATTATATCCGCACTGAGAAGAAGAGGCCATGGGAACATTGATGAACTTTTGAGGATTTCTTTTATGGTTTCATTTACTTTTCAGTATTTTCATTCTTGTAACGCCTAAGGGTAGTTTGTTGAACAATTTAAATTCCGAAGTTAAATCTAATAAAGTGTGTTTCCTTTTTGTCTACAAATTTGGATCCCGATTATCTTTGAAAACATAACTCATACGCATTTCATCTCATCATATGCATAACAAGTACCCTTTTTACAGGTCACTTATCTTCTTCGCTGTTTATTTCAGCAATCATCATGTCTACTAAACCTTCCACTGAACAAGCTATCAAGGCCCTCCAGGCCCAGAATGCCCAGTTCCAAGAGTTGGTTATGAGCCTAGCCAAGGGTCAACAGGAGTTGAAGACCCTGATTCTGAAGAAGAAGAAGAAGAGGACCGTCTTGTTCAACACTGGACGCAGGTTTGGAAATGGGCTGCAGAATGAGGTTGATCTGACTACTTCATCTGTAGGGAAAGACAACCCACAAGAGAGAAGGGTTCCTAGTCCCGTGGTCTCCGACAACGAGACGGATTATGATGAGGAACAGTATCCTCCTGCTGAGGATAGGTACAAACAGTTGGAGGACCGCTTGAGCACCATGGAGATACAGAATGTGCCCGGGTTGGACTTTGGAGACCTAGGCTTATCCTCTGGGGTGGTGATTCCCCATAAATTCAAGGCACCTGCCTTTGCCAAATATGACGGAGCTTCCTGTCCAAAGCTGCACCTCCGGTCATATGTAAGGAAGATCCAACCTTACACAGCTGAAACAAATTTGTGGATCCATTTCTTTTAGGACAGTCTTTCAGGGACTCAACTCGAGTGGTTCTATCAGCTGGATGGAGCCAGTATTCGTAACTGGGAGGATTTGGCTACTGCGTTCTATAAGCAGTATCAATATAATTCTGACCTCGCTCCTACGCGTACCCAACTCCAGGGTATGTCAATAGGGAGGGGTGAAGGATTTAAGGAATATGCTCAAAAATGGAGAGACCTGGATGGAAGGGTGCAGCCACCTTTGACTGATTGTGAGCTGGTTGATGTGTTTCTGGGGACCCTGTCTGGTCCGTTCTTCAACCATTTGATTGGAAATTCTTCAGCCGGGTTTACAGACCTTATCTTGACTGGTGAGAGAATTGAAGCTGGTATCAAGTCTGGGAAGATACAGAAAGGTTCCTCGTCGAGCACTGAAAAGAAACCCTTCAAGAAGGAATCCAGTGCTGTCTATGGTTCAAGGAGACAGAATAGATCGGAACACCGCCAAGCTATCAACACGGTGGTTATTTCAAAACCTGTTGCTGCTCCTCAGCATTACAACCAACAAAGGGGTGAGAGACCTCGAAGGCAGTTTACTCGTCTCAGTATGACCCTGTCTCAGATTTTTCCGAAGCTACTGACAACCAATCTGGTGACTATAAAAGAAGCTCTGAAGGTTGTAAACACAACATCCCCAAAGTACAATCCTAACGCCCACTGCGCTTATCACTCTGACAGCCCGGGGCATACTACGGATGATTGTTGGGCTCTGAAGAATAAGGTTCAGGACCTAATCGATGCAAAGGAGATTGAGTTCGAAGCGCCCGAGAGGCCCAACATTGTGACTGCTCCCATGCCCAAACATGGAGTAAATGTTGTAGAAGAAGATTTGTTTGTGGCCTCTGTGGATGATATTGTTACTCCGCTGATAACCGTCAAAAGGAACCTGTTGCTAGCCGGTTTATTTCCGGGGTGTAGTGAAGGTTGCCATCTATGTTCTGTTTCACCTACTGGTTGTCCCTCTTTGAAGCCAGGCATCCAAAACCTGATGGATAATAAGGAAATCCTGTTTGAGAAGATTGTTGTTCCTGCTACCCCTACTGAAGAAGTGTCCATTGTTACCATTTTCAACAATTCTCCCAAGGCTCCCTCGAGGAAGCCTGTCAAAATTACGCCTGTTCAGAAGATTGCACCCATAATCATCACTATTCTGGGGCCTATTCCCTACACCTCTGACAAAGCTGTCCCGTGGCACTATGGGGCAGATGTTTTTGTTCTTGGAGTAAAGCAAGAGTTTGACACTAATACCGGTATTAGCAACATTACTGGGCCTGCTAAAGTCACCCACAGTGGTAGGCTTTTCTCACCTGATATTGCGCCACCAACTGTCCGAAGACCTGTTGTCATTTCACCTGCAAATGTACCTATTTCCCTTCCTGATCAAGTTCTTAGTTCTACCCCTGTTGCCGAGTCATCTGACGCTCGGGGCAAAGGGATCGCTACTGATATGCCTGCCCAGACGGAGGCACCGAAGACAACCACTGTTGAAGCTTCCAAACAGGAGATAGAAGAGATTCTGAAGATCATTAAGAAGAGTGATTTTAACATAGTTGAGCAACTGGGGCACACCCCATCTAAAATTTCTATGCTATCATTGTTGTTGTGTTCAGAGGCTCATGCCAAGGCTCTTATTACCTTCCTGAAGACGGCCCACGTGCCACAAGAGACATCAGCTGATCAATTTACCGATTGTGTGGCCAACTTAACCGCTGATAATGGTTTGGGCTTCTTCGACGCTGATCTGACTGCTAAAGGGAAGAACCATAACGATGCACTGCACGTCTCCATTGAATGCAGGGGCACTACTCTTGCACACGTGTTGTTGACACTGGTTCCTCATTGAACGTCTTGCCCAAGAAAGCTCTAGACATGTTGGATTGCGAAGGTTTGGAGCTGAAGCCAAGTAACATTATTGTCCGGGCCTTTGATGGGTCTAAAAGGATGGCGCATGGTGAAGTCGATATTCCAATCAAGGTTGGTTCTCAGGTATTTGATTCTACATTCTATGTGATGGATATTCGGCCATCCTATTCTTGTTTATTGGGTCGTCCATGGATCCATAAGGCTGGAGTTGTGACCTCCACACTACATCAGAAGCTGAAATACCCGGTCAGAGGGAAGATTGTGACAGTTTAGGGGGAGGAAGAATACATGGTCAGCCACCTCAACTCATTCCGGTACATAGAGATGGATGGGGAGTTCATTGAGACTCCATTTCAACACTTTGAAGAGGTTCCTCAGACACTGGCGTCAGCTGAGACTGTGATTAAAGATTCTCCTTTGAAGATGGCTTCCTTAAAGGATGCCCGGGCTGTTGTTGAGAAGGGTGAGTATGCAAACTGGGGCCGACTTCCTGATTTCACTCAGAAGACTGAAAAGTTTGGTTTGGGTTTCACTGCAGAAGCTCAGAGGGCGGTTCGTAGTGCAAGGATTGGAAGACCTCCTGTGTTCATCAGCAATTCGGGAGTAAATGCCATCGAAGATGACGTGGAGGAATCTGAATTCAACAGCTGGATCTACCCTACGACCGACGGTGGACCAAACAACTGGACAGCGAAAGACTTCGTCCCTATTACTTTTATTCCTCAGTAATGAACTCATTTGTTTTGAATTTGTAACAGACAATATTGTGAAACTTTATGGTCCGGTGTCTTACCCGGGGCACTGTGGCTTCATTTGCGAGGGCTTTTGTGTGTCATTTTCATATATCATTAATAAAAGCATTGGACGTTTTTTACACTTCAAATCTTGTGCTCCTTGTCTTTCTTTATTATATATTTCAAAACAGTTATTTACACACACTC
Source organism: Vicia faba (assembly GCA_948472305.1). Lineage (NCBI taxonomy): Eukaryota > Viridiplantae > Streptophyta > Magnoliopsida > Fabales > Fabaceae > Vicia > Vicia faba. Next base: position 964,971,767 of record OX451740.1, read on the forward strand.
ACATATACAGGTCCCAATCCACTCTGGATCTCACTGGTAACGACTCTGCTACTGCCAGTTATGACTTCGAAAATCCGATCAACTTAGACGAAGACGAAGGTGAAGATGATTGTGAAGTGCCTGGTGAGCTTGCAAGACTGCTACTCCAGGAAGAGAGGGCCATTCAGCCACATGAAGATCCAGTGGAAACGGTAAATCTGGGTACTGAGACAGACAAAAAGGAAGTCAAGATCGGTGCAAATCTGGAGCTTTGTGTGAAACAACGGTTGATTCAGATGCTGCATGACTACGTGGAAATCTTTTCCTGGTCTTACGAAGATATGCCTGGGTTGGATACCGACATTGTGGTTCATCACCTGCCTACCAAGGAAGAATGCCCTCCGGTAAAACAGAAGGTCCGCCGTATGCGTCCAGAGATGTCCCAGAAAATCAAAGCTGAGGTTATGAAACAATTTGATGCCGGTTTTCTAGCAGTAAATTCTTACCCTCAGTGGGTCACCAACGTGGTTCCGGTGCCGAAGAAAGATGGTAAGGTCCGAATGTGCATGGACTACAGGGATTTGAACAGGGCGAGCCCCAAGGATGACTTCCCGCTGCCTCACATCGTCGTTCTGGTTGACAACACTGCTCAACATAAGGTATTCTCCTTCATGGACGGCTTCTCCGGTTATAATCAAATTAGGATGGCTCCTGAAGACATGGAGAAGACCACTTTTGTTACTCAGTGGGGCACCTTTTGTTACAAGGTCATGCCTTTTGGGTTGAAAAATGCTGGGGCAACGTATCAGCGTGCCATGGTTGCTCTGTTTCATGATATGATCCATCATGAGATTAAGGTATATGTCGATGATATGATTGCAAGGTCCCAAACTAAGGAGGAACACCTTGACTATCTGCAGAAGCTGTTTGATCGGTTGAAGCTGTACAAACTGAGGTTGAACCCAAACAAGTGCACCTTCGGGGTGAGATCTGGAAAACTACTAGGTTTCATCGTAAGCGACAAAGGAATTCAAGTGGACCCTGCCAAAGTGAAAGCCATACAAGAGATGCCATTTCCCAAGACAGAGAAAGAGGTCAGGGGCTTTCTAGGACGGCTGACCTACATTGCCCGATTCATCTCGCACCTAACTGCTACTTGTGAACCAATCTTCAAGCTGCTGAAGAAAGATCAAGTAGTACGTTGGAACGATGAATGTCAGGTCGATTTCGAAAGAATCAAAGAGTATCTCCAAGAGCCACCCATTCTTATGCCACCGGTTGAAGGGAGACCTCTAATCTTATACTTGACAGTACTTGACAACTCAATGGAGTGTGTGCTGGGTCAGCATGACGAGTCTGGCCGAAAAGAGCACGCTATTTATTACCTTAGCAAAAAGTTTACCGACTGTGAGACCCAATACTCACTGCTTGAGAAAACTTGTTGCGCTTTGGTATGGGCTGCTCGCCGGCTGAGACAGTATATGTTGACTCACACTACTCTGTTGATTTCAAAAATGGATCCAATCAAGTATATCTTCGAAAAGCCTGCCTTGTCCGGAAGAATAGCAAGATGGTAGATGATCTTGACTGAATATGACATCCAGTACACGACTCAAAAAGCAATCAAGGGAAGTGTGTTGGCAGACCATTTGGCACATCAGGCAGTGGATGACTACCAGTCCATGAACTTTGAATTTACAGACGAGAATATCATGGTAGTGACTGATTGTGAAATACCTGGACTAGATGAAGGACCTGAGGAAGGATCCCGATGGTCTATGCACTTTGATGGAGCCTCAAACGCTTTGGGTAACGGTATTGGCGCTGTGATTATATCCCCTAAAGGCTCTCATACTCTGCTTACCGCCAGACTATGTTTCAACTGCACCAACAATATGGTGGAGTATGAAGCATGCATCATGGGTCTTCGAGCTGCAATTGACCTAAGGATCAAGTTTCTGAGTGTCTTCGGAGATTCCGCTCTCGTGATCAGACAGATCAAAGGCGAGTGGGATATGAAACACCCAAATCTTATTCCTTACAAGGAGTATGTGTTAACGTTGCTTCCCCACTTCGAGGAGATAACCTTTGAACATTTCCCAAGAGAGGAGAATCAGTTGGCGGACGCGTTAGCTACGATGTCTTCTATGTTCAAAGTCAAATGGGACAACGAGGCTTCCCGGATCATTATTTGGAAATTGGATGAACCTGCATATTGCTGTGATCTTGAGACTGAAGAGGTAACAGAAAAACCTTGGTATCATGAAGTAAAGAGGTACCTTGAAGCTCAAGAATACCCCGAGGGTGCATCTGTTAATGATAAGAAGTTTCTAAGAAGACTCGCGGCAAAGTTCTTCATCAGCAATGGCATTCTTTACAAACGAAACCATGATTCAACCTTACTGCGCTGTGTAGATAAGATCGAAGCAGAAAGGATTATGGCAGAGCTGCATGAAGGTACTTTTGGAACTCATTCCAGTGGACATACCATGGCAAAGAAAATCCTTCGGGCAGGATATTACTGGTCCACAATGGAAGCCGACTGTTATCAGCATTCTCGGACATGTCACAAGTGCCAGATCTACGCTGATAAGGTGAACATTCCTCCAGTTCCTTTGAACGTCTTGACAGCACCTTGGCCTTTTGCAATGTGGGGCATTGATATGATCGGTGAGATCATACCTACGGCATCCAACGGGCATCGCATCATCCTGGTAGCAATTGATTACTTTACAAAATGGGTTGAAGCAGCTTCCTTCGCCACCGTAACCAAGAATGTCGTGGCACGGTTCATTCGGCATAACTTGATCTGTCGATACGGTGTACCTGAGAGGATTATTACGGATAATGGTACCAATCTTAACAACAAGATGATCACTGAGCTCTGCGAGCAATTCAAGATACAACACCACAACTCTTCTCCCTACCGGCCGAAGATGAATGGGGCTGTAGAAGCAGCTAATAAGAATATTAAGAATATTATGCAGAAGATGATAGTGACCTATAAAGATTTGCACGAGATGTTACCGTTTTCTCTTCATGGGTACCGTACCTCAGCACGGACGTCAACAGAGGCAACACCCTATTCCTTGGTATACGGCATGGAGGCAGTCCTGCCCATTGAAGTTCAGATACCCTCTCTTCGGATCATGAAGGACGCATGTTTGAGCGAAGACGACTAGATTCAGACCCAACTTGATCAACTAAACCTAATCGACAAAAAGAGACTCAGTGCTATTTGTCATGGTCAGACATACCAAAAACGGATGATCAAGGCATTTAACAAGAAAGTCAGACGACAAGAGTATCAAGTCGGGGACCTGGTAATCAAGTGCATCATTCTACCTCAAGGTGATCCCAGGGGCAAATGGACCCCTACGTACGAAGGGCCATTTGTGGTTAAGAACATCTTCTCAGGAGGAGCGATGATTCTAACCACCATGGATAGTGACGACCTTCCTCACCCCGCCAATGCAGACATAGTAAAAAGATACTACGCATGATTAAAAGACCCGCTAGGTCGACTGGCCTAGGCAAAAATAAGGGCTTCCCGGCGAACCAAAAGGGTTCGGGCAAAAATAAGGGATGAAAATAAAAAATCTGTACACCCGGCAAGTCGAAAACCTGAAAAGGCGGCTTAGGCAAAAATGGGTATCCCGGTGGACTGAAAACCCGAAAGGGCAGTCCAGGCAAAAGTTAGGGATAAGCGTAATACTATGTCTCATTGGATCACCCTGCATCCAGACTGTTGTATCAACCATCAGGCTCAGACGACACCAATCAATCAAATTCATCTCCAGCTAAGCAGCAAAGTGATGAGATGCTTGAAGATATAAAGGCGATAGCAGAGTTGGAACCCAGTGGGATCATTCACATAGCTGTTTTGTTTTCTTTTCATAAATTGTAAATCCTATTTGTTCGGCGGTGTTCTCTTACTAGGACGTCAGCCTCTTGTACAAAAACGCCTATTTACAGGCAAAATTCAAAATCAATATAAGCTCATTTTTCAGACAAATTTCAAATTGTTTTTCCTTTATCTGTTTTGTTTTGCAAAGAACGTCCAATGTTCATTTTTGATATATGCATTTGACCTTAATTTCTTCTCATAAATATTTACATGCGAAACAAAGGACTAATTACGGGTGATATCAGAAACAGGGGCAATAAGAATTGTCTAAGAGGTCTAGTTGCTCTGTCCACTAAGGTACCAAGGTAGGTTCAACTGAAGAATATGACCAAAATGCCTTCACTCCCCGCAGAGTAAGACGGTAATGATAGCTCTCCCAGTTGAGACTTGCAGCTATGTACAAATCAGCAATACTCTCCCCAAGCAGAGTTGGTCTACCATCATCCCTAAAAGAAGTTGGGTATCCCCAGTAGGTCTTAATATTCCCCAGCGGAGTATACAGAATGTTCCCCGGCGGAATACAAGATACCCCCAGTGGAGCCATTTCTCAGTGCAGTCTAAAAAAGCTTCCCCACCGGAGTTGAATCATCTTACCCAGTAGATTCTGGAAGCTTGTCCCCTGCAGAGTACAAATGTATCTCCCCAGCCATATTCAGAAGGTTATCCTCACAAGAGTCTAACTGGGTTATCCTCAGCAAGTTGCAACAGAAAGATCATCCTCAACAAAGTTCTTTCTATCCCCAGCGGAGTTCATCATCAAAATCCCCATCAAAGCTTATCAACGGAATCCCCAACGGAGTTATCGTTAAAATCTTCAGCAGAACATCTCTTCCCCACAGAGTAATTCCCCTCGGAGTAATCTCTTCATCGAATTTATTCCCCAACGGAGTCATCCTCTCTTGCAAGTTTATCATCTTCGTTCATCATCCCCAGTGGAAGCAAAGAATTCAACATCATTCTCTAGCAGCTATCCGGGATTTATTTTCCCCAGCTAAAACATCACATTTTCATACATCATGATACATGCATATACGCATCATATCATACGATCTCATTTTGAGAACATCATGCATTTCATACATCATGACATTGCATACAACTAATGTTTTGCCTTTTCAGGAAAAGGTCAATCAAAAGATGATTACCATTAACCTTTGCAGTTCCAGATCAACACCTATAACAAGCCAGGAAAAACCTGTGAACGACTGATTGTAGATCTATACCTGTAACAAGCCAGGAAAGTTATCTACATAAAGAGATTGAAGATCAATACCTGTAACAAGCCAGGAAAACTATCTTTCTTTCTCAGGTCAGAGATTAATACCTGAAGCAAGCTAGGACAACTATCTCATCGGCCAACCTTTTTCAAGTTCCAGATCAATACCTGTAACAAGCCAGGAAAAATCTGTGGACGACGGATTGTAGATTAATACCTAAAACCAGACGAGACAACTATCTACTTGACCATCATGAAGCAACCCTACACCGGTTCCTTCTCTTTCAGATGCAGTTTTACACGGACTCATCATCAGGTAACCCTACACCGGTTCCTTCTCTTTCAGATGCAGTTTTACATGGACTCATCATCAGGCAACCCTATACAGGTTCCTTCTTTTCAACCTACCAAGTTACGACTCAACAAATAATATCCAGGTGGCATCTATAAACCCATCCCCCTATCCATCATCTCTCCAAATGGCATCTGTAAGCCCATTCCCGACATCACATTGCTGATCCTACACCATGCGAGTGCAAATTTCTGGGCACTTTAGTGTTCAATCATCTTCTACCTTCGGATCACGAAAGGCACGCAAGCCAATCTACATCCCCAGGTTTAAGAAGATTGAACAGGGGCAACTGTTGTACCCCAAAATTTTCCCTCCCATATTCCTCAAGATTTGTCAAGAATAATCTTCAAATTACTCAAGATGGCTCAAGAGGTAGACAATCAAACCATCTCCTAAGACAACTGAAATTAGGGTTTTGGTTCTTTCAGGGAATTTGGGGTTTTCAATGGTTCAAACAAATGTCATAGGCCTATATACACTCTCAAGCACCTATATGCCAAGTTTCAAGACTCACAGTGCCAATTTGCACATTCAAAAGCCCCATTTGATCTACAGTCAACTGCAAGGGCAAAATGGTCATTTTGCAGTCAAAAGTCAGAATTTTTGGTCAACATATTATTTTGAGTCCACAATCATCATTTGATCAAGTCTTGATCATGATTCCATAAGAATAGCTCAAAAATCATCAAAGTGCAAAAAGTTACTATTTCTGGATAGTAGAAAAGTCAACTGTATTTTGACCAGGGCATAACTTTTTCATGGTTTTTCAGAAAAATTCCATCCAATGCTCATTTTGAAGGGGATGCAATCTCCTACAATCCATATTCACACTCTAAGTTCAAGAAATTCTCTCACAAAAAGTTACCAATTTTTACATTATAGGTCAATTTCAAAAGTCAACAAAAGTACACTTTGAGTCAAAGGCCATAACTTGAGATTGGAAAATCCAAATGACATGGGACCAAAGGCATTGGTTAGAGGACTTCAAGAGATTTCCAAAATGTCCAAGAACATGGTCATATGATCAAAATTGAGCAAGTTATGCATTGGAGAAGTTGGGAAATTTTCATGAATTTGCAAAAGTCAACTTTGATCAAAACACCTTCTTTTTGCTAATGGGCCTCAAATTTCTTCTTAAAACTTCACCCATGACCTATGCACGACCCATCAAGATTAATTGGATTTATTTTCTTATTTTCATTGATTAATTGGATTTTTAGTTAATATTAATCCATTTAATTAATTTAAATCATAAGAAAATATAAGATTTGTTTTTTTAAAATCTTTTTATGAAGCAAATATGACCTAAACATGCTGGCAAATTTGTGCACAAGTCAAAGATACAAAAAAAATCCAATTTTGGCAAGTTTGTTCAATCATGAAAATCAAGAATATTTGATTTTTCAATCAAGGATTCAATCATCAATGCACATGGATTTTTTCCCAGCTTTTGACCTAATTCAATTGCGTTATATGTATGCAAGCAAACCCTGACCTAATGGACGATTGAAAGCGGCAGAAACAACCTTGTCCAACTCAAGAATTTTTCAAGAAAAGTCCAAACCTGTTCTTGCATTCTAGGTCGATTCAAGGCCTTTTGTTCATCCAAACACCTTGCAGGAGGTCCCAGAGGTGAATTGCAATCAAAATCAAGCATCAAAGCTCAAGGAATCGCTACCTACAGCCCCACGGTTTGCACTTATATTTCATAATCGTATATCCTAATTCATGCGCATTTAACATGTTTTAGTGATTGTTTTGCATTGCTAGAGGTCATACCAAGCTGATGGAATGGTTTAATTGAGTTATAATGCCCTGAATCGTGAGATGCCATGATCAAATTTCTAGGGTTCTTGAGTTTTAAATTAGGGCTTTCTGAACCAGGAAAAATTGGGGCTCATGAGATGCATGACTGAAATCGTTAGACCTAGACGAACATAACCCACCCCTCACGAAATATTTATGCTTGCTAGATTTCTAATCGCTATTTTTCGTGCAGCTAGATAGTGGAGGTTAAAAACCCCCGCTATCTGATTTTGAATATGCAGGAAAAACAAAGAAGACGATGATGTGTTGACGTCCCATTGGCCAATTTGAAAAAGCGTGCATTTTGTTTTTATTTACAGCATATTATTTTGTTTTCATATATATTAATTGCTTATCATTATAATATCAAAAGGATGCATGTGGTGTAGTGGTTGGTGCGTTGGCCTGGAAGCATTGGGACCTGGGATCGAATCCCAGGTCCCCCCAAAACATTATTATTTTTATCTCACAGGTATTCACATGCATGATTCAAGAGGGAGTCCACCATGCACCTCAAATTTCCAAGTGCCATATGGCCAGCAAATTAAATCCAATGGCCAAAGCTGAGTCCTCACCATAGTCTCCAGTCAACGCCTATGCATGGGATGGCCATAGTCAAAGCAGGCTTGAGTATTGTTGGGCCATAAATTTCCAGAATCACCTCCTCTTTGGGCCAACACCCCCTGGGGTTATTTCTTTTTCTTCTTTTATATTTTTTCATTTAATTGTTTTATTATTAATTTTTATTATTACTTAATTAACCAAATTAATTATTTTCATAATAAATTCAGAAAACATAAAAAAGATAATATGTTTTATTTATCAAATTTAATTAGTTATTTTGTAAATAAATATTAACATAGTTAATTTAGTTTTTTAATTAGGTTAATTTCAATATTTTCACAATAAATAAAAATTAATATAGAATTAGGGTTTTTTGATGACTTTTAATCTTGTTATTTTTTATTTATTTCCTTAAAAAAACATAAAAAACTCAAAAAAAAAAAATCTTTCTTTATTTAATTAATTAATTAGTCTAGGTTTAATTTAATTAAAGGCCAAATAACAAAAATTTCTTTCTTTAATAAAAAGGGTCAAAACCCTAAAGACTCTCCGATCCAATTTTTCTCGCGCATGTGATTATTTGTGATTCATAATTTTTTATCATATAATTGTATTTGCTCCGAGGATGTAATAGCTTCAATTAGGACTTTTTATCGCTTTCATTTAATTTCTCGCAATTTTACTTTTCAAGGGTTTGTTTTTGGTGATGTAAATACCCGACGCCTTGTAATAGCTTAGTTTTATTTTCCGCAACTATTAACTGCTAGATGTATGTTAACTAGGCTATGCATGACAAGACTTATCTCAAATTAAAATCAATCGTAGCTCACCATAACATGTACAAAGATAACAAGACTGAAACTTGACACACTCGCACATGCCACTCCTAGGGTACGCCTCAGTTGGTTGCCTCGACGTGGTCATTGAGTATAAGATGTTTTAGAGGACGCCATCCTGTCTAAAGATCAAAGTTGCCTCGAAACGGTTGCCTCGGATGAAAATGATCTAGGACATTAGGGTTACCACTAAGGCGTCCTACTATTGCTTTGGTGACCACATGTCCCTATAATCGAATTGACCCGAAACTCCAACGACGGTGCTACCTACTTCTCAATAGTGGGATAGTACTGTCTAAAGGACATTTAAACAGCTTAATTTCTTTTGAGTAGGTAGAGGTTCTCAGGTACTTGCTCTTTCAAAACAAAACAACCTTTTCGCACTTACACTTTTTCAAACAAAAGTTTTCAAACCAACACTTCATACACTCTTGAGGACAGACACAAGAGTTAAATCGAAGTTTTCAAAACAAAACTTTTTCAAAACCCACAAACGCAAGAAAAGCAAAACTTTTTGAAAGCATAGTGAGCAAGTACTTAAGAGCCCGTGGATAACCACGGATAGAAAGGGTGCTAACACCTTCCCTTTCTATAATCTACCTCCCGAACCCGAGAAACATCTCGAAAAGGAATTTTTCTGTGCTTTTGTCCTTTCCTTGGATAAAATAAAAGATGGTGGTGACTCTTGCTTACCGCGACATTTTGCGAAACGCAAATGCGAACCAGCATTCCAAAACAGTCAGTTCTATTCTCACCGATCACAGCAGCGCACTGAAACTTCAAGAATATATTCAGAAAAAAAATCATAATTCACGACCTGGGTATCGAACCGTGGTCCTTCCCCTGCACACATGCCTGCTTTACCACCCAACCACTTACTCATTTGTTTACTATAATGAATCTAATATATTATATTCACAATAAATATTTATCCAGAAAAATAAAAAAAACGCGCCATTATTTGAATGAGCCAACCAGAGGTTGACACGCCTCTTCTTCAACCTCCCTCCTTCATTTTAGATCATTGTACCTATAGTGACACTTTTTTATCTGTCACTAAAAAAACCTACATTCAAAACAACAACAAAACGCATAATAAATTCACTTTGAGGCCATAGCTGGATTGCTCTCAACCTCCTGAAAAGGACAGGACTCCTTATTTGGACTAATTTTTCCTTATACGGAAAACCCCAAATTGGAGGTTCAAACCCTAGTTATGGAAAATTGTTATACCTGCACTCAAACTTCAATTCAACCGTCCCAAAAGTTTGCAAACATAAGAGAGATTAAAGATACATGATGAAAATGTATTTATTTCATAAGAATCAGAGCAATCAGAATCAAGTAAAATGTGCAAACCGTGATATGGTTGAAGTACGTTTCAGCCTGCCTTGGGACCTGGGAATGATCCAAGAGGCTTCCAAGAATGCGCTTGAACCTTTGTTTGGGGCTGAAACTAGCTGGATTTGGGAATTTAAATTTGACAATTGTATGATTTTTTTGCAAAGTGACAAAGGTTCTTCAGGCTATATGCGTGCGTAAATGGCTTGCAGGGATGCTGTATATATAGTGTGGAGTGAGGAGACATCATTAAAGGAAAAGAATCATGGCCATAAATCAATGTTTCCCAACAAAAATCAAACATATTCAAGGCCTTCCAATTTTATCAAAACATGCCTTATCTTGGTTGAATGTATCTGGTCATTGTAGCACGAAATTATGGGCCTGAAGCTGAGCCAAAACACAAGCCAAATTGTCATGATCCACCATTTATTATTTTATAAAATTTATTTTGTATTTTTGGGAATAAAATAAAAATAAATATGAATAAAATAGTTTAAAAAACAAGGTAAGGTGGGAATGAAATTAGGGGTCCTCTATAAGCTTAGGAAGATGTTTGAACTTTAAAAAGTTAGGCCATTGACCCAAAAATATAAATTTGCTCAATGCACCATTCTTGAAATTTCCAAAATTCTCCCAACTTGGGCAAGCTATAACTGCTCAATTTTTATCTCGTGGTGATTACCTTGGACTTTTTAGAAATCTTAGGATGTCCCCTAAGCAACCTATTTGTTCTCATCTCAATTGAATATTCCATGTTCATGTAAGAAGCTTTGACCCAAAAGGTGTTTTTGTTAAGTTTTTGAAATGACCTATAATGTATGAATTCATATCTTTTCATGAGTGAATTTCTTGAACTTGAGGGATGAATGTGATTTGTAGGGAATTGAATTCTCTTCAAAATGAACCTTGGACGAGAAATTTCTGATAAAGTATGAGAAAGTTATGCTTGGTCAAAGTTTGGTTGACCTTTCTTGAGAAATCTTAATTTAGCAATTTTTGATTTTGATGAATTAGGAGCATTCCTTGGGGAATCATGGTCAACCCTTGATAAAATGATGGATATCACTTCAAAATGTTGATGTTGACCAAAAATCTTGAAGTTTGACTGTATGTGGGCCACAATTGACTTTTGACCTAATAGAGTTGAATTTCAAGCATCTGAGCAGTTCACTGGGTAAACCTCTTGTGTAAGGCATGAAACTTGACATGGATGGTCTTGAGAACATATTAGGACTATGGAGAGCATATAATGCCTTTGGAGTTCACCCATATTGATGAAAATGGAAACCCTAGCTGGAGGTTCATTGCTTTAGGAGAGAGTTTGTCTGGTCAACTCTTGGGCATCCTTCAACAAGTTGAGGATCTCAATGAACATTTGTTGAGTAAAATTGGAGGGAAAATTTTGGGGTACAAAAGTTGGTTACTATTGGTCCATAATGGAAACTTATTGTCATAATCACTCAAGGACTTGCCACAAGTGTCAAATCTATGCTGACAAGGTCCATGTACCTCTTATTCCTCTAAATGTCATGACTGCTCCATGGTCGTTTGCAATGTGGGGAATTGATATGATTATAGAGATCAAACCTACCACTTCCAATGGATACCATTTCATCCTTGTTGCCATTGATTACTTTACCAAGTGGGTCGAAGCTGCCTCATATGCCTCAGTCACCAAGAACGTTGTAGCCAGGTTTATCAAGCACAACCTCATCTGTCGTTGCGGTAACCCCGAAAGGATCATCATTGAAAATGGAACCAACCTTAACAATGCTATGATTGCAGAACTTTATACTCAATTCAAAATCAAGCATCACAACTCTTCTCCATACAAACCCAAGATGAATGGCACAGTGGAAGCTGCCAACAAAAATATCAAGAATATTATGAAAAAGATGGTGGTGACATATAAAGACTGGCATGAGATGTTACCCTTTGCTCTCCATGGCTACCGTACTTCAACTCGAACATCAACTGGGGCAACCTCGTTCTCCTTGGTCTATGGCATGGAAGTTGTCCTACCTGTCGAAGTTCAGATTCCCTCTCTAAGGATAATGAAGGAAGCAGATTTAGGTGATGACGAATGAATTCAGACTAGGTTGGATCAGTTGAACTTGATTAGCGAGAAGAGACTGGCTGCTGTTTGTCATGGCCAGATATACCAAAAACGTATGATCAAGGCTTTCAACAAAAAGATCAAGCCTCAAGTATATCAAGCTGGAGACTTGGTAATAAAGCGCATCATTCTTCCACAAGGCGACCCCAGGGGCAAACAGACTTCCACTTATGAAGGGCCATTTGTTGTAAAGAAAGTTTTCTCTGGTGGTGCCATGATGCTGACTACTATGGATGGAGAAGACTTCCCACATCCCGTAAATGCAGACATAGTTAAAAAATACTATGCATAAAATGACCCGCTAGGTTAACACACCTAGGCAAAAATAAGGGAATCCCGATGAATCAAAAAAGGTTCAGGAAAAAGTTAAGGATATACACAAAAATTATACAGCCGGCAAGTCGAAAACCCGAACGGGAGATTTGGGCAAAAATGGGTATCCTGGTGGGCTGAAAACCCAAAATGGCGGTCCATGCAAAAGTTAAGGATTAAAGCGTATGAATGTGTCCCATGGGATATTTACAACCATCTTTATGTCCAGACTCAAATGGCCCAAGATAAATCCAATCAACTCCTATTCGATGACAAGGGATAATATTCAAAGACATAGGGGAAATAGTAGGGTTGGAACACAATAAGATCACTTCCACATGGCTATTTATTTTTTCCACTTTGTATTATTTCCATTCTTTCAACGATTTCCTCTTACTAGGATCTCGGTCTCTTTGTACAAAAACGACTATTCATGGGAAAAACATCAATAGAAATATACTTTGAAGTGCAAGCTTTCTGTTATTTCCGCTTTGAGTGCAAAAGTGTCCAATGACTAAAATTTAATGAACATATGCATATAAACATGATTAAACTTTTAACAAACGTATGCTTAAAAATAGTGACAAGCATCTCCTTAAATGCAATTAAGATATCCTTATATAGTTATCTCATTAACATCATCCCCACAAAGTCGGATTCATGCATTCCCCAACCAGAGTTTCAATCTCCTGAAAAACCTCTTCCCGGCTGAGTTGGTCTTAAAAGGAAGCCCTATGGAATTATTCCTAAAAAATATCCTCCCCAACAGTTTATCAAATATCCTCTTCAACATGGTTTATTTCCCCAACAAATTCCAGATTCCCCAACTTGAGTTTACCTCTCAGACTATACAAATCAAGGGACCACAACCCCTAATCCCTAGCGAGGTTGTTAATGAAGTCGTTATTATCCCCGAAAGTGACTATGAAGCCTGGAACTCGACCATATAACAGTTGACTCCATTCCTCCAAAAGCAAGTTATTGCGAAGCCTGGAACCGACCAGATAATAGTTCAACTTCTCAAATCATTACTGAAGCCTGGATCCGACCAGATAACAGTAAATCTCAATTCCAAGTTACTAAAGCATGGACCCGACTAGATAATAGTTTAACTTCTTCAACTACATAACCTAGACCCGACCAGCCAACAGTTCAAGCCTAGACCTGACTAGATACAAGTTAACCTCAAGTATAAATTGTTGAGTCCTGGATCCGACCAGTAACAATTGAAAATTCTGAAGCCTGGACCCGACCAGATAACAGTTCCAATTTCTGAAACCTAGACCTGACTAGATAACAGTAAATTTCAAATTTAGTTGCTAGAGCCTAGACCCGACCAGATAATAGTTTAACTTCCTCAACTGCAGAGCCTGGACCTGACCCGTTAACAGTCTGAGTTACTGAAACCTGGACTTGACCATATAACAGTTGATCTCAGGTTCAAATTGATGAAGACTGGACCCGACCGGATAACAATAAATTTCAATTTCAAGTGGCTAGAGCCTGGACCCGACCAGATAACAGTTTAATTCTTACAAATCACTAATAAAAGTCTTCTTCCCTAGTATAGTTTTCCACCATCCTAGTGAGTTGCTGCAAAGCCTGGAATATGACCAGATAGTAGTAAACTTCATTATCCCTAGCAAGTTACTGTAAAGCCTGGAATCCAACCAAATAATAGTTAATTCCATATGCCCTAGTAAGTTGTTATGAAGCCTGGGTCCTACCAGATAACAATTAACTTCCATTTTCTCCAATCAAGAGATAACTCTCCAGTAGAGCAACGAACAACTAAAACTCCTGAACTCTATCCCCCCAAACACTCTCCATAGAGTTTCCCTCAAGCAAATTCAATGTTCCCCAATGGAGTTTTCCTCAAACAACAAAACAGTAATCCCCAGCGGAAACATTCTAAACAAGGCCTGAAGATGTGCATACTCTTCATCTTCAACAATAGTTAGGGATTTAACTTCCCAAAGGCTCCCCAATATTTTTCCAAGATTTATTTTCCAAGACAAAAATACATTTCAATAACATTTCACATTCATACATCGTATTACATACATGCATACAACATAATCTCATTTATTTTAAGAACATAATTGTAACATGCATACATCTGCATGCAACCAACCCTTTTCCTTGCAGGAAAATTCGATCGACAAGACAAAGTCATCTTCTAGTTAGAATGGTCTTCCTAGTGAAGTTGCCAGACAACATACCTCTTCGGTCACTCCAGATGGAATCAGTAAACCCATCTGTGACAAACTCTCCATCACCTATATATATGGCATCTATAAGCCCATTCTCGAATCAATACATCATTGCATGCAAATTTCTGGGCACTCTAGTGTTCAATCATCTTTCACCTTCAAGTCACAAATGGCGGATCCGCCAATCTAACTCTTCAGGTTTAAGAAGATTGAACAGGGGAAGCTGTTGTACCCCAAAATTTTCCCTCTATTTTCTCAATACATTTCTCACAAAGATCTTCAAAAGCTCAAGCTTGCACAAGTATTGACTAGGTCAAGCCATCTTCTCAACATTGATACCTCAAAGTTAGGGTTTGAGCTTGCACAAGAATAACTGGACTTCTAATAATTCAAATGACGTTCATGGATCATTATGGACCTTCAAGAATTCTCATGTCAAGTTTCAAGTCTTGTATCACAAATTCTGCCCAGTCAATTGACCAAGTGACCAAAATCAGTTGTACTAATGAAAAAGTAAAATGTAGCACCAAAAGTCAAACTTTGACTTTTTGGTCAACATTAAGTCTCAAAGGTCAAAATTCATCAAGACATTCAAGAATATCAAGCTTGATCTTCAAGAAATCAAGAAAGTCAAAAGTCAATGTGAAAAGTCAAACTTTTCAAGACTTAGAAATTTTTCTAAGTGTCTTTATACATGATAATTTCATGTCTTCATGCCAATTTTTCACCATGATGCAAGATGATTCAAGGAAAACTTCCAACATAAAAGTTATAGATCTCATTGAGATATAAAAATTTGTGGGGAAGGCCTTTTTCTAGAAATGCTTGGATTTTGATTTATAAATTCATGAAGTCATGGCATTTTTGAATAAGCACTTAGAGAAATTTTCAGCAATTTTGATCAGGATTTTATCCCAACTTCTTGGCATTTTTCCACATAGTCCCAAAAGGATTTTGTCAAAATGGCCAACGTGAAAGTTATAGAGGATGTTTCAAGCTTTCCAAAACATCCAAGAGTATGAATTTATCATACTTAATCTAGGAGATTTAAGGGCATGAAGTGGGGCCTCCATTCTTGAATTGCAAGTCATTTTAGTGAAGAACACATAACAAAACCCTTATGCTATGCTACATAATCTTGTGTTGCAGGCCTTCTTACTTTCCAATTTCACCATAATTTAATTCTTACACCCACTCTTGAGCTATTACCAAAGTGTTTAAGCCATTGTCCAAAGATCTTTCCATTTATGGCATAAAGGCACCATTGATATTCTTGAAACACAAGCTTTTTGTACAAAATTTGTCTTGAGCCCATACCTTGTTTGTTTCTGATTTTACTCCACCATAAATCATGGAAATCATCCCCTCTAAACCAGAAACTTTGGTACTTCATCTTGGTACCATGACATAACTTGGTATTTTCAATCCAACCTAGTCATAACTCCATAGTTTGTAAACTAAATCAGCTTGTTCACAAACCTCTTGCCTATAAATAGAAGAAGCGTTTTCAAGAGAAAGAGGTCAGAAAAATAGAGAGAAAAAATAGAAGTTTTGTTGATAAACCCTCAAAAAAGTCTCATACTCACAAAAGCCATAACAGTCCACAAAACTCCCACTCTTGAGTTTTAAAGTCCAAACCTTTGAACCTCTCATACTTTACAAAATTTGTCCAAACATATAAGCACCTCACATACATTACTTAGAAGATGTTCAAACTCAAGAACAAGCTTCTGTAACATCTCTGTTTTCCAAGCTCAAGAACACTCAAGGCAGCAACTAAAGCTCGACTTTAAACCCTTCATTTCAAGCATAATTAGTTGATTCATCTTCGAAGATAAAAATTTAATAACCATTCCCCTTGAAGCTAAACTTTGGTTATCTTCCATTCTTGTCATTTATGTGTTGAGAACTAACCCATTAATGCAGCAAAACAAAGATAGAGTGAAAAACTAACAGTATGAGTCGACACATAGCCTTATAAGTCGACATATCTTAGTTGAAAAACAAGTTATGAGTTGATATATAACCTTATGAGTCGACACATACTGCTATATGGCCCAAAACAAAAGGAAAAAAGGGAGTATGAGTTGACACAAAGCACATATGAGTCGACACATACCATTATGCATAGACTCATAATGAGTTGATTTGGAAATACATGGGCAAGGAAAAGTTATGTGTCAATGCAAGAGAGCATGTGTCGACACATAATGTTCAAAAATGCATTTTTCTTTCATTTTCCTTTGTTTTTACATGTTTCACATATTCCTTTCATGGATATTCAATATGGTTGTAATACTTAAGCTCCTATCCATCCCCATTTGTAAATTGTACCCCCATCCCCCTAAATGATGTAATAACATAGGACTTTATTTTCCACAATTTACCCCTTTCAAATATAAATGCTAGTAACTAGGGTGTGTATTGAAAGATAAAAAGCAATCTTAGACAACCCTAACCAAGAGAAAACAATGCATTAAAAATAAACACTTTGCACACTTTCACCTCTAGGGTTAACTCCACTTGTTGCCTTGATAAAATGGTTATGTTATGCATGTGAGATGCCTTAGCAAAAAAAATCAAAAAATACAAGATCATAGTCCCTGACGATGCTTTGAATGTTGCATTATAAATGATCTTAGACCCTCAAGAGAAATTCTAAGACATCTCACAACATTTCTATTCATGACTATACGATGACCCACGCCTGTCCCCTCACATCCAAAGATAGAACTTCTTACCAATCAATGGTTAGATAGCAATGTCAAAGGAAGAGAGAAATGAACAAAATACTTTTGAGTAGGTAGAATGTTCTTAGTTGCTTGCTCACAATCCATCTTCAAAGATAAACATCTTTTCAAACACACCAAACACTTTCAAAAACATGAAATATTTTCAAAAGTCCAACACTTTGTATGCATTCTTATAGAGACGAGAATCATTAAAAAGTTTGCCTAAATGAAGGCGCTTTTCAAAAATACTTTCAAAACCCACCACAAACACATTTCAAACAAAGCAATTTCAAAGTGATCCAGCAAGCAACTAAGAGCCCATAGACAACTATGGATGAAAAGGGTGCTAACACCATCCCTTTTCATAACCTACCCCTCGAACTCAAGAAAATATCTCAAAGGCCTTTCCTGTTCTTTTCACCCTTTCCTTATTGGATAAAAGAAAAGTCGATGGCGACTCTAGCTATCCGCAACAATTGTGATCAAACGCAAAACAACCAAGTCAGTTCTCCCACCGTATTACACCATGAAACTAGGTAAATCAACAGTTTTAAGAGGGAAAGGTTAACCTTTGAGGTGGTGGCTGAAACAACTAAGCCCAAACTTGAAAAGCTGATACTCAAGATAGATCCAGAACCACAACCACAAGTTCAAAAGAATGAACCACCCCATAGAAGAAAGAAAATAAAAGGTGAGGGGTATGTGATATGATTTGATAAGTGGCCATAGAAACTGAAGATTATTAAAAGTTTGATCGAGGAGTCACTCTCAAGAGAGCCACCATAAGTGCTTGCACTCCTGAGCTATTGAGCTATCAACGTTAAAGAAAGCGTTGCGTGAGAGGAAACCCACAAGTTTTTAATTTAGTGTTTTCCTTTTATTGTGTGAAACTACATATAATAAAGAGATGGATCATTTGTCACGCCTCAGCTACTTCTAGGCAGAAAATCTCTAGATGCCAATCTTGGAAATGAGCTAGGTGCCCACAGACATTCCTGCGAATGTCGCTGCTGGTGGTGACACCGATGATGATTATAATAGGAGAGAGCATGTCTCAATCATTCGTAACTCACCTTCTCCTCGTTCTTCGTATGGTCAGGTTCCACATGCACACACTGCCCCATATTTTCTAACACTTTTGTAGGTACTCCCTCCGAAAACGAACAACATGATGAACTATTTCAAAAAAAAGCAGTTTGAACAAATGAAGGTATCTCAAAACACCCGTTACCGAACCAGAAGTGGCCAGCAAAGACATGAACAACAAGAGAAGGATCAGAGAAGATTTGGCACGCAGTAGCATTTACACATGTTATATCTTTCCTTTATCCACCTTTTATCAAAACATTGAGGATAATGTTTTGTTTAAGTGTGGGGGAGGAACTTTACCGCTTTCCATTTATCACATTTAGTTTGATTTATTTGTTCTCTAGTTTATTGCATGTTTTTAGGATTTTATTTTAAGTATTTGGTCGAGTCTTTGCATGTGATTTCGAGTCTGTATGCCTGTTTTTCAAGTTAATGAATTTCCATGAATTTTTAAAATTTTAATCTCCAACAAAAAAAAATTCATTTAGACGCATGGCACACACACTCTGAAAGTATATAGGTTGTCACACTTTAGACTGTGTTAGAGAGACTTGGGAAAGATTCGATAAAATCAATATCGTTATGACATCCTAAACCCGCTCATTATGTGAAATCGATTTGGGCACCCATTATTTCAAGACCTTAGGCTCAAGTTTTCAAAGTAGCTCTTAAGTAGTTTATATTACCAGTCATGACTATCTTAAACACAAACTACGTAGGGAGTCGATGAATATAAGTGAATGATCCAATTTTTAATAAATAAATGATTTAACTAAATAATAACTTTCTAAGTTAGGTGATCCTCACCCGGTCATTTAGCCTAACAGTTATTACACCTATAAAGATTTAATAATAAGCACCCATTATTGGTTGGTCAAGAGGATGGTGGTACTAGACTTGATAGGGAGGGCTACAATCCGATCCCCCTCAACCACAATTGGGGAAAATTGGGCTGCACCGCTTAAATACCAGAACCCCGTGCTAATGAAAAGAAAAGGATCATAATCGCTAATCGATTTCCCTATTATGTGTGTGTATGGATAAAGGGCTTAATATAATTGCACTTGAATGAATAGAGTGAATGGAAAACTAGAGATATAGGTGTTGGCTCCTAAATTCGACACCCTTGTTTTTATTAATATCAGCCATTAAAGCTGAAGGATGTTTTCGACCAGCTGGGTCTGTCGAAATGCCCATCAGAAGATGGCAATGTACTTAGAGAATTTCTTCCAAGGGAGAATTTGGTTGCTTTCGACGTCAAAGGTGTGGCTCGTCGAAGATGCCTCTCGACGAAGGTGTTCGATTGCTCAGAGTGGGACAATTTGAAATTCAAACGTTTGGAGGGAAAACGGTTCCCAGCGGTTACCAAGTGCAACGTGCAAAGATCTGGAGCGTCGAACGCTGAGAACGTGCCAAGTGGAGTCATCTCGAAGCAGTGTAACTGCCTGACGGTTACTTGGGATGTTTAGTATAAATATTAGTAGTTCACGCAGTTTTTCGCGTGTGTTCACAATTATATACAAGTCACTCATATAGATTCGAGTACCCAGCGTGTGAGAAAGAATTGTTGAGAATGTATGTGTGAAACACCACTTTTATTAATCAAAGTCATTTATTTTCCAGAAACTTTACTTGCTTTCTCCTTTACTTTTCCAGTCGAAAGCCTTTATTTCAAGCCTTCCTTTATTTTATCAAGTTCTCTTCTTCATGCAATTTACATAAAGCTTCTTTACTTCCTTGTCATTTAACCATTATCAAACTTAATCAAAACCCCAAAATTAACCATGTCTTAGGATCAATCTGATCGATCCTGCGAGTCACCAAATAAGTAACCATTTGGAAGATCAGCAGTTGTTTACCAATTCCCACGGTAAACAAATTGGCACACCTGATGGGACTGTGTGTTGATTTCGAAGTTTAATCTTTTTACACAAAATATCATCTTTTTCGAGGAGTATTGTATGTTATTGAGAAGTGGTAGAATATACACTAACAATATCCATACTGCCAGAAGAAGAGAAGAGATGGCGAATCCGCCAAGCAATAACGAAATCCCACAAACGAATATGGGAACAACGGTTATCCCAACTGTAAGTGAAGCGATAACCGCTGGTTCAACACCAGCAGTAACGGTCACAACGACGGGGCCATTACCTCCGTTCACTGGCCCCAGAGTGCCTTTGGGAACTCCCCCACCAAGGGGAAATCTAGGCACGAGGCCTTATGTTCCCCCAGGATTTATGACAGGAGGTCAAAATCGAGAACCACTTTATGGCATGCCAACGTCTGACTTGGCTAGCCTGACGAACGCTGCGTCCACTTTTTCAGACCCTTTAGTGAGTGCCTCTTCGCCACTCCAAGGTTCTGGAGTAGGTATGGCGAATAGAAATAGGACCCAACTCTTAGGAGGAACGTCCCAAGTAGCACATGGCCTTACAAATGCCTCGACAGTAGTCTTGAGGCAACAAATGGACGAAAGCAACCATGATATGGTTCAAATGTTGGCACAAACTTTAAGTACAGTGTTAAATCCTCTAATACAAAACACCACCCAATCGAATCAGCAGATGACAGCACAAATGACGCGTTTGGCTGATTTCTTTGGATTACCCCAACCTATTCGACAGCCCCAAAGGGCGCCAATAAGGGGAAACCAAGGTATACTCTTAGAGGAAGAAACTACTATCAACCAAGGCCAGCAGCCTGTCAAAGAAAACCTTAGGGCACGATTGGAACAGCCTGTCGAAGAACCTAGGGTAATAACCCCAGAGGTAAGGTTAGTTAACAGAAACCAAAATGCTGACGAAGTAGTTCAGCATATCCAATACCAAAATATGGGTTTGGAAAATAATCTGGCAGCCATGATCGAAAGAATCATGAAGCAAAATGGGATGAACATGGGCTTTCGTAGGCCCAACTTCACATCCCCACTGTCAGAATACGTGTTACAAACCGACTTACCTCCTAGATGTAAAGTCCCTAAGTTCACTAAATTCTCTGGGGACACGACAGAATCTACTGTCGAACATGTGGCGAGATACTTGATCGAAGCAGGAGATATTTCAAACAACGAAAACCTGAAGATTAAGTACTTCCCAAGTTCTTTAACAAAGAACACTTTTACTTGGTTTACAACTCTTCCCCCCAATTCGATCCATCATTGGACCCAGTTGGAGAGATTATTCCATGAGCAATTCTACATGGGACAGACCAAGATAAGCCTGAAAGAATTGGCCAGTGTAAAGAGACGTTTCACTGAACCTATAGACGAATATCTAAATAGGTTTAGGTTGCTCAAAGCAAGATGTTTTACACAAGTGCCAGAACATGAGTTAGTCGAAATAGCCGCAGGCGGCTTAGATTATTCCATTAGGAAGAAGTTAGACACTCAATACCTGAGAGACATGGCCCAACTGGCCGATAGAGTTCGACAGGTCGAACGCCTTAAAGCTGAGAAAGCCAAGGCAACGAAAACTCATAAAAGAGAGAGGATAACGTATGTTGAGATGGATGACGAAGATCCAGAAACCTTCGACGAAACTATAACTGTCGAAGAAGGCGGAGTCGATTTAGCGGAACTAAAACAAGGACCACCATATTCTTGCAAACTGTTAGTCCCCTCAATTGGAAAAAATCCCACTGGTCCAGAAAGGACCAACGATAGGTTCCCCAAAAAGACTTATAGTTTTGATATTACAAAATGTGATGAAATCTTTGACTTGCTTGTAAAAGATGGCCAAATAATAATACCCCCAGGGGTAAAAGTGCCTCCTCTTGATCAAAGAAAGAAGAGAGGCTTTTGTAAATATCATAATTTTCTGGGCCATAAAACGTCTCAATGTTTTCTTTTCAAGAATCTTGTGCAAGACGCTATCGAAGAAGGGAGGTTGAAGTTTGCTGACAAGACCCCCATGACTGTGGACTCTAACCCGTTGCAGGCTGAAGCCCATTATGCTGAACCTTCAGAGGTGAACGTGATCGAGGCATCCAGAAGCCAGACGAAGAGGCCAGGAATCACAATGGTCGAAGTCTCAAAGGACCATGTCAACATGCCAATCTTTGGCAGTTTTTCTGGGAATCTATCCAGAAAGACAATTGAAGCGGTTCAGATAGCGGTCGAAAGCCCAAAGCTGGAGACAGTTGGAGCCCAAAAATCTGGAACAAAACCCAGTTCTCACTTGGCCGCAGTTCAAGGCCAGACAAAGGGCTTGGAGATTCAAATGAAGCAGTTGACTCTTGCCAACAAAGATACCATGAATGTCAACATGGTCGAAGTCTCTGAACCAAAAGCATCAGAGGAGGCCATGAGGCAAGAACAAGCCAACAAAACTGCTTTCCCTCGGGAAAATGAAAATCTGGCAGATTTCCTGCAAAGATGCCAGAAAAAGAAGTCTGAGGTGATGCTGTGTCCCAGATGCAGTTCGATCTTCGACAAAAAAGCTGCTGAACATATTCAAGGTGTAAGAGCAGCAAATAAAAAAAGGGAAAGTGTTGATCTTCGACATGATCTCAGAAGAGCCTCCCAAAGAGGTTCAAACCAAGAAAAGAGGCCACTGACTTTCAGGCCTCCAACTAATGTGCCAGTAGATACATGGTACAAAACATCTGGTCGAAAGAGGCCAAGCGAGGAAAGATGGCACTCCTTCGATGTGCCAAGAGGTTCATCTTTAACACATAAGAAAGAGCCTCAGGTTGCTGCCCCTAAAGTGACACAGGTGTCAAGCAACTACAAAGGGAAAAATCCCATGTCTCGATCTCAATGGAGGAGATACCAGAGGCGACGAAAAGCTGAGAGGGAGGCTGCTAATGAACCAAAGGCGGAAACCAGTTCAAACGTTCCTCAAAGAAAGCAAAGGAAACCTCTGGAAAGAGAACCAGTAACCAATAGGCTAGTTTGGCCTAACCAAGGTGAAGTCGATAACGAAGATAGGTCTGAGTCTGATGACACTTTGGACATCATGGTGAACATAGTCTCAGTTCTGCCCATGGAGTTCAACCGCCAGGTGGAGGTCGAAACAAGCGATTGGGAAGTGGAGCAAGAAATGGCCAAGCATAGGCCAGTGTGCTATTTCGTCATGGATAATGGCACTACTGAGGAGCAGAATGGGTTCTTCGAACCACCTACAGAGGCGATGAAAAATCACCTCAAGCCTTTATTTATAAGGGCTAAACTCGAAGAAACCACAGTAAATAAAATCTTGGTGGATTGTGGGGCAACCATCAACATTATTCCTCACTTTATGCTAAGAAAAATAGGCAAAAGTGATGAGAATATCAAGCCTCACAACATGGTCCTGTTGAATTATGATGGCGGCATAGGGACCACAATGGGCGTGATCCAACTGGATATCAAGGTGGGATCTATCCTTCGACCAACTATGTTTATGGTCATATCAGCCAAACCTAACTATAATCTTTTGTTGGGCCGTGAATGGATTCATGGTGTTGGAGCTGTACCATCATCAATGCACCAGAGGTTGCTGCTATGGCGTCTTGATGGGATGGTCGAAAACATTGAAGAGGACCAAAGCTATTACCTGGGCGAAGTGAATCACCTAGGGCTGGCAGACTTCGACAAGAACTTGGCTCACATTGGGCCATGCCCAACACCTGACTTCGACTTGGCGCCAGCGCCAAATACTTTTTGTTCCCTATACCTGCACCCTGAGCATGGTTTTCAATGGGACAGAGAAGACTTGTCCCACATTGACTTCAGTGGGTTAACTGATATCCAACCAACTGGTTGGGGAAGTGAATTCAGTGATAATGACCGAGCCACAATCTTTGCAGCGAATTTCGGCTTACGTAGCCGAAACAAAGATGATAACGGCTCTCGAAGCCGAAGTAAAGTACATGGCCACACAGGCCAATGATCAACAGTTATCTTCTACAGGTCCTGGAAAGGACTTCGATCCAGAACCTCCTGTTATCATGCCAGAAGGGATGTAGGAACAGAGGCTCGACGCCATCTATGACGATGAGCCTTTGGGCTTCGAAAAGGACCCCTTGGCGAACAACATCAAAATGTTAGCGCAAGATCCTTTAGAAGAAATCAACTTGGGTGAAGGGTCAGAGAAAAAGCCAACTTACATTAGCGCAAAAATTGACCCAGAACTCAGGTTGGAAGTAATCCATTTGTTGAAAGAGTTCAAGGACTATTTTGCATGGGATTACGACGAAATGCCTGGTCTCGACAGAGGATTGGTGGAACTTCAGTTGCCAATCAAACCTGGGAAGAAGCCAATCAAGCAAAGTCCAAGACGCTTCGCCCCAGAAATACTATCGAAGATCAAAACGGAAGTCGAAAGACTGCTGAAGTGCAAATTCATACGCGTTACGAGGTACGTCGAATGGATTGCAAACATTGTGCCAGTAATTAAGAAAAATGGTACATTGAGGGTGTGCATAGATTTCAGAGATTTGAATGCTGCTACACCCAAAGATGAATATCCTATGCCTGTGGCGGAAATGCTAGTCGATTCTGCTGCTGGCTATGAGTACCTGAGTATGCTCGATGGTTATTCAGGATATAATCAAATATTCATTGCTGAAGAGGATGTGTCGAAAACAGCTTTTCGATGTCCTGGGGCTTTAGGCACTTACGAATGGGTAGTGATGCCTTTTGGCCTAAAGAACGTTGGGGCAACATACCAGCGAGCAATGAATTCCATCTTCCATGATTTTATTAACACTTTTATGCAAGTATATATTGATGACATTGTTATAAAATCTGTTTCCAGGAAGAACCACATAGACCACCTTCGACAATCATTCAAAAGAATGAGAGAACATGGTCTCAAGATGAACCCTTTGAAGTGTGCATTCTGTGTGAAAGCTGGAGATTTCTTGGGCTTCGTTGTCCACAAGAAAGGAATCGAAATCAACCAGAACAAGACGAAGGCAATTCTGGAAGCGAAAGCGCCATCGAACAAAAAGGAACTGCAATCTCTGTTAGGCAAGATAAATTTCTTAAGGAGATTCATATCTAACCTAAGTGGGAAAGCTCAAGCCTTTTCACCCTTGCTTCGACTGAACAAAGAGGGATTCAAATGGGGGCAAGAGCAACAAGAAGCCTTTGACAAAATCAAAGGGTACCTCACAAAGCCACCTATTTTGGTGCCTCCTTGTAGCAACAGGAGTATGAGATTGTACATAGCTGCGTCCGACAAAACTTTGGGAAGCATGTTAGCCCAAGAAGATGAAAATGGAGTCGAAAGACCCATTTACTATCTTAGTAGAGTTTTGAACGATGCAGAAAATAGATATAGCGAAGTTGAAAAATTGTGTCTATGTCTGTATTTCTCTTGTACAAAGCTCAAGCAATATATAAAACCAGTTGATGTGTATGTTTCGTCTCATTTTGATGTTTTCAAGTACATGTTGTCGAAACCCATCTTGCACAGTCGAATTGGCAAGTGGGCATTAGCATTAACTGAATACTCCTTGACCTTTATGCCTCTTAAGGCAGTAAAAGGACAAGTGGCTGCAGATTTTATAGTCGACCACTCAATTCAAGTTGAGAGTATTAATTATGTGGAGATAGAACCTTGGAAATTCTACTTCGATGGTTCCAGCCATAAAGATGGAACAGGAGTATGAGTCTTGATTATTTCTCCAGAAAAAATTCCAACAACATTCAAGTACAAGATATCAGGTTCTTGTTCGAACAATGAGGCTGAGTATGAAGCTCTAATTACTGGCCTTGAGATATTGTTGGAATTGGGGGCAACTCGAGTCGAAATAATGGGAGACTCAGAGTTAGTCATTAAGCAAGTCACAAAAGAATATAAATGCATAAGAGAAAATCTCATTATGTACTTTGTGATAGCAAATCGTTTATTGAAAAAGTTTGAAATGGTCAACATTCGACACATACCCAGATTGGAAAATCAAATAGCCAACGATTTGGCACAAATTGCATCTGGGTACAAAATTTCAAAAACGAGATTACAAAGAGCAATCGAAGTTCGAGAAAAGATAAAAGCAACTTGTCTGTCACTAACAGATTTGGAATCGACAAGACTAGGATATGTTGATCAAAGTAACTTCGAAATTTCGTTCATAGACAATTTGTCAGAGCAAGATTGGAGGAAACCCATTGTGGATTATCTTCAAAATCCGGTAGCTTCGACAGAACGAAAAACAAAGTATAGGGCATTGAGTTACGTATTCATGGGTAATGAGTTATTTAAAAAGACGCCTGAAGGGGTATTGCTAAAATGCTTAAGTGAAACTGAAGCATACATAGCCCTTTCGAATACGCACGCTGGAGCATGTGGAGCTCACCAAGTAGGCCATAAGATGAAATGGTTGTTGTTTCGACAAGGACTATACTGGCCCACCATGTTGAAAGATTGTGTCGAGTTCGCCAAGGGTTGCCAAGAATGTCAAGTCCATACAGGCATCCAGCATGTACCAGCGAGCGAACTTCACTCGATAGTGAAACCTTGGCCCTTTAGAGGATGGGCGTTGGACCTTATTGGAGAGATTCGACCAGCATCATCAAAGATCCAGAAGTATATATTGGTAGGCATTGATTATTTTACTAAGTGGATCGAAGCTATTCCTTTAGTCAATGTAGACCAAGAAAATGTCATTGAATTTATTCAAAAGAACATTATCTTTAGATATGGAATCCCTGAGACTATAACTACTGATCAAGGATCAGTTTTCACTGGTCGAAAGATGCAGGAATTCGCTCAAGAAACAGGCTTTAAACTCCTAACATCAACGCCTTATTATGCACAGGCAAACGGTCAAGTCGAAGCAGCGAACAAAGTAGTGATTGGCTTGATAAAAAAGCATGTTGGTAAGAAGCCAAAAAATTGGCATAAGATGTTAGACCAGATCTTGTGGGCCTGTCGAACGTCCCCAAAAGAAGCCATAGGTACAACACCATATAGGCTAACTTTTGGTCATGACGCAGTGTTGCCAGCAGAAGTTTGTCTTCAATCTGCAAGGGTTCAGAGACACCATGATATCCCCTCTGAAGTTTATTGGGATATGATGTTAGACGAACTAGTAGACTTAGACGAAGAAAGATTGCGCGCTCTCGACCTACTAAGGCTTCAGAAGAAAAGAGTGGAAGACTCTTACAATAAAAAAGTGAAACCTAAGGCATTCTCGCCTGGAGAATTAGTTTGGAAGGTGATTCTTCCCATGGATCGAAGGGATCGAAGCATGGGAAAATGGTCACCCAAATGGGAAGGACCATTCAGAATTATCCAGACTTTTTCTGGTGGAGCTTATGAAGTCGAAGAGTTAGGTGACGATAAAAGGCTCTTGAGAGTAAATGGCAAATATTTGAAAAAGTATAAACCTATGCTCCAAGAGATAAAAATAAATAGCAAGTAACGACTAAATTAACCATAAATAAGCTAAAATGGAAGATTTTATAAATTAGCCAAAATGGCAATATTGTCAAATACATATTACAATATATGGTTAAAAGGCTGAGTCAATCAGAAGGGGATCAAATCTTTGAGTCGAAGGTACTTTGCCTGCTGCAACTCCAGTCTTTTGTTGCATAAGGCATTCGCCTGGGCAAGCTTGGCAATTTGGTCGTCGAAGGCTTGGGCTTTCTCAGCAAACTCCAGGCCTTGTGTGATTTCAGCTTGGCTCTCGGTGTCTGGCACAGTCGAGAGAAGTTCCTCCTTGCGCTTAGTATTGGCATTCATCTTGGCCTCTAACTCTTCGATTTGCGCCTTTATGGAAGCATTCTCTCGATCTATGGCATCAATTTCTTCCTGCTTAGATGCCTTTTGCTTCGACAACTCTGCAATTCGAGAAGTCGTCTCTGCTACAGCAGTCCATGCAGAAGAGCTTTTGCCATATAACGCTTCAAGCTGGCTGTTGAAGCCCCTTTGTCGCCGATAGTCTGCTGAGACTTGATCAATAATGGAGTGTAACTCCATGATAAAGCTTGAAACCTCCGGAGTCACAACTAGCAAGTCTACGGCATTTAAAACAGCCCCCAAATACGATGGAGCAGTAGGGTCCCCCTCCAAAGCTTTCATCAAATCCTTCTTGAAGAACTGAGCCTTAACCTTCGTCAAAGCCTCATCGAGAGGAGAAGTCTCAGTGGACTTCCCCGATTGAGTAGAAGCCTCCTGACTAATATCAGACGAACTTCCCTTGCTCTCGATAATGGCATTCAGATAGCCAACTGGATCAGTTTGCTTCAAGAGTGCTAAGTCTTCTTTCGACCTATGCTTTGTTGAGTTGGTAACCTTCGCAGCAGCATTGCCTTGGGGTTGAGGCTGTTGAGTAGCATTTGCCTCTACTTGACTTTCTTCGACTTGAAGATCAGCAGTACCAGCATCGGGATGACCTCCTTCGTCATGTTGTTCCTCCGACAGATCAACCACTTGAATCTCTTTTGGTTGTTGCTCTTCTGTTTGTGGATCTTCTGTTTGTTGTTCTTCTGTCTCAGCATTGGCTTCATCGTTCGCCAAGTCTTTTTCTTGTGGCCTACTGAGTTCAGCAGAATCTAACGTTTCAGAAGTCTTTGGCGCTGAGCTTTCAGTGGTTTCCTGGGAAAAGCAGAAGAAGAATCTTCTAAGTTAGGAAGGGACAAAATCGAACGTGGGTATCGACACCTGAGTTAAAAAAGGGTCAAAGAAATTACCTGCAGAGGAACTTCAGCCCCAGGGCTGGAATTGTCGCTTTCGACAGGTTTATTGAGAAGAACATTTAGTTCCTCCTCCGTTGGCTCTTCAATAATTACTGGAGGTGGCCTGGGTTTTCTCCCAGCAACCTTTATTCTGATTGTTCGAGTCTCAGGAGAGGGAACATCCTTCTTCAGTTTTCGTCTTTTTAGAGGGGCGGGGGGAGAGTCATCTTCTTCGTCACTCCCAGATTCGACCGTCAGAGCAGGTCGTTTCTTGGGTGAAGGTGCCTAAAAACCAATTGGAGTTCGATTTAGAAGCTACATCGAAAGTCAGAATGTTAAAGCCAGAAGAAAATAATAAAAGTCTGGTTACCGGTGCAGAAGGCTTTTTCGAAGGACCTTCCCCCTGATGGCTTGTTGTAGTCTTCGCCAGTGCTATAGTCTTCGCCGGTGGTGGAGGTTTTGTCAAGGGACCTCTTCCCTGATGGCCTTCTGCAGCTTTCTTGGCTGCAGGCTTTCGAACAACTGAAAGAAGACAAAATAATTAACAGGCTGCCAGTCGAAAGGGAAAGACAAAATAATTTGGAAGAATGAACTTACATTTCTTTATTTTGTCCAAGACAAGAACAAAAGACTTCTGAAGTTCGTCCACGAAGTCCTTCTCGTCGAAGAACTCTTCAGCGTAGTAACTTTTCCACCACTCTTCGAAGGATGGTGAGCAGAGAAAGTTAAGCTGATAGTCGAACAACGAAAGAACTGTTCGACCAGCATACCTGCCGATATGCTTAGTGGCAGCGTCTTCAGTGTAGTCGTTGCAAAAGTATAACATAGACTTCTCCCTGGGAAAAATAGGAGAAGGAAGTGTTTGAATGATACCAAACTGGCGGGAGACCAAGTTTGGTTGATACGCGATCAGGCTCAAGTGAGTCTTGGAGCTCTTGAATCGCAGGGGCATTATTCTTGGTGTGAGAAATGCTTCCCACACTGTTGTATGTTCTTCGACCTGAGGGCCACTTGACGACTTAGGATGGGGCCTCGTGAACCACTCTGGACCAACCTTTCGTCGAGCAAAGGGAGCCATGGTCGAAACAAATTCTTTCCTTTTTGCAAACATCAAGACGAAGTTTGTAAAAGTTTGTTGAAGCTCCAGCCCATCTTCAGTTGGGGTCAGCAGAGCCAATCTGGTGCCTTCGATGCACCTATTTGCTATCTCCGGAGCTTGCTAATTTATTTGAGTCTTCTGAGGTAAGAAAGACTCGAAGGTGGCATTGAGCCACAACTGAAGTAGCCAAAAAGGTCATGCAAGCAGCAGACTGGCTCTGTTCTCGATGATCTTCAAAAGAGTCGCTCCGCTGCTAATCGACTCGTACAGATTCGCCAAGATCAATTCTGCCAAACAAATATTTTGGCCATGGTGGAGTTGGGTGGCGAGGGTGACCATATTCTTTGTCACCTGTAAAGACTTTGTGTAAAACACAAAGCGTGACAACCATAAGGCTAGAAACGCGATATGCTCTACATCCGACACAGTGGTCGTCGACTTATCGTGGTAATGGTTGATATAGGTGGTGTAGGTTGGTTTTGTGGCAGAGAATCCAATTTGATCCTCCGACATTTCTTCTGGGTCGAAATAATCCCCAGTGGGTCGAAGGCCAGTGATGGCAGCCACGTCGAACAGCGTGGGTGTCAGCATTCCACAGGGAAGGTGGAAGGTGAAATGAGTGTAATCCAAGAAGAGTAAGGAAGCTATCAACATTTCTGGGGAGTAGTTGAGACCCGTCTTCGACAACATAACTAGGTCGAATATCCCCAGGTCTTTCCAGATCGAAGCCTGGCTTTTCTCCATTTTTTCCAGCCAAGCACTGTAGTCAGGAGTGAGGCTAGGGCTAGACCTGAAAGCCCTAACACCCCTATTGAAGAAGCGAAGATCGATTTTCTCCTTAGCGGGATCTTCGTTATCCTCTGCATCTTTCTTAGAGCATCCAACAGGTTTGAGCTTTTCGAGCACTGGAAAGAAGCTTTTGATCTTCATGGCTTCAGCGATGCTTGGGTTGAGCGGGCCAGACATGGCGAAGATTTGGTTGGAGTATCCAACCGGAATCATGAGTTGGTGTGAATAAGCGTCACGTTCAGCAATGTCTAGGGGCTCAGGAACCCTTCGTTGGCCTGTAGGAGTAACTACGGGGGTAGTGGAGAAAATCTTGGGTTTAACATTTCTGGAGGGGATGTTAGAACTAGGAGCGGTGGAAGAACCGGACGCCATTGTTGATGTTAAGGTTGAAGATGAAGTGAAGAACAAGTTGTTTGCAAAGTTTGCAGAGAGTTTGTATTCAACAAGGAAGTTTGAAGGCAAGATAGCGTGAAAAAGTCCCACAATAGGTACTTGACGCTATTTATAATAGTTGGGAAATCCCCAAATTCGAGGCCATTTAATGCCATTTAATGTTGCAGAAGATAGTGGGACACGTGGCGTCCCCCTGTTGACATAGCCGTTCTACAGAAATGAAAGGGTGCAGCGTGCGCCCTCGTTTTTGGGAATTGTCATGATGACAATTTGTGAAAAGACATTTGGCACGCTGCACGCCGTACTGAGGTGACGTCTTAGGTACGGATGAAATGATGGCTTTTTCTTGGGATTGTCAGTGGTTGGTAGAAGACAAAAAAGTGCACAATTTAATTTGTGACTAAGAATGAAAAGACAGGTGTCAAATGGAGTTTCAAAGAATGCCTTTTTCTTTTCAGAGTCGAAATAAGGCATTCTTGGGGGGCAATTTGTTGGCTCCTAAATTCGACACCCTTGTTTTTATTAATATCAGCCATTAAAGCTGAAGGATGTTTTCGACCAGCTGGGTCTGTCGAAATGCCCATCAGAAGATGGCAATGTACTTAGAGAATTTCTTCCAAGGGAGAATTTGGTTGCTTTCGACGTCGAAGGTGTGGCTCGTCGAAGATGCCTCTCGACGAAGGTGTTCGATTGCTCAGAGTGGGACGGTTTGAAATTCAAACGTTTGGAGGGAAAACGGTTCCCAGCGGTTACCAAGTGCAACGTGCAAAGATCTGGAGCGTCGAACGCTGAGAACATGCCAAGTGGAGTCATCTCGAAGCAGTGTAACTGCCCGACGGTTACTTGGGATGTTTAGTATAAATATTAGTAGTTCACGCAGTTTTTCACGTGTGTTCACAATTATATACAAGTCACTCATATAGATTCGAGTACCCAGCGTGTGAGAAAGAATTGTTGAGAATGTATGTGTGAAACACCACTTTTATTAATCAAAGTCATTTATTTTCCAGAAACTTTACTTGCTTTCTCCTTTACTTTTCCAGTCGAAAGCCTTTATTTCAAGCCTTCCTTTATTTTATCAAGTTCTCTTCTTCATGCAATTTACATAAAGCTTCTTTACTTCCTTGTCATTTAACCATTATCAAACTTAATCAAAACCCCAAAATCAACCATGTCTTAGGATCAATCTGATCGATCCTGCGAGTCACCAAATAAGTAACCATTTGGAAGATCAGCGGTTGTTTACCAATTCCCACGGTAAACAATAGGTTGAGTTATAATGACATGATTCGAATTGGCTTTCATAATAAGGGAGTCTTTGAGTATTGTGTGGTTATTGTCGATCTAACATTAGCCTAGCAGCCTCGTATAATTAGAAGTTATGTCGTGCCTTTGTTTCAAATTGCGCTTAATCATTTTTTTACTGTGTTGGTTGATTTCTTGAGGACAAGCAATGGTTTAAGTGTGGGGGAGATTGATTACTCGAAATTACATTACATATTCGACTCGACTCGCATGAATTTTGTTACGATTTTTATTTATTTTTGTCCTATTATGGTGGTATTTCTATTGTATTTTAGTTGTATGCTAGCTAAGAGGCTAAATGTGAAGAAGAGAAAGAAACAGAGAAGAATTGAAGAAAATATGAAAGAAAAACGCCAAAAAACACATTTCAAACCTGTGGCCGTCGCCACAGGTGGTGTGGCCCTCACCACACAACCAAGAAATATGGCCCTCGCCACACAATGCATGGACCTCGCCACAACCCCAAATCCAGCGCCACATATTCAATTTTCGTGGTTTTCTCCACATAACCAATTCACGAGTTCGATCCCCTAACATTTCTCCCACGTACAAAGTCTTCTGTATACTTTTGGAGCCATGAAGTCACTAGTCGGGATGGGCTGCCAAAAAAGTTACAAGAATCTTGTAGTGAAGTTATAAAAGGGAAGTAGTTCTACATGAAAGGGGTTCGACCATTTTTTCATTTGAAGCAGATTATTTTCATTAGAGTTTTAGGCAGAAAAGTTTATTTGTAAATGTGGTAGTTTCTCACATCGAGGAACTACCACACCATTAGTTTTAGGTTCTATTTCTTTTATTTCAATTATGTACATGATTGTCAAGCGTGCTAGCATATTATGAATTCATTTTCTGTTATTGTATGCGAAGAGAAATTTAGAATTTAATTCCAGTTCCGTTTATTTATGCTGTTACATGTTTCTCTTTATCGCATTTTTTATTTCTATTGTTTCATTTTTTAATTTAATTACCATGCTATTCTTAGTTGCAATCGTTATGTTTAATTTGTTTACACTTAATTCCATGTTTAGTTAAACTGTCTTGAGTCCGGTATGTGAGGACCGTCGTCTCCGACGGGACTCGGTAACGAAGTTGGCTTAATATTTAATTTAAATATTCGGTTTCAGTCTTTGTTTCTTAAACTTAATTTAAATAGCCTTGTCACAAGAGTGAGAGGTTATTTAACACGATTTTGTCATGATAGTGAGAACTTAACTAAGGTTTGAGTCGGCACTGCGAGATTGTGGAGGTCGAACCAGATAGTAAGAACAGGACATCGATTCCTAAAGAGGGCGAGAGCGCTTTGGGTGTCAATTAGAACTTGTTCAGTTTTCGAAATGCGTTCCTTAATTAGAATGGTCGAGTGAGAGCAAAATCTCATGGTTAAGGAACATGACTTTATTCAAAACCACGAGAGTGTAAGATATTGTCTTTAAATTGTTATTTTCTGCTAAACATATTTTTAACATCAGTATAAATACTCATTTAACTCAAACAATCTTTTATATTTTTCAAATTTCTCCTTTCTCTTCCCCTCCAAACTCTCAAACATAATCTTAAATTACTTTTTTTTTTCATTTAAAAAATTAAAATAGTCATAAGATAAAATAAGATTAAGATTAAAATAACATTACATTATAAATACTCATTTTAAGATTAATATTAAATTGAAGATTAAGAGTACTAAGATTAAAATTAAAATACATTTATTTTCACTTCTAAAAATTTTAATTTTGTGCGGAAATTAGTGAAGGAAACCCTCACTATATGTGTGATGAGTTCGCTGATGGAAAACTGACTACACTATAAATTTTAATGAATGGACATTTTTTGTTATGGAAAATTTTAATGAAGGTACATTAGTAAAGAAATTTGTGACGAACTTAACTCATTGCAGGTTTGTTTGTATTTTTTGTTTGTAGGTTTGTTTGTAGTTTTTGTGAAATGTATTTTATCTTTTTAAAGAGACACAGTTAATAGAATGCACTTAGTTTGAAAATCCAATATATGAGACTAATAGAGAGTGTTTCTTTCTCTTTCTTTTGAATGCACATCACCAATTACGTGTGGCTTTGTCTATCCAATGTCGATATTAATGACTACAATGTTAGTTACTTATACTATAATTTAGTTTTTATACTTTTCCATTAACTTGTGAAACTCTATGAATATATGTTCTGTTTTAAATGATGAATTTAAATCAAGTTGTTGAAAATTGAAACCTATGTGGCATGACTTAATTGCCAAGGCCAAGGAACGATAATTAGATGTCATACAAACTTATGTATTTTGGAATCTTCACGAGCCTCTAACGTAAGACTAATCATTTTGTTATTTTGTATGTCAAACTAATGCGAATACATTTTAATGAATGTAGAGCTTTGGATAAAACTATTTCAAGAGTCGACATGGACTTGGCTACTGCAAGGGTTGTTTAAGAGTCTTTGCGAAAATGGTAAATCAGTAGCTTCAAATTACCTGAACAGAAATGGCGAGTTCGAGCTTCAAATTACCCAGCTTCTCGTTCTACTGATTCTGGAATCCGTGAGTTCGCTACGAGCTCATGGAAGTTGTTTGTTGTTTTGCTACAAGTGTGTTTGATTTGTTCTGTGTTGCTGTTGTTGTTTCAAATTGTTTGAATTGTGTCGAATATCAAATGACTTTGTGTTTGGACATTGATCGAAGGTGCATAATTATGTTGCAGGTTTGTGAATTGGTTTCTTCCCTTCTTATCTTCTCTTCCCTACCCAAATATTTTTCCTAAACCATTGAAATGATGTCTTATAAGTAGTTACTTGCTATTGCAGAATACTCCTGGTCAAATTAGGAACCACAAATCAGGAATTTCCACTGGTACAAAATCATCTAAAAATAGTGAACAATAACTTTTGCTGATGTTGCTGGTGTTGATGACGCTAAGGAGGAGCTAGAAGATATTGTGGTAAGTTGGAATCTCTTTAGCTCATTTTGAGCACTTCAAATATTTAATTGAATTTTGTCATACTGGTTTCACAACTCTTTCACCATACTAAGTAGGTCTCATCACAAGTGTTGTGAATTCAATGCCAATAACAAAGTATAGAACAAGGGAGGAATAAGGAACAAGGAAGAAGAAGAACACAAGAATTGGTTATAACTGCTATTCTTTACTTTCTCTTAGAAAACAAGATTACAAGTTTACAAGAATAACAAATAACCCTCTCACCCTATAATTAGGATTTGCTGTGATGCAATGATGAGAGACTAGTATGCTATTTATAATAAAACCTAACATACTAACTAATGGGCTTTTTCCACAAGACCCATTATACAAGCTAACTTAACAATCAAGCTAACTTAACAAATTAGGGTTTAAACACTAAAACCTAATTCGACAAGCATCCTTCGACAAATACATGCTAGAACCTTCTTCGAATACAGCAAGTACTTCGACCAACTAGAGTTCGATCCAAAATCCCACAAATCTCCACCTTGGACCTAACTCTACAGCATCAAGAGACACTAACTAGCTTTCTTCATGCAGCTTTATCAACTGCATACAGTGGAAAAACTTGCAACTTGGCAATGTTTTGGTGATCATATCAGCGGCATTGTGATCTGTCGAGACCTTCAGCACTTGGACTTCTCCACGCTCGATTACCCCTCTGACGAAATGCAGCCTCACATCTATGTGCTTGGTTCGCTCATGATAGGCTGAGTTCTTCGACAGGTGTATTGCACTTTGACTATCACATTTAACAGTGATACCTTGACCTTGAAGTTTCAGTTCCTTTGCAAAACCTTCAAGCCACAATGCTTCTTTCACAGCTTCAGTTAGGGCAATATATTCTGCTTCAGTAGTTGATAAGGCAACAACCTTTTGAAGAGTTGCTTTCCAACTAATTGCTGTACCAAACATAGTGAAAACATATCCAGAAATAGATTTTCTGGAATCCATACAGCCTGCATAATCAGAGTCAACATAGCCTTCGACAGCTGCTTTACTATCTTCACCCAAGGCTCCACCATAAATTAAGACTCTGTTCAGAGACCCATTTATGTACCTTAGAATCCACTTTAACGCTTGCCAGTGAGCCTTTCCAGGATTCGCCATGTACCTGCTTACAAGACTTACTGCATATGCTATGTCGGGTCTAGTACAGACCATAGCATACATCAAAGAACCAACTATATTAGCATATGGGATGCTGTTCATATATGTTCTTTCAACATCAGTACTGGGACATTGATCAATGCTCAGCTTGAATTGAGGGTTTGTTGGAGTCACAACAGGCTTTGAATTCGACATACCAAACTTGTCAAGAATCTTTCGTAGGTATGCCTCTTGAGATAAGCATAATTTCGACTGCTTTCTATCTCTTCGAATGTCAATTCCAAGAATCCTAGATGCAGCTCCCAGATCCTTCATGTCGAACTCCTTATTGAGTTCAGCCTTCACCCTCATTACATCTTCGACATTGTTGCTTGCTATCAGAATATCATCAACATAAAGCAACAAAATAACAAATGAATTTTCAGGTCGAAATCTGGAGTAAACACAGTGGTCGAACTGACTTCTAATGAAGCCTATGTGTTCCATGAACTTGTCGAATCTCTTATTCCACTGTCGAGGAGATTGTTTAAGTCCATATAAAGATTTCTTCAATTTGCACACATAATCTTCTTTCCCCTTTTCGACATACCCTTCAGGTTGCCTCATCAGGATCGTTTCGTCTAAGTCACCATACAAGAACGCAGTCTTCACATCCATTTGTTCCAGTTCAAGGTCGAACTGAGCCACCATGGCAAGCAACATTCGAATGGATCTGTGCTTCACAACAGGGGAAAATACATCATTGAAGTCGACACCTTCTTTCTGAGTGAAACCCCTTGCGACTAATCTTGCCTTGTACCTCTTCGACATTACTCCTTCAATTCCTTCCTTAACTTTGAAAATCCTCTTACAGCTGACTAACCTTGCCCCAACAGGTTTCTTGATTAGTTCCCAAGTGTGATTATCATGAAGAGATTTCATCTCATCATGCATGGCCTTTAGCCATTCAGTCTTCATTCGACTCCTCATAACTTCCTTATAATCTCTAGGTTCTTCGTCTAGAACTTCACTTGCAGAGATTAAGGCATAAGCTACAAGATCTGCATATCCAAGTCTCTGAGGTGGTTTTATGACTCTTCTTTGCCTATCTCTCGACAATAGGTAGTCATCAACAGTTTCCTCAACATCATCAGAATCTTCTGTTTCTTCTTCGACTTCATCTGGGATACGCATTTCAGCATCAACATGCTCCACCTCAACAGGAATCTCTACCTGTTCCAGCTCTTCGTCAACATCATCAGTTTTCTTGAAAGCCATTTCAGTTTCATTGAAAACTACATCTCGACTGGTGATACACCTCCTGTGACCTGGCTCTAGGCACCATAGCCTATAAGCTTTCACTCCTTCAGGGTATCCCATAAACATGCATTTCAGAGCTCTAGGTTCGACCTTGTCTTGCCTAATGTGAGCATAGGCTACACAGCCAAATACTCTTAGTTTGTCGAGATCTGGTGGATGTCCCGACCAAACTTCTTCAGGTGTCTTCATATCTAACGCTGTCGAAGGACATCTGTTTATCAGATATGCTGCTGTCGAAACAGCCTCAGCCCAAAACACCTTCTTTAATCCCGCACTAGTCAACATGCATCTAACTCTCTCCAAAATAGTTCGATTAAACCTTTCAGCCAAACCATTTTGTTGTGGAGTACCTGCGGTAGTTCTGTGCCTTGCAATACCAGAGGCAACACAAAAACTGTCGAACGCCTCATTGCAAAACTCAAGGCCATTGTCGGTTCTCAACCTCTTTACCTTTCTGCCAGTTTGATTTTCGACAAGAGTCTTCCAACTTTTGAAATTCTCAAAAGTTTCATCCTTAGTCTTCTGGATGAATACCCATAACTTTCTGGAATAGTCATCTACTATGGATAGAAAATACTTTGCTCCTGAATGTGATGGACACCTTGCAGGCCCCCAAAGATCAGCATGGATGTAATCAAGGGATCCATGTGTTCTTTGTTTGCCTTTGTTGAACTTCATTCTACAGGACTTTCCAAGTACACAGGGTTCACAAAACTTCAGCTTTTCGACTTTATCTCCACCAAGCAGATTTTGTTTCCCTAATTCGACCAGACCCCTTTCACTGACATGGCCCAATCTCATGTGCCAAATTTCTGTTTTCGACAAAGGTTTCGTGGATGCAACATTTGTCGAACCACTTACAACTTCAGCCTCAAGGGTATACAAGCCTTGTTTCTTCACGCCTCTCAAGACTTCCTTCGACCCTTTCATGACTCTCAGGATACTTTTCTCTCCTTGAAAAACATATCCTTTCTTGTCGAATTCACCAAGAGAAATCAAATTTCTCTTCAAATCAGGTACATACCTGACTTCAGTCAACAATCTTATTGACTCATCATGGAGCTTGAATCTCACAGATCCAACGCCGGCAATCTTGCAAGCTTTGTTGTTTCCCAGCAATACCGATCCACCATCTTGATCACATAATTCCTCGAACAAGTCTCTGTTTGGAGTCATGTGCCAAGTGCATCCAGAATCCATAATCCATTCCTTCGATGAGTTTTTGCTTGAAACCACAAGAACATCAGATGATTCGAAATCATCTTGGACAATAGCTGCATTGCCATTATCCTTACCTCCATGATCTTTCAGGCGTTCAGGGCACACCTTTCTTGTGTGACCTACTTTCTTACAGTGATAGCATCTAATACCAGATGTGTCACCACTATAAGACTTCGACTGATTTTTACCTTTCTTCTTGTCGAATTTTCCTTTAACAGCCAAACCTTCACCAACCGTCGAAGGTTTATGCTCCTTACGTTCGTTCAAATCCTTAGAGTACAAAGCTGATTGAACTTCTTCAAAGGTCAGGGACTCTCTTCCATACAAGAGGGTTTCTTTGAAGTGAGCATGTGATCTGGGCAAAGCGCACAATAATAACAGCGCTTGATCTTCATCATCAATCTTTACATCAATGTTTTCAAGATCAAGAATCAGCTTGTTGAACATATCCAACTGCTCAGCCAACACTTTGTCTTCAATCATCTTGAACGAATACAAAGCTTGCTTCAGGTAGAGTCGATTTACCAGAGATTTGGTCATATACAAACTTTCAAGTTTCACCCATAACCCTGATGCCGTCGTCTCCTTTGATACCTGTCGAAGAACCTTATCACCAAGGCTCAACAAAATTGCGCTGTGTGCTTTCTCGATCATGGCCGTCTTCTCTCTTTCTGTTAACGCAGCGTCCATCGCCGTTGCTCCCTTCAACGCTTCCAAACAACCCTGCTGAACTAGTAGGGCTTTCATCTTCAAGCGCCATAGACCGAAATCATTCACTCCGGTGAACTTTTCAATCTCATACTTTGTTGAAGGCATCTTCTCCACGCTCACCGCACCAATTTGTTGTGAATTCAATGCCAATAACAAAGTATAGAACAAGGGAGGAATAAGGAACAAGGAAGAAGAAGAACACAAGAATTGGTTATAACTGCTATTCTTTACTTTCTCTTAGAAAACAAGATTACAAGTTTACAAGAATAACAAATAACCCTCTCACCCTATAATTAGGATTTGCTGTGATGCAATGATGAGAGACTAGTATGCTATT
Source organism: Vicia faba (assembly GCA_948472305.1). Taxonomy (NCBI): domain Eukaryota; kingdom Viridiplantae; phylum Streptophyta; class Magnoliopsida; order Fabales; family Fabaceae; genus Vicia; species Vicia faba. The sequence continues at coordinate 965,012,089 of OX451740.1, forward strand.
TATAATAAAACCTAACATACTAACTAATGGGCTTTTTCCACAAGGCCCATTATACAAGCTAACTTAACAATCAAGCTAACTTAACAAATTAGGGTTTAAACACTAAAACCTAATTCGACAAGCATCCTTCGACAAATACATGCTAGAACCTTCTTCGAATACAGCAAGTACTTCGACCAACTAGAGTTCGATCCAAAATCCCACAACAAGTAACCACTATTTATTTTTAACAGCATAAATTTCAAAAACACATGATATACAATCTAAAGCTAATGTTTTATAGGCACTGACTTTGTATGTGACTCATATCTTGGATAGACAGCACATTCCATGGATATTGTGAGGTATATTTAATTTAAGTGATGAAATCTGCAAGAGGTTAGCTGATATGTTTCATTGCAGTTTACAAATTATTTTTTCGGGTCAAAATCACAAACATTATTTATCAGTCTTCATGTTGTAGTAAGTTACCATTGCCGCACTGAATGAGAAAGTCGTTGCTTCTATTCGATTACCTTATTACAAACTCGACAAGGGTCTTTTGCTAAAGTATCCCTACTTTCGAGGGACATGAACATTTATTTGAAGGCAACAAAGAGAGGTTACCCTAGAGGTATGAGTGTGAAAAGTATATTCAGTTCAGTTATATTTATCTTGAGATTAGGATTTTCTATGGATTGATTTTAGTTTTGTCATGCAAACCCTAGTTACTAGCAATATAAAATATAACAGGAAAAGTAAAGTGCGGAATGTAAAGGCCTAAGCTATTACAGGATTTTGGGGATGTTACATAAGTAGGAAAATGCAGGAAATAAAACCCTAAAACTATTACATCCTGGGAGCAGATACATAATAGAAAAAAAATACGAGAAAATAAATCTAAGCTATTACAATTAAAGAGTGCAACCTATACACTTTTCTAAGAAAATAAATAGCAAAAAAAAAAAAGAAAATATTTAGAAAAATGTTTGAATGTTATAAAACCTAAGTTTGTATTTTTGTATTTTTATAGAAAATAATTTAAATGATAATAGTAATTAAAACTTAAATTTTAATTGATTTTAATATTTAAGAAAATATTAATTAGCCTAATTAATTAGTGAATAAAAAATATGTCAAACATTGATTATTGATTAAAAGAGTCCTAATTCTAACTAATTTTAATATTAAGAAAAATGTTAATTAATTTAATTAATTAGTAAAATAAAAAAATTATCAAAAAGATTAATTACTCATTAAAAACCTTAATCCTAATTTAAAAAGAATTAAAGTTTGTTAATGATTAATTAGAAAATAATTATGAAAATAAGAAGAAATTAAGGTTAGTGAAAAAATGGAGAAAAAAAAAGAATGTCTGGGGTGGATGTTGAACCCACGCCCTTCCTTTCACCAGTCAATGATCTTACCACCATGCCACCTGTTGTTACTTGTCAAACATATAAACAACAATATATATAAAAGAAGATTAAATCAGAAAATCAGATATATTTATCTTGAGATTAAGATTTTCTATCAATTGATTTTAGTCTTGCCATACAAACCCTAGTTACTAGCAATATAAAATATAGCAGGAAAAGTAAAGTGCGGAATGTAAAGACCCAAGCTATTACAGAGCTTTGGGGCAGTTACATAAGTAGAAAAATGCGGGAAATAAAACCTTAAAACTATTACGTCTTGGAAGCAGATACATAATAGAGAAAAAGTGCGAGAAAATAAATCTAAGCTATTACAATTAAAGAGTGCAACCTATACACTTTTCTAAGAAAATAAATAGCAAAAGGAAATAAGAAAATATTTAGAAAAATGTTTGAATGTTATAAAACCTAAGTTTGTATTTTTGTATTTTTATAGAAAATAATTTAAATGATAATAGTAATTAAAATCTAAATCCTAATAGATTTTAATATTTAAGAAAATATTAATTAGCCTAATTAATTAGTGAATAAAAATCATGTCAAAAATTGACTATTGATTAAAAGAATCCTAATTCTAATTAATTTTAATATTAAGAAAAATGTTAATTAATTTAATCAATTAGTAAAATAAAAAAATTGTCAAAAAGACTAATTACTCATTAGAAACCCTAATCCTAATTTTAAAAAAAATTAAAGTTTGTTAATGATTAATTAGAAAATAGTTAAGAAAATAAGAAGAAATTAGGGTTAGTGAAAAAATGGAAGAAAAAAAAAAGAATGTCTGGGGTGGGTGTTAAATCCACGCCCTTCCTTTCACCAGTCAATGATCTTACCACCACGCCATCTGTTATTCCTTGTCTAATATATGAACAACAATTTATATAAAAGAAGATTAAATCAGAAAATTAGAGATTAAATGATATTGAACACGCGCTGGTGGTTGGGTCCTGATATTTGAACTGACCAATGAGATGGTGACACACCTAGGTCAAAGATTCAACTGGCCGGTGAACCATCGTAGATGGAGGTTACAATCATCTTCTCCAATGGTTCTAAACATTGAAACCTGGGAAATCAACATCAAATAAAAAACAAAGTGCCCAAATTGGCTAATTAAGAGGCTGCGAGTTCAGTGGTGTGATTAGTTTCATTTAAAACAACCTGCAACTATAGATTCACATCTTTGAGAGCTTCGTGCCCTAACAATGGTGAAATTTGATTCCTGCGCTATACTTCACAAGTAATGGATCAAAAACTGTTCTAAACCTCATCATAACATGTATGTATGCACCAAATCATTCAACAATGCATGAATTAAGAGTTTGCGATTGATAAAGTTACCAAAACCGATGAAGTTGAGGGAGAGAGCTCTGGCGTGATTCAAGCTTGAGTAGTGATATGGATCAACTCCTGGAGTCTCCAGGAAGGTGAATTGATGCTCAAAATTGATTGAGAACGGCTGGAGATAAGGGTTTGTGTTTTCCTTAGCTCTTGAGAATTTGGAGATTTTTTAGGGTTCTTCTTGAGGCAATTTTGTGATCCCTGATGGTCTGAATGTGTTCTCTATTTATAGGTCATGAATTAGGTCAGCAAACATGAATCAAATTTTTGTATTTCAAGATAAAATATTTGATTCGATTTTTTTTGCATGGAACCATATCTTATTGAGCTCAATCTTGTGCCAAATCCAATCTTCATGATCCCTCACGGTTTTTTTAGAATGATTATATGATATTGGACTCATGATTTGATTCAAAATAGACCCCCACACCTTGTATCATTTATTTGATATTTTATTTGATTTATTTTTCTTTTAAATGAATAAAAATCAAAATAAAAAGAAATAAAAACCATAAAAATAAATGAATGGATTTAGGAGTCTATCATGAGGTCAAGAACATGTTTGGACCTTAAAAGATAAGCCCATTAGCCCAAAAATTTAAATTTGCTCCATTTGGACTTCATGCAATTCCTTAAAATTGCTTAACTTGCACCAATCATAACTCACTCAATTTTTGTCATATGAAGGCGATCTTTGACTTTTTGGAAAGCTCAAGATGTCCCATACACTCTTCATGTTGGTTATTTGTCCATTTAAAGACTTTATCTTGATGTAAGTTGCTTTGAAAAAAAGTGTATTTTTGTTGACTTTTAAAATGACCTATAATATTTTGGCCTATATCTCTCAAATGAAGCATTTTTGGGCTTGAGCTTAAAGAGACAAAGTTGTAGAGAATTGAATTTTCTTCAAAATGAGTTTTGGTTGAGAAAAATCTGATGAAGTATGTGAAAGTTGTGCTTGGCCAAAGTTACATTCATTGAAAGTTTAAGTTTTGTTGAATAAAATTTTGACAGCATAGTTGAAATAACTTGGTGCAAAGTTACAAAATTTTGATAGCATACTTGAATAAAATTTTGAAATCAAAGTTACAAAAGCACACTTGGTGCATATGTCTATTACATCATTACCAAAAGGAACACTTGGTGCATATGTCTATTATAACATTACCAAAAGGCACACTTGGTGCATATGTCTATTACAATATTACCAAAAGGACACATGGTGCATATGTCAAACACAATAATAATAAAAGCAAATAAAAGGAAAACTTGGTGCATATGTCAAACACAATAATAATACAAGTAAATAAAAGGCACACTTGGTGCATATGTCAAACCCTTAGGTCTATTAAAGATAACATAAAACTTAGTCTCTAATTTTTTTGGTCCCCCATGTCTTTATAAACCTTGTTTTCACTCCTAGTTTAGAGTCTTTTGAACCCGACTTCTCTCCAACTTCTGTTATGGTGATTGAATGCTCACTAGATCCTGGGCCTGTAATTGGTTTCTTAAACCAACTCAACTTGATCCTTTCACTTTGACTTAATTTGGTAACTGGCTTCTTTTCTTTATGTTTCTTTGAGTTAGCCACATCAGATACAGTCTGAGAATCATTTGGAACATCAGTTGGAATAGAATTCTCCCCAGCACTCTGATCTGCATTATGTACATCAGTTGGAACAGACTTCTCCCCACCAGTTGGATCTGCATTCTGTACATTAGTTGGAATAGATTTCTCCCTAGCATTTTGATCTGCACTATGCATCAGTTGGAACTGTACTCTCAGCTTCACCAGAATTTTTAAATTTCCTCTGCACGTTTAATAATATGTTAGATTAGTCCCAAAAAAGTTTGTACAACAAAATGAATTTTGAGAAGCAGTTATACCTTTCTTTTCAGGGCATTTGGATCTTGTTTCAATGACTTGCAAGTCAATGCATTGTGACCAAAGTTGTCACATTTTGTGCACTTATATGCAACCCCATGTCTTCTTATTCTTGCACCTTCCTCTCAAACTTCTCTTATCCTTACCTTCCTAGGCCTTCCTAGACCTCTCTTGTATGATGGTGGTAAAACTTGTTCCATTTCTACTTCTTGCCACATATCCTGACCATTGATAGGGCTTATTTAAAATTCATAACTAAGTGCAGATTTTTCTCTGGTGTAACACTCATTAACAAAGTCATCGAGGTTTTGCTTCCTATAACTCAAAGCCGCCACAACATGCCTACAAGGTATTCCCACTAACTCCCAGAAGTTGCAACTACATGACCTTTTAGCTATGTCAACTATAAACTCTTGGTGGTTGTAAGTATGGGTGACTTGGAATTGCTCAGCTATGGACCATGTTGGCAGCCAATGTCCACTGTTGTATACTTCATTACCTAACCTTCTCCTGGGTATATGCATCATTTTATGTTGCCATTTTTCTAGTTTGGTGGCATATGTAGACAACCTATTCATAAGGTATTTCCTTATCCACTCACACATAGTCAGTATGGGTTTATCCCTAGCAGCTAGTATTGTAGCATTAAAAGATTCAGATATGTTATTCATCAAAACATCGCATTTAGGGTAAAAAGTGAAGACTTGCTTACACCAACTCTTAGTAGGGACTTCCATCAACTAATTCCAAGCATTTTGATCCACTTTCTTCAATTAACTCATCTTCTGGGACCATGCTTGCTGGTATGTAGCTTTAGCAGCCCCCATCATCAAATTCCTTATGAGGGATCCACCACCATTTTTTTTTTAAAATTCGCATATAAATGTTTGAGACACAGTCTGTGTTATATCCTGTCAAACATCTCATCAAAGACAACAACTAGTCCCTAAAGCAGAAACATTATGACATTCAATACAGAACCAACAAGTTAATAACAGTTAATTAATACACTACTAACAGTTAAGGATACACATACCTTCTGTTGATCAGAGATGAATACATATCTTCTCTGTTGACCAATGTCTTCCATCAATAGTTGTATGAACCACCTCCAACTCTCCTTAGTTTCTGTCTCAACCACTCCAAATGCCAATGGAAAGTTTTGATCATTAGCATCTTTCCGCACAACAATTAGTAGTTGTCCACCATACTTTGTCTTCAAATGAAATCCATCAACCCCCACGTATGGTCTGCAACCATTGATAAATCCTTTCTTGCAACCATCAAAATAAAAATAAAAGGATCCAAACCTAGGTTGTATAGAAGGAGTAGGTCTTTCGACATTGATCTTGACAGTTTTACCATGATTCACTCTTGTTAATTCAGTAGCATACCTCCATATGGATGCATATTGATTATCTGTATCACCTTCAATTATCTTCTTATCAATTAACTTGGCCTTCCATGCTTTTGCAACAGTAATCCCTACAGAATTTTTTTGCCTTATAACTTGCATTATGTCTCTTATCCTAACATTATCAGAACTTTGTAGCCTCTTTACCACATGCTTAGCCACCCACCTAGAGTTTGCAGATCTGTTTTCCAAAACCCTAGCACATGTGTGGGTATTCACAAGTGTTTTTATTGCAAAAGTGTGTTTGTGGGCCACTTTGGAGCATAAGACCAAAAAGCCACATTTAGCCTTACATTGTACTCTAACCCTATAGATTTCATTTTTAACAAAGGTAATTTCCCTCCCATTGAGGACTGACCACTCACGAATAGCCTCCCTAAATTCCACAAGTGAATTAAATTCCATACCCATCTTAAACTTATAGTCCTTATTGAGTTGATTTTTTCTAAACCTTTCATACTTGGGCCTTTCATCATCACAAGAATCATCTGGGTCATCACTATTCAACTCATCACTAAGGTATTCATCCTCATCCTTGGTCTTCTTGGGCCTACCAAAAAGCCCACTAAGACTTACATCTTCATTCAATGGCAATGTAACACCGATTCCTTCAAATCCATCAAGAAGAGCAGTAGCTCTTTCATCTTCACTGTCATCTAAACCTTCAACCATCTCCTCTTCCAACCCATCCATTTCATTCACCTTATTGACACATTTAGGTTCCGTATCATCAGCATCCAATCCTCCTTGAGAATGTTCCATAAATAAATGTCCAACGATATTCATTGCACTAAAGAATGATGCAAAATTGTATGCATCATCATCCTTTTTTATCAAAAACATATCCTTCTTGAATCTCTAAAACTTTCGTCCATAAACGAAAAGTCCCCTTCTTATACCCCCGCCCACGTACCAACTTCACAATATGATTCATCGTCCACATAGTAACTTCAAGGCCATTTACAGTAGAATCAACCCCCCTTTGTAAATAATTTCAGTTGTATTAACCCTAATAAATTCACCCCCATGGTGAAAAGTAACAGTAAAAGGTTAGAAATCCTGTGAATGCATCAAACTCAGTTGTCATAAAATTTCCACCGTATTACACTTTAATTGTATTGAAGTTTCAAAATCAACATACCTTAGACATTGCAAGCTTCATCTTCGTCTTCTTCGTCAACTGATGCCTTGTATTGCTTCGTCCTACTTCGTCGCCTACGGAATCGTCGTCTTTACAACTCTTTCTTCTTCACATAAACCCTAATTTGGCAAGGGGGTATTACGAATAGGAAAAAAATTACAAACTCGTTTGTCTGATGCTTGAATGAAAATGCCATTTGGCTAAATTGGAAATAGGACGTGGCAAATATTTCAACTTGTCACTCAAGATTTCATGACACCTGGCCAGTGGGGGGTGATCTGATGGAATATACATAACACAAGGGGGGAATTAAAAAAAAACTTCACGAGGGGCTAAAACCTGAATACGCTAATATTGCAGGGTGTGTTTTTATATTTAACCCAAGATTCAATAAAAAGAAGCTCTGATGAATTCAAGGTCTCAATTGGTTATATTGGTATCAAGAGTCAAGACTCTCAAGAGCTCAATATATGATCTATTGGAACCAGATAGAGTTTTACTCAAATGGTTCAGAGTCAGGATATTTGAGCTTCATCAAGTTATTGACTCAGGGGGACTTTTCATAAAAAGGATAAGTGTTCTTACTCTTTTTATTTTAACTTTTTTTGATTATATGGAAAAAATTGTGTCATCAAAATACATAGTTTTGTCATCATCAAAAAGGGGGAGATTGTAAGAACAATATTTGGTTCTTCAATATTATCTCTGAGTTTTGATGATAACAAATGAGTATGTTTATATGAAATTTTTTGATACTATAATGTTGGTTATTGTTGAGTACTTAACAAATAGGTTTTGCTTCTGATGAATGGCGTGGCTAAGACATTAGAAGAGAATTAGTTTCATTTATGTGCTACACAAGTTCTGTTGAACAGTAGCAAAATATTCAGAAGGCTATGAACTGTTATCTCTGATATGAAGACACACATTCTAATAAAATCAGTAAGAAGATCTAAAGACTCAAAGGTTAACTTAAAGTCCATATGATAAAGACTCAAGTTTCTTAAGACAACCTGTTCCAAAGAAATAAAGTTAGGAGATCTGAAGACAAAGTTTCTACTGAAGTCCAGATGCTAAAAACTTAGTTTCTAAAAAGACAACCTGTTTCAAGAAGACAAAGTTAAAAGATCTGAAGACAAAGTTTCTACTGAAGTCTAGATGATGAAGACTTGTGTTTCTAATAACAAGGTTCTTAAAAGGATTCTTAAAGAACCAAGTGCTAAAGATTCTAAAGATTCACTTCTTAAGACTCTAAAGACTTGAAGCTCTTCTGATCCAAGATTCTCTACAACAGGTTCTCAAGACCAAGTGCTGAAGACTCTAAAGACGTAGCTCTTAAGACTATGAAGACTTGAAGCTCTTCTAATCTAAGGTTCTCTACAACAGGTTCTAACGATCAAGTGTCAAAGACTCTGAAGATGCAGTTCTGAAGACTCTTAATACTTGAAGTTCTGAAGACCTTATGTTATATTACGGCTTCTAAACTCATGCTTGCAGAAGCCTCTGAAGTTTAGAAGGAAAGAATATAACATTAACATGGTACAATAGTACAAAAAAAGCCTTATTTCACTACTTCCTCATTAGCTTGAATTGTAGAAGAGAAAATGGCATAGCAATACTATTTATAATAACTCTTTTTCAAATAGCCAACGACTCTATTTTGCTTGGTTATATAAGAAAAGTATCAAATTTTTATAATTTTGTTAGCGTTCAAATGTTCAAATGAAAGTTGTAATCGTTGGAAAGCCATGGAAGCGGATGTTGTTGGAGCTGTTACGCCGAACATGCTGAAGTTAACCAAAAAGAAATAAAGAAAATAAAGACAAGAAGACTACAATATACTGCACTTAAACTTAGATCATATTCATCTTTGTAGAATCATGTAAACACAAGATTTGTTGCTCATATTGTGTTATATCTGTAGTTTTTCATGTGAATTATTTGTACACAAGAGTTGTTTCTCATAATTGCGTCAATCAATAAAGACTTAATCATTTTTATAATATGCTTAGAAAGAAGCAATCATGTAAACACAAACATTATCAGCTGAATGTTGATGGTTACTTGAGAGACTCGGTTGAGTCGGGATTCTCAAGAAGACTTTGGTTGCAGTCATCGTAGATGAAATCCTGTTAAGAAAGACCAGGTTGGTCAGATTTCTTAAGGGGTCCTTGATTGTTATATCTCATGGAGATCACTGAACGTATAATTGTATTATTCCTTGAGAGCCTGGATTTAGTCAGGATTCTCAAGAAGTCATGGGCCACGGTCTTTGTAGAATTGGCAATAAGGATCAGTTGAACTTGTTGGGGTTGTCAACAAGGTTGATCGAACATATTATTGTCATTTGTAATCAAATTTGGTAATAGTGGATTAAGTGCTTGAGTTCAAGGCGAAATCACCTTGGTAGGGTGGACTGGACTAGCTTGAGGGTTTCTCAAGTGAACTATGATATATCATGTGTTCCTTACTTCTTCTTATGCTTAATTGTTTATGCTTCTACAACACATTCAAAAGAATCACTGAACACAACAATGTTAAGAACTGAAAGATCGTTAAGAAAGGAAACCCTAATTTACCCCCCCCCCCCTTTATTGCATTTTCTTCACGCCTTCAATTGGTATCAGAACCCGGTTCTGTTATTGATGGATATTAAACACATAACAGTGTCAGATAAAGATCCAAATGCTGTATGAAGAAATACTCTGGGTGATAGTTGTTACACCTTCAATTACAGTCTCATATCAGAAGATGATGATTGAGTACTGAATTATAACCAAATTTATTACTTTCAGCAAGTCTTTGATTCTTTGAAAATTAAAGATGTCAACAACAAAATCTTCTCTTTTGGAGATAACCTCTTCAGAACCCAAGAAGAAGATACCAGAAGCCATATCATCAGAAGTTCCCAATTCAGATGCAGTTATTGCTCCTTCTGATCTGTCAAGACGAAAAGCAGAATCATAATCTCTCCTTCTGAAGAACTGATTATGGGAGATAAAGAATCTCTTATCAGAACCAGGTAAGATTTCAAACCTCTTGAAGGAATGCTTCTGGGTTTGGCGTCCTTGATTGAGAAAACTTCTTCTGATGAAGCTCTTCTAGACAAAGACTGAATTCTAGAAATAAAAGAAGATTGAATAACCCGTTGACAAGATAGATTCATCAGATAAGAAGTGATATTTGTTGAATGCTTTTGTTAAAAATTCACGATTAGATGAACAATGTATTTTCTCAAAGATCAAATAATCAGAAAACAAGAAATTTTGCTTGCTGAAGATTAATTCTTTGTGAGTATTAGATGTTTTCAAGAAACATATCAGTCCACCTTTGACTTTCTTATAAAAATCTCATTAGGAATTTCTTCAAGTGAAAAAGAAAGATGTTGTATTCTGATTTTGATACATAGGAACTTCATGATGAAGTCTGCAGAAAAATGTCAGAAATCTTGAACAGAGAAATTCAAATCTCTAAGAAATAATTTCTCCAAGTCAGAACATCTGAAGCCTAACTAATCAAGCAGGTAGAAGATCTAATGTAGAAATAATGAATATTGTTTCCTTTGGAAAGCTTTGTAGAAAACTGAAAACTGCTTAGGAAAGAAATCTTATTGATTCATCAGGAATTAAAAGAATTCTTGATATATGAATTCTTGAATGGAAAATGCTTTAAAAGATGCAAATACGAAATCCATTCACTCTGAAGCGAATATGCTGACAAGCATTAATAGACTAACTCTAAACAAGTTAGCTCGGCATTGCTAGAACGAGATTGTCAGTCAAAAATCGTCAAAGTTTGTGATATTTGTATTAAACAGATTATGCAATTTGTTCAAGGAATCAAAAATTCAAAAGACGCTAGGAAATGTTAGTTATTTATCTCAAGCACATAGCTTCTCAAAAGTTCACGAAATATTGACCATCTGAAAATTAAGCTTCTGTTCAAAGGAAGCTTGACAAATAGATGGATGTTCTGATAAAAAAAATTAGAATATCTATGCTCTGAGGATTACTCTCAAGAAGTCAGAGGAGTGATTCTAAAGATTAGAGATTAGAGTTCAGAAGAAACGTATACTCCTGAAAATCAGACAACATAGAACCTCTAAAGATGTAAGAGGAACTAGTAAGTACAAGTTCAAAACCTCTGATAGATCACTATGAAGAAAGCAGATGCATAGACAAAGAAAATTCATAAGTCAACGAAAGACATATGGAAGAAGTGAATCCACTTCTAATCATAAGAAAGCTTATGAAAAAGAAGTCACATGCTTTGAATGCAAGAAGATTGGACATTACAAAAATGAATGCCATAAGCTCAAAAGGGATAAGAAACCTAAGAAAGCATACAATGCTAAGAAAGGTCTGTGATACGGTGGCAGAACCGACTGTTAATACTAGTTTATGTTTTGCGTTTTTTGTTTGCAAAATATCGCGGTAAGGTAAAAAGTACAGAAAAAAAATCCTTTTTCGAGATTTTGAGTACGGGGGGTAGATTATAGAAAGGGAAGGTGTTAGCACCCTTTCTATCTGTGGTTTTCCACGGGCTCTTAGGTACTTGCTCATTTTTAAATTGCTTGTGTTTGTGTTCTTGCTTTGAAAATGTTTTACTTCGTGATAACCCTTGTATCAGTCCTCAAGAGTCTGACGAAGTTGTCTTGAAAATTTGTTTTAAAAAGTGTAAGTGTGAAAAGTTTTGATTTGAGAAAGTACCTACTAGCATCTACCTACTAAAAAAAAGACTGTTTCTATTCTTGTTTCCCTTAGACAGCGCTATCCCACTATTAAGGAGTAGGTAGCACCGTCGTTGGAGTTGTAAGAGTCAATTCGAAAGGGACGTATGGTCACTAAAGAAATATTAGGACACCTTAATAGTAACCCTAGAGTCTTAAGATCTTTCCGAGGCAACATTTTCGAGGCAACATTTGAACATGACAATTTGATCTTTTAGACTGGAGGGCAACCACTAAGACACCCTATACTTAATGATCGTTTACCGAAGGCAACCGAAGTGAGAGTATACCCTAAGAGTGATATGTGCGAGTGATTTGTTTCAATTATTTATCTTTGCACATTAAGTTTTCTAACCGTATTAATTTGTCATGCATTCTTGTCATACAATCCTATTAGCATACATCTAGACAGTTAAATATTTGCGGGAGTTAAAAAATGTGAGAAAGTAAATCTACGCTATTACAAGGTTTCGGGGAGGGAGATTAATTACATAACCCAGGGAAAAAACGATAAGTAAAAGCCCTAAATTAAACTATTACAAACCAGTGAGCAGTTACAACAATATTGGCAAAAATAATAAACGCGCGATGAATCCAATACGAAACGACTATGGTTTTGACCATTGACTAAACCTATTTGCGATTGATTAAAAAAAAGATGTTTTATCATGTTTTTTTTATTTAAGAAAATAAAGAAACAATTAAATTAAAAAGAAAATCCTAATTCTAATTAATTTTAAATTAAGAAAAATAAATTAATTTATTCTAAAAAACCTATTTTTGTATTTTTTATTTATTTGAGAAAAAAATAAAAGAATTAAGTCAAGAGTTTAACCTAATTTACTAATTAGTTTTAATTATATATAAAAAAAGTTAAAATTGCCCTAGGTTAGACTAAATTAAATTAAATTAACAAAATTAATTTTGATAAAAAAAAGTCTAATTCTAATTTTTTATGAAGTTTTGATTTTATGATTTTTATAAAAAAAAGAATGATTCATTTGTTAATTAAGATGATAAAAAGAAAAATCAAAAGAAATTAAAAAAGAAATAAGAAAAAGAGTGAATGGGTCTGGTTGCCATGCTGAAAAAGGGGGGTATGTTGTTGAAATTATGGGCCCAAACAAATCCAAGCCCTTTTGACTTCGCTTGATCTAGTGCGTACGTTGACCTGGGGTGTATGGTGATCCTCCTGCTACCTGAGCGTTGGATCCAACTAGCTGATGAATCTGATGGTGGAACTCAAGAGTGCATGGTATGCGTATGCTACTGTATTGCATGGGATCCACCTGAAATAAGCAAGAAAATAATAAAATGCACACGCCTGTGATCGAACCCAGGACGTGTGCATCAAAGGCCTTCTCCCCAACCATCTGAGCTAGCGTGATAACTTGTAAGTAAAATAAAAACAGAACATAATATGCAAAATAAGCTAGTGGAGCCAGTCCAGCGCGTGAAATTCAAATGAGCGAATCACACGTTACCATGCCAACTTCTTCTTCCTCTCTCTGTCGCTTTAGCAAATCAGGCTTTTACATGCATACGTTTGCTGTAGGTATAACCTTGTCCATCTCCAAAATTGCATATGCTCCAGATAAATGACCATGGCTGGTACCAATCAACTCGTATCATCCTCACGAGCATCATGGTACCAGAATTAACGTCCAATTTTGCCTGCATTGAAAAATCCTAAACAAGAACATAAAACCCTAACCATGGAAATGTCACGTACAATCATCAAAAATGCAATTAAATGGAACGATTAGCTTGCAAACACGATGATAAACATGAGTATGGCAATTAAAAGCGCTAAAGATACATGAATTAGTGAAATAAGAATCAAATTTTTGGACAAACCGTGGGAGGCGTGGAGTACGATTCTGGGCGTTTCAAGACCTGAGAGTGATTGGAATCACTTCCTGGGATGTCTGAGAAGGGATTGGTGCTCTTGAAATGCTTTAAAACTCCTTGTAGGTTGAAAACCGATTCCCATTTTTTCTTGAAATTTTCAGTTTTCTTTAGGTGTTTTCACGACTGCTTAATCTCTTCTTTTGCCTTGGCTATGTTCTGTATATGTAATGGACTGCATTAGGTCAACAAAAACGAGCTAAATCTTTGTCCATTATGAAGATTTGATTTGGTCTTTATCCTTGTATGATATCTTTCTATATCAAGCCAAATCATACCAATTTTGGTTCAATTTGTTTTGCATGTTTTGGATATGATTTGTCAGCATAATTGGATTTGATTCCACCCAAAATCTGATCACAAAACAAATCTTTGGTATTTTTTGCTAATTATTTGATTTAATTTGACTTTTAAATCATATTGATCAAAATAAAATAAATAAATAAACCAAAAGATGTGTGGGTGCTGATTTGGATTGTAGACCATGTCATAAGCAATATTCAATCATGAAAAACTAGGCCCATTTGACAAAAACTGTATTTTTGAGCACATTTGGCTTTTGGCAATTTTGCAAAAATGGTCAACTTGGCCAATGCATAAATATCTCAATTTTGACCCTAGATAAGTGTTCTTGGACTTTTTAGAAATCTTAGGATGTCCTCTAAGCAACCCTTTTGGTCTTATCTCAATTGAGTCTTCCATGTTCATGTATGAAGCTTTGACCCAAAATGTGTTTTTGTTGACTTTCTAAAATGACCTATAATGTCAAAATTCATATATTTTTGTGAGTGCATATTCTGAACTTGGGAGATGAAGATGAATTGTAGGGAATTTCATCCTATTCAAAATGAGCTTTGGATGGGTCATTTCTGATAAAATATGAGAAAGTTATGCTTAGTCAAAGTTGAGTTGAATTTGCCTATAAAACCCTAATTTAACAACTTTTGGGTTTTGATGAATTGTGAGCAATACTTGGGGAATCATGATCAACCCTTGATAAAATGATGAATAATACTTCAAAATGAGGATTTTTACAAAAAATCTTGAATTTTGACTGTATGTGGGCCACAATTGACTTTTGACCTATCATAGTTGATTTTCAGGCATTTGAGCAATTGACTGAGCAAACTTCTTCTGCAAGGTTTGAAACTTGACATGGATGATCTTGATAACATATTAGGACAATGGAAGGCATTTTGGATCCTTTTGACTCAAGCATCTTGATGAAAAATGAAACCCTAATTTGAGGTAGACTGCCTTAGGAGAGAGTTTGTCTGGTCAACTCTTGAACTTCCTTGAGCAATTTGGGGACCTCACTTGCCATGTGTTGAGAAATATGGGAGGGAAAATTTTAGGGTACAACAGCTGCCCCTGTTCAATCTTCTTAAACCTGAGGATGTAGATTGGCTCGTCTGCCTTTCGTGATCTGAAGGTGGAAGATGATTGGACACTAGACTGCCCAGAAATTTGCACTCGCATGAAGTGATACTTGATTTGTGATATCGGGAATGGGCTTATAGATGCCATTTGGAGGTAGCTAGAGATTTGTCGGAAATGGACTTAAAGATGCCATCCGAAGAAGTGTCGATCGCATAAGAGATTCCTTCGCGAGAACCCGTATACCTGTTGTTGAGGAGGACTTCGCTGGGGAATGCTGGTCTCTGTCTTGAGAGAAATAGAGTTTTAGGAGCTTCAGTTGTCCGTTACTCTACTGGAGAATAATTATGGTTTGGGAAGCGGAAGTGAACTGCGTATCTGGTCGGGGTATATGCTGCACCGTGACTTTCTGGGGAAATGTGAAATCAATTGCGTTTGATCAGGTCCCGGTCTTATAGTGTTGTGGACTGTTGCCTGAGGATAAGAGAGGAAAAACCCGGATAGTAAGGTTATGAGAAGGAACCTGGATAGTAGGGTTACTTCGATATGAAAGCCTGAATAGTAGGACTGTGAGAAGGAACCTGGATAGTAGGGTTACTTCGGTATGAAAGCCTGGATAGTAGGGTTACGAGAAGGAACCTGGATAGTAGGGTTACTTCGATATGAAAGCCTGGATAGTAGGGATGCAAGAAGGAACCTGGATAGTAGGGTTACTTCGATATGAAAGCCTGGATAGTAGGGCTGCGAGAAGGAACCTGAATAGTAGGGTTACTTTGATATGAAAGCTTGGATAATAGGGCTGCGAGAAAGAACCTGGATAGTAGGGTTACTTCGAGATGAAAGCCTGGATGGTAGGGCTGTTTCGGAATGAGTTTGGGTAAAACTGCAGAGGGAACCTGGGTAAGGTTGTTCTTGTCGCGCCGATGATTACTCTGTTTAGCTTCGAGTGTTGATCATGGACCTGCTGGAAATTGTTGATAATAACTGTCTTTCCTGAAAGAAATACAGGGTTAGTTATGTGCGATGCATGAGATGCATTGTATAATGACGTTCTCAAAATAAATGAGACTATGTTATATGTGATGTATGCACATGTCATGATGTATGAACATGAAATGCTGACATAATAATTTGAGTCCGGGAAAATAAATCCCTGACTGTTATTTGGAGAGTGTGAGAAATGGTATTCTTGACTACTGTAACAAACCATAGTTCCTCTGCTTCTGTTAGGGATGGCGAACAATGATGACTATGTTGGGGATTTTCCCCTTGGCTGGTAAATATTTTGCCGGACGAGACTCTGTCTGAGGATAACTCTGCAGGGAATAACTCTGTTAGAGAGGAGATACCCTGTTGATAGATCTGCTGACTTGGAGAAATAAACTCAGCTGGGGATGAATTTCCGTTGCTGGTGATAATGAATTCTGTGGGGGATTGAATTTTTGCGTGTGAGAGAAATAAACTCTGCTTGGGGAAAAATTTGCTGACTCACTCGCGATTGTGAACCTCAGTTGGGGAGAGTTATGTCCTGTTCGAAAAAGCTAACACCACTGTCTTTGGACACTTTTTACTTTGTGGGGAGTGTATGTACCACTACTCATATTCTCAAGATGGCTCTATCCCTGTACCTGATGGGCAGAGTAACTGTAGGGTTTGGGCACTTCTTATTTTCCCAGTTCCTTGAATTACGAGTAACTGTATTTGTTTCTCATGTAAATATTTATGAGCAAGCCATTATTTTCATATGCATATATAAAAAACAAATCATTGTACGCTCTTGCGAAACATAACAGAAAAAGAAAAACAACTTGAAATTTCTTGTGAAAATGAATTGTATTGATTTTTGAAGTTGACCTGTAATAGGCGTTTTGTACAAGGAGGCTGACGTCCCAGTAAGAGAACGCCGCTGAAAGACAGAAATTACAATTTGTGTAACAGAAAGAAAAAACAGCTATGTGAGACAATCTCATTGGGTTTCAACTCTACTATTGCCTTTATATCTTCAAGCGTCTCATCACTTTGCTACTTGGCCGAAGGTGGATCAGATTGATTGGCACCGTCCGAGCTTGATAGTCGATATCGAAGACTGGTTGTAAGATGATCCAATGAGACATAGTGTTATGCTTCGATCCTTAATTTTTGCCTGGACCGCTGTGATCGGTGGAAATAGAACTGACTGTTTTTTATTTTCTCCAACAAGGAAAGGACAAAAGCACAGCAAAATTCCTTTTCGAGATGTTTCTCGGTTCGGGAGGTAGATTATAGAAAGGGAAGGTGTTAGCACCCTTTCTATCCGTGGTTATCCACGGGTTCTTAGGTACTTGCTCACTATGTTTTCAAAAATTGTTTGCTTTTCAAGTGTTTGTGGGTTTTGAAAAAGTCTTGTTTGAAAAATTTCTAAGTAACTCTTGTATCTGTCCTCAAGAGTGTATGAAAAATTTGTTTGAAAACTTTTTGAAAGTGTCAGTGTGAAAAGATTGTTTTTGTTTGTTTTTGAAAAGAGCAAGTACCCATGAGATCCGCCTACCCTAAGGAATTAGGCTGTGTAAGAGTCCTTTAGACAGTGCTATCCCACTATTGAGAAGTAGGAAGCACTGTCGTTGGAGTTATTCGGGTCAATTCGATTATAGGGATAGTGTGGTCACCGAAGCAATAGTAGGACACCTTAGAAGTAACCCTAATGTCCTAGATCCTTTTTATCCGAGGCAACCGTTTCGAGGAAACTGGATCTTAGACAGGAGGGCGACCTCTAAAACACCCCATACTTGACGACCACGTTCGAGGCAACCAGTGAGGCGTACCTTAGGAGTGGCATGTGCATGTGTGTTGTTTCATGTTAATGTTTATCTTGTACATGTTATTTGTGAGCTACAGATTGATTTTATTTTCATACAAGTCTTTCATGCATTTTTTTAACAGTTAGGAGTGCGGAAAATAAATTGCAGAAATGTAAATCTAGCTATTACAAGGCGCGGGTCTATACATCGCCAAAAACAAAAACTCGTTTGGAAATAAGAAATGAAAGCAATAAAATTCTAATTAACTATTACATTTCCTGAGCAGATACAAAAATATAAAATATTGAATTAAAATAAACTGCGCGCGAAAGAATTGAATCGGGACGTCTTGAGGGTTTTGACCCCCTTTTTTTTTTAATTAATGAAATTAAACCTAATTACTAATTAATTAATTAATTAATAAAATGTTTTTTGTGTTTTTATGTTTTAGTGAAAATAAAAATAAAAAAAGAAATTAAAAGTCAAGAAAAACCTAATTCTAAATTTATTTTATTTATTATGAAAATAATCAAAATTATCTAATTAAACAACTAAATTAATTTATTAGAGTTTATTTACAAAAAAAGTGATTTGAAATTAATAAAAATATTTTTTTGGTTTTTTTCTGAATTTTTATTGTGAAAATGTTGATTAATTGGCTGGGGAATAATTAATTAAAAAAACAGTAGAAATAAATAAAACAATAAAAAGAAAGAAAATAAAATGTAAAATGAAAACCCAAGGGGGGGTTTGGGCTAGATCTGAAGGTGTATTGGTAATTCCTTGGCCCAAACAAACACTCAGCCACGTTTGACCTTTTGCCATTGCCTATAGCATGCTTTGACTTGGAGTATAGTGGACAGCGCCTTATGGCCTTTGGATCTGAGCGTGTAGCCACATGGCTCCTGATTTGTGAGGCATATGGTACACCTTCTTTGGCAAGCCTCACAAGAATACCTGAAAAACAAAGGCAATAAGATTTTTGGGGGGACCTGGGATCGAACCCAGGTCCCAGCATTCAAAGCCTGCACGCCTTGACCACTGAGCTACACGTTCCAATTGAAATAATAATAAGCAGTGGTTATTATATTAGTAAAACAACACGATGCCTGAAAAAAAAATATAAACGCGCAATATTTCAAACGAGCGAATGAGGAGGGGACGCGTCAGCGTCTTCTTCCTTTGATACTGGTTTTTTTTACCTGCGGATTTCTATCCACAGGTGGTTTCGTAGGTTGCTTCAAAAATGCTCCTCAGGCCATGAAAATGCCATCTAAAGCCATGGGCATATTCGTCTTGGTCCCCTGATCACATCCATACTCATGATTTGCTCCAATTGTACCTGGAAACAAAATGCCCAAAACACAAAAGGATGAACCCTAAAATCGGACACCACGATTCAGGGCAGTGTGTTGTAGGAGGTCTTAGGACGTGGCAAGGGTTGCTTTAGCTTCAGGGTATGGAAAAGAAGAGGGTCATGTTCTCCTTTTGGCCTGAAAATGCTTGCAACACTCCTTTTGATCTCACACTTTTTTGACACTTTTTGGATTTTACTCTGGCCGTTTGTGCACACCCTAGGTCGTGAATGAGGTTTGGAAGGCTTGCTTATGTATGTATGAAGGGAATTAGGTCAGCAGTTAGGCTTGGGATCCATTGCATTGATGTTTGGGATTCTTCTTAACCACCATTAAAGGACTTTCCAAGCTTGGTTCAAATTTTGAATTTTATGCATAAATGAGCTTGGCACGATTTTGGCAGCTAGCATATGATACATAAAAGTCATTCAAACCACAAAGATGCCATTTAATTAATTTTTAGATTTTATTTGAATATTTATGGATTTAAAATGAATTAAATCAATAAAAATTAAATAAAATAGAAAAATTAATGTTTAATCTTGAAATTAATCATGGGACACGTGTATGGCATGACAAGGCTGAATTAAGTGGAAGAAAGTGGGCCCTTTTGTCAAAAATTGAAGTTTCATGGATAGTTGACTTTTGCCATTTCACAAAAATTTCCCAACTTCTCCAATGCATATCTTGCTCAATTTTGATCATATAAACATGTTCTTGGACATTTTGGAAAGGTATTGAAGTCCTCTAACCAATAACTTTGGTCCCATGTCATTTGAATTTACCAATCTCAAGTTATGGTCTTTGACTTAAAATGCCTTTTTGTTGACTTTTGAAAATGACCTATAATGTAGAAATTGATAACTTTTTGTGAGAGCCTTTCTTGGACTTGAAATATGAAGATGAGTTGTAGGAAATGTCCTCACCTTAAAAATGAGCATTGGATGGGATTTTTATGATGAACCATGAAAAAGTTATGCCTTGGTCAAGTTACAGTTGACTTTTCAGCTATCCAAAAATGGAAACTTTTGCATCTTGATGATTTTTGAGCCATGCTTGTGGAATCATGATCAAGACTTGATCAAATGATGATTGTGGCTTCAAAATAAGATGTTGACCAAAAATTTTGACTTTTGACTGCCAAATGACCATTTTACCCCTATAGTTGATTGTGGAGCAACTAGGGCTTTTGACTGTGCAACTTGACCCTGTGAGCCTTGAAACTTGGCATGTGGATGCTTGACAATGTGTATAGGCCTATGGGACTTGATTGAGCCCTTGAAAACCTCAACTTCCTTGTAAGAACCAAAACCCTAATTTTGACTGGCTTAGGAGGATGGTTTGACTTTGCAACCCTTGAGTAGACTTGAGCAAATTGAGATGATGCTTGTCAAAACTTTGAAGAATATGGGAGGGCAAATTTTGGGGTACAACAGTTGCCCTTGTTCAATCTTCTTAGACCTGAGGATGTATATTGGCTTGCGTGCCTTTCGTGATCCGAAGGTGGAAGATGATTGAACATTAAAGTGCCCTAAAATTTGCACTCACATAGTAGAGTATCAGCAGTGTGATGTCAGAAATGGGCTTACAGATGCCATTTAGAGAGATGGTGGATAGGAGGATGAGCTTATAGATGCCATCTGGAGATGTGACAGAACCTTGTCGGGAATGGGCTTATAGATGCCATTTGGAAGTGTGACAGAACCTTGTCGGGAATGGGCTTATAGATGCCATTTGGAACTGTAATGGATAGTTGTGGAGATGGGCTTAAAGATGCCATCGGGGTGTCGATCGCGTAAGAGATTCCTTAGCGAGAACTTGCGTACTTTGAGAAAGGAAGATGGTTTCCTGGCCTGTTACAGGTGTTGATCTTCAAACTCTTCATGCAGATATGCCCTGGCTAGATACAGGTATCGAATCCATGATCAAATGCTCACAGATGTGCCCTGGCTAGATACAGGAATCGAGTCTGGAACTTCAAAAGGTTTCTTACAGACGTGCCCTGGCTGGATACAGGTATCGAATCTTCAAACAGTCGCTCACAGATGTGCCCTGGCTAGATACAGGAATCGAATCCGGAACTTCAAAAGGTTGCTTACAGACGTGCCCTGGCTGGATACAGGTATCGAATCCTTAAACAATCGCTCACAGATGTACCCTGGCTAGATACAGGAATCCAATCCGGAACTTTAAAAGGTTGCTTACAGACGTGCCCTGGCTGGATACAGGTATCGAATCTTCAAACAATCACTCACAGATATGCCTTGGCTGGATACAGGTGTCGAATCTGGAATTAGTCGTCTACAGATATGCCCTAGCTGGATACAGGAATCGAATCTCTAAGCTCTTCATGCAGACATGCCCTGGCTGGATACAGGTATCGAATCTACAATCAATTACTCACAGATATGCCCTGGCTAGATACAGGTGTCGAATCTGGAATTAGTCGTCTACAGATGTGCCCTGGATGGATACAGGAATCGGATCTCTAAACTCTTCATGCAGACATGCCCTGGCTGGATACAGGTGTCGAATCTACAATCAGTCTCTCACAGATATGCCCTGGCTAGATACAGGAATCAAATCTGGAATTGGTCGTCTACAGATATGCCATGGCTGGATACAGGAATCGAATCTCTAAACTGGTCATGCAGACATGCCCTGGCTAGATACAGGTATCGAATCTACAATCAGTTACTCACAGATATGCCCTGGCTGGATACAGGAATCAAATCTGGAATTGGTCGTCTACAGATATGCCCTGGCTGGATACAAGAATCGAATCCGGAATTGGTCGTCTACAGATATGCCCTGGCTGGATACAGGAATCAAATCCGGAATTGGTCGTCTACAGATATGCCCTGGCTAGATACAAGAATCGAATATGGAATTGCGACAGTTGATAGTAATCATCTTTGGGTTGACCTTTTCCCTGAAAAGGCAAAACATTAGTTATATGCAATGTCATGATGTATGAAATGCATGATGTCATGATGTTCTCAAAATTGTGTGATATGATGCGTATGCACTTTATCATGTATGTAAACATGAGATATGAAATGTGAAATGTTTATGAATGTATTTTCGTCTAGGAAAGTAAATCCTTGACGAATGCCAGGAGTTTGTTGAATCCTGGGCTGATGTTTGAAGAGTAGAGTTCTTCGTTTCTGCTGGGGATGATGGTTGCAAGAATAAACCGGTAGAAGGAGATGACTCCATTGGGGAATAAACTTATTGGAGAGATACTCTGCGGGGAATTACTCTGTGGGGAGAGATACTTTGCTGAGGTTTGGTGATAACTCCGCTGGGGATACCGTTGATATGTTTTGTTGAGGTTTTGTTGAGGATTTGGTGAACTCCGCTGGGGTATAGGAAGAACTTCGCCGAGGACGATCTTTCCGTGGTAATTAGCTGAGGATAACCCAGTTATAAGCTCTGGTGGGGAATAACCCTCTAAATAAAGCCGGGGAGATGCATGTACTCTGCAGGTGACAAGCTTCCAGAATCTACTGGGGATAAGCTTCCAGAATCTACTGGGGATATGCTTCCAGAATCTACTGGGGATAAGCTTCCAGAATTTACTGGGGAGATTGATTCAACTCTCCTGGGGAATCTTTTGGACTGTACTGGGGAGTGGCTCCACTAGGGTGTCTTGTGTTCCGCCGGGGAACAATCTTATATGAAGACTGCCGGGGATGCTTGCTTAGGAACATCTGTATACTCCGCTGGGGAATGTTGAGATTTTTTGGGGATACCCAACTTCCTTAGGGATGACAGTAGACTAACTCTTCTTGGGGAGAGTATCGCTGTCCTGCTGGAGATACTGTGCCTTGTTAGGGCTGACGGGGGACCAACTCTGCTCGAGGGAGAGTATTGCTGGATCTTGTCTTACTCTGCGGGGAGCGAAGGTATCTTAGCCAGTTCTTCAGCTGAACCTACCTTGGTACCTTGGTGGACAGAGTAACTAGATCGCTTAGACAACTCATTATTGCCCCTGTTTCTAATGTCACCTGTAATTAGTCCTTTGTTTCGTATGCAAATATTTATGATCAACAATTAGTGTCAAATGCATATATCAAAAATGAACATTGGACGTTCTTTGCAAAACAAAACAGAAAAAGAAAAACAATTGGCAATATGTCTGGAAAAGTGGATTTGTATTGATTTTTGAATTTGCCTGTAAATAGGCGTTTTGTGTACAAGAGGCTGACGTCCTAGTAAGAGAACGCCGCCGAACAACATAGAGTTTATACAATCTTGAAAAGGAAAACAAAACAGCTATGTGAAAGATCCCACTGGGTTCCAACTCTGTTATTGCCTTTATGTCTTTAAGCGTCTCATCACTTGGCTGCTTAGTTGAAGATGAAGCTGATTGATTGATGCCGTCTGAACCTGATAGTTGATGCCGAACTCTGGATGCAAGGTGATCCAATGAGACATAGTATTACGCTTTATCCCTAACTTTTTCCTGGACCGCCCTTTCGGGTTTTCAGTCCACCGGGATACCCATTTTTGCCCAAGCCGCCTTTTCAGGTTTTCGACTTGCCGGGTGTACATATTTTTTTTCATTCCATCCCTTATTTTTGCCCGAACCCTTTTGGTTCGCCGGGAAGCCCTTATTTTTGCCTAGGTGTGTCAACCTAGCGGGTCTTTAATTCATGCGTAGTATCTTTTTACTATGTCTGCATTGGCGGGGTGAGGAATGTCGTCACCGTCCATGGTGGTTAGAATCATAGCTCCTCCTGAGAAGATATGTTTAACCACAAATGGCCCTTCGTACGTAGGGGTCCATTTGCCCCTGGGGTCACTTTGAGGAAGAATGATGCGCTTGATTACCAGGTCTCCGACTTGATACTCTTGTCGTCTAACTTTCTTGTTAAATGCCCTGATCATCTGATTTTGGTACGTCTGACCATGACAAATAGCAGTGAGTCTCTTTTCGTCGATTAGGTTTAATTGATCAAGTCGAGTCTGGATCCAGTCATCTTCGTTCAAACCTGCATCCTTCATTATCCGGAGAGAGGGTATCTGAACTTCAATAGGCAAGACTGCCTCCATGGCATAAACCAAGGAAAAGGGTGTTGCCCCCATTGACGTCCGTGCTGAGGTACGGTACCCATGAAGAGCAAACGGTAACATCTCGTGCCAATATTTATAGGTCACTGTCATCTTCTGCACAATCTTCTTGATATTCTTATTTGCTGCTTCGACAACCCCATTCATCTTCGGCCGGTAGGGAGAAGAGTTATGGTGCTGTATCTTGAATTGCTCGCAGAGCTCAGTGATCATCTTATTGTTAAGATTGGTACCATTATCTGTAATGATCCTCTCAGGTACACCGTATCAACAGATCAGGTTGTGCCGAATGAATCGTGCCACGACGTTCTTGGTTACTGTCGCATAGGAAGCTGCTTCAACCCATTTTGTAAAGTAATCAATCGCCACCAGGATGAAGCGATGCCCGTTGGATGCCGTAGGTCTAATCTCGCCGATCATATCAATGCCCCACATTGCAAAAGGCTAAGGTGTTGTCAAGACGTTCAGAGGAACTGGAGGAACGTGCACCTTATCAGCGTAACTTTGGCATTTGTGACATGTCCGAGAATGTTGGTAACAGTCAGCTTCCATTGTGGACCAGAAATATCCTGCCCGAAGGATTTTCTTTGCCATGGTATGTCCACTGGAATATGTTCCGAAGGTACCTTCATGCAGCTCTGTCATGATCCTTTCTGCTTCAGTCTTATCCACACAACGCAGTAAGGTTGAATCATGGTTTCGCTTGTGTGACCGGTGGAAATAGAACTGACTGTTTTTTAGCTGGTTTCGCAAAATGTCGCGGTAAGCAAGAGTCGCCACCGTCTTTTATGTTCTCCAACATGGAAAGGACAAAAGCACAACAAAATTCCTTCTTTGAGAATGTTTCTCGGTTCGGGAGGTAGATTTATAGAAAGGGAAGGTGTTAACACCCTTTCTATCCGTGGTTATCCATGGGCTCTTAGGTACTTTCTATCATGTTTTCAAAAATGGTTTGCTTTTCAAGTGTGTGTGGGTTTTAAAAAAGTTTCGTTTGAAAAATTTCTAAGTAACTCTTGTATCTGTCCTCAAGAGTGTATGAAAAATTTGTTTGAAAACTTTTGGAAAGTGTAGGTGCGAAGAGTATTTTTTTTGTTTGTTTTGAAAAGAGCAAGTACTTAAGAGAAATCTACCTACTCTAAGGAATTAGGCTGTGTAAGAGTCCTTTAGATAGTCCTATCCCGCCATTGAGAGGTAGGTAGCACCATCGTTGGAGTTATTCGGGTCAATTCGATTAAGGGACAATGTGGTCACCGAAGCAATAGTAGGACACCTTAGAAGTAACCCTAATGTCCTAGATCTTTTTTTTTATCCGAGGCAACTGTTTCGAGGCAACTGGATCTTTGGACATGAGGGCGACCTCTAAGACACCCTATACTTGATGACCATGTTCGAGGCAACCAGTGAGGCGTATCCTAAGAGTGGTATGTGCATGTGTGTTGAATTCAGTTAATGTTTATCTTGTACATGTTTATTTGTGAGCTACAGATTAGATTTTATTTGTCATTAATTCTTGCAGGAATTTTTTTAACAGTTAGGAGTGCGGAAAATAAATTGCGGGAAGATAAATCTAGCTATTACAAGGCGCGGGTCTATACATTGTCAAAAAACAAAAACCCGTTTTGAAAATAAGAATGCGAGAAATAGTAAATAAGGCGATAAAATCCTAATTGACTATTACATACTCTGTATAGATACATAAATATAATCAAAAGAAATAAATACGCGCGAATAGAAATTTAATCGGGAACGTCTTGAGGGTGTTGACCCTTTTTTAAGAAAGAATTGAATTTTTGTCCTTTTTTGCAATTTAAATGAAATTAAGCCTAATTTACTAATCAATTAATTAATTAAAAAAATGTTTTTGTGTTTTTTATGTTTTTAATGAAATGAAATAAAAAAGAAATTAAAAATTGGAAGTGAAAGTGAAATACCTAATTCTAAATTAATTTTACTTATTAAAAAAATGTTAAAATTGTTCTAATTACACAACTAATTAATTAATATTAGAATTTATTTACAAAATAAGTTAATAAATAATAAAATGTTTTTTTTTGGTTTTATTGTGCAAAATGTTAATTGGTTAATTAAATACTTAATAAAACTAATAATTAATAAAAAGGGAAATTATGAAAGAAAATAAAATAAAAAGAGAAAAAGGAAAAGAAAATAAGAATCCAGGGGAGGTGTGGGCCAGATTTGAGGTTTTTGTTAGCAAACTGAAGCCCATTAAGCACAAAGCCACGTTGACTTCTGGAATCATGTGCATGCTCATTGACTTGGAACATGGTGTGGAGCCATCCCTGGCCTTTGGATCTGTCTTTTGAGGCACTTGGCAAGCTGAGCGCTGGAGTCCATGGTGGAATATTGTTGTGAAGCTGCATAGGAACACAATATGAAAAATAACATAGAATTTTGGGGGGACCTGGGAATCGAACCCAGGTCCCAATGATTACCAAGCACGTTGCCAACCACTACACCATTTGAGCGCGTTTGTTAGAATAACAAGAAACAAATATAATATAAAATAAATGCGTTATATGCTGAACAAAAAGAAAAAGTAGCGCGCATTTTTGAACAAGCCAATCATGCTCTTCCACGTCTCATCTTCTTCACTGAATGCCTGTAAAAGATAAACATTTAGCGGGGGTTTTTAACCCCCACAATATTGAATGGCCAAAAATAGCGAATAGGAATCCAGGGCATATAAATATGGCGCGAGGTGTCCAATGTCTTCTTCTCATTCAGGAGGTTTCAACCATGTGCATCTTGAGGTCTAATTTTACAGTATGTGAAAAGACCTAATCTGAGAGCTTTGAAAACCTAGCATTCAACAATGGTGTCTTTCGTTCCAGGGCACCATAATCAAATTGAATTGTACCAAAAGCTTCAGAATAGTGTTAGCAATGTAAAGCACATAAAAAATTTCATCAATAATGCATGGATAATGAATTATGATTGTGAGACAAATATGCAAATCATATGACTGTGGTGGGCGATCCCTTGGGTTCTAGCAAGTGGTTTTGATCCCAAATCGCTCCTGAAGCTTCCAGCAAGATGTCTGAATCTCTAAATCTCCTCGAAAGGGCCTCTAAGGTGGAATTCAGTTTCAAACTTTCTTTGACTTTTTTGGATTTTGGTTTGGCCGTTTTGTGTAGTATTCAGGTCGTGAATGAGGCTTGCAAGGCTTGCTTATGTACAAGTGAATGAAATTAGGTCACATTATGAGCTTGTATCTTGTGCAATCAAGCCTTGAGATTTTGGTTTATCACCATTAAAGAACATTCCAAGTTTGAATCAGAACCATGATTTTGTGCTCAAAATGGCCCTTGAACGAATTTGGCAACTGGAATATGTTGTATGAAAGCCATTCAAACCACAAAGATGCCCTTTAATTAATTTTTTAATTTTATTTGAATTATCATGGATTAAAATTAATTAAATCCATACAAATTAAATAAAAATGAAAAAATAAATGTTTGGTCTTGAAATTAATCATGGGACACGTGGGTGGCATGAAAAGGCTGAATCAAGTGGAAGAAAGTGGTCCCTTTTGTCAAAAATTGAAGTTTCAAGGATAGTTGACTTTTGCCATTTCACAAAAATTTCCCAACTTCTCCAATGCATATCTTTCTCAATTTTGATCATATGAACATGTTCTTGGACATTTTGTAAAGGTCTTGAAGTCCTCTAACCAATGCCTTTGGTCCCATGTCATTTTGATTTACCAATCTCAAGTTATGGTCTTTGACTTAAAATGCCTTTTTGTTGACTTTTGAAAATGACCTATAATGTTGAAATTGATAACTTTTTGTGAGAGAATTTATTGGACTTGGAATGTGAAGATGAGTTGTAGGAAATGTCATCCCCTTCAAAATGAGCATTGGATGGGATTTTTCTGATGAACCATGAAAATGTTATGCCTTGGTCAAGTTACAGTTGACTTTTCAGCTGTCCAAAAATGGAAACTTTTGCATCTTGATGATTTTTGAGCCATGCTTGTAGAATCATGATCAAGACTTGATCAAATGATGATTGTGGCCTCAAAATAAGATGTTGACCAAAAATTTTGACTTTTGACTGCCAAATGACCATTTTGCCCCTACAGTTGACTGTGAAGCAATTAGGGTTTTTGACTGTGCAACTTGATGTTGTGAGTCTTGAAACTTGGCATGTAGATGCTTGACAATGTTTATAGGCATGTGGGACTTGATTGAGCCCTTTAAAACCTCAACTTCCTTGCAAGAACCAAAATCCTAATTTGACTGGCTTAGGAGGGTGTTTGAACTGTGCAACCCTTGAGTGGATTTGAGCAAATTGAGATGATGCTTGTCAAAACTTTGAAGAATATGGGAGGGAAAATTTTAGGGTACAACAACTTGTATAGAATGCCATTGCTGAGGAAGAACTTTGCAGCGAACCTTCTCAGGAACTTCTTGTCGTTGACAGATGCACCCTCGGGGTATTCTTGAGCTTCCAAGTATCTCTTCACTTCATGATACCAAGGTTTTTCAGTTACCTATTCAGCCTCAAGATCACATCAATATGCAGGTTCGTCCAATTTCCAGATAATGATTCGGGGAACCTCGTTGTCCCATTTGACTTTGAACATAGAAGACATCGTAGCCAACGCGTCCGCCAACTGATTCTCTTCTCTTGGGAAGTGTTCAAAAGTTATCTCTTCGAAATGGGGAATCAATGTCAACACATACTCTTTGTAAGGAATAAGATTTGGATGTTTCATATCCCACTCACCTTTGATCTGATTGATCACGAGAGCGGAATCTCCGAAGACACTCAGAAACTTGATCCTTAAGTCAATTGCAGCTTGAAGACCCATGATACATGCTTCATACTCTGCCATGTTGTTGGTGCAGTTGAAACATAGCCGGGAAGTGAGTGGAGTATGAGTTCCTTTTGGGGATATGATCACGGCGTCGATACCGTTACCCAAAGCGTTTGAGGCTCCGTCAAAGTGCATAGACCATCGGGATCCTTCCTCAGGTCCTTCATCCGGTCCAGGTACTTCACAATCAGTTACTACCATGATATCCTCGTCTGGAAATTCAAAGTTCATAGATTGGTAGTCATCCACTGCCTGGTGTGCCAAATGGTCTGCCAATACACTTCCCTTGATGGCTTTCTGAGTCGTGTACTGGATGTCGTATTCTGTCAAGATCATTTGCCACCTTGCTATTCTCCCGGACAGAGCAGGCTTTTCGAAGATGTACTTTATTGGATCCATTTTTGAAATCAAGAGAGTAGTGTGAGTCAGCATATACTGTCTCAGCCGGCGAGCAGCCCATACCAAAGTGCAACAAGTTTTCTCGAGCAGTGAGTATCGGGTCTCACAGTCGATAAACTTTTTGCTAAGGTAATAAATAGCGTGCTCTTTTCGGCCAGACTCGTCATGCTGCCCCAGCACACACCCCATTGAGTTGTCAAGTACTGTTAAGTATAAGATTAGAGGTCTCCCTTCAACCGGTGGCATAAGGATGGGTGGTTCTTGGAGATACTCTTTGATTCTTTTGAAAGCGGCCTGACATTCATCGTTCCAACGTACTACTTGATCTTTCTTCAGTAGCTTAAAGATTGGTTCACAAGTAGCAGTTAGATGTGAGATGAATCGGGCAATGTAGTTCAACCGTCCTAGAAAGCCTCTGACTTCTTTCTCTGTTTTGGGAACTGGCATCTCTTGTATGGCTTTCACTTTGGTAGGGTCCACTTGAATACCTTTGTCACTTACGAAGAAACCTAGCAATTTTCCAGATCTCACCCCAAAGGTGCACTTGTTTGGGTTCAACCTTAGCTTGTACAACTTCAGACGGTCAAACAGCTTCTGTAGATGGTCAAGGTGTTCCTCCTCCGTTTGGGACCTTGCAATTATATCGTCGACGTATACTTCGATCTCATGGTGGATCATGTCATGAAATAAAGCGACCATGGCACGTTGGTAGGTTGCCCCAGCATTTTTCAATCCAAAAAGCATGACCTTGTAGCAAAAGGTGCCCCACTGAGTGACGAAGGTGGTCTTCTCCATGTCTTCAGGAGCCATTTTGATCTGATTATAACCTGAGAACCCATCCATGAAGGAGAATACCTTATGCTGAGCAGTATTGTCAACCAGGACGTCGATGTGAGGCAGAGGGAAATCATCCTTAGGGCTCGCCCTGTTCAAATCCCTGTAATCAACACACATTCGGACCTTACCATCTTTCTTCGGCACTGGAACCACGTTGGCATCCCACTGAGGGTAAGAAGTCACTGCTAGAAAACCGGCATCGAATTGTTTCATAACCTCAGCTTTGATTTTCTCGGACATCTCTGGACGCATACGGCGGACCTTCTGTTTTACCGGAGGACAGTCTTCCTTGGTAGGCAGGTGATGAACCACAATGTCAGTATCCAACCCAGGCATGTCTTCGTAAGACCAGGCAAAGATTTCCACATAGTCATGCAACATCTGAATCAACCGTTGTTTCACACTAGCCTCCACGTTGGCACCAATCTTGACTTCCTTTCTGTCTGTCTCAGTACCCATATTTACCGTTTCTACTGGCTCTTCATGTGGCTGAATGGCCCTCTCTTCCTGGAGTAACAGTCTTGCAAGCTCGCCAGGCACTTCGCAATCATCTTCACCTTCGTCTTCGGCTAAGTTGATCGGATTTTCGAAGTCATAACTGGCAGTAGCAGAGTCGTTACCAGTGAGATCCAGAGTGGATTGGAACCTGTATAAGTGAGTGTGTGTAAATATAGTTGTTTTGCAATATATAATAAAGAAAGACAAGTGTAAGTCTCAGAGTGCCTAAGAGGGGGGGGTGAATTAGGTCTTATAAAAATTTATTCGGTTTTATGAGAATGCTTGGTAGTAATTTTTGGTTAAGTGTTTGAAGATTTTGATTATATCTTTATCTTTTCCTGATTATGGTGATGAAAGCGATAAATGCGGAAAAGTAAAGAACACGGTGATATATCCTGGTTCCCCTCACAATCCGAGAGTACTCCAGTCCCCTTTCCAACATGAAAGAGATTTCACTATAGTTAGAATGATTGTACAGCCTATGCTTACTATCTAACCTATAGGGTGATCAAAGGTTCTTAACACCTTTAAGACCAAACAAACAGTAATGTGAATGAAGAACAATCCTCTTCAAATCACAACACTTACTTCCAACAATCCTGGATAGTAAGGGAAAATCTTTAAGTAATACAATGATTTAGTTTGAAGTATATGGAGAGCTTTATCAATCTTCAATTGATCTTCTTCTTCAAGATAAAAACAATTCTCAACAATGTATATAAATGTTCACAATGTATGTATGAAACTTGTAATGATAATGAAAGTGTATATGGCAAGTTTCACAAAATTATGAACACATGAAAGTTTATGTTTAAAATGAATGAATGAGAAAATTGTTAATATGAAGAAGGTTTTTTGTTAATTTGAAAATTGAAGCATTGTTTTTTTAAATAAGAAAATCTTCATTTTATAAAGTCATAAGAACCTCTTCATTCATGCCAATTCATATGAAAAGTTGCAATGCATTCATGAAAAGATACCACATGAAAATGTTCAAAAAACAAAGTAAAAGCTGCACTGGTTCGCTAGGAACCGGTTCCGACACTGACAGAACCCGGTTCTTAGTGAACGTTATAAGTTGAAATTCAAAAATATCACGCAGGAACCGGTTCCCCTATTGGTACAACCCGGTTCCTGGTACAAAAACCAGGGACATGTTTTTTGAGAAATTCTGGAACCCGGTTCCCTGTTAGGGAGGAACCGGTTCCTAAAGGGTTATTTTCAAAAAATCTTTTTGAAAGATATTTCAAACAAAGTTTTCTTTGATGTTAAAGTTATGGAATATGTATATGTTGATGAATGCATATTGTGAACATCTATATTCAAGATTTTAAGAATTATTTATACCATTTGATATTTGATGATTCTTCAATAATTCTTCAATAATATTCAATAATATTCAATAATCTTCAAGACTTTTATTTGATGTTGATAAGATTTTTGCACATCCTTTGAATGTTAATGTCCATGTTGTCTTCATCAAAACACATGCTTTAAATATGACTTGAGAAGCTTGCAATTACATTCTCCCCCTTTTTGATGATGACAACCAAGTCTTGAAAACGATTTCTTGAAATATTTTATGTGGTTTTGTATAGCAAACATGTTGAGCAAATGCAAGGCTCCCCCTAAATTGTATGCTCCCCCTAAGTCTATGATTCTTTGAATTTTGGAGTGAGTTTGATATTTTATGGGCCTGCAATTTCTTTGAAACAAAACAACACACATGCATATGTTAGAACAAAGTTTGAATCTACTACCCTATATTTAAGTTTTGATGATAACAAAGTGAAAAGATATATTATGTATATGATTCATGTATGAACTATCTGCTGCCTAAAATTATTATGTTCTGACTTGCAGATACTCTGATTGATATAAGCAAGATCACACCTAATCAGCATCAGAATTTGGTTTCTGACATCAGCATCAGAAGTTGCCATATCAGAATGTCAGAATCAGATGATCAACTCACGTATATGC
Source organism: Vicia faba (assembly GCA_948472305.1). Taxonomy (NCBI): domain Eukaryota; kingdom Viridiplantae; phylum Streptophyta; class Magnoliopsida; order Fabales; family Fabaceae; genus Vicia; species Vicia faba. Next base: position 965,045,067 of record OX451740.1, read on the forward strand.
TGAAGCCTGATGAACAAGACTGCGCTTAATACTCTGATAAAGAAACACAACAGTTCATCAGCAGCAAAGCAGAATCAGAATGAGCCAAGCCAGAACTTGCATTAAGTAAGCAACGGTACTGTGCATTGAAAGAAAATTAATACCAACGGCCTCATTCCAGACAAGATCTGCTCGATAAGGAAAGTTTTGTTATTAGCATTGAATCAAGAATATTGCATCCAACGTTCAACATCTCAGTGCTATATAAACAAGACTTTGAAGATTGAAATGGCTAATGCTCTCCAAATCTTTACACGCATAAAAGCTGATCAAAATCTTCTTTCTCTCAGTTTTGCTAAACACTACACATTCTGATATTCAATCATTGTTTAGCAATCTAGTTTCTAAGCTTTAAGTTGTGTATACATCACAGTTGTGATACAGTTTTGTAGAAAACATTCACACACTAAGATTTGATTTCTTTGTAAGAAAGTGTTTCCTTGACAAACCGGGTTGTGGTTTGCATCAAGAAGGCTTTAGCAGTTGTTAAAGAAGTCTGTAATATTCAGTTGAATATAGTGGATTAAGACCTCGTTGGAGAGAGGCGAAATCACCTTGACGGGTGGACTGGAGTAGTTTGAGATCAAACGAACCAGGATAAAAATATCTTGTTCATTGCATTAGATTTCAGTTTTACAATTCAACCCCCCCTTCTTGTGTTTTTCACTTCTTCAATTGGCATCAGAGCGCCTGGTTCTGAGCTAAAACACTTAACTGTGTCAGTACAAGATCCAGCGTCAGAAAAACACAATGGCAGGAAACAACTCTCACATCAGCATTGACAACAATGAGGACAGAGACAGATTCACCGGCAAACCTCCAGTCTTTGATGGAGAAAACTTTGATTACTGGAAAGACAGAATTGAAAGCTTCTTTCTGGCACATGATGCTGATCTGTGGGATATGGTGACAGACGGATACACGTACCCTGTGAATGCAACCGGTCAGAAGATTGATAGAAAAACAATGTCTGACCAACAAAAGCGTGACTTCAAGAATCACCACAAGGCCAGAACCATCCTCCTCAGCGCCATCTCCTATACTGAGTATGAAAAGATCTCCAACAGAGACACAGCAAAGAATATTTTTGACTCACTCAGAATGACGCATGAGGGCAACGTTCAGGTCAAAGAAACTAAAGCTCTGGCGCTCATTCAGAAGTATGAGGCGTTCAAAATGGAAGAATCTGAATCCATTGAAACAATGTTCTCAAGATTCCAGATTCTGGTAGCTGGTCTCAAGGTTCTGGACAAAGGATACTCTACTGCTGACCATGTCAAGAAAATCATCAGATGTTTACCCAAGCAGTGGAGACCAATGGTTACAGCGCTGAAGCTAGCTAAAGATCTCAACAAAATCACTCTGGAGGAACTTATCAGCTCCCTCAGAAGTCATGATATAGAGCTAGAAGCTGACGAGCCTCAGAAGCAAGGTAAGCCTTTAGCATTAAAATCTAACAAAAAATTTGAGTCTAAAGTTTTGCAGGCAGTTGAAGAAACATCTGATGGATCCTCATCAGAAGAAGACGAACTCTCCCTCCTCTCCAGAAGAGTAAATCAACTGTGGAAGCAAAGACAAAGGAAGTTTAGGAATCCCAGAAGATCTGATCAGAACGAGTCTTCTTCCAGATACAGAAGGACAGATTCTTCCTCTGGATACAGAAGATCTGAAGGCTCCTCCAGTAGCAAAAAGCCAAACACCAAGGACATCATCTGCTATGAGTGCAATGAGCAAGGACACTATAAGAGTGACTGCCCAAAGCTTCAGAGGGAAAAGCCCAAAAAGAAGTTTGGAAGAGAGAAGAAGAAAAGTCTCATGGCTACATGGGATGACTCTGACTCGTCTGAAGCTGACTCAGAATCAAATGATGAGAGGGCAATCATAGCTCTCATGGCTAACATCTCAGAAGATAGTGAAGCTTCTGAATCAGACTCAGAATCAGATACTGAAGAGGTATTTCCTAACTTTGCTGTTAACTTTACAAAGGCTGAACTTGCTGAAAGCCTCAATGAGATTCTGGAACGGTATCAGCAAATTAGAGTTAAATTCAGAGACCTGAAAAGGAATCTTGAATCTGACTCTAATAAGACTGAGAGTCTCAAATTGGAGAATTCTGAGCTGAGAAATAAGATTTCAAAATTAGAAAACACTTTACAAAACTCTCAGAAGGAACCAATCTCTGAAACTCCCAGCAACGCTGATGAGATCATCAAGGAGTATGATCACAGTTTCCAGAAGTTCCTCGCTAAAAGCATAGATAGAAGCAAAATGGCTTCAATGATCTATGGAGTTAGCAGAAACGGCAGGAAAGGAATAGGATACCAAGGTAAGGTTCCTACACCAAAGAATGTCATGGACTTAACCATTAAACACACTCCTCTGAATTCACATTTTGTGTATGGTCACACACATGATATTAAATACACTAGCAGTAAGCACTCTGTGAAACCAAAATTCAACCAGAGTTTTGGTAAAACTAACAAATCAGGACCCAAGAAAATCTGGGTACCTAAGGATAAAATAATACATGTTGCAGATATCTTTAGCAGCAAGTCAGAAACACCAGTCATGGTACCTGGACTCTGGCTGCTCACGACACATGACGGGAAGAAGGCATATGTTCCAAAGCCTAGAACTTAAGCCAGGAGGCCACGTTGGCTTTGGAGGAAATCAGAGGGGAAAGATAATTGGCTCTGGAACTGTAGGTAATGGAAATCTTCCCTCTATTAATAATGTTCTGCTAGTAGATGGATTGATGCATAATCTGTTATCCATAAGTCAATTAAGTGATAACGGTTATGATATAATCTTTAATCAAAAATCATGTAAAGCTGTTAGTCAGAAAGATGGGACTATCCTGTTTAATGGTAAGAGGAAAAACAACATTTACAAAATCAAACTTTCTGAACTAAAGAGTCAGAATGTAAAATGCCTTCTGTCTGTTAACAACGAGCAGTGGATCTGGCACAGAAGATTGGGGCATGTTAGTATGAGAAGAATATCTCAGATTAACAAACTCAATCTGGTCAGAGGACTTCCTAATTTGAAGTTCAATTCAGATGCTCTGTGTGAAGCATGTCAGAAAGGCAAATTTGCAAAACCTTCTTTTAAATCCAAAAATGTTGTTTCTACCTCTAAGCCATTAGAACTTCTTCACATTGACTTATTTGGACCAGTTAAAACTGCTTCAGTCAGTGGCAAGAAGTATGGGTTAGTAATCGTAGATGACTATAGCAGATGGACATGGGTAAAGTTCTTAAGACACAAGGACGAGTCACACACTGTGTTTGTTACCTTCTGTAACCAAGTTCAGAATGAAAAGGATCTTAGAATCGTTAAAGTCAGAAGTGATCATGGTGGAGAATTTGAAAACAAATATTTTGAGTCATTCTTTAATGACAGAGGCATTCTGCATGATTTCTCTTGTCCTAGAACTCCCCAACAAAATGGAGTTGTAGAACGAAAGAACAGAACATTGCAAGAAATGGCCAGAACCATGATCAATGAGACAAACGTTGCTAAGACCTTCTGGGCAGAGGCAATAAACACAGCGTGCTACATTCAGAATAGAATCTCAATAAGACCTATTCTGGAAAAGACTCCATATGAATTGTGGAAGAACAGAAAGCCCAACATTTCATATTTTCATCCATTTGGATGTACTTGCTTTATATTAAATACAAAGAATTATTTGAACAAGTTTGACTCTAAAGCACAGAAGTGTATTATGTTAGGATACTCTGAACGCTCAAGAGGGTACATAGTATACAATACAGAAACACAGATTGTGGAAGAATCAATCAGTGTTCGTTTTGATGATAAGCTTGACTCTGAAAAGTCAAAGCAGAATAAAGTTTTTGCAGGTATGGAAATTGAATTTACAGGTTCTGAAGACAAGTCATCAGAAGCTCTCAACACAGACACTCCTTCAACGTCTGAAAGGAGCACTGCTAGCAATTCTACAGCAGCTGCTGATCAACCTCAGAAGAGATTACCCAGAAGCAGCTTGGATCACCCAGAAGAGACTATCTTAGGAAGAAAGGAAGATCCAATCAGAACAAGAGCAAGCTTCAGAAACTCTGAAGAAACTCTCATGGGACTTGTGTCTCTGATTGAACCTTCCTCTATTGATGAAGCACTTCTGGATAATGACTGGATTCTGGCAATGCAAGAAGAGCTGAATCAATTCACCAGAAACGACGTATGGGATCTCGTTCCGAGACCAAAAGGATTCAACGTCATTGGAACAAGATGGGTGTTCAGAAACAAGCTAAATGAACAAGGTGAAGTCATCAGAAACAAGGCACGACTGGTTGCACAAGGTTATAGTCAGCAAGAGGGGATAGACTATACAAAAACCTTTGCCCCAGTCGCCAGGTTAGAATCTATCAGACTTTTAATTTCATTTGCTGTTAATAGAGGCATCACTCTGTATCAGATGGATGTCAAAAGTGCATTCTTAAATGGTTATATAGAAGAAGAAGTTTATGTACACCAACCCCCTGGTTTTGAAAATACAAAACATCCAGAACATGTTTTCAAACTAAAGAAGTCACTATATGGTCTGAAACAAGCTCCCAGAGCTTGGTATGAAAGGCTAAGTAACTTTCTGTTAGAAAATGAATTCACCAGAGGGAAAGTGGACACTACTCTATTCTGTAAATCAGTTAAGAATGACATCTTAGTCTGTCAAATTTATGTTGATGATATTATTTTTGGTTCTACTAATCCTTCTCTTGGAAGAAAATTTGCTAAGTGTATGCAGGCAGAATTTGAGATGAGCCTCATGGGGGAACTGAAATTCTTTCTAGGAATTCAGATCAATCAAACTCCAGAGGGAACTTACATTCATCAGAGCAAATACATCAGAGATCTTCTGAAGAAATTTGACCTCTCAGAATGTAAGCCATCAAAGATTCCAATGCATCCCACGTGCATTCTGGAAAGAGAAGAGGTAAGCAAAAATGTAGAACAGAAAGTCTATAGAGGTATGATTGGTTCTCTCCTCTATCTGACTGCTTCAAGACCTGACATATTATTCAGTGTTTGTATTTGTGCTAGATTCCAATCAGATCCTAGAGAATCTCACTTAACAGTTGTTAAGCGAATTTTCAAGCATCTGAAAGGTACTACTAATCTGGGTTTGTTTTATAGAAAATCTAGTGATTACAGCTTAGTAGGCTACTGCGATGCTGATTTTGCTGGAGACAGAGTGGAACGTAAAAGTACTTCTGGAAGCTTCCAGTTTTTGGGAGAAAATCTGATCTCTTGGTCCAGCAAAAGGCAATCAACAATTGCGCTATCAACAGCAGAAGCTGAGTACATAGCAGCAGCAGGATGTAGCACACAAATGCTCTGGATGAAAAGTCAGCTTGAAGACTTCCAGATTTTTGAGAGTAACATTCCTATACTCTGATAATACTTCTGCTATTTGCTTAAGTAAGAATCCCATTTTACATTCTAGAGCTAAGCATATAGAAATAAAACATCACTTCATTAGGTACTATATTCAGAAAGGAATTTTGAACTTAAAATTTATAGATACAGACCATCAATGGGTTGATATCTTTACTAAACCCCTTTCAGAAGATAGGTTTAATTTCATTCTGAAACATCTCAGCATGAAAATCTGTCCAGAGTGAAAATGTTTTAATTCCATATATTTACCTTCAGAATGTAATTGTTTTACTGTGAACTTCTGATCAATCTTCTTTCAGAAAGATAGAACATGCAGATTGTATCAGATGCAAGTCTAAAGATCTGAGAGTCTAAGCTCAAAGACAGACGTGCTGATCACTACATCAAACAAGTGTCATCCAATCATCAGCAAATCTCTGAAGCAGAACGCGTGCACGCTTCAGAGAAGGCAAAGCGCTGATTGGGTGCATTGAGACACATGTCTGGTAACCGTTTTTAAGTATCTTTCTCAAATCCCCCAAAATCAGCAAGCATTTAATGAAAAGTAATCATGCTTTTAAAATGCAATCATGATTTTTCTCTTTCTTAAAAACGTTTATTTTTTCAAAAAATTATTCTGAAACTCTATTTAAACACATTAACCTCTCATTCTAATTCTTTACAGTTTCTCACTAATACTCAAGCATTCTCTGCATTTTTCTTCTGTGTTCATCTCTTGCAAAACCCTTTTTCTCAGTTTCTTCTCAAAACCTTTTTAGTGTGAACATGGCAACCTCCAGCAGTGCTTCTGCAGGTCCTCAGAAGAAAGCATCATCTGAACAATATCAAGTGCCATTCAGAACACTCCTCACTCCTGTGAAGAATCTTGAAGTGTTATCTGAATTGATCATTGATTTTGGAAGCTTGAAGGAGAACGGTTTTGACCTAACTGAAGAAGTTAGGGCACATAAATGGGAAAGGTATTTTGACAGATTGGTTGGACCAATATTCCATATGCTAGTCAAGGAATTCTGGATTCATGCCAAGGCTTCAACACATCTAGTCACCTCCTTCGTTATGGGGAAGAAGATTGTGATCACTGAGGATCACATTGCAAGGTTAATCGGTTACAGTGGCGGTGGCGTCCGCTGTGTGGACATGGCTGAAAGATGTGCTGACGTGGGCGTGATAGCAACAAGGATTTTCACCCATGGGGTGCCCAGCAGCAAGATCAAAGATCTGAAGGATCATTACAGAGTTTGGGCTAAGATAATTCTGGGGTGCTTCAACCATAGGAAGCCAACCAGTTCACCTGATTACATAAATGTGGATCAGCAGTTTCTGATCTACTTTATTGATCAGAAGGTAAAAATCAATTTGGCTCATTTTCTGTTCAACCACCTCAGAACAAGTGTGAAGGAAACCAGGGAAGAAGAAAGAACCAAGAGGGATTGGATACCCTTTGGAAGGTTGATATCAGATATTCTGACAGAGAATAGGCTGATAGAGCATCTGATAGAAGCTTAAGAGCTAAGCACCATTGAACCAACAGTTGGGAAACCTCTGAACGCAAAGAACTTGAAGAAAATGAAGTTGATAGAGAATATCCAAAAGGAACCCAAAGCTACTCCTATTGCTGATATCACCAGCAGAAGAGTTCCTCTGAGTGACTTTCCTTTATTTTCTGAGATAGAATCTAAACCAGAGGTGGTTCTCAGGTACTTGGATGCATGCAAGGAAGATGGCACAGATCCAAATCTGATTATCAAAGCTCTGCATCAACCTCAGCAAGAAGTGACTCTGAAGAAGACGAAGAAGAGGAAGGCACCTTCAGAAGGATCATCCCAGCAGACACCCAAGAAAAGAGGTAATTTATCTGCTGCTTCTGTTTTAAATTCTTCTACTATTCCAGCATCTATTCCTCCTCAAACCTCTCATAGAATCTCAATCCCCATCCCTACAATAGATGAAACTGTACCAGAAGATGACCCTTCTGAGGCATTAAAACTCAGAAGACCCAGAACCAAACATCCCAAACCAACAATCTCAACAACATCAGCAATTGACAAAGTGCTGTCTGACATTGATCAACACACTTCTGATCAACCAAACTCTGAACCACAAATTGTCCCTCCTCCTGAACCAGAACAACAGCAATCTGCTGAAGAACTAGAACAACAACAACCACTTTCGTCAATTCCAGAAGAACCCCTTATCCCTGAACAACCAAAAATTCCAACAACTTCTCCTCAACCAGCAATTCCGTCTCCCTCTCCTCAACCAGAAATTAATCCACCATCACCTCAACCAGAGTTTCATCACTCTGAAACTCCTTCTCCTCAACCATCTGAACCTCATTCACCTCAACCATCACCTCTGGCAATCCAGCTGCCAGGTGGAACAACAATCACCTTGGCACAATTGCCATCCTCACCAGAATCTACACCACCAAATACTCCCAAAACACCACCCAGTCCAATCATAATTTCTGATTCTGAAACTCCATCTCCAAAACAAACTGCTGCCAAGAAAACCTCTGAAAACCCCAGCAGGACCTTCATAGACTTAACCAGTCTTGACCGTCTTGCTGATATGAAATATAAAATAGCCATCCCTAAACCAAAACAACCAGATGTTGGCTCTGGTATTATGAATTTTGAAACAGGTGTGCAGCAATGGATTGCTTCTTTGAAGCAAGTCTGTCCTGGAATGATTGACCCAGCTGCTTCTGATCAGCTCTGGTCATAATTCAGACTTTGGGTACATGCTGAAGCCCTCAAGTTGCAGGATATCAACTATGAGCAGGCACAACAGAATTTCAGCAAGCTTCTGAATGAAGTTGGAAGTCAGCTTCTGAAAGAAGACGTGCTCCCTCTGGATAGTGAACCTTGGTCTGAGAAACAGCTAGCTTCAAAGGTGCAACCAGAAGAAGACAAGACCATTCAAGCTGAAGAAAGTCAAGCAGAAGATGTTGCAGAAAGCTCTCAGAAGCTTCCTGCTTCTGATGCTTCTCAAGGTGCCTTGGACAGGCAGACTCTGGAAGAACTAAAGCTGAATGACATGCGTCTGCAGCAGAGGATGGATGAAAACGACCAGAAGATGAAAGAAAGAATGGATGTGCAGGATAGCAAGATTGACACTGTTGTCAGCATGGTGCACAAGCAGAATGAGACTGCTGATCAGATCAAAGCCATGCTGGAGAACCTGTTCACACGCTTATCTCCCCAACCTTAGTCTTTTTTCATTCATGTCTTTTTCATGTTTTCCTTGATTTTCTGATGTACTATTTGAATATGTTTTGTACTATTTTCATGTTTTGATTCTGAACCTTTCAATATGACAAGTTTTTCTGATCTTAACTGTTTTAGCACTCACGTACACTTTTTGATTGCTGACAAAAAGGGGGAGAACAAGAATGATATTTTAAACAATAACGGTTAACTAAGACAGAAATTCTCAAACATTCTAACTCTATTACTTGAAAATGTTTTTTCTGTTTTGCTTAAAGTCTACAGGTACAAGGAAGCTCCTGGACACTCTGAAGACTAAAAGCTATGAAGCTCTGATCCGCTCTGAGACTCTGATCCAAATCAAAGCTTTGACAAGAAAAGCTCTGATACGCTGATCTGAAGCTCTGCTCTGATATGCTGATCCAAAGCTTCTGATAGTCAAAGACTCTGATACTCTGATGTTCAAAGAAAGGCAAAAAGATCTGATCCTGAAGAACACTTGTAATCAAAGGGAAGTAATAAACTCAGGGGGAGTATCTCTCAACTCTGATATCTTTTTACTCCTTATCTTTTTACCTCTTACTCTGATGCATCTCTCTGATACCTTTTCACATTATTTTCATTTAAAAATATCTAGTTTTTGTCATCATCAAAAAGGGGGAGATTGTTAGAACAAAGTTTGAATCTACTACCCTATATTTAAGTTTTGATGATAACAAAGTGAAAAGATATATTATGTATATGATTCATGTATGAACTATCTGCTGCCTAAAATTATTATGTTCTGACTTGCAGATACTCTGATTGATATAAGCAAGATCACACCTAATCAGCATCAGAATTTGGTTTCTGACATCAGCATCAGAAGTTGCCATATCAGAATGTCAGAATCAGATGATCAACTCACGTATATGCTGAAGCCTGATGAACAAGACTGCGCTCAATACTCTGATAAAGAAACACAACAGTTCATCAGCAGCGAAGCAGAATCAGAATGAGCCAAGCCAGAACTTGCATTAAGTAAGCAACGGTACTGTGCATTGAAAGAAAATTAATACCAACGGCCTCATTCCAGACAAGATCTGCTCGATAAGGAAAGTTTGTTATTAGCATTGAATTAAGAATATTGCATCCAACGTTCAACATCTCAGTGCTATATAAACAAGACTTTGAAGATTGAAATGGCTAATGCTCTCCAAATCTTTACACGCATAAAAGCTGATCAAAATCTTCTTTCTCTCAGTTTTGCTAAACACTACACATTCTGATATTCAATCATTGTTTAGCAATCTAGTTTCTAAGCTTTAAGTTGTGTATACATCACAGTTGTGATACAATTTTGTAGAAAACATTCACACACTAAGATTTGATTTCTTTGTAAGAAAGTGTTTCCTTGACAAACCGGGTTGTGGTTTGCATCAAGAAGGCTTTAGCAGTTGTTAAAGCAGTCTGTAATATTCAGTTGAATATAGTGGATTAAGACCTCGTTGGAGAGAGGCGAAATCACCTTGACGGGTGGACTGGAGTAGTTTGAGATCAAACGAACCAGGATAAAAATATCTTGTTCATTGCATTAGATTTCAGTTTTACAATTCAACCCCCCCTTCTTGTGTTTTTCACTTCTTCAGCATATTCTTCTCCCCCTTTGTTAACATCAAAAAGGATGGGGAAAAAGAGTGAAATAGATACATATAAAAATTAAGACGTGCATAAAACACAACCATACATTAAAGTACGAACAAAACACATTGTATGATTTCAAACATACTAAAATACGAACAAAACAAATTGTACGATTACATAATAATAAAACAGAAAATGCCTAAACATCACGAAGCATAAAAATAGAACATTGTCTAAACATTACAAAGTAAAACACATTAAAAAGAAATGACATAGAAATTTTAAAAAAAATCTTTTAATCTTCATCTTCGTTCATTATAGGTCTAATGATAACTCGATTTCCAACATAACATGCCGTACTAACCGCATCCGCCCAAAAATATTTAGGAAGATTTGCATCACTAAGCACTGTTCTTGCAAGTTCCACTAGAAACCTATTCTTTCTTTCAACTACTCCATTTTGTTGTGGAGTTCTAGGTGCTGAAAAATTATGAGAGATGCCATGTTCTTCACAAAATTCTTCAAATTGAGCATTTTGGAATTCTCCACCATGATCACTTCTTATGGATACAATCTTTAGTGATTTTTCATTTTGGATTTGCTTAGCATACTTCTTAAAGGCTTTAAAAGCATCACTTTTCTGCACAAGAAACAAAGTCCAAGAATATCTAGAAAAATCATCAATAATGACTAAAGCGTATACATTACCTCTGAAGCTTTTTGTTCTTGATGGACCAAAGAGATCCATGTGTAACAATTGTAGTGGCCTTGTAGTAGACACCACATTCTTAGATTTGAAAGTTGTTTTGGTCTGTTTGCCCTTTTGGCATTCATTACATAATTTGTCTTTGATGAACCTCATCTTTGGTAGACCAATAACTAAGTCATGCTTAACCAATTTCTTCAAGTGCTCCATGTGAATGTGAGCGATCCTCTTGTGCCATAACCAAGCGTCATTGTTGTTTACCATAAGACATTGTACCTTCAGAGACAAATCATCTAAAGTAATCATAAAAATATTGTTAGTTCTTATACCTTTGAGTTTTACCTCATTGGTTGCCTCATCCATAATGAGACATTCATCTTTGTTGAATTTGATCTTGAACCCTCTATCGCAAAGTTGACTTATGCTAAGAAGATTGTGCTTTAATCCTTCAACATAGAGAACATCCTCAATTTGAATGGATGGAGGTGTGCCAACTATTCCAACGCCAAGAATCTTTCCTTTGGTGTTGTCTCCATAGGTGACACACCCTTTGGCTTTATGTACTAGATATGAAAATTGGTGTACATCTCCTGTCATATGCTTTGAACATCCACTATCAAGATACCAAACATTTGATGTGGATTTCAAGCATACCTACACAAACAAATTATTCTTTGTTAGGTACCCAAGTTGCCTTGGGTCCTTCATAGTTAGTTCCCTTTTTCACCCACACATAATGCCCACTTGCTATACTAAAGTTTCTAACATAGCAAGCATTAGTGTATGGCCTTTAATACCACAATGAAAACAAGTAGGTTCAAAGTTACTCCTATATCTAGAAGGATAAGATTTCTTTTTCGATACATTAGCCTTTTTCTTTTGATGATTATGAACAACTTGCTTCTTTTCTACTTTCTTGGGATTGGAATTATTACTAGCCTTTACAAAAACAGTGGGATTGTTACTTGGTTTCTTAGAATTCACATAACCAAGACCCCTTTTATCATTTGGATAACGTTGTTGGCTTAGTAATCCTTCCAATCCTATTTGTCCTTTTTCATATCGTTCAATGACTCTTTTCAATTGAACAATCTGAAAGACATTTGATTCACACTTGGAGCATGCAAAGTTTTCTTTTTCTTTAATAAAATTCTGTTTTTGAAGATCAAAATCTTTAGTCATGGTGTCAATTTTTTCTAAACAACTTAGAAGTTCTTTTTCTTGATTTGACACCTTTTTGTATAAACTTTTGCATTCTTTCAAGAGTTCATCAATAGCATCTTGAACATCATCATCAAAAAGATTAAATTCATTACTAACCTCTTCTTCATCGTCGGAGTGATGTGAAGCCATTAATGCTAGATTTGCACATTCCTCGCTTTCCGAATCGGATGAAGAACTTGTCTCATTATCTTCCCATGCAACATAAGCCTTTTTGTTCTTGAACTCCTTTTTTCCTTTGAATCCATTTTTCTTGGATAGTTTTGGATAATCCGGCTTTATGTGACCTTGCTTTCCACATTCATAACATGTGACATCTTGTGTTGATGTGGAGGCTTCTTTATCTTTATGATTATAAAATTTCTTCCTTTTGACAAAGTTAGCATTATGAAGATTATTTTTATGACCAAAATACTTTCCTAACCTTTTTACAAGAAGCAAGAAGTTTTCATCTTCCTCCGATGCATCTTTATCTTGACTTTCCTTTGAATCAACTTTCAAGGAAATGCCTTTGGATTTCTTCTCTAAATTTTCATGTTTTTCAAGTCTACCGAGTTCCGTTTCATATTCTTGAAGTTTGCCAAATAATGTAGCGGAAGTCATTGCGGAGAGACTCTTCTTTTCCGAGATTGCCGTTACCTTTGGTTGCCATTCCCTAGTCAATGATCTAAGGATTTTCAAGTTGAGTTCATCATTTGTCAAGGTTTTACCAAGAGCATTTAAGTGATTTGTCAAATGCACAAATCTCTTTTGTAAGTCAAGAATGGATTCTCCGGGCTGCATTCGAAATAGTTCATATTCTTGACTCAAGGTATTTAGCCTTGATGTTTTTACTTCAGCCGTTCCTTCATGAGTTTGAACCAGGGTATCCCATATTTCTTTTGTTGTCTTGCAGTTTGAGACACGGAAAAATTTGTCCATACTGAGTGCACCTCGAAGAAGGTTTATTGCCTTTTTGTCATAGAGAACTTTCTTTTTATCATCGTCGTCCCATGCAGTTTTGGGCTTTGCAGAACCAATGCCATTGATTACTGATATCGGGATAAATGGACCATTTTCAACAGCATCCCATACTTCCTCTGCCTGTGCTTCTAAATGCGCCTTCATGCGTATTTTCCAAAAGTCAAAATATTCACCACATAATAGAGGAGGCTTGTTGTTATTACCACCATCTCTGAAAAACTGGTTGATGATTTGCGGAAGCCATTCTAGATCTTTAGGAACAAGTTACCTATAACTTGCTCTGATGCCAATTGTAAGTCTCAGAGTGCCTAAGAGGGGGGGGGGGGGGGTGAATTAGGTCTTATAAAAATTTATTCGGTTTTATGAGAATGCTTGGTAGTAATTTTTGGTTAAGTGTTTGAAGATTTTGATTATATCTTTATCTTTTCCTGATTATGGTGATGAAAGCGATAAATGCAGAAAAGTAAAGAACACGGTGATATATCCTGGTTCCCCTCACAATCTGAGAGTACTCCAGTCCCCTTTCCAACACGAAAGAGATTTCACTATAGTTAGAATGATTGTACAGCCTATGCTTACTATCTAACCTATAGGGTGATCAAAGGTTCTTAACACCTTTAAGACCAAACAAACACTAATGTGAATGAAGAACAATCCTCTTCAAATCACAACACTTACTTCCAACAATCCTGGATAGTAAGGGAAAATCTTTAAGTAATACAATGATTTGGTTTGAAGTATATGGAGAGCTTTATCAATCTTCAATTGATCTTCTTCTTCAAGATAAAAACAATTCTCAACAATGTATATAAATGTTCACAATGTATGTATGAAACTTGTAATGATAATGAAAGTGTATATGGCAAGTTTCACAAAATTATGAACACATGAAAGTTTATGTTTAAAATGAATGAATGAGAAAATTGTTAATATGAAGAAGGTTTTTTGTTAATTTGAAAATTGAAGCATTGTTTTTTGAAATAAGAAAATCTGCATTTTATAAAGTCATAAGAACCTCTTCATTCATGCCAATTCATATGAAAAGTTGCAATGCATTCATGAAAAGATACCACTTGAAAAATATTCAAAAAACAAAGTAAAAGCTGCACTGGTTCGCTAGGAACCGGTTCCGACACTGACAGAACCCGGTTCTTAGTGAACGTTATAAGTTGAAATTCAAAAATATCACGCAGGAACCGGTTCCCCTATTGGTACAACCCGGTTCCTGGTACAAAAACCAGGGACATGTTTTTTGAGATATTCTGGAACCCGGTTCCCTGTTAGGGAGGAACCGGTTCCTAAAGGGTTATTTTCAAAAAAGCTTTTTGAAAGATATTTCAAACAAAGTTTTCTTTGATGTTAAAGTTATGGAATATGTATATGTTGATGAATGCATATTGTGAACATCTATATTCAAGATTTTAAGAATTATTTATACCATTTGATATTTGATGATTCTTCAATAATTCTTCAATAATCTTCAATAATCTTCAAGACTTTTATTTGATGTTGATAAGCTTTTTGCACATCCTTTGAATGTTGATGTCCATGTTGTCTTCATCAAAACACATGCTTTAAATATGACTTGAGAAGCTTGCAATTACAACAAGGAGCGCAAGATTTGAATTGTAAAAAACGTCCAATGCTTTTATTAATGATATATGTAAATGACACACAAAAGCCCTCACAAAAGAAACCACGGTGCCCCGGGTAAGACACCGGGCCATAAAGTTTCAAATTATTGTCTGTTTAAAAATTCAAAACAAAGGAGTTCATTACTGAGTGACAAAAGTAATAGGTATGAAGTCTTTGGCAGTCCAGTTGCTTGGTCCACCGTTGGTCGTTGGATTGATCCAGCTGTCGAATTCAGATTCCTCCACGTCGTCATCATCCCCAATAGCATTTATTCCATGGTTGGGCATGGGAGATGTCACCACATTAGGCCTCTCGGGCGCCTCGAACTGTACCTCTTTAGCATCGATAAGGTCTTGAACCTTATTCCTCAGAGCCCAACAATCATCAGTAGAATGCCCCGGGCTATCAGAGTGATAAGCGCAGCGGGCGTTGGGGTTGTATTTTGGAGAGGTGGTGTTCACAACCTTTGGAGCTTCCTTGACGGTTACCAGATTGGTTGACAGCAGTTGCGGCAATATATGAGAGAGGGTCATGCTGAGCCGAGTGTACTGCCTTTTGGGCCTCTCACCTCTTGGTTGGTTATACTGTTGAGGAGCAGCAACAGGCTTAGAAATAACCACTGCGTTGACAGCTTGGCGGAGTTCTGGTTTGTTCTGTCTTCTGGGACCATAAACAGCACTAGCTTCCTTCTTGAAGGGCTTCTTTTCAGTACTCGAGGAGGCACCTTTCTGTATCTTCCCCGACTTGATGCCCGCTTCTATCCTCTCACCAGTCAGGATCAGGTCTGTAAACCCAGCAGAGGAATTACCAATCAGGTGATTAAAGAATGGACCAGACAGGGTCCCCAAGAACATGTCCACGAGTTCACGGTCAGTCAACGGTGGCTGCACCCTGCCAGCCAGGTCTCTCCACTTCTGCGCGTACTCCTTAAAACCTTCTCCCGTCCCTAGCGACATACCCTGGAGTTGGGTACGCGTGGGAGCGTGGTCGGAATTGTACTGATACTGCTTATAAAAAGCAGTAGCCAAGTCCTCCCAGTTTCGAATACTGGTTCCATCCAGCTGATAGAACCATTCGAGTTGAGCCCCTGAAAGGCTCTCCTGGAAGAAATGGATCCATAAGTTCTTGTCTGCAGTGTAAGGTTAGATCTTCCTTACATAAGAATGGAGGTGCAGCTTAGGACAGGAAGCCCCGTCGTACTTCACAAAGGCAGGTGCCTTGAACTTGTGTGGGATCACCACCCCAGAAGATAAACCTAAGTCTCCAAAATCCAACCCAGGCACACGTTGAATCTCCATAGCATTTAGCCGGTCCTCCAGTTGTTTGTACCTGTCCTCAGTAGGAGGGTACTGTTCATCATTGAAATCTGTCTCGCTGTCGGAGACCACAGAACTAGGAACCTCTCTCCCTTGGTGACTGCCTTCCCCAACAGATGGAGTAGTCAGCTCAGCTTCATTCTGCAGTGTATTCCCGAGTCTGCGTCCAGTGTTGAACAACACAGTCCTCTTCTTCTTCTTCTTCTTCAGGAGAAAAGCCTTCAACTCCTGTTGCCCTTGGGCTAAGCTCATGACCAGCTCCTGGAACTGGGCGTTCTGGGCCTGGAGGGCCTTGATAGCTTGTTCAGTAGTAGGTTCAGGATTCATGATGATTGAGTGCTGAAATAAACAACGAAGAAGATTAAGCAACCTGTAGAAAAAGGGGTACCTGTTATGCATATGATGCAATGAGATGCGTATGATTTATGTTTTCAAAGACAATCGGGATTCAACTTTGTAGACAAAAAGGAAACGCACTTTATTAGATTCAAGCTTTAAATTGTTCAACAATTTGCCCTTAGGCATTACAAGAATGAAAATACTGAAAAGGAAATAAAAGTTGTAAAAGAAATATCCAAAGTTCATCAGTGCTCCCATGACCTCCTCTTCTCAGTACGGATATAGTCATTCAGGATCCGTTCATTCTCCAATTGCTTAGTCAGCTTCTGGATCTTTTGTTCCTGTTCGTTGAACCTTTCTCGATAAGAATCCCGTTCTTCCTGTAGCTGCGCCCAAGACCTCTTTAGTGTATCAACGTCAGTGGGTATCTGAGGAGGGATGACAGTTGGAGGAACCCCGTCCTTATCAGAAAATTCAAGAACAATAGGCCTGACAGTGTCATATGGCATACCTAACTTCTGATCACGGATGCGGACCCATTTGTAGTAGGATTCCATAGGTAGAGAAGTCTTCGGTCCCAACTCATGTGGGTCAGCTTTGTGAATTCTGTCCCAAGCATTGATGAATCTACGATGCAACTCGTCACTATCTACCTGAAACTCAAAACTGATGTGAGGTACCAACATCTCATGAGGCCCTGCTCTTCTGGCTCTTCCAAACTGACGGAGAGCTAAACATGGATTATAAGAGATTCCTCCCTGAGTACCGATCAATGGAACATTAGGATATTCTCCGCAACGATCAATAATGGCTACCTCATCCAAACCTCTGAAAGTCCAAATGATGTCATTATCAGTGAGAGACATTAACCTATGAGCCCAGCCCCTTCCTTCTTTGTTCTTCAACACGAACTTAGGGAGGTGCGAAATAAACCACCTCACTAACAAAGGATCACAACACCACAAAGTTCCCCGTCTTTGGGAAGTATGAGCATAGAGTTGCTGCAGGATATCACCCAAGAGAGTGGGTACAGGGTTCTGAGATATGAAAATCCTTATGGCATTGATATTGACAAAGTTATCAGGATTTGGAAACAATACTAGACCATAAATTAGGAGAGCCATGATGCCTTCGTACGCCCTGAAGTCTAAGTCATTCCAGAAACTGTTAGCTTTACCAATCAGAAACTTAGCCAAAAAGCCCTTAACTCTGCTTCTAGTCACCCAGTTATCCATTACCTCCTTGTTGGTCAAAGGAAGGGCTGCAGCAATCTCCTCAAGCCTAAGAGTCTTTTCCCAACCAGTGAAGGGAGTCTGTTCCAAAACAGGGATACCAAGCAGATCAGAGAATTCTTCCAGGGTAGGGACCAGCTGGAAGTATTGAAAGGTGAAGCAATGGTACAGGGGATCATATAACTGGGTTAGGACACTCATCAGCTGTTGGTCCCACTTTGAAGTGACTAAACCGAGAAGAGAACCATGCCTCTGGATGAAGGAAGTAGTATTTGGAATCCTGTCAACCAATTCTTTAAGCAACTCAGGTGGGTGAACAAAGTTGAGCCGAATAGTATTCCTTCGCACAGGCATCATGATGTCCTATAAAACAGTAGCAAAGATGAAACCCTCTTGTCTTTGAAATGGGTCAGTCCTTATACAGGATGCATGCAATGTTTATGATGGTATGATGTTATGATAAAGCACACCACAAGTATTCACAAAGGCAAACATGATGAGGCACACAAGTCACACAAGACAGCCCTTAGAGTTTAGGCCAACATGAAGTTCAGGTACTACCCTCTTTCAGTTTCTTTGGTTAAGACCTGTCCTAGAAAATAGTAACCGGGTTCTAGAGGATCTCAATATCATCGACTACCCTCAATCGGTCATAACTCCAGCATCGTAATCTTTTCTTGCGGCCAGAACCATCGCGATAGTTTAGCCTCAATGAGTGTAGCATACTGCTACTGTTCTAGGGCCAAGTTAGGTCAATTTAGGGTTCTAAGGTCGGTTGGTGCTTAATGACTCCTCAGAAGACCCATATTCTCCTCGTTGCAACACAAGGGATATCGGTACAGACCAAGGTGTCACACCAACGTAGCCACTGCTTCACCCGTGTCGGTCTACGCCGGACAGGTCCCTCACAGCTTATGCTACCTAAAGAAGGGTATTCCCCAGATCCGGGTTAGGATCTATGAAACTCCGATGCAAAGCCTATAATATTAAAGCAAACAAGGAATACAATTGAAAACATAATAGTGGTTTAATCCTAAGGTACACCTCACTTATTTATTCCCCAGCAGAGTCGCCAGTTCTGTGATCGGTGGAAATAGAACTGACTGTTTTTTAGCTGGTTTCGCGAAATGTCGCGGTAAGCAAGAGTCGCCACTGTCTTTTATTTTCTCCAACAAGGAAAGGACAAAAGCACAGCAAAATTCCTTTTCGAGATGTTTCTCGGTTCGGGAGGTAGATTATAGAAAGGGAAGGTGTTAGCACCCTTTCTATCCGTGGTTATCCACGGGCTCTTAGGTACTTGCTCACTATGTTTTCAAAAATTGTTTCCTTTTCAAGTGTTTGTGGGTTTTGAAAAAGTCTTGTTTGAAAAATTTCTAAGTAACTCTTGTATCTGGCCTCAAGAGTGTATGAAAAATTTGTTTGAAAACTTTTTGAAAGTGTCAGTGTGAAAAGATTGTTTTTGTTTGTTTTTGAAAAGAGCAAGTACCCATGAGATCTGTCTACCCTAAGGAATTAGGCTGTGTAAGAGTCCTTTAGACAATGATATCCCACTATTGAGAAGTAGGAAGCACCGTTGTTAGAGTTATTCGGGTCAATTCGATTATAGGGACAGTGTGGTTACCGAAGCAATAGTAGGACACCTTAGAAATAACCCTAATGTCCTAGATCCTTTTTATCCGAGGCAACCGTTTCGAGGCAACTGGATCTTAGACAGGAGGGCGACCTCTAAAACACCCCATACTTGACGACCACGTTCGAGGCAACCAGTGAGGCGTACCTTAGGAGTTGCATGTGCATGTGTGTTGTTTCATGTTAATGTTTATCTTGTACATGTTATTTGTGAGCTACGGATTGATTTTATTTTCATACAAGTCTTTCATGCATTTTTTTAACAGTTAGGAGTGCGGAAAATAAATTGCAGAAATGTAAATCTAGCTATTACAAGGCGCGGGTCTATACATCGCCAAAAACAAAAACCCGTTTGGAAATAAGAAATGCGAGAAATTAAAAGAAAGCAATAAAATTCTAATTAACTATTACATTTCCTGAGCATATACAAAAATATAAAATATTGAATTAAAATAAACTGCACGCGAAAGAATTGAATCGGGACGTCTTGAGAGTTTTGACCCCCCTTTTTTTTTTAATTAATGAAATTAAACCTAATTACTAATTAATTAATTAATTAAGAAATTTTTTTTTGTGTTTTTATGTTTTAGTGAAAATAAAAATAAAAAAAGAAATTAAAAGTCAAGAAAAACCTAATTCTAAATTTATTTTATTTATTATGAAAATAATCAAAATTATCTAATTAAACAACTAAATTAATTTATTAGAGTTTATTTACAAAAAAAGTGATTTGAAATTAATAAAAATATTTTTTTGGTTTTTTTCTGAATTTTTATTGTGAAAATGTTGATTAATTGGCTGGGGAATAATTAATTAAAAAAACAGTAGAAATAAATAAAACAATAAAAAGAAAGAAAATAAAATGTAAAATGCAAACCCAAGGGGGGGTTTGGGCCAGATCTGAAGGTGTATTGGTAATTCCTTGGCCCAAACAAACACTCAGCCACGTTTGACCTTTTGCCATTGCCTACAACATGCTTTGACTTGGAGTATAGTGGACAGCGCCTTATGGCCTTTGGATCTAAGCGTGTAGCCACCTGGTGCCTGATTTGTGAGGCATATGGTACACCTTCTTTGGCAAGCCTCACAAGAATACCTGAAAAACAAAGGCAATAAGAATTTTAGGGGGACATGGGATCGAACCCAGGTCCCAGCATTCAAAGCCTGCACGCCTTAACCACTGAGCTACACGTTCCAATTGAAATAATAATAAGCAGTGGTTATTATATTAGTAAAACAACACGATGCCTGGAAAAAAAATATAAACGCGCAATATTTCAAACGAGCGAATGAGGAGGGGACGTGTCAGCGTCTTCTTCCTTTGATACTGGTTTTTTTCACCTGCGGATTTCTATCCGCAGATGGTTTCGTAGGTTGCTTCGAAAATGCTCCTCAGGCCATGGAAATGCCATCTAAAGCCATGGACATATTCGTCTTGGTCCCCTGATCACATCCATACTCATGATTTGCTCCAATTGTACCTGGAAACAAAATGCCCAAAACACAAAAGGATGAACCCTAGAATCGGGCACCATGATTCAGGGCAGTGCGTTGTAGGAGGTCTTAGGATGTGGCAAGGGTTGCTTTAGCTTCAGGGTATGGCAAAGAAGAGGGTCACGTTCTCCTTTTGGCCTGAAAATGCTTGCAACACTACTTTTGATCTCACACTTTTTTGACACTTTTTGGATTTTGCTCTGGCCGTTTGTGCACACCCTAGGTCGTGAATGAGGTTTGGAAGGCTTGCTTATGTATGTATGATGGGAATTAGGTCAGCAACTAGGCTTGGGATCCATTGCATTGATGTTTGGGATTCTTCTTAACCACCATTAAAGGACTTTCCAAGCTTGGTTCAAATTTTGAATTTTATGCATAAATGAGCTTGGCACGATTTTGGCAGCTAGCATATGATACATAAAAGTCATTCAAACCACAAAGATGCCATTTAATTAATTTTTAGATTTTATTTGAATATTTATGGATTTAAAATGAATTAAATCAATAAAAATTAAATAAAATAGAAAAATTAATGTTTAATCTTGAAATTAATCATGGGACACGTGTATGGCATGACAAGGCTGAATTAAGTGGAAGAAAGTGGGCCCTTTTGTCAAAAATTGAAGTTTCAAGGATAGTTGACTTTTGCCATTTCACAAATATTTCCCAACTTCTCCAATGCATATCTTGCTCAATTTTGATCATATGAACATGTTCTTTGAGATTTTGGAAAGGTCTTGAAGTCCTCTAACCAATGCCTTTGGTCCCATGTCATTTGAATTTACCAATCTCAAGTTATGGTCTTTGACTTAAAATGCCTTTTTGTTGACTTTTGAAAATGACCTATAATGTAGAAATTGGTAACTTTTTGTTAGAGCCTTTCTTGGACTTGAAATATGAAGATGAGTTGTAGGAAATGTCCTCCCCTTCAAAATGAGCATTAGATGGGATTTTTCTGATGAACCATGAAAAAGTTATGTCTTGGTCAAGTTACAGTTGACTTTTCAGCTATCCAAAAATAGAAACTTTTGCATCTTGATGATTTTTGAGCCATGCTTGTGGTATCATGATCAAGACTTGATCAAATGATGATTGTGGCTTCAAAATAATATGTTGACCAAAAATTTTGACTTTTGACTGCCAAATGACCATTTTACGCCTACAGTTGATTGTGGAGCAACTAGGGCTTTTGACTGTGCAACTTGACCCTGTGAGCCTTGAAACTTGGCATGTGGATGCTTGAAAATGTGTATAGGCCTATGGGACTTGATTGATCCCTTGAAAACCTCAACTTCCTTGTAAGAACCAAAACCCTAATTTTGACTTGCTTAGGAGGATGGTTTGACTGTGCAACCCTTGAGTAGACTTAAGCAAATTGAGATGATGCTTGTCAAAACTTTGAAGAATATGGGAGGGCAAATTTTGGGGTACAACAACCGCCCTTTCGGATTTTCAGTCCACCGGGATACCCTTTTTTGCCCAAGTCGCCTTTTCAGGTTTTCGACTTGCTGAGTGTACAGTTTTTTTCATTTTCATCACTTACTTTTGTCCGAACCCTTTTGGTTCATCGGGAAGCCCTTATTTTTGCCTAGGCCAGTCAACCTAGAGGGTCTTTGATTATGCGTAGTATCTTTTCATTATGTCTGCATTGACGGGGTGAGGAAGGTCGTCACCATCCATGGTGGTTAGAATCATAGCTCCTCCCGAGAAAATGTTCTTAACCACAAATGGCCCTTCCTATGTGGGGGTCCATTTGCCCCTGGGATCATCTTGCAGTAGTATGATGCGTTTGATCACTAGATCTCCGAATTGATATTCTTGACGTCTGACTTTCTTATTAAAAGCCTTGATCATTCGCCTTTGATACGTCTGACTATGACAGATAACAGTAAGCCTCTTTTCATCGATTAGATTCAGCTGATCAAGTTGGGTTTAGATCCAGTCGTCTTTGTTCAAACCTGCATCCTTCATAATCTTGAGAGAGGGTATTTGGACTTCGATGGGTATGACGGCCTCCATGCCATACACCAAAGAGTAGGGTGTTGCCCCTGTCGACGTCTGTGCTGAGGTACGGTACCCATGAAGAGCGAATGGTAACATCTCGTTCCAATCTTTGTATGTCACCATCATCTTCTGCACAATGTTCTTGATGTTCTTATTAGCTGCTTCAACAACCCCATTCATCTTCGGCTGGTAGGGAGAAGAGTTATGATGCTGTATCTTGAACTGTTTGCAGAGCTCGGTGACCATCGTGTTATTGAGATTTGTACCATTGTCAGTAATAGTCCTCTCTGGTACACCATATCGACATACCAGATTGTGTCGGATGAACATCCCCACGACGTTCTTGGTTACTATAATAAAGGAAGCTGCCTCAACCCACTTTGTAAAATAATCAATTGCTACCAGAATGAAGCGATGCCCGTTAGACGCAGTAGGTCTGATCTCGCCGATCATGTTGATGCCCCACATTGCAAAGGGCCAAGGAGCTGTCAAAACATTTAGGGGAACCAGAGGTACATGCATCTTATCAGCATAGACTTGGAACTTATGACAGGTTCGAGAATACTGATAACAATCGGCTTCCATAGTGGACCAGTAATATCCTGCCCGTAGGATATTCTTCACCATGGTATGTCCATTGGAATGAGTTTCGAAGGTACCTTCATGTAAGTCTGCCATGATCCTTTCTGCCTCGCTCTTGTCCACACATCATAGTAAGGTTGAATCATGGTTACGCTTATAAAGGATTCTATTACTGATGAAGAACTTCACAGCAAACCTTCTCATAAACTTCTTATCATTAACAGATGCCCCCTCGGGGTATTCTTGAGCCTTAAGATACCTTTTTACCTCGTGAAACCAGGGTTTATCTGCTACCTCTTCATTCTCAATGATGCAGCAATGTGCGGGTTCGTCCAACCTCTCAATGGTAATCTGGGGAGCTTCATTGTCCCACCTGACTTTGAACATATAAGACATGGTAGCTAGCGCGTCTACTAACTGATTCTCCTCTCTTGGGAAATATTAAAAGGTTACCTCCTCAAAGTATGGGAGCAATGTCAGTACATACTCTTTGTAAGGAATAAGATTCGGGTGCTTCGTATCCCACTCGCCTTTGATCTGTCTTATTACCAGAGTAGAATCTCCAAATACACTCGAGAACTTAATCCTCAGGTCAATGTCAACTCGAAGACCCATGATACATGCTTCATACTTTGCCATATTGTTGGTGCATTTAAAACATAATCGGGCGGTGAAAGGAGTATGACAACCCTTAGGAGATATAATTACAACGCTAATGCCATTACCCAATGTATTCCAGGCTCCATCAAAATACATAGACCATCGGTATCCCTCCTCGGGTCCTTCATCCGGTCTAGGTTCTTCGCAGTCGGTTACCAACATGATATTCTCATCCGGGAACTCGAAATTCATGGACTGGTAGTCATCCACGGCTTGATGAACCAAATGATCCGCCAATACACTCCCCTTGATTGATTTTTGGGTTGTGTATTGGATGTCGTACTCGGTTAAGATCATCAGCCATCTTGTTATTCTTCCGGAGAGAGCGGGCTTCTCGAAAAGATACTTGATCGAATCCATCTTTGATATTAACAAGGTAGTGTGAGTCAGCATATACTATCTCAGTCGGCGAGCAGCCCATGCCAAAGTGTAACAAGTTTTCTCGAGCAATGAGTGTCGGGTCTCATAGTCGGTAAACCTTTTGCTAAGGTAGTAAATGACGCGCTCTTTTTGACCAGACTCGTCATGCTGCCCCAACACACACCCCATTGAATTGTCTAGTACTGTCAAGTATAATATCAAAGGTCTTCCTTCAATTGGAGGCATCAAAATTGGTGGTTCTTAAAGATATTCCTTGATTCTTTCGAAAGCGGTTTGGCATTCATCATTCCACTTTACAACTTGATCTTTCTTCAACAGCTTGAAGATTGGCTCACAAGTAGCTGTCAGATGTGAAATGAACCTGGCGATGTAATTCAGACGTCTCAAGAAACCTCTAACTTCTTTTTCTGTGTGGAGAGCCGGCATCTCTTGTATGGTTTTTACCTTTGCAGGGTCCACCTGAATACGTTTGTCGCTGACAACAAAACCCAGAAGCTTACCAGACCTCACCCCAAAGGTGCACTTGTTCGGGTTCAACCTCAGCTTGTACATCTTCAACCTGTCAAACAGTTTCTGGAGATGATCAAGGTGCTCTTCCTCAGTCTGGGACCTGGCTATCATGTCATCAACATAAACTTCGATCTCGTGGTGAATCATATCATGGAACAAGGCGACCATGGCGTGCTGATAAGTTGCCCAAGCATTCTTCAACCCAAAAGGCATTACCTTGTAACAGAACGTGCCCCATTGTGTAACGAAGGTTGTCTTCTCTATGTCTTCAGGAGCCATCTTGATCTGGCTGTAGCCAGAAAAACCATCCATGAAGGAGAAGATCTTATACTGCGTGGTATTATCGACTAGAACATCAATGTGGGGAAGTGGGAAGTCATCCTTGGGGCTTGCCCTGTTCAGATCTCTGTAGTCCAAACACATCCGTACCTTACCGTCCTTCTTAGGTACCAGAATAACGTTGGCAACCCACTGTGGATAAGAAGTGACAGCTAAGAATCCTGCGCCGAACTGTTTCATGACCTCTGCCTTGATTTTCTCTGACATTTCAAGGCGCATACGGCGAGTCTTCTGCTTTACCGGAGGGCAGTCTTCTTTAGTCGGCAGTCGATGTACCACAATATCAGTGTCCAAACCAGGCATGTCTTCCTAGGACCAGGCGAAGATCTCAACATAGTCGTGTAGCATCTGTATTAACCGTTGTTTGACACTAGGCTCCAGATTTGCACCTATTTTAACATCTTTTTTGTCTTCCTCTATACCCAAATTCACTGACTCAATTGGCTCTTCATGCGGCTGTATGACCCTTTCTTCCTGCTGTAATAGTCTAGCAAGTTCTCCAGGCATCTCACAATCATCCTCACCTTCATCATCGGCTTGGTTGATCGGATTTTTGAAGTCATAACTGGCAGTAGCAGAGTTGTTATCAATGGGATCTAGAGTGGATATGGATCTGCATTATGATATGCGAGTGTGTGTAAGAGAATAGTTGTTTTGATAAAGTGATAGACAGAAAATAGAAAAACAAGGAGCACAAAATTTGTATGCATGAAACGTCCAATGCTTTATTAATGATATATGAAATGACAAATAATAGGCCTCACAAGCAAAGCCAAGGTGCCTCGGGCAAGGCATCAGGCCATAAAGTTTCAAACTGTTTATTATAAATCTTAAAACAAATGAGTCAATTACTGCGGAATAAAAGAAACAGGTATGAAGTCCCTCGTCGTCCAGTTATTCGGTTCACCATTGGTTGTTGGGTAGATCCAACTGTCGATGTCTGAATCTTCTTCACTGTCCTCAATTGCATTAACTCCCTGATTGCTGATGTGTAGAGGAGGTCTTCCAATCCGAGCGCGCCTGACAGCCCTTTGAGCCCCTGTAGTAAAGCCCAAACCAAATTTGTCAGTTTTGTGAGTGAAATCAGGGAGCTGACCCCAATTGGAACACCCACCTTCTTCGACTACAGCCCTAGTGTCCTTGAGAGAAGCCATCTTCAACGGAGGTTTGTTGGTAGTAACTTCAGTTGATGCCAAGACCTGAGAGACCTCTTCGAAATTCTGACAAGGAGTTTCTATGAATTCCCCGTCCATCTCTACATAGAGAAAGGAATTGAGGTAACTCACCATATATTCTTCTTCACCTCGCACTGTGACAATCTTCCCATTCACTGGGTACTTTAGCATTTGATGGAGCGTGGAAGTAACTGCCCCAGTCCTATGGATCCAAGGACGACCCAACAAGCAAGAATACGATGGCCTGATGTCCATCACATAGAAGGTGGACCCAAAAGTCTGAAAATGCACTTTGATAGGGATGTCCACCTCCCCGTGCACCATTCTCTTCGATCCGTCAAAAGTCTTTACCACAATGTTACTAGGATTTAGAGTCAAACCCTCACAATCCAAACGGTCTAATGCTTTCTTCGGCAGAACATTCAGCGAAGACCCGATATCTACCAACACATGTGCCAAAGTGGTGCCCCTACACTCAATCGAGACATGCAGATCATCATTATGATTCCTCCCCTTAGGGGTTAGATCCGCATCTGAAAAGCCTAGCCCATTGTCAGCAGTCAGGCTAGCCACACAATCTTTGAACTGATCTGCTGAAGTTTCCTGCGGCACATGCACAGTCTTGAGAAATGCAATCAAAGCCTTCATATGGGCTTCAGAACACAATAGCAGAGACAACATGGAGATCTTTGACGGGGTCTACCTCAGCTGCTCGACCATATTGTAGTTGCTCTTCTTGATAATTTTCAGTATTTCCTCTATTTCTTGTTTAGAGGCTTCCACAATGATTTTCTTAGGTGTCTCCATCCGGGCAGGCTCACCTATAATTTCTTTGCCCCGAGTCCCAGATGGCTCAGTGACAGGGGTGATAAATGGAGTAAGGATAGGAATAGTAGAAGGTGTAATAACTGGAGTAAGAACAGGAGAAATGTCAGGAGTGCTGGTTGGAGAAGCAGTTGGAATAACAGTAGGTTTGTTGACAGCCTTCGGGGAACCTTACTAGTCCCGACAATATTACTGACATCAATATCAGCTTCTTCATTCTTCAGATCTTGCTTAATGCCATGATAGTACACATCAACACCATAATGCCATGAGACAACCTTGTCTGAAGTATACGGAATGGGACCAGGAACGATGATTATTAGCGGAGCAATTCTTGGAGCGGATGTAATCCTAACAGGTTTTCTCGAGGAAACCTTGGAAGGATTGGCAGAAATGGTTATAATGGCAATGTCTTCAATGGGAACAACATGGATCATAGTCTTCTCGAACAAAATTTCTTTATTATCCATCAGGCGTTGAACACCTGACTTCAACAAATGGCAACCAGAAGGTATACTCGAACACATGTGGCAACCTTCACCACAACCCGGAAATAAACCGGCCAACAAAAAATTCTTCTTAACAGTCATAAGAGGAGTAGAAATCTCTTCAACAGAGGTCACTAACAAATCATTGTCAACATCATTGACTCCACGACCATGTTTGGGCATGGGAGCAATTATAACATTCGGCTTTTCTGGAGCATCAAACTCTATCTCCTTGGCTTCAAGCAAATCTTGTAATTTGTTTCTCAGAGCCCAGCAATCATTTGTATCGTGGCCATGACTCTCATAATGGTAGGCGCACCATGAATTGGGATTGTATTTGGGAGAGGTAGTATTTGGATTCTTGGGAGCCTCTCTCAAGGTTGCCAAGTTAGATTTCAACAGATGAGGCAGAACTTCAGCCAAAGTCATGCTGATGCGGGTAAACTTCCGTTGTGGTCTTTCCACCCTTTGTTGATTGTTGCATTGTGGAGCAACTATGAGTCTTGGTATCACTACATCATTTACCATTTGACGGTGTTCAAATCTGCTTTGGCCCCTCGGGCTGTAGACTACACTGGCTTCCTTCTTACCAGCAAAAGATTTCTTTACCGAACTCGAAGAGGCATCCTTCTGAATTTTACCACTTCGAATTCAAGCTTCTACTCTTTCTCCAGTTAAAATTAGCTCGGTGAAACAAGATGACGAGTTGTCGATCAAATGATTGAAAAACATACCAGATAGCGTCCCCAGAAACATGTCAACCAACTCCCTATCAGACAACGGGGGTTGAACTCTTCCAACTAAATCTCTCCATTTATGAGCATAATCCTTAAAACATTCACCTGCACTCATGGACATACTCTGGAGTTGAGTACGAGTGGGAGCAAGGTCGACATTGTACTGATACTGCTTGTAGAAAGCAACAACAAGATCTTCCCAGTTTCGGGCATTAGCTCCCTCCAACTGATAGAACCATTCAAGCTGAGTCCCTGACAGACTATCTTGAAAGAAGTGCACCCACAAATTTCTATCAGTTGTGTGGGGTTGGATTTTCCTGACATACAAGCGGAGATGGAGTTTTGGGCAGGACACCCCATCATACTTGGAAAAAACCGGAGCTTTGAACTTATGAGGGATGACCACTCTCGATACCAGTCCCAATTCCCCAAAATCCAAACCAGGTAATTTCTGAATTTCCATAGCGCTCAGACGATCTTCTAACTGCTTGTACCTATCCTCAGCGGGAGGATATTGCTCATTGTCGTAATCAGTATCATTGTCAGAAACTGCAGGACTAGGGTCCTTTTCCCTTTCTTTGTTTTCTCAGTCTTTGGATGAAGAGGTCAGATCAGTTTGATGCTTCAACCTTTCTCTAAATCTTCTACCCATATTCAGAATACCAGTCTTCTTCTTCTTATTATTCTCTTTCAGAATAAGGGTCTTCAGATCCTCTTGCCCTTTAGCCAGACTTATAAACATCTATTGGAACTAGGCGTTCTGTGCCTGAAGATCTTTGATGGCTTGATCGGAAGACATTTCTGTTGAAATAACCAACGAAGAAGATGAGAAACCTGTAGTGGTACCTGTAATGATGTGTATCATAATGGGATGCGCATGTAATGATTTCAAAGACTTTGGGAGATTTAAATTTGCAAACAAAAAATAAACAAAACTTTATTAGCTTAACTTTGAAAGGTTCAAAATGCCTTTAAGGCGTTACAAAGAAGTAATTAAAACAAATCTAAAACTAAAAAAAGCAAAATAAAAAGTCCCATGGACGCTTCCTTTTTGTGTTGATATAGTCATTGATCACTCTTTCTTCCTCGTGCTGCCTGGTGAGATTTAAAACCTTCCTCTCTTGCTCATGAAACTGCTCTCAGTAAGTATCCCGCTCATTCCTCAGCTGAATCCAAGACCTATGTAACTCCCCAGGATCAGTGGGCATGTAAGGATAGAGAACCGTGTAAGGAATACCTTCTTCATTAGTGGGCTCCACAATCACTAGTAATACGGCCTTATAAGACATCATAAGCTTCTGGGTGCGAGCTCAGACCCATTGGAGGTAAGGCTGCATAGGAAGGGAAGTCTTCGGTCCCAATTCTCTAGGGTCAAACCTGTTTACCATGCCCCAAGACAGTATGAACCTCCGGCGATTCTCCTTAATGTCATCCTTATAGTTGAATACGATGTCCTCGAGAAATAACTCGTGGGGACCATCTCTTCGAGCACGACCAAATTGTCGCAAAGCTAGACAAGGATTGTAAGTTATACCCCCTCTGATACTAAGTAATGGGACATTAGGGTATCTCCCACAGCAGTCAATAACAGCAATGTCTTCCATAGCCCAAGAACACCAAAGAATATCCGTATGAGCAAGTGACATTATTCTGTATGTCCAACCCAAACCTTCTTCGTTCTTCAGCACAAACTTAGGGAGGTGAAAAATAAACCACCTCGACAGCAACGACATGCAGCACATAAGGGTCCATCTTCCATTCAAAGTACGAGTATGGAGGGCATGCAAGATATCTCCAAGCAAGGTAGGCACAGGATTGCGAGAAAGGAAAATCTTGACAGCATTCACATCTACAAAGGAGTCCATATTAGGGAAGAGAATTAAACCATAGATAAGAAGAGCCAAGACATCTTCAAAAGCCTGAAAATCCAAATCATCCCAAAACAACTGAGCCTGGTCTATCAGAAATTTGGCTAGAAAACCTTCGACCCCGCTTCGAGTTTCCCAATTAGATACCACATCGGACCGTTTTAAATGCAAAGCTGAGGCAATGTCTTCTGGCCTAGGAACCTCTTCCATACCTGTGAAGGGTACCTGTTCAAGAATGGATATGCCCAATAGATGAGAGAACTCTTCCAAGGTGGGCACCAACTGGTAATCTGGAAAGGTGAAGCATTGATGCTTAGTGTGATCGGTGGATCTGGAACTGACTGTTTAACGCTGGTTCGCGAAATGTCGCGGAAGCAAGAGTCGCCACCGTCTTTTATTTTCTCCAAATGGAAAGGACAAAAGCACAAAAAAATTCCTTATTGAGATTGCTCTCGGTTCAGGAGGTAGATTTATAGAAAGGGAAGGTGTTAGCACCCTTTCTATCCATGGTTATCCATGGGCTCTTAGATACTTGCTCATTTGTGTTTTCAAAATTGTTTGTTTGCTTTTCAACTATGGGTTTAAAAAAGTTCCGTTTAAAATTTCAGTTCGACTCTTGTATCAGTCCTCAAGAGTGTTTGAAAAGTTGTTTTTGAAAGCTTTTTGCAAAGTGTCGGTGTGAAAAGAAGTTTTTGATTTGTTTTGAATTAGCAAGTATCTACGAGTCGTCTACCTACCCTAAGGAATTCGTCTGTGTAAATGTCCTTAAAGTAGTGCAATCCCACCATTGAGAGGTAGGTAGCACCACCGTTGGAGGTGTTCAGGTCAATTCGAGGATTCGGGACATTGTGGTCACCAGAGCAATAGGAAGACACCTTAGAAGCTACCCCCATGCCATGTTCATGGACATGAGGACTTACTAAAACGTCCTCTGCTCGACGACCACGTTTCGAGGGGCAAGGCAATAGTGAGACGTACCCTAGGGGTGGTGTGTGAATTGTGTGTCATTTTCAATTATGTTTATCTTGTCATGCATTGGTGATCTACGCTTTGTTTTTTATTTTTGGCATTCATTCTTTCATGTGGTTATTAACAGTTAAAAGGTGCGGGAAGATAAAAGTCCTACGCTATTACAAAGGCGCGGGTCTACATCGCCAAATTAAACCAAGACCCGATTTGAATAAATAAAAATGCAGAAAGTAAATATCTAATTAATCTATTACAAGGCTTCGGGGCAAGTACATAAATTTCGCAAAGAAAAATAAACGCGCGAAGAGAAAATTATATTCGAAGGTGCGAGGGCGTTGGACCCTTTGAGGAATTTAAATCGAAATTATTAAATTAATTAAATTAAATGAAGGAAAGGACTTATTTTTTATGTTTTTTTGTATTTTATGAAATTAGAGAAAATTAAATGGAATTAAAACCCTAATTCTAAGCATTTTTAATTTTTTAAAGAAATAAATTCAAGTTTGACCTAATTTACATTAATTATTTACATGGCATATTTATTTATAAAAATAATTAATACTTAATAATGGTAAAAAGAAAAGAAAAAGAATAAAAGCATTGAAACCCTAATCTCTATATTTTTTAGTTTATTAAAAAAACATTGAAATTAAACCTAAAATTACAACTAAATTAGTTAACAAAATTTATTTGCAAAATATTGATAAATGAACATATTTTTATTTTTTATAGTTTCAGATTTTTTTTAAATATTTTTTATGTTATAAAAAAATTAATTTGTGGAATTAAATAAACAATTAATATAATTAAAATAAATGAAAGAAAAGAAAAAAAAAGAAGAGAAGAAAATGCAAACAGATGGGGGTGTTGACCCAAATTGGAGGTTTGTTGTGAGTAATCTGGCCTAATAGAAGCTTGGCCTGTTTGACTTTCAACGTTCACGTGTGCATGGTTGACTAGTGGGTATGGTGATCTGCATGATCTGGCCATTAGATTGAGCTTCATGGACATGTGGCAGGCATTGATGTGAAGGTGTATTGTGGAACCTGGATAGCACGCTGCATGGAAGCATGTTAATTGAAAAAGCATGAAATATATAGGGGGACCTGGGAATCGAACCCAGGTCCCAACGTTCACCACTATTGCTTTCAACCACTACACCATTCAGCGCGTTTGGAATATACAATGCAAAACAAATATTATGAACAATAAGTCACGCTAATGATATTATCACAAAAAAGCACGCTGAAAATTTAAATGACCCAACCATGATAAGACACGCAAGCTTCTTCCTCGTTGTGCCTATAAACAGAAAATAGATAGCGGGGGTTTTAAACCCCCCACTAAATGAAGAACACAAAAATAGCGATTAGAGTATCGTTGATCATAAATTGAGCGCGATGTATGGAATTAGTTCGTATGAAGGTCACGAATCCAATGGTCCTGGTCTTATGGCTTAATTTTACCAGATGTAAAAGTCCCCAATTTCAAGCTTATGAAAACCTAGAAAATTTCCATGGCAGATTTCGCTACAGGCATGATTAGTTCAATTAACATACACCAAAAGCTTCAGTGAGTCCATATTAGTACAAATCAGCATTTAAAATGTATGAAATATGTATATAAATCAAAGTACGAATATGAAAAATATCAAGAACAGGACGGCTTCATTCTACCGATTCTTGATGTATGGAGAGTGGAAAAGTATTGGGTTATGTTCAGAGAAGTCCCAGCAAGCTTTTGAGATACTTTCCACGCCTTGAAATGCCTTGAAACTATGAAAACAGATTTGAAGTTTTTAAGAAAAAAGTGAGTTTGTGTTCTTGATTCTGAGCGCAGCTTCTTGGTCCTTTGCATTAGGGTTGTGTTCTGGCTTATATGAGGAATGGTTTAGGTTTACAAAACAAGTCCAAAAACCTTTGCAATCAATGTTTCAATATTTGATTTTTCATGAATCTTTTTCAATCTTTTTCCTTCCTTTTTGATGCCAATCATTTCCAATTCTTGCCTTTTTAGTGATGCACGAAATCTTGAAGTTATGATGAGTAGAAATGCTGCATAAAAAGATTTGAAAGGTGGCATTGAGTATTTTTTTCATATTTAATTTGAATTAAATGAATTAATAGATTTAAAAATTCAATTAATAAATTAAAAATAAGAAAATAACTCCCCTTTGGGCCAATGGGTCGTGCATAGCTTTTGGATGATGATTCTTGGAAGAAATTGAGGCCCATTAGCAATTTTGAGGCATTTGAAGCAAAGTTGACTTTTCAAAATTCCCAAAAATTTCCCAACTTCCACAAGGCATATCTTGCTCAATTTTTAAGCTTTGATCATGTTCTTGGACATTTTGGAAAGGTATTGAAGTCCTCTAGCCAATTACTTTGGTCCCATGTCATTTTGATTTACCAATCTCAAGTTATGGTCTTTGACTTAAAGTGCCTTTTTGTTGACTTTTGAAAATGACCTATAATGTTGAGATTGATAACTTTTTGTGAGAGCATTTCTTGGACTTGAAGTGTGAAGAGGAGTTGTAGGAAATGGCATTATCTTCAAAATGAGCTTTGGATGGAATTTTTATGATAAACCATGTGGAAGTTATGCCTTGGTCAAGTTACAGTTGACTTTTTCAACTGTCCAAATATGGAAACTTTTGCATCTTGAGACTTTTTGAGCCATGCCTTGAGAATCATGATCAAGAATTGATCAAATGATGTTTGTGGCTTCAAAATAAGATGTTGACAAAAAATTTGGACTTTTGACTGTCAAATGACCATTTTGCCCCTGCAGTTGACTGTTGAGCAATTAGGGTTTCTGACTGTGCAATTTTGTGCTGTGAGTCTTGAAACTTAGCATATGGATGCTTGACCTTGTATGTAGGCATGTGGGACTTGTTTGGACCCTTGGAGACTTCAATTTCTTTGTCAGAACCAAAACCCTAGTTTTTTACTGTTAGGAGGCCCTTGGACTGTGCAACCCTTGGGAGATTTTGAAGCATGCTCTTTGCAAATCTTGAAGAATATGGGAGGGAAAATTTTGGGGTACAACAGTTGCCCCTGTTCAATCTTCTTAGACCTGAGGATGTAGATTGGCTGGCGTGCCTTTCGTAATCCGAAGGTGGAAGATGATTGAACACTAGAGTGCCCAGAAATTTGCGCTCACATAGTAGCAGTGTGATGATGGGAATGGGCTTACAGATGCCATTTGGAGATTGATGGATAGGAAGATGGGCTTATAGATGCCATGTTGAGAGGTGATGGATAGGTGGATGGGCTTATAGATGCCATCTGGGTGTCGATCGCGTAAGAGATTCCTTAGCGAGAACTTGCGTACCTGAAAAAGAAAATGATTATCTGGCCTGCTACAGGAGCTGGTCTTCAAACTCTTTGTGTAAATATGCCCTGACTGGTTACAGGAATTGGGTCTGGAGCTTCAAACTGTGATGAATGAATCAGGGATGCTTACTACCTCAACGGGACGGTGAGAGAACCTCGGGCGATTACTACCTCAACAGGAACGCTGAGAGAACCTTGGACGATTACTACCTCAACAGGAACGCTGAGAGAATCTTGGAGCGATTACCAACTCAACAGGAACGCTGAGAGAATCTTGGATGTCTTCTACTAGGATAAGAATCAGGGAAATCTTAGGGTCGATCTGACTGAACCAGAGAAGGCCTTTGACTGGATAAGAATCAGGAAAATCTTAGGGTCGATTTAACTGAACCAGGCTAGGTCTTGGAATCTTCAACTGGATAAGAATCAGGGAGATCTTAGGGTCGATCTGACTGAACCAGAGAAGGCCTTTGACTGGATAAGAATCAGGAAAATCTTAGGGTCGATTTAACTGAACCGGACAAGGTCTTGAAATATCTTCAACTGGATAAGAATCAGGGAGATCTTAGGGTCGATCTGACTGAACCAGAGAAGGCCTTTGACTGGATAAGAATCAGGAAAATCTTAGGGTCGATTTAACTGAACCGGGCAAGGTCTTGGAATATCTTCAACTGGATAAGAATCAGGGAGATCTTAGGGTCGATCTGACTGAACCAGGCAAGGTCTTGGAATATCTTCAACTGGATAAGAATCAGGGAGATCTTAGGGTCGATCTGACTGAACCAGGCAAGGTCTTGGAATATCTTCAACTGGATAAGAATCATGGAGATCTTAGGGTCGATCTGACTGAACCAGAGAAGGCCTTTGACTGGATAAGAATCAGGAAAATCTTAGGGTCGATTTAACTGAACCGGGCAAGGTCTTGGAATATCTTCAACTGGATAAGAATCAGGGAGATCTTAGGGTCGATCTGACTGAACCAGACGAAAGTCTTGGAATAGCTGAGAACTTGACTGGGTCTTTCCTGAAAGGTAAAGGCCAGTCATATGCAATGTATGATATGGATCAAGCAATGATGTTCTCAACATAAATGAGATTGTATGTTCATGATGCGTATATGCATGTATCATGATGTATGTGATGTTTTTGAATGTATGTTTTCGTCTTAGGAAAATAAATCCTTGACGGGTGCCGGGAAGTTAACTCCTGGGCTGATGTTAGAGCTTCTGTTTCCACTGGGGAGTGATGGTTGCAAGAATACCGGTAGGAGAATATAACTCCGTTGGGGAATAAACTTGGCGAATGGATTACTCTGCGGGGAGAAAATTATTCTAGCGATCTTGCTGGGGTATAATACTCTGTGGGGAGAGAGGTACTCCGTTGAGATGTTGATAACTCCGCTGGGGATACCATTGTTATGTTGGAAGTGTTAATAGACTTCGCTGGGGATAAGAAGACTTCGCCGAGGACGATCTTTCCGTGGCTTTTGGCTGAGGATAACCCAGTTATATCTCTGGTGGAGAAATAACCTTTGAATAAAACCGGGAGACGCATTCGTGCTCTGTAGGGGATAAGCTTCCAGAATCTACTGGGGATAAGCTTCCTGCTGGGGAGATGATTCAAACTTTCTTGGGGAAATCTTTGGATTGGACTCTCCTGGGGAAATTTTGAGATGTACTGGAAGTGACTCCACTGAATGTTTGATATACCGCCGGGGAACAATCTTTAGGTCAAGACTGCCGGGGATGCTTGTTTAAGAATATTTGTATATCGTGCTGGGGAATGTTGAGATCTGCGGGGGATACCCAACTTCCTTAAGGCTGATAATAGCTTTGCTTGGGGGGAGTGCACTGACTTGCTGGCTCATTCTCTGGGGAATTAAGATATACTGATTGTGTTCTTCAGCTGAACCTACCTTGATACCTTGGTGGACAGAGCAATTAGATCGCTTAGACAACTCTTTATTGCCCCTGTTTCTAATGTCACCTGTAATTAATCCTTTGTTTCGTATGCCAATATTTATGAATTAGCAATTAGTGTCAATGCATATATCACAAATTGAACCTTGGACATTCTTCTCAAAACAAAACAGAAAAGGAAAAACAATTGGCAATTTTAACTGAAAAGTGATTTTTGTATTGATTTTTGAATTGGCCTGTAGAATAGGTGTTTATGTACAAGAGGTTGACGTCCTAGTAAGAGAACGCCGCCGAATAAGAGTTTATACAAATTTGTACAAAGGAAAATAAAACAGTTGTGTGAAAAGAAAAATCCCACTGGGCTCCAACTCTGCTATCACCTTTATATCTTCGAGCGTCTCATCACTTGATGACCTAGTCGAAGATGAAGCTGGTTGATCAATGCCGTCTGAACTTGATACTGATACCGGATTCTGGATGCGAAGTGATCCAATGAGACATAGTGTTACGCTTTATCCCTAACTTTTGCCTGGACCGCCCTTTCGGGTTTTCAGTCCATCGGGATACCCATTTTTGCCCAAGCCGCCTTTTCAGGTTTTCGACTTGCCGGGTGTACAGATTTTTTTTATTTCATCCCTTCATTTTTCCCGAACCCTTTTGGTTCGCCGGGAAGCCCTAATTTTTGCCTAGGTATGTCAACCTAGCGGGTCTTTTTTATGCGTAGTATCTTTTTACTATGTCTGCATTGGCGGGGTGAGGAAGGTCGTCACCATCCATGTTGGTTAGAATCATGGCTCCTCCTGAGAACACATGCTTAACCATAAATGGCCCTTCATATGTAGGGGTCCATTTGCCCCTGGGATCACTCTGAGGAAGGATGATACGCTTGATCACCAAATCCCCAACTTGATATTCTTGTGGTCTGACCTTCTTGTTAAATGCCCTGATCATCCGTTTTTGATACGTCTGACTGTGACAAATAGCAGCAAGTCTCTTTTCATCAATAAGGTTTAGCTGATCAAGTTGTGTCTGGATCCAATCATCTTCGCTCAGATCTGCATCCTTCATTATCCGGAGAGAGGGTATTTGCACTTCGATCGGTAAGACTGCCTCCATACCGTAGACCAAGGAGAAAGGAGTTGCCCCGGTTGACGTCCTTGCTGAGGTACGGTACCCATGAAGAGCGAACGGTAACATCTCGTGCCAAACTTTATAAGTCACTGTCATCTTCTGCACAATTTTCTTAATGTTCTTATTCGCTGCTTCTACAGCCCCATTTATCTTCGGTCTGTAAGGAGAAGAGTTGTGGTGCTGTATCTTAAACTGCTCGCAGAGCTCAGTGATCATCTTGTTATTAAGATTGGTACCGTTGTCTGTAATAATCCTTTCAGGGACGCCATATCGACAGATCAGATTGTGCCGAATGAACCGTGCCACAACGTTCTTGGTTACTGTAGCGTAGGAAGCTGCTTCAACCCACTTTGTAAAGTAATCAATCGCTACCAGGATGAAGCGATGCCCATTGGATGCTGTAGGTTTAATTTCACCGATCATATCTATGCCCCACATTGCAAATGGCCAAGGTGCTGTCAAGACATTCAGAGGAACTGGAGGAACATGCACCTTGTCTGCATAAATCTGGCATTTATGACATGTCCGAGAATGTTGGTAACAGTCGGCTTCCATTGTGGACCAGAAATACCCTGCCCGAAGGATCTTCTTTGCCATAGTGTGTCCACTGGAATGTGTTCCGAAGGTCCCTTCATGTAGCTCTTCCATGATCCTTTCTGCTTCAGTCTTATCCACACAACGCAGTAAGGTCGAATCATGGTTTCGCTTATACAGAATGCCGTTGCTAAGGAAGAACTTCGCTGCGAACCTTCTCAGGAACTTCTTATCGTTGACAGATGCACCTTCAGGGTATTCCTGAGCTTCCAAATATCTCTTCACCTCATGGTACCAAGGCTTCTCAGTCACCAACTCAGTCTCAAGATCACAACAGTATGCCGGTTCGTCCAGTTTCCAGATGATGATCCGGGGAGCCTCATTGTCCCATTTGACTTTGAACATGGAAGACATCGTAGCTAACGCGTCCGCTAACTGATTCTCCTCTCTTGGGAAATGTTCAAAGGTTATCTCTGTGAAGTGGGGGATCAATGTCAATACACATTCTTTGTAAGGAATAAGATTCGGATGTTTCGTATCCCACTCCCATTTGATCTGATTGATCACGAGAGCGGAATCTCTGAAGACACTCAGAAACTTGATCCTTAAGTCGATCGCAGCTTGAAGACCCATGATGCATGCCTCATACTCCGCCATGTTGTTGGTGCAGTTGAAACATAGTCGGGCAGTGAGTGGAGTATGAGTGCCTTGAGGGGATATGATCACAGCGCCGATGCCGTTACCCAAAGCGTTGGAGGCTCCGTCGAAGTGCATAAACCATCGGGATCCTTCCTCAGGTCCTTCATCCGGTCCAGGTACTTCACAGTCAGTCACTATCATGATACTCTCGTCTGGAAACTCGAAGTTCATTGACTGATAGTCGTCTACTGCCTGATGTGCCAAGTGGTCTGCCAATACACTTCCTTTGATAGCTTTCTGGGTCGTGTACTGGATGTCGTATTCCGTCAAGATCATTTGCCATCTTGCTATTCTCCCAGACAGAGCAGGCTTTTCAAATATGTACTTTATAGGATCCATCTTTGAAATCAACAAGGTAGTGTGAGTCAGCATATACTGTCTCAGCCGGCGAGCAGCCCATACCAAAGCGCAGCAAGTTTTCTCAAGCAGTGAGTATCGGGTCTCACAGTCGGTAAACTTTTTGCTAAGGTAATAAATGGCATGCTCTTTTCGGCCAGACTCGTCATGCTGCCCCAGCACACACCCCATTGAGTTGTCAAGTACTGTCAGGTATAGTATCAGAGGTCTCCCTTCAACCGGTGGCATAAGAATGGGTGGTTCTTGGAGATACTCCTTGATTCTGTCAAAAGCGGCCTGACATTCATCGTTCCAACGTACGTACTACCTGATCTTTCTTCAGCAGCTTTAAGATTGGTTCACAGGTAGCGGTTAGGTGCGAGATGAATCAGGCAATGTAATTCAGACGTCCTAGAAAGCCTCTGAACTCTTTCTCTGTCTTAGGAACTGGCATCTCTTGAATAGCTTTAACCTTGGCGGGGTCCACTTGAATACCCTTATCACTTACGACGAAGCCTAGTAACTTTCCAGACCTTACCCCGAAGGTGCACTTGTTCGGGTTCAACCTCAGCTTGTACAATTTCAGACGGTCAAACAGTTTATGCAAATGATCAAGGTGTTCCTCCTCAGTTTGGGACCTTGCAATCATGTCGTCGACATACACTTCTATCTCATGATGGATCATATCATGAAATAAAGCAACCATGGCACGTTGGTAGGTTGCCCCAACATTTTTCAACCCGAATGGCATGACCTTGTAGCAGAAGGTGCCCCACTGAGTGACAAAGGTAGTCTTCTCCATGTCTTCAGGAGCCATCTTGATCTGATTATACCCTGAAAAACCATCCATGAAGGAGAACACCTTGTGCTGAGCAGTATTGTCAACCAGGACATCAATGTGAGGTAGGGGAAGTCATCTTTGGGGCTGGCCCTGTTCAGATCCCTGTAGTCAACGCACATTCTGACCTTACCGTCTTTCTTTGGTACCGGCACCACATTAGCAACCCACTGAGGATAAGAAGTCACTGCAAGAAAACCGGCATCATACTGCTTCATAACCTCGGCTTTGATCTTTTCGGACATCTCTGGACGCATACGGCGGACCTTCTGCTTAACCGGAGGGAAATTTTCCTTGGTAGGCAAATGATGGACCACAATGTCGGTGTCTAACCCAGGCATGTATTCGTAGGACCAGGCAAAGATCTCCACATAATCATGTAGCATCTGAGTCAACCGTTGCTTCACGCTGAGCTCTAGGTTGGCACCAATCTTAACTTCCTTTCTGTCCGTCTCAGTACCCAGATTTATTGTTTCCACTGGCTCTTCATGTGGTTGAATTGCCCTCTCTTCCTGGAGTAACAGTCTTGCAAGCTCGCCAGGCACTTCGCAATCATCTTCACCTTCGTCTTAGGCTAATTTGATCGGATTTTCGAAGTCATAACTGGCAGTAGCAGAGTCGTTACCAGTGAGATCCAGAGTGGATTGAAACCTGTATGAGTGAGTGTGTGTAAATACAGCTGTTTTGCAATATATAAAGAAAGGAAAGAAAGAAAAGGAGCATAAGATTTGAAATGCGAGAAAACGTCCAAGGTCTTTATTCATGATATATGAAATGACAATTAATATGCCCTCACAAATGAAGCCACGGTGCCCCGGGTAAGACACCGGGCCATAAAGTTTTCATTCATTGTTTATTACAAATAACAAAAACAAAGGAATTCATTACTTCGTAACAAAAGTGACAGGTAGGTTGTCTTTTGCAATCCAATTGCTAGGTCCATTGTCGGTCGTTGGATAAATCCAGCTATCAAACTCAGCTTCATCCACTTCATCATCCTCCCTGATAGCATTCACTCCATGGTTAGGCATGGGAGCAGTCACCACATTGGGCTTCTCAGGTGCCTCAAACTGTACCTCTTTTGCATCAATAAGGTCTTGTACTTTATTCCTCAGGGCCCAACAGTCATCAGTAGAATGCCCCGGGCTATCGGAGTGATAAGCACAGCGGGCATTTGGATTATACTTGGGAGAGGCAGTATTCACAACCTTCGGGGCCTCTCTGACAGTCACCAAGTTGGTGGATAGAAATTGTGGCAAGACTTGTGATAGGGTCATATTTAGACGAGTAAACTCTCTTCTGGGTCTTTCAGCCCTGGGTGGATTGGTTTGCCGAGGAGCGGCAGCAGGCTTTGCAATCATCACCGCGTTGACAGATTGGCGGCGTTCTGGTTTCTCTTGCCTCCTAGGCCCATACACAGCACTGGCCTCCTTTTTAAAGGGTTTCTTCTCAGCACTTGAAGATGCACCTTTCTGAATTTTACCGGACTTCATTCCAGCCTCTATTCTCTCCCCAGTCAGAATAAGATCAGTGAACCCTGCAGACGAATTACCGATAAGATGATTGAAAAATGGCCCAGATAGGGTCCCCAAGAACATATCCACCAGCTCACGGTCTTTTAACGGAGGCTGCACCCTGCCAGCCAGATCCCTCCACTTCTGTGCATACTCTTTAAAACCTTCGCTTGATCCTAGCGACATACCCTGGAGTTGGGTACGTGTAGGAGCAAGGTCGGCATTATATTGATACTGCTTGTAAAAAGCAGTAGCCAACTCCTCCCAGTTACGAACTTTGGTCCCATCCAGCTGATAGAACCATTCGAGATGAGTCCCTGAAAGACTCTCCTGGAAGAAGTGGATCCACAAGTTCTTATCCACTGTGTACGGTTGAATCTTCCGCACATAAGATCTGAGGTGCAGCTTAGGGCAAGACGCCCCGTCATACTTGGTGAAAGATAGTGCCTTAAACTTGTGAGGAATGATCACACCAGTAGATAAGCCCAAGTCTCCGGAATCCAGCCCAGGCACCTGTTGGATCTCCATGGCATTCAGTATGTCTTCCAACTGCTTATACCGGTCTTCAACAGGAGGATACTGTTCCTCATTAAAGTCAGTCTCGTTGTCAGAGACTACTGGACTTGAAGCCTTTCCCCCCTGGGGACTGTCTTTGCCTACAGAAGAACCAGCTTATTCATTCTGCAGAGTATTACCAAACCTTCGGCCCGTGTTGAAAAGAACAGTTCTCTTCTTCTTCTTCTTCTCCTTCTTCAGGAGTAAAGCCTTCAGCTCTTCTTGGCCTTGAGCCAAACCCATGATCAGCTCCTGAAATTGCGCGTTCTGCGCCTGAAGGGCCTTGATAGACATCTCAGTTGATGATGACTCAGGGTTCATGATGCTGAAATAAACAGCGAAGAACAGTAAGCAACCTGAAAAGAA
The DNA here is from genome assembly GCA_948472305.1 of Vicia faba. Classification (NCBI taxonomy): domain Eukaryota; kingdom Viridiplantae; phylum Streptophyta; class Magnoliopsida; order Fabales; family Fabaceae; genus Vicia; species Vicia faba. The sequence goes on from OX451740.1 coordinate 965,087,656, forward strand.
GAATACATGCTATGCACATGATGAATGGAATGCTTATGATTTATGTTTTCAAAGACAATCGGGAATCAACTTTGTAAACAAAAAGGAACACACTTCATTAGATTCAACTTTGAAACTTAAATTGTTCAACAGATTGCCCTTAGGCGTTACATAAAAGGGAAATACTGAAAAGGGAAATAAAACTGTAAAAGAACATCCAGAGCTCCTTATTGATCCCATGGTCTCCTCTTCTCAGTACGGATGTAGTCATTCAGAGCTCGCTCATTCTCCAATTGCTTTGTCAGCTTCTGGATCTTCAATTCCTGCTTGTTGAACTTTTCCCGGTAAGAATCCCGTTCTTCTCGGAGTTGCGACCAAGACCTCTTTAATGTCTCATAATCAGTAGGTATCTGAGGAGGGAGGACAGTTGGAGGAATCCCATCTTTGTCAGGATACTCAAGAATGACGGGTCTAACAGCTTCGTATGGCATACCTAACTTCTGAGCACGGATGCGGACCCATTTGTAGTAGGCTTCCATAGGTAGAGAAGTCTTTGGCCCCAACTCTTGTGGGTCAGCTTTATGAACTCTGTCCCAAGCCTTGATGAACCTACGACGCAGCTCGTCACTATCCACCTGAAACTCAAAACTGATGTGAGGCACCAACATCTCATGAGGCCCTGCTCTCCTGGATCTTCCAAACTGACGGAGTGCTAGACATGGATTATAAGAGATTCCTCCTTGGGTACCAATCAAAGGAACATTAGGGTATTCTCCGCAACGATCAATAACAGCTACCTCATCCAAACCTCTGAAAGTCCAAATGATGTCCTTATCAGTGAGAGACATTAACCTATGAGCCCAACCTCTTCCTTCTTGATTCTTCAGCACGAACTTAGGGAGGTGCAAAATAAACCACCTCACCAACAAAGGGATACAACACCACAGGGTTCCTCGTCTTCGGGCAGTACGAGCATAAAGTTGTTGCAGCATGTCACCCAAGAGAGTGGGCACAGGGTTCTGAGACATAAAGATCCTTATGGCAGTGACATTGATGAAGTTGTCAGGATTAGGAAACAAGACTAGCCCATAGATTAAGAGAGCCAAGATGTCTTCATATGCCCTAAAGTCCTAGTCATTCCAGAAACTGTTAGCTTTACCAATCAGAAACTTGGCCAAGAAACCCTTAACTCCGCTTCTAGTCACCCAGTTGTCCATTACTTCTTGATGGGTCAAAGGAAGAGCTGCAGCAACCTCCTCAAGCCTGAGGGTCTTTTCCCAACCAGTGTAAGGAGTCTGATCCAAGATAGGGATGCCAAGAAAATCAGAGAACTCTTCCAGGGTAGGGACCAACTGGAAGTCTTGAAAGGTGAAGCACTGGTACAGGGGGTCATAGAATTGGGTCAGGACACTCATCAACTGTTGATCCCGCTTTGCGGTGACTAAACTGAGAAGAGAACCATGCCTCTGGATGAAGGAAGTGGTATTTGGAATCCTGCTAACCAGCTCTTCAAGCAACTCAGGTGGGTGAACAAAGTTGAACCGGACAGTATTCCTTCGCATAGGCATCATGATGTCCTACAAAACAGAGCAAAGGTGAAACCCTCTTGTCTTTGAAATGGTCAGTCCTTATGCAGGATGCATGCAATGCTCATGATGTTATGATGTTATGATAAAGCACACCACAAATATTTACAAAGGCAAACATGGTAAGGCACACAAGTCACACAAGGCAAGCCCTTAAAGTTTAGGCCAGCATGAGGTCTAGGTATTACCCTCTTTCAGTTTGTTGGTTCATACCTGTCCTATCAAAAGTAACCGGGTTCTTAGAGGATCCCAATATCATTGACTACCCTCAATCGGTCATAACTCCAGCATCGCAATATTTTCTTGCGGCAAGAACCATCACGAGAGTTTAGCCTCAATGGGCGTAGCATACTACTACTGTTCTAATGGCCAAGTTGTGTCATTTAAGGTTCTAAGGTCTGTTGGTGCTTAATGACTCCTCAGAAGACCCATATTCTCCTCGTTGCAACACAAGGGATATCGGTACAGACCAAGGCGCCACACCAACGTAGCCACTGCTTCACCCATGTCGGTCTACGCCGGACAGGTCCCTCACAGCTTATGCTACCTAAACAGGGTATCCCCAGATCCGGGTTAGGATCTATGTAACTCCCAAGACAGTCCCACAATGATAAAGCAAACAAGTCAAAGCAATTGAAAACACAAGTGATCTTAGTCCTAAGGTACACCTCACTTTTAAGTTTATCCCCAGCAGAGTCGCCAGTTCTGTGATCGGTGGATCTGGAACTGACTGTTTAACGCTGGTTCGCGAAATGTCGCGGAAGCAAGAGTCGCCACCGTCTTTTATTTTCTCCAAATGGAAAGGACAAAAGCACAGAAAAATTCCTTTATTGAGATTGCTCTCGGTTCGGGAGGTAGATTTATAGAAAGGGAAGGTGTTAGCACCCTTTCTATCCATGGTTATCCATGGGCTCTTAGATACTTGCTCATTTGTGTTTTCAAAATTGTTTGTTTGCTTTTCAACTGTGGGTTTAAAAAAGTTCCGTTTAAAATTTCAGTTCGACTCTTGTATCAGTCCTCAAGAGTGTTTGAAAAGTTGTTTTTGAAAGCTTTTTGCAAAGTGTTGGTGTGAAAAGAAGTTTTTGATTTGTTTTGAATTAGAGAAAGTATCTACGAGTCGTCTACCTACCCTAAGGAATTCGTCTGTGTAAATGTCCTTAAAGTAGTGCCATCCCACCATTGAGAGGTAGGTAGCACCACTGTTGGAGGTGTTCGGGTCAATTCGAGGATTCGGGACATTGTGGTCACCAGAGCAATAGGAAGACACCTTAGAAGCTACCCCCATGCCATGTTCATGGACATGAGGACTTACTAAAACGTCCTCTGCTCGACGACCACGTTTCGAGGGGCAAGGCAACAGTGAGACGTACCCTAGGGGTGGTGTGTGAATTGTGTGTCATTTTCAATTATGTTTATCTTGTCATGCATTGGTGATCTACGCTTTGTTTTTATTTTTGGCATTCATTCTTTCATGTGGTTATTAACAGTTAAAAGGTGCGGGAAGATAAAAGTCCTACGCTATTACAAAGGCGCGGGTCTACATCGCCAAATTAAACCAAGACCCGATTTGAATAAATAAAAATGCAGAAAGTAAATATCTAATTAATCTATTACAAGGCTTCGGGGCAAGTACATAAATTTCGCAAAGAAAAATAAACGCGCGAAGAGAAAATTATATTCGAAGGCGCGAGGGCGTTGGACCCTTTGAGGAATTTAAATCGAAATTATTAAATTAATTAAATTAAATGAAGGAAAGGACTTATTTTTTATGTTTTTTTGTATTTTATGAAATTAGAGAAAATTAAATGGAATTAAAACCCTAATTCTAAGCATTTTTAATTTTTTAAAGAAATAAATTCAAGTTTGACCTAATTTACATTAATTATTTACATGGCATATTTATTTATAAAAATAATTAATACTTAATAATGGTAAAAAGAAAAGAAAAAGAATAAAAGCATTGAAACCCTAATCTCTATATTTTTTAGTTTATTAAAAACATTGAAATTAAACCTAAAATTACAACTAAATTAGTTAACAAAATTTATTTACAAAATATTGATAAATGAACATATTTTTATTTTTTATAGTTTCTGATTTTTTTTAAATATTTTTTATGTTATAAAAAAATTAATTTGTGGAATTAAATAAACAATTAATATAATTAAAATAAATGAAAGAAAAGAAAAAAAAGAAGAGAAGAAAATGCAAACAGATGGGGGTGTTGACCCAAATTGGAGGTTTGTTGTGAGTAATCTGGCCCAATAGAAGCTTGGCCTGTTTGACTTTCAGCGTTCACGTGTGCATGGTTGACTAGTGGGTATGGTGATCTGCATGATCTGGCCATTAGATTGAGCTTCATGGACATGTGGCAAGCATTAATGTGAAGGTGTATTGTGGAACCTGGATAGCACGCTGCATGGAAGCATGTTAATTGAAAAAGCATGAAATATATAGGGGGACCTGGGAATCGAACCCAGGTCCCAACGTTCACCACTATTGCTTTCAACCACTACACCATTCAGCGAGTTTGGAATATACAATGCAAAACAAATATTATGAACAATAAGTCACGCTAATGATATTATCACAAAAAAGCACGCTGAAAATTTAAATGACCCAACCATGATAAGACACGCAAGCTTCTTCCTCGTTGTGCCTGTAAACAGAAAATAGATAGCGGGGGTTTTAAACCCCCACTAAATGAAGAACACAAAAATAGCGATTAGAGTATCGTTGATCATAAATTGAGCGCGATGTATGGAATTAGTTCGTATGAAGGTCACGAATCCAATGGTCCTGGTCTTATGGCTTAATTTTACCAGATGCAAAAGTCCCCAATTTCAAGCTTATGAAAACCTAGAAAATTTCCATGGCAGATTTCGCTACAGGCATGATTAGTTCAATTAACATACACCAAAAGCTTCAGTGAGTCCATATTAGTACAAATCAGCATTTAAAATGTATGAAATATGCATATAAATCAAAGTACGAATATGAAAAATATCAAGAACAGGACGGCTTCATTCTACCGATTCTTGATGTATGGAGAGTGGAAAAGTATTGGGTTATGTTCAGAGAAGTCCCAACAAGCTTTTGAGATACTTTCCACGCCTTGAAATGCCTTGAAACTATGAAAACAGATTTGAAGTTTTTAAGAAAAAAGTGAGTTTGTGTTCTTGATTCTGAGCGCAGCTTCTTGGTCCTTTTCATTAGGGTTGTGTTCTGGCTTATATGAGGAATGGTTTAGGTTTACAAAACAAGTCCAAAAACCTTTGCAATCAATGTTTCAATATTTGATTTTTCATGAATCTTTTTCAATCTTTTTCCTTCCTTTTTGATGCCAATCATTGCCAATTCTTGCCTTTTTAGTGATGCACGAAATCTTGAAGTTATGATGAGTAGAAATGCTGCATAAAAAGATTTGAAAGGTGGCATTGAGTATTTTTTCATATTTAATTTGAATTAAATGAATTAATAGATTTAAAAATTCAATTAATAAATTAAAAATAAGAAAATAACTCCCCTTTGGGCCAATGGGTCGTGCATAGCTTTTGGATGATGATTCTTGGAAGAAATTGAGGCCCATTAGCAATTTTGAGGCATTTGAAGCAAAGTTAACTTTTCAAAATTCCCAAAAATTTCCCAACTTCCACAAGGCATATCTTGCTCAATTTTTAAGCTTTGATCATGTTCTTGGACATTTTGGAAAGGTCTTGAAGTCCTATAGCCAATTCCTTTGGTCCCATGTCATTTTGATTTACCAATCTCAAGTTATGGTCTTTGACTTAAAGTGCCTTTTTGTTGACTTTTGAAAATGACCTATAATGTTGAGATTGATAACTTTTTGTGAGAGCATTTCTTGGACTTGAAGTGTGAAGAGGAGTTGTAGGAAATGGCATTATCTTCAAAATGAGCTTTTGATGGAATTTTTCTGATAAACCATGTGGAAGTTATGCCTTGGTCAAGTTACAGTTGACTTTTTCAACTGTCCAAATATGGAAACTTTTGCATCTTGAGACTTTTTGAGCCATGCCTTGAGAATCATGATCAAGAATTGATCAAATGATGTTTGTGGCTTCAAAATAAGATGTTGACCAAAAATTTGGACTTTTGACTGTCAAATGACCATTTTGCCCCTGCAGTTGACTGTTGAGCAATTAGGGTTTCTGACTGTGCAATTTTGTGCTGTGAGTCTTGAAACTTAGCAGATGGATGCTTGACCTTGTATGTAGACATGTGGGACTTGTTTGGACCCTTGGAGACTTCAATTTCTTTGTCAGAACCAAAACCCTAGTTTTTGAATGTTAGGAGGCCCTTGGACTGTGCAACCCTTGGGAGATTTTGAAGCATGCTCTTTGCAAATCTTGAAGAATATGGGAGGGAAAATTTTGGGGTACAACACTTGGGATCGAAGAACTGAAATAATACGCTCACCATCTGTTCATCAAGGCTTGAAGTAACTAGGCTGAGAAGTTGACCGTGTCTCTTAATGAAAGTAGAAGTTTCAGAAACTCTTGATGCTAGATCTTTAAGTTGGGCAGGTGTCTGCACAAAGTTGATTCAGATGGTATTTCTACGCATGAAAGCCATGATCTGCAAAACAGAACAAAGATAAATTCCCTTGGTCTTTGAAATGGTTAGTGTAATGAAGCATGAATGCCATGTTATGATGCATGATGTCATGATAAACCACAGGTATAGCAAACACAAGTATTGCAAACACAGTCAAATCACATAAAGCCCTTAGGTTTAAAGCTTGCATGAGGTCAAAGGTAATACCCTCTTGAAGTTAAGTTGGTTTCAAACCTGTCCTAGAAAAGTAACCGGGTTCTAGAGGATCTCAATATCACTGACCATCCTCCATCGGTCATGGTTTCAACTCATGCAATCTTTTCATGTGGCCGAAATTATTCTGAGAGTATAGTCTCAATGAGTGTAGCATCGAGTATCAACCAGTTCTCAGCTCTACACCGAGGCCAGCTATCTCATTACTTTCTAATGGCCAAGTTGGGCGATTAAAGGTTCTAAGGTCAGTTGATGCTTAACGACACCATACAATGGCCCCGTATTCTCCTCGTTTCTCCACAAGGGATACCAGTACCAACCAAAGTGCCACATCAACGTAGCTACTGCTTCAACCGTATCGGTCTATGCCGTACAGTTCCCTCACAGTCTATTGCTACTTACCTAAAAGGTATTCCCCAGATCCGGGTGTAGGATCTATAATAACCCCAAACAAAAATCCTCAAAAGTAAAGCAAACAAAGCAATCCAGAGAAGCAATTATGATGAACTAGATCCTAAGTTATACTCCACTTTTAACAACTCCTCAGCAGAGTCGCCAGTTCTGTGATACGGTGGCAGAACCGGCTGTTAATACTGGTTTGTGTTTTTCATTTTTTGTTCACAAAATGTCGTGGTAAGCAAGAGTCGCCACCGACTTTTATTTTATCCAACAAGGAAAGGAAAAAAGTACAGAAAAAATCCTTTTTCGAGATTTTGAGTACGGGGGGTAGATTATAGAAAGAGAAGGTGTTAGAACCCTTTCTATTCGTGGTTTTCCATGGGGTCTTATGTACTTGCTCATTTTTAAATTGCTTGTGTTTGTGTGCTTGTTTTGAAAATGTTTTACTTCGTGATAACCCTTGTATCAGTCCTCAAGAGTGTGACGAAGTTGTCTTGAAAATTTGTTTTGAAAAGTGTAAGTGTGAAAAGTTTTGATTTGAGCAAGTACCTACTAGCATCTACCTACTCGAAAAAAAGATCGTTTCTATTCTTGTTTCCTTTAGACAATGCTATTCCACTATTAAGGAGTAGGTAGCACTGTCGTTGAAGTTGAAAGGGTTAATTCGAAAGGGACGTACGGTCACTAAAGCAATATTATGACACCTTATTAGTAACCCTAGAGTCTTAAGATCTTTCTGAGGCAACATTTATGAGGCAACATTCGAATGGGACAATTTGATCTTTTAGACTGGAGGGCAACCACTAAGACTCTCTATACTTAATGATCGTTTACCGAAGGCAACCGAAGTGAGAGTATACCCTAAGAGTGATATGTGCGAGTGATTTGTTTCAATTATTTATCTTTTCACATTAGGTTTTCTAACCGTATTAATTTGTCATGCATTCTTGTCATACAATCCTATTGGAATACATCTAGACAGTTAAATATTTGCGGGAATTAAAAAATGCGAGAAAGTAAATCTACACTATTACAAGGCTTCGGGGAGGGGGATTAATTACATATCCAAAAACCCGGGGAAAAAGCGATAAGTAAAAGCCCTAAATTAAACTATTACAAACCAGTGAGCAGTTACAACAATATTGGCAAAAATAATAAATGCGCGATGAATCCAATACGAAACGACTAGGATTTTGACCCTTGACTAAACCTATTTGCAATTGATAAAAAAAAAGATGTTTTGTCATGTTTTTGTTATTTAAGAAAATAAAGAAGCAATTAAATTAAAAAGAAAATCTTAATTCTAATTAATTTTAAATTAAGAAAAATAAATTAATTTATTCTAAAAAACCTATTTTTGTATTTTTTTATTTATTTGAGAAAAAATAAAAGAATTAAGTCAAGAGTTTAACCTAATTTACTAATTAGTTTTAATTATATATAAAAAAAGTTAAAATTGCCCTAGGTTAGACTAAATTAAATTAAATTAACAAAATTAATTTTGATTAAAAAAAATGTAATTCTAATTTTTTATGAAGTTTTGATTTTATGATTTTTATAAAAAAAAGAATGATTCATTTGTTAATTAAGTTGATAAAATAAAATAAGAAAAAGAGTGAATGGGCCTGGTTGCCATGCTGAAAAGGGGGTATGTTGTTGAAATTCTGGGCTCAAACAAATCCAAGCCCTTTTGACTTCGCCTGATCCAATGCTTACATTGACCTGGAGTGTATGGTGATCCTCCTGCTACCTGAGCGTTGGATCCAACTAGCTGATGAATGTGATAGTGGAACACAAGAGTGCATGGTAGGTGTGATACGGTGGGAGAACTGACTTGAAGGTTTTATGTTTTATCGCAAATGTTGCGGTTAGCAAGAGTCGCCATCGACTTTTCTTTTATTCAAAAGGAAAGGTGAAAAAGTACATGAAAACCTTTGAGATTGTTTCTTGAGTTCGGGGGGTAGATTATGAAAAGGGAAGGTATTAACACCCTTTTCATCCATGGTTATCCATAGGCTCTTAGTTACTTGCTAGATCACTTTCTTTTTGTTTTGAAATTATGCTTTGTGTGGTTTTTGAAAGTATTTTGTAAAAGAGGCCATTGTTTAGGAAATCTTTGTAATGATTCTCGTTCGTAAGAATGTATACAAAGATGTTTGTCTTTTTTAAAAATGTTTTCAATGTTTGTAAAAATGTTTTGGATGTGTGTGTGTGTTTTGTTTTGAAAAAGTAGCAAGGATAATTGCTTTGAAAAAGAGCAAGTAAATAGAAGTAATCTACCTACTCAAATGTCTTTCTTGTTCATTTTCTTTTCCTTTGATATTGTTGTCTTACCATTGATTTGTAAGCAACCTTATCTTTGGATGTAAACGGGACAGGCGTGGGTCATCGTATAAACATGATTAGCAATGTTGCAAAATATCTTAGCATTTTTTGAGAGACTAAGATCATCTTGTAAGGCAACTTAGAATAGCGTCATCGAGGGACTATGATCTTATATTTGTTTGTTTTGCCAAGATACTTCGCATGCGTAATATGGCCATTTTTTGTATAAGGCAACCAAGTGGAGAAACTCTAAGGATGCTTGTGTGCAAGTGTGTTATTTTCATGCTTGATTTTGTCTTGGATTATGGTTTTCTATTTGATTTGTTTTGATCTTGCCATACAAACCCTAATTACTAGCATGGTATATAAAAGCGGTAAATTGCGTACTTTAAAGATTACTACGCTATTACAACATTTTATGGGAGGGGGGAATACAAATTATGAATGGGGATTTGCAATGATGTAAATCTAATTAAGCTAGTACAACCAAATCGAATTTGTACAAGTATTTGAATAAAAAATATACCATATAATTTAAATATGCAATGATATATATATATATATATATATATATATATATATATATATATATATATATATATATATATATATATATATATATATATATATATATATATATATATATATATATATATATATATATATATATATATATATATATATATATATATATATATATATATATATATATATATATATATATATATATATATATATATATATATATATATATATATATATATATATATATATATATATATATATATATATATATATATATATATATGCAAGAAAAAGATTTTTGCTTTGTTTTTTATATGCTAAAGAGTTTTGACCTAATCCTAATAATTTAAGAAAAGGAAAATATTTCTTAAAAATGTGGTTAACCCTAATTTCTAATTTTAAAAGAAAATAAAGTTCTTTAAGTATTATTTTTGTGTATTTTTTTGTCTTAAAATAATAAATAGTATTTATGAAAATATTTAGTCTTTTAATATATTAAAATAAATATTTATAAGTGTGAGAAAAATAATAAATAATTAACCTAATTCTATTTTTTACTTACAAGTTTATTAGGAAAAAAAGAGTTAATACATAACTAAAAATATATATTTTTTATGAGAAAATAAAATTAAATAAACAAAATATAATATTTATCATTTTTACATTTTTTATGATTTTTAATAATTTAAGAAAAATATATTTAATGCAAATAAAATAACATAAAATAAATAAATGAAAATAGTTGGGCCAGGGGTGCCCTGAGTAATCAGGAGGTAGCATGTTAGAAAAAAAAACACAAGGCCCAAATGTTGAAGCCCACGCTTCAAACAACCAAAAAAATGGATGAAAAATGTGAAAAATGCAAAAAGGCAGCGCCAAGGCTCAAACCTGTGACCTTAAGCATTTTAGCACGCTGCCTTACCACTGGGGTGGCTGTACATCTGTTAGTTTAAATGAAACAAGAAAAACATAACATATAAAACCTCCTTGCCCTGTACTTCATCTTCTTCTTCAAGCTGGCCAGAACCTCTGTATCTTTCTCATTTCTCCATGAAAATGGAAACTTCCAACATGAAAATGATAGTACTTTTTCCCACGATTTCAATCATGTAAATCATGTAAACTAACTATCAAAGATCAAAGCGAATTTAAAAGGCCCTAATTTCAAACCTAATTTTTACAAAAGTTTGAATTTTAAAATTCTCTATACACAATGAATATAAATGAAATTTATGAACATGGTTGGTTTTAGCACAAGGATATCTACATTTTATCTTCACAAATAGTGACCAATAGATGTCTATATGAAGAGATAGAAGTTGGAGTTCTTACCTCTTTCAGCTGAGATCGTGAATGGAGTTTGAGTGAGATTTATGAAGGCCTGAAGATTCCTTTAGCTTGCCTGAACCTCCCTGAGTGTGTTCCAATCCTTACCTTGCTTTGAAAGTGCATGGATCTTTCTGTCCAAGTCAACCTGCAAGCTTGAAAAACAAAAATGGCAGATGGAGAAGGAGGTGTTACAGTGAAGGGGTGATGGTCTGAAATACTTAGATATGAGGTAGGTTAAGTGTTTGAATGATTAGAACTTGAAACGCACGAGTAAATTTCTAGATTTCTATGCTTGGTTTCCAACTGCAAGTTTTTGACAGGTTTTTGGTGATAGGGAGTTTTGGAGAGTTTCTGGCCTTTTGCAATTATCCTCTAAGTTTTAATGTGTTTGTGTATAAGTAAAGAGAAGGTTTTTCATCCACTCCACAACAGATTTCTCAGCTATAGCCTTTTTACACTCTTACTTGCTTTTTAAGAAAGGTGAAGAGACAACTCTCTACATGCTTGTACAGGCCTGCTTGGAGTTGGTTCAAGTTATAGGAAACTTGTTTTTGGTTTATAGGACTTGTGTGTGCAGAGAAAACAGGTCCAATGCTCAAGAAGTGAAAAGTTGTAAAAGTTATGCTTTTCCAAAATGGCAATGGCAACTTTGTGCCACTTATGGAATTAAAGCTTGGACAAAGACTCTTGTGCTTAGATTAAGGCTTTATCATCTGTGTAAGTATTAAATTATGAATCTAGAAACAATTTTGAGACCTGTAAAGCAAGGATTAGGCAGCATAGGTTCAGATTTGAATTTTGTTCTTCATGAAATGGCTGAAATCAAAGTGAGAAATTGCCAACTTCATCTCTTCGATTCTCCCTACTCAAAAATGATCTCAAGGAGTTCTTGGACATTTTGGAAAGCTTGCAATGTGCTCTATAACTAATCTTTGAAATGAATTTCAAGATTCCTCTTAGAACTAGGTGAAACATTGCCATGAAGTTAGGTAAAAAACCTGCCTAAATTAGGGCAAAATTTTACTAAGTTATTTTAGTTCATGGGCATGTATTCACAAAATTATATCTTGAGATCCAAGCATCTTTAGGGAAAAATGTGTGAATCAAAGTTGTATATTTCATGGAGATCTACAACTTTCATGTTTGGAACTTTCTTTGAATCATCTTGTATCATGGTGAAAAAATGGCTTAAAGTTGAGAAAAAATAAGAAATTTTCTATACTTAGAAAAATTCAAATTTCAAAACCAAATCTTCAATATTTGATTTATTGATGAACAAGTTTCACATTTTGACATGTTTTGATGAATTGTGATCCTTGACACTTGATTTTGACCAAAAAGTCAAAGTTTGACTTTTTAGTATACAAATGACTTTTGATTAGTTGACTGCAAATTTCATCTGTCAATCCATTGAAATTGAAATGTTTTGAACCATGTTATTAGGTCAAGATGATACAATTGAACCCTTGAAATAATGCTTCAAATCAATTGGTCATTAGCTAGGTCAAAAATCAGAAATTGCCCTTTCTCAGTCAAAACCCTAATTTTGACCATTTTGTCCCTTTGATGATTTGATCAAATTTCTTGAGGAATTGTGGTCCAAACTTGATCAAATGATACATATGAGTCCAAAATGTTGACATGGATCAAAACATATGAAGTTTGACTGTAAATTGGCCATGGTTGACTTTTTCCCCAATACAACTGATTTTTAGGTCAACTGTCCAATTGACTGATCAAAAATATGGTTCAATACTTGAAACTTGTCATGAGTAATCTTAGGGGTCCATAATGATGTTTTAAAGTCATATGAAGCATTGATAGTCTAAAAATCTTTGTACAATCTCAAACCCTAATTGGGTGATCAGTGTATAATGAGAGGTCTTGAGCTGGTCAAACCCTAATCCAGTCTTGAGTCAAAGAGATCTTGTGAGAATAATCTTGATAAATGAGAGGGAAAATTTTGGGGTACAACAGCTGCCCCTGTTCAATCTTCTTAAACATGAAGAGTTAGATTGGCGAGTTTTGTCGTTCGTGACTCAAAGGTGAAAGAAAGATTGGACACTAGAGTGCCCATAAATTTTCACTCGATGATGTGACGATAGAAGGAATGGGCTCACAGATGCCATTTGGAGAGGTGATAGAATCTTGTTGGAGATGGGCTTGTAGATTCCATCAAAGAATGTTTGTTAAATTGTAAGTTGTAAGCTGAAAGAACGAGTATCAGAACAGAGTTAGTGTCTGGAGCCTATCTGAACTGTATCTGAAAGTTGAATCTGAATGAGTATCAGAATGGCATCCGTGTCTGGCACGTATCTGAACTATATCTGAATGAGTATCAGAATGGCATCCGTGTCTAGAGCGTATCTGCACTGTATCTAAAAGTTGAATCTGAATGAGTATCAGAATGGAATCCGTGTTTGGAGCGTATCTGAACTGTATCTGAAAGTTGATTTTGACTAAGTATCAGAATGGCATCTGTGTCTGGCGCGTATCTGAACTATATCTGAATGAGTATCAGAATGGCATCCGTGTTTGGAGCATATTTGCACTATATCTGAAAGTTGAATCTTAATGAGTATCAGAATGGCATCCGTGTCTGGAACGTATCTGCACTGTATCTGAAAGTTGAATCTGAATGAGTACCAGAGTGGCATCCGTGTCTGGAGCGTATCTGACCTGTATCATGAAAGGTTGCATGTTGTTAATGGTAGCTGTTAATCTTATCCTGAAAAGGGTAAAATGTTAGCTGAAACACAAAGTTATATTGCATGAAATGTATGATGCAATGTATTTGCTTTATCAATGTTTATGATATATGGATGCAATGTATGCGCCTGTGAGCTGATTTGTTGTATTGCTGTTTGATTGAGGAAAATAAATCCCTAAATGCTATTGGAGATATGTGAATTTTCATGTCTTGAAGTTGAAGTACTGATGAACTCTTGTTGAGAGAAGTAAATTTCGTTGTGAGGGAAATGTTGTGTACTGCTTGTAAGATCCGCTTTGGGAATCCTGAGAAATTTGACGATTTCTACTGGGGATTAATAACTCAAAATTTTGTTTCGCTGGAGATTTAAATGACGTACTGTGGGGATTTCTTGGGTAATAGTCTAGAGGTATTTCCCTATCCATTCGAACCATCAGTAATTGTCTCTCTCATTTTGTTTATTTGTAAACAGTAATCATGTTCAAATGCATATGTTCATCAATGAATCATTGGACGTTTTTTGCAAACAAAACATAAGCGTAAAGAAAAGACAAATAGTTTTTTTTTGCATTTTTAAAGAGATATCTTTGTATTGATTTTGAATAAGATATTTGTACAAAGGAGACAAACATTCTAGTAAGAGAATGCTGTCTGAAAACAAGAAAACTTTGACCATGTGTAATAATCCCATGGGGTTCCCATCCTGCTATAGCCTTCATATCTCTGAATATCTCATTTATTTGTTGCTTCGTCTGAAGACGATTGAATTGATCAGAAACTCTAAATTTGTCAGTGGAAGTCAAAGGTTGTCCATAAAGTGATTCGACGTAACATAGTCATACGCTTTAATTCCCTTATTTTTGCCTAGACCTCCCTTTCGGGTTTTTAGTCCACCAGGAAACCCTTTTTTACCCAAGTCGCCCTTTCGGGTTTTCAACATGCCGGGTGTACATATTTTTTTTCATTTTATCCCTAATTTTTACACGAATCTTTTTGGTTCACCGGGATGCCCCTTGTTTTGCCTAGGTGTGTCAACCTAGCGGGTCTATTATGCGTAGTATCTTTTGACTATGTCCGCGTTCGCAGGGTGTGGCATGTTGTCGCCGTCCATGGTGGTCAAGATCATTTCCCCACCGGAGAATATGTTCTTGATTACAAATCGTCCTTCATAGGTAGGAGTCCATTTGCCCCTAGGGTCACTTTGTGGCAAAATGATACGTTTGATCACTAGATCCCCAACTTGATATACTTGGCGTCTGACTTTTTTGTTGAAAGCCTTGATCATCCACTTTTGATACATCAAACCATGGCAAACAGTAGTAAGCCTCTTTTCATAAATTAAGTTCAGTTGATCAAGTCGAGTCTGGATCCAATCGTCTTCATTCAAACTTGCATCCTTCATAATTCTCAGAGAGAGGATCTGTACATCAATAGGCAAGACAACCTCCATGTTGTAAACCAAAGAATAGGGTATTGCCCCGGTTGATGTGCGAGCCGTGGTACGATACCCGTGGAGAGCGAAAGGTGGCATCTCATGCCAGTCTTTGTACATGACTGTCATCTTTTGTATGATCTTCTTAATGTTTTTATTCGCATCTTCGACAACACCATTCATCTTTGGCAGATAGGGAGAAGAATTGTGATGTTGAATCTTGAATTGCTTGCACAAGGCGGTGATCATAGTGTTGTTGAGATTTGTACCATTGTCAGTGATGATCCTTTCCGGGATACCGTATCGGCAAATGAGATTTTTCTTGATGAAGCGGGCAACAACATTCTTGGTAACGGAAGCGAAGAAAGCTGCTTCAACCCATTTGGTAAAATAGTCAATGGCCACCAGGATGAAGCGGTGTCCCTTGGAGGCTGTAGGCTTGATCTCTCCAATCATATCAATTCCCCACATAACAAAGGGCCAAGGAGCCATCAAGACATTCAGAGGAACCGGAGGTACGTGCACCTTGTCAGCATAAATTTGACACTTATGACAAGTCCGAGAGCGTTGATAGCAATCTGCTTCCATGGTAGACCAATAATAGCCTGCCCAAAGGATTTTCTTCGCCATCGTATGCCCACTGGAGTGGGTGCCAAAAGTACCTTCATGTAATTCAACCATGATCTTTTCAGCTTCAACCTTATCCACGCATTGAAGCAAAATGGAGTCATGATTGTGTTTGTATAGGATGCCATTACTAAGGAAGAACTTAGCAGAGAGTCTCCTTAAGAACTTCTTATCGTTGATTGAAGCTCCTTCTGGATATTCTTGAGCCTCGAGATACCTCTTGACTTCATGAAACCAAGGCTGGTCCATTACCTCTTCAATATTAATCTCGTGACAATGCGCTGGTTCATCCATTCATTCGATGGTGATCTGGGGAGCCTCGTTATCCCAATTAAGTTTAAACATAGATGACATTGTGGCTAGAGCGTATGCTAGCTGATTTTCTTCTCGCGGGAAATGCTCGAAGGTAATCTTCTCAAACTGTGGTAACAATGTCAGAACATGTTCTTTGTAAGGGATAAGGTTTGGGTGCTTAGTATCCCATTCCCCTTTGATCTGACTGATGACCAAAGTTGAATCTCCAAACACATCTAAGGATTTAATTCCCAAGTCTATGGCAGCTCTGAGACCAAAGATGCATGTTTCGTATTCCGCCATGTTGTTTGTACAATTGAAGCAAAGTCTGGAAGTAAAGGGAGTATGACACCCTTCCGGAGATATGAGTACAACTCCGATACCATTACCAAGTGCATTGGATGCTCCATCAAAGAACAAGGTCCATCGGGATCTTTGTTCAGGTTCGTCATATGGTCTGATTTCTTCACAGTTGTCTAATGTCATGATGTCTTCATCCGGGAATTCAAACTTCATGGATTGATAGTCTTCTACAGCTTGGTGAGCAAGATGATCAGCCAATACACTGCCGTTTATAGCTTTCTGGGTAGTATAATGTATGTCGTATTATGTTAGGATCATCTGCCATCTAGCTATTCTCTCAGAAAGAGCAGGCTTCTCGAAGATGTACTTTATCAGATCCATCTTAGATATCAATAAGGTAGTATGAGTCAGCATACACTGTCTTAGCCGGCGAGCAGCCCATGCCAGAGCGAAACAATTTTTCTCGAGCAATGAATATCTGGTTTCACAGTCGGTAAACTTTTTGCTCAGGTAATCAATAGCATGCTCTTTTCGGCCAGACTCATCATGCTGCCCCAATACACACCCCATTGAGTTTTCCAAAACAGTCAAATACAAGATCAACGGTGTTCCCTCGACTGGTGGCATCAATACATGAGGCTCTTGTAAGTATTCTTTGATTTTGTCAAAAGCAACTTGGCATTCATCATTCCATCCGACTACTTTATCTTTCTTCAATAGTTTGAAGATTGGCTCATAAGTAGCTGTTAGGTGAGAAATGAATCTGGCGATATAGTTCAAGCGTCCCAAGAATCCTCTGATTTCCTTCTCAGTACGAGGAGAAGGCATCTCTTGTATTGCTTTATCTTTGGCAGGATCGACCTAAATACCTTTGTTACTGACGACAAAGCCTAGGAGTTTACCGGACCATACTCCAAATGTGCACTTGTTTGGATTCAACCTCAGCTTGTACTTCTTCAGTCTTTCAAACAGCTTTTGTAAGTGATCCAAGTGCTCTTCTTTTGTTTGTGATCTGGCTATCATATTGTCTACGTAGACCTCTATTTCATGATGTATCATGTCGTGAAATAAAGCTAGCATGGCGCGCTGATAGGTTGCCCCAGCATTCTTTAATCCGAACGGCATCACCTTGTAGCAGAATGTGCCCCACTGTGTGACAAATGTTGTTTTCTCCATGTCCTCAGGTGCCATTTTGATTTGGTTATAACCTGAAAATCCGTCCATGAAGGAAAAATTTTTGTGTTGTGTTGTATTGTCAACTAGGATATCGATGTGGGGGAGTGGAAAATCATCTTTAGGGCTTGCCATATTCAAATCTCTATAATCCACACACATTCGTACTTTACTGTCTTTTTTAGGCACAGGAACAATATTGACAACCCATTGAGGGTAGGAAGTGACAGCCAAGAATCCATCATTGAATTGCTTCATAACCTCCGCCTTGATCTTTTCTGACATATCAGGTCTCATGCGGCTGACTTTTTGTTTTACTGGCGAGCAATCTTCTCTTGTAGGCAGACGATGTACCACGATGTCCGTATCAAGTCCCGACATGTCTTTATATGACTAGGCAAAGATCTTAACATAATCACGCAATAGCTGAATCAGACGCTCCTTGACACTGGGTTCCAGATTGGCACCCACCTTGACTTCTTTTTTATCCTCCTCGGTACCCAAGTTGATCGTATCCACAGGCTCCTCGTGAGGCTGAATGGTTCTTTGTTCTTGTTGTAGTAGTTTGGCAAGTTCCCCTGGTACTTCACAATCTTCCTCACCTTCGTCTTCGGCTTGGTAGATTAGATCCTCAGAGTCACAAAAGGCTATAGCAATATCGTTTCCCATGGGATCCAGAATGGAGGGGTACCTGTATTTGTGAGTGTGGGTGTGTGTAAGGGTATAGTCATCCTTAAAAATAAAATGTAAAAGAAAAAAAATGAGCACAAAAGTTTGTATGCGAAAAACGTCCATGATTCATTGAATGTCATATGAAGATGAAATAATAACCCTTACAAATGGACCATTGTGCCTCGAGCAAGACACAAGGTTTTAAGAGTGCAAATTGTTTTTGAATATTACAGATCCAAAAAAAAAGTAAAGATAAATTACCGAGGGATGAAAGTTATTGGGACAATGTCTCTGGCCTCCCAATTGCAGAGTCCTCCATTGATAGTCGGAAAGATCCAATCCTCCAAGCTGCAATCCTCTTTACCATCTTCTACCGCGTTGACGTCTCGGTTGCCAATCTTCAAGGGTGGTCCTCTAGCACGGGCACGACGTACAACCTTTTGAGCACTTGAAGTGAAACCTAAGCCAAACTTGTCAGACTTATATGAGATATCCGGAAGTTGCCCCCAGATGGTGCATCCACCTTCCTCTACTACTGCTTTGGCGTCCTTCAGAGATGACATCTGGAGTGGAGGTCTTATAATCTTGGGAATCTGGGACACAGTCTTGGTTACTGCTATCTCTTGGGAGACCTCTTCGAAGTGTTGAAAAGGAGTTTCAATGAACTCTCCGTCCAATTCCATATACCTGAAGGAATTGAGATGGCTAATCATATATTCTTCCTCTCCGTGGACAATGATAATCTTTCATTGAACTGGATACTTCAGCATCTGGTGCAATATAGAGGTGACAACACCAGCATTATGGATCCATGGCCGTCCTAGCAGACAAGAGTACGAAGGGCGGATGTCCATTACATAAAAGGTTGAATTGAAAGTTTGAGTCCCAACCTTTATGGGGATATCCACCTCCCCAGGTACCATCCTCTTCGAGCCATCAAATGCCCTTACGACTATGTTACTCGGTTTTAACGCCAGTTCTTTGCAGTCAAGTCTGTCAAGAGCTTTTTTCGGTAAGACATTCAAAGATGAGCCAGTGTCCACCAAGACATGGGCCAGAGTTGTTCCTCTACATTCCACAGAGACATGTAATGCCTTATTGTGCTTTCTTCCCCTTGGTGTCAGATAAGAATCCGAGAAGCCTAAGCCGTTATCCGCTATCAAGCTGGCCACGCATTCTTGAAATTGATCAGCAGACGTCTCTTGCGGCACATGGGTTGTCTTGAGGAACTTCACCAAGGCTTTCGCATGTGCCTCGGAACACAGCAGTAATGCCAACATGGATATTTTGGAGGGAGTTTGCTCCAACTGTTCAACTACGTCGTAGTCGCTCCTTTTTATAATTTTCAGGGTCTCCTCCATTTCTTTCTTGGAGGTCTCGGGGATAGTCAGTGATTGAGCCTTCGTCCGGACAGGCTCCACTTGAATACTTTTTCCTCGAATTTGAGCCTTTGTGACCACCTTGAGGAAAAAGTATTCAAGTGGAGCTTGTCCAGACAAAGGCTCAACCACTGACTATTCTTGAAACCTCCAAGAGAGAAATGGAGGAGATCCTGAGAATAATAAAGAGGAGCGACTACGACGTAGTTGAACAGTTGGGGAAAACTCCCTCCAAGATCTCCATGTTGGCATTGCTATTGTGTTCCGAGGCACTTGCGAAAGCCCTTGTGAAGTTCCTAAAGACAGCCCATGTGCCTCAGGAGACATCTGTTGATCAATTTCAAAATTGTATGGCCAACTTGACAGCGGATAACGATTTAGGCTTCTCAGATGCTGATCTGACACCAAGGGGAAGAAAACACAACGAGGAATTACATGTCTCTGGAATATAGAGGAACAACTCTCGCCCATGTCCTGGTGGACACTGTCTCATCTTCGAATGTTTTACTGAAGAAAGCTCTCGACAGACTGGATTGTGAAGGACTAACGTTGAAACCAAGTAACATAGTCGTAAGAGCATTTGATGGCTCAAAGAGGATGGTACACGAGGAGGTGGATATCCCCATAAAGGTTGGGACTCAAACTTTCAACTCAACCTTTTATGTAATGGACATCCGCCCCTCTTACTCCTGTCTGCTACGACGGCCGTGGATCCATAATGTCGGCGCTGTCACCTTTACACTGCACCAGATGCTGAAATATTCGGTCCAAGAAAAGATTATCACTGTCCACGGAGAGGAAGAATATATGATTAGCCACCTCAATTCCTTCAGGTATGTGGAATTTGACGGCGAGTTCATTGAAACTCCTTTTCAACATTTCGAAGAAGTCCCCCAAGAGGTAGCAATGACCAAGACTGTGTCCCAGATTCCCAAGATTACAAGACCTCCACTCTGGATGTCATCTCTGAAGAACGCCAAAGCAGTAGTAGAGGAGGGTGGATGCACCATCTGGGGGAAACTATGGTATATTCCGTATAAATCTGACAAGTTTGGCTTATGGTTCACTTCAAGTGCTTAGAAGGTTGTATGTTGTGCCCGTGCTGGAGGGCCACCCTTGAAGATTAGCAACCGAGAGATCAACGCGGTAGAAGATGGTGAAGAGGATTGCAGCTTGGAAGATTGGATATTTCCAACTGTCAATGGAGGACTCCGCAATTGGGAGGCCAGAGACTTTGTCTCAATAACTTTCATCCCTCAGTAATTTATCTTTACATTTTGTTGGATCTGTAATATTGAAAAACAATTCGCACACTTAAAACCTTGTGTCTTGCCCGAGGCACAATGGTCCATTTGTAAGGGTTATTATTTCATCTTCATATGACATTCAATGAATCATGGACGTTTTTCGCATACAAACTTTTGTGCTCATTGTTTTTCTTTTACATTTTATTTTTAAGGATGACTATACCCTTACACACACCCACACTCATAAATGCAGGTACCCCTCAATTCTGGATCCCATGGGTAACGATACTGCTATGGCCTTTTGTGACTCTGAGGATCTAATCTACCAAGCCGAAGACGAAGGTGAGGAAGATTGTGGAGTACTAGGGGAACTGGCCAGACTACTACAACAAGAAGAAAGAACCGTTTAGCCTGATGAGGAACCCGTGGATACGATCAACTTGGGTACCGAGGAGGATAAAAAAGAGGTCAAGGTGGGTTCCAATCTAGAACCCAGTGTCAAGGAGCGTCTGATTTAGCTGTTGCGTGATTATGTTGAGATCTTTGCTTGGTCATATGAAGATATGCCAAGATTTGATACAGACATCGTGGTACATCGTCTCCCTACAAGAGAAGATTGTCCGCCAGTAAATCAAAAAGTCCGCCGCATGAGACCTGATATGTCAGAAAAGATCAAAGTGGAGGTCATGAAGCAATTCAATGTTGGATTCTTGGTTGTCACTTCCTATCCTCAATGGGTTGCCAATATTGTTCCCGTGCCTAAAAAAGACGGCAAAGTACGAATGTGTGTGGATTATAGAGATTTGAATAGGGTCAGCCCTAAAGATGATTTTCCACTCCCCCACATTGATATCCTGGTTGACAATACAGCTCAACACAAAGTGTTTTCCTTCATGGACGGATAATCAAGTTACAACCAAATCAAAATGGCACCCGAGGACATGGAGAAAACAACATTTGTCACACAATGGGGCACATTCTGCTACAAGGTAATGCCGTTCAGATTGAAGAATGCTGGGGCAACCTATCAACGCACCATGGTAGCTTTATTTCACGACATGATACATCATGAAATAGAGGTCTGCGTAGACGATATGATAGCCAGATCATAAACAAAAGAAGAGCACTTGGATCACTTACAAAAGCTGTTTGAAAGACTGAAGAAGTACAAGCCGAGGTTGAATCCAAACAAGTGCACATTTGGAGTACGGTCCGGTAAACTCCTAGGCTTTGTCGTCAGTAACAAAGGTATCGAGGTTGATCCTGCCAAAGTTAAAGCAATACAAGAGATGCCTGCTCCTCGCACTGAGAAGGAAGTCAGAGGATTCTTTGGACGCTTGAACTATATCGCCAGATTCATTTCTCACCTAACAGCTACTTGTGAGCAAATCTTCAAACTATTGAAGAAAGATCAAGTAGTCAGATGGAATGATGAATGCCAAGTTGCTTTGGACAAAATCAAAGAATACTTACAAGAGCCTCCTATATTGATTCCACCAGTCAAGGGAAGACCGTTGATCATGTATCTGACTGTTTTAGAAAACTCAATGGGGTGTGTATTGGGGCAGCATGACGAGTCTGGCCGAAAAGAGCGTGCTATTTATTACCTGAGCAAAAAGTTTACCGACTGTGAAACCAAATATTCACTGCTCGAGAAAACTTGCTGCGCTCTGGCATGGGCTGCTCGACGACTAAGACAGTATATGCTGACTCATACTACCTTATTGATATCTAAGATGGATCCGATAAAGTACATCTTCGAGAAGCCGGATCTTTCTGGGAGAATAGCTAGATGGAAGATGATCCTAACAGAATACGTCATATAGTATACTACCTAGAAAGTTATAAAGGGCAGTGTATTGGTTGATCATCTCGCTCACCAAGCTGTAGAAGACTATCAGTCCATGAAGTTTGAATTCCCGGATGAAGACATCATGACATTAGACAACTGTGAAGAAATCAGGCCATATGACGGACCTGAACAAGGATCCTGATGGACCCTGTTCTTTGATGGAGCATCCAATGCACATGGTAATGGTATCGGCGTTGTACTCATATCTCCGGAAGGGTGTCACACTCCTTTTACTGCCAGACTTTGCTTCAACTGTACAAACAACATGGCAGAATATGAATCATGCATCTTTGGTCTCAGAGCTGCCATAATCTTGGGAATCAAATCCTTAGATGTGTTTGGAGATTCAGCTTTGGTCATCAGTCAGATCAAAGGGGAATGGGACACTAAGCACCCAAACCTTATCCCTTACAAAGAACATGTTTTTGACATTGCTACCACATTTTGAGAAGATTACCTTCGAGCATTTCCCGCGAGAAGAAAATCAGCTAGCAGACGCTCTAGCCACAATGTCATCTATGTTTAAACTTAATTGGGATAACGAGGCTCCCCAGATCACTATCGAACGAATGGATGAACCAGCGAATTGTCATGAGATTAATACTGAAGAAATAGTGGACCAGCCTTGGTTTCATGAAGTCAAGAGGTATCTCGAGGCTCAAGAATATCCAGAAGGAGCTTCAATCAATGATAATAAGTTGTTAAGGAGATTCTCTGCTAAGCTCTTTCTTAGTAATGGCATCTTGTACAAATGCAATCATGACTCCATTTTGCTTCGGTGCATGGATAATGTTGAAGCTGAAAAGATCATGGCTGAATTACATGAATGTACTTTTGGCACCCACTCCAGTGGGCATACGATGGCGAAGAAAATCCTACGGGCAGGCTATTATTGGTCTACCATGGAAGCAGATTACTATCAACATTCTTGAACTTGTCATAAGTGTCAAATTTATGTTGACAAGGTGCACGTACCTCTGGTTCATCTGAATGTGTTGATGGCTCCTTGGCCCTTTGTTATGTGGGGAATTGATATGATTGGAGAGATCAAGCCAACAACCACCAATGGACACCGCATCATCCTAGTGGCCATTGACTATTTTACCAAGTGGGTTGGAGCAGCCTCCTTCGCTTCCGTTACCAAGAAAGTTGTTGCCCGCTTCATCAAGCAAAACCTTATTTGGCGGCATGGTATCCCGGAAAGGATCATCACTGATAATGGTACAAATCTCAATAACACTATGATCACCGCTTTATGCGAGCAATTCAAGATCCAACATCACAATTCTTCTCCCTATGGGCCAAAGATGAATGGTGCTGTCGAAGCTGCAAATAAAAACATTAAGAAGATCATACAGAAAATGATAGTCACATACAAAGACTGGCATGAGATGTTACCGTTTGCTCTCCACGGTTATCGTACCACGGCTCGCATGTCAACCGGGGAAACACCATATTATTTGGTTTACGGCATGAAGGTTGTCCTACCTATTGAGGTTCAGATCCCCTCTCTGAGAATTATGAAGGATGCAGGTTTGAATGAAGACGATTGGATCCAGACTCGACTTGATCAACTGAACTTAATTGATGAAAAGAGGCTTACTGCTGTTTGCCATGGTCAGATGTATCAAAAGTGGATGATCAAGACTTTCAACAAAAAAGTCAGACGCCAAGTATATCATGTTGGGGATCTAGTGATCAAACGTATCATTTTGCCACAAAGTGATCCCAAGGGCAAATGGACTCCTACCTATGAAGGACCATTTGTAATCAAAAATATATTCTTTTGTGGGGCAATGATTTTGACCACCATGGATGGCGACGACCTGCCACACCCTGCGAACACGGATATAGTCATAAGATACTACGCATAAGAGACCCGCTAGGTTGACACACCTAGGAAAAACAAGGGCATCCCGGTGAACCAAAAGGTTCCGGCAAAAATTAGGGATAAAATGAAAAATCTGTACACCCGACAAGTTGAAAACGCGAAGGGACGACTTGGGCAAAAAAGGGTTTCCCGTATGACTATGTCCCATCAGATCACTTTGCGAACAACCTTTGACTTCTACTAACAAACTCAGAGTTTATGATCAATTCAATCATCTCCGGACAAGGAAAATAGACAAGATACTCGGAAATACGAAGGCTATAGCAGAATGGGAATCCCATGAGATTATTACACATAACTATCTTTCTTTGTATCAATATTTTCTTGTTTTACGACATCATTCTCTTACTAGAATGTTTGTTCCCTTTTTACAAAAATATTTATTCAAAGTCAATACAAAGATACCCCTTTGAAAGTGAAAAAACTATTTGTCTTTTTCTTTACGCTTGTGTTTTGTTTGCAAAAACATCCAATGATTCATTGATGAACATATGCATTTGAACATGATTACTGTCTACAAATAAACAAAATGAGAAAGATAATTACTGATAGGTTGAAAGAATAGGAAAATGTCTCTAGGATTTTCTATAAGAAATCCCCTACAGTACGTCATTTAAATTCCCCAGCGGAACAAAATTTTAAATTATTAATCCCCAGTAGAAGTCGTCAAATTTCTCAGGATTCCCCAAGCAGATCTTACAAGCAGTACATGGCATTGCCCCCACAACAGAATTTACTTCTCTCAACAAAATTAATTAACACTTTAAAACATGAAGACTTATACTTATATATCCTCAACAACAGTCAGGGATTTATTTTCCCCAATCCAACAGCAATACAACAAATCAGCTCACATGCGCATACATTGCACCCATATATCATAAACATTGATAAAGCAAATACATTGCATCATACATTTCATGCAACATAACTTTGTGTTTTAGCTAACATTTTACCCTTTTCAGGATAAGATTAACAGTTACCATTGACAATATGCAATCATGATACAGTTCAGATACGCTCCAGACACGGATGCCATTCTGATACTCATTCAGATTCAACTCTCAGATACAATTTAGATACGCTCCAGACACTGATGCCATTCTGATACTCATTCAGATTCAACTCTCAGATACAGTTCAGATATGCGCCAGACACAGATGCCATTATGATACTCATTTAGATTTAACTCTCAGATACAGTTCAGATACGCGCCAGACACAGATGTCATTCTGATACTCATTCAGATTCAACTCTCATATACAGTTCAGATACGCGCCAGACACGGATGTCATCCTGATGCTCATTCAGATACAACCTTTCAGATACAATTTAGATACGCTCCAGACACGGATGCCATTCTGATGCTCATTCAGAAACAACCTTTCAGATACAGTTCAGATACGCTCCAGACACATATGCCATTCTGATACTTAGTCAAAATCAACTTACAGATATGCTCCAGACATGGACTCTGTTCTGATACTCATTCTTTCAGCTTACAACTTATAATTCAACAAGCATTCTTGGATGGCATATACAAGCCCATCTCCGACAAGATTCTATCACTTCTCCAAATGTAATCTTTAAGCCCATTCTCTCAACCACACGTCGTCGAGTGCAAATTTATGGGCACTCTAGTTTCCAATCATTCTTTCACCTTCGAGTCACGAATGGCAAAACTCGCCAATCTAACTCTTCAGGTTTAAGAAGATTGAACAGGGGCAACTATTGTACCCCAAAATTTGCCCTCTCACTTATCAAAGATTTCCTCACAAGATCTCTTAAACTCAAGACTGCATTAGGGTTTGATCAGCTCAAGACACCTCCTCATGCATTGATGACCAAAATTAGGGTTTGAGTTTGCACAAGGATTTTTGGACTATCAATGCTTCATATGACTTTCAAGTGTCATCATGGACCCCTAAGATTACTCATGTCAAGTTTCAAGCCTTGGATCATATTTTTGATCAGTCAATTGAACAGTTGACCAAAAAACCAGTTGTATTGGGAAAAAAGTCAACCATGGCCAATTTACAGTCAAACTTCATAATTTTTGATCCACATCAACATTTTAGACTCATATGTATCATTTGATCAACTTTGTACCACAATTCCTCAAGAAATTTGATCAAATTATCAAAAGGGCAAAATGGTCAAAATTAGGGTTTTGACTGAGAAAGGGCAATTTCTGATTTTTGACTTAGCAAATGACCAATTGGTTTGAAGCATGATTTAAAGAGTTCAATTTCACTATCTTTACCTAATAACATGGTTCAAAACATTGCAAATCCATTTGATTGACAGATGAAATTTGCAGTCAACTGATCAAAAGTCAATTTATACTGAAAAGTCAGACTTTGACTTTTTGGTAAAAATCAAGTGCCAAGGATCAAAATTCATCAAAACATGTCAAAATGTGAAACTTTTTCATCAAGAAATCAAAGATTGTAGATTTTATTTTGAAATTTGAAATTTTCTTAACTTAGAAATTTTTCTAAGTATAGAAAATTTCTTATTTTTTCTCAACTTTAAGCCAAATTCTCACCATGATACAAGATGATTCAAAGAAAGTTCCCAACACGAAAGTTGTAAATATCCATGAAATCTACAACTTTGCTTCACACATTTTTCCATAAAGATGCTTGGATATGAAGATATAATTTTGTGAATACATGCCCTTAAATTAAAATAACTTAGTGAAATTTTGCCCTAATTTAGGCAGGTTTTTGACCTAACTTCATGGCAACTTTTCACCTAGTTCCAAGAGGAATCTTGAAAAGAATTTCTAAGATGAGTTATAGAGAACATTGCAAGCTTTCCAAAATTTCCAATAACTCCTTGAGATCATTCTTGAGTAGGGATAATCGAAAAGATGAAGTTGGCAATTTCTCACTTTGATTTCAAGCCATTTCATGAAGAACAAAATTCAAATCCATACCTAGGCTGCATAATCCCTGCTTTACAGGCCTCAAACTTGTTTCTCACTTCATAATTTAATGCTTACATAGTTGATAAAGCCTTAATCCAAGCATAAAAGACTTTGTCCAAGCTTTAATTCCATAAATGGCACAAAGTTGCCATTGCCATTTTAGAAAAGCACAACTCTTGCATTTGTCAACTTCTTGAGCCTTGCACTTGTTTCTTCTGCACAGGCAAGTCCTATAAACCAAAACCAAAGTGTCTAGGATTTTTACTAACTCAAACCAGGCATGTACAAGCATGTAGAGAGTTGTCTCTTCACTTTTCTTAAAGGGCAAGCAATAGAGCAAAAAGCCTATAACTCAGAAATCTGTTGAGGAATTGATTTGAAACCTTATCTATACTTATACACAAACACATTACAACCTAAGGGACGATTGCAAAAGGCCAGAAACTCTCCCAAACTCTCTATCACTAAAAACCTGCCATTTTCATGTTTGAGGTTTCCATTTTTATGGAGAAATGAGAAAAATACAGAGGTTCAGGCTAGCTTGAGGAAGAAGATGAAGTACAGGGAAAGGAAGCATTTTGTGTTATCTATTTTTAGTCTCATATGAACTAACGGATGTACAGGCACCCCAGTGGCAAGGCATTGGACTGAAAATGCTAAGGTCATGGGTTCGAGCCTTGGTTCCTGCCTTTTGCATATTTTCTCATATTTTTGCTATTTTTTTGGTCACTATGCAGCGCTGGGCCTTTGTTCATTTGGGCTTATGTTTTTTTTCCTAATATTACCTCCTGATTACTTAGGACACCTCTGGCCCAATTTATTTTCATTCATTTATTTTATTTTTTGTTTATTTCATAAAATATTTTTCTTTAGCATAAAAAATCATAAAAAATATGAAACATGATAAATATTGCATTTTGTTTATTTTATTTTATTTTCACATAAAAAATATTTTTATTAAATTATATACTAACTATTTTTCTTAAATAAACTTGTAAAATAAAATAGACTTAGATATATTTTTATTCCTTTTTCTTCATACTTGTAAATATTTATTTTGACATATAAAAAGACTAAATATTTTCATAAATATTATTTATTATTTTTAGACAAAAAATACATAAATAATATTTAAAGAGCTTTATTTTCTTTTAACAAATTAGAAATTAGGGTTAACCAATTTCTAAAAATAACTTCCTTTTCTTAAATTATTAGGTTTAGTTCAAAAACCCTTTTTCATATAAAAAACAAAACAAATTTCTTTTTCTTGCATATACATAAACATTGCATATTTAATTTATATTGTATATTATTTATTCAAATACTTGTACAAATTCGATTTGGTTGTAATAGATTAAATTAGGTTTACATTATTGCAAATCCCCATTCATAATTTATATATCTCCCTCCCATAAAATGTTGTAATAGCATAGCAATCTTTAAATTACGCAATTTATCGCTTTTATATACCATGCTAGTAATTAGGGTTTGAATGGAAAGATCAAAACAAATCAAATAGAAAATCCTAATCCAAGACAAAATCAAGCATGAAAATAACACACTTGCACACAAGCACCCTTAGGATCACTCCACTTGGTTGTCTTGCACAAAAATGGCCATATTACGCATGCGAAGTATCTTGGCAATAAACAAACAAGTATAAGATCATAGTCCCTCGAGGACACTATTCAAAGTTGCCTTATAAAAAGATCTTAGTCCCTCAAAAAATGCTAAGATACTTTGCAACATTGCTAATCATGGTTATACGATGATCCAGGTCCGTCCCGTTTACATCCAAAGATAGGGTTGCTTACCAAATCAATGGTAAGACAACAATATAAAGGAAAAGAAAATGAACAAGAAAGACATTTGAGTAGGTAGATTACTTATAGTTACTTGCTCCATTTCAAACAGTTATCCTTACTATTTTCAAAATAAACACACACATCTTACCAACATTGGAAACATTTTCAAAAAGACAAACATCTTTGTATACATTCTTACGAACGAGACTCATTACAAAGATTGCCTAAATAATGACCTCTTTTACAAAATACTTTCAAAACCACACAAAGCACAATTTCAAAACAAAAAGCAAGTGATCCAGCAAGTAACTAAGAGCCCATGGAAAACCATTGATGAAAAGGGTGCTAACACCTTCCCTTTTCATAATCTATACCCCGAACTCAAGAAACAATCTCAAAGGTCTTTCCTGTGCTTTTTCACCTTTCCTTTTGGATAAAAGAAAAGTCGGTGGCGACTCTTGCTAACCGCAACATTTGCGATAAAACGCAAAACCCTCAAGTCAGTTCTCCCACCATATTACAGTATGCTACTGTATTGCATGGGATCCACCTGAAATAAGCAAGAAAATAATAAAATGCACACGCCTGGGATCGAACCCAGGACGTGTGCATCAAAGGCCTTCTCCCCAACCATCTGAGCTGACGTGTTAACTTGTAAGTAAAATAAAAGTAGAACATAATATGCAAAACAAGCTAGTGGAGCCAGTCCAGCGCGCGAAATTCAAATGAGCGAATCACACTTTGCCACGCCAGCTTCTTCTTCCTCTCTCCGTCGCTTTAGCAAATCAGGCTTTTACCTACAGACGTTTGTTGTAGGTATAACCTTGTCCATCTTGAAAATTGCATATGCGCCAGATAAATGACCATGGCTGGTACCAATAGACTCGTATCATCCTCACGAGCATCATGGTACCAGAATTAACGCCCAATTTTGCCTGCATTGAAAAACCCTAAACAACAACACAAAACCCTAACCATGGAAATTTCACGTACAATCATAAAAAATGCAATTAAATGGAACGATTAGCTTGCAAACACGATGATAAACATGAGTATGGAAATCAAAAGAGCTAAAGATACGTGAATTAGTGAAATCAGAATCAAATTTTTGGACAAACCGTGGGAGGCGTGGAGTCGGATTTTGGGTGTTTCAATACCTGGGAGTGATTGGAATCGCTTCCTGGGATGTCTGGAAATGGATTGGTGCTCTTGAAATGCTTTGCAACTCCTTGTAGGTTGAAAATCGATTCCCACTTTTTCTTGAAATTTTCAGTTTTCTTTAGGTGTTTTCATGAATGCTTAACCTCTTCTCTTGCCTTGGCTATGTTCTGTATATGTAATGGACTGCATTAGGTCAACAAAAATGAGCTAAATCTTTGTCCATTATGAAGATTTGATTTGGTCTTTATCCTTGTATTATATCTTTCTATATCAAGCCAA
Source organism: Vicia faba (assembly GCA_948472305.1). NCBI lineage: Eukaryota > Viridiplantae > Streptophyta > Magnoliopsida > Fabales > Fabaceae > Vicia > Vicia faba. The sequence continues at coordinate 965,118,344 of OX451740.1, forward strand.
ATCATGCCAATTTTGGTTTAATTTGTTTTTCATGTTTTGGATATGATTTGTCAGCATAATTGGATTTGATTCCACCCAAAATCTGATCATAAAACAAATCTTTGATATTTTTTACTATTTATTTGATTTAATTTGACTTTTAAATGATAAAAATAAAAATAAAATAAATAAATAAAGCAAAAGATGTGTGGGTCCTGATTTGGATCGTGGACCATGTCATAAGCAAGATTCAATCATGAAAAACTAGGCCCATTTGACAAAAACTGTATTTTTGAGCACATTTGGATTTTGGCAATTTTGCAAAAATGGTCAACTTGGCCAATGCATAAATCTCTCAATTTTGACCCTAGAGAGGTGTTCTTGGACTTTTTAGAAATCTTAGGATGTCCTCTAAGAAACCCTTTTATTCTCATCTCAATTGAATCTTCCATGTTCATGTATGAAGCTTTGACCCAAAAGGTGTTTTTGTTGACTTTCCAAAATGACCTATAATGTCAAAATTCATATCTTTTTATGAGTGCATATTTTGAACTTGGGAGCTGAAGATAAATTATAGGGAATTGCATCCTCTTAAAAATGATCTTTGGATGGGTTATTTCTGATAAAGTATGAGAAAGTTATGATTGGTCAAAGTTGAGTTGACTTTTCCTATGAAACCCTAATTTAGTAACTTTTGGGTTTTGATGAATTGTGAGCAATCCTTGAGGAATCATGATCAACTCTTGATAAAATGATGAATAATACTTCAAAATGAGGATGTCAACCAAAAATCTTGAAGTTTGACTGTATGTGGGTCACAATTGACTTTTGACCTAGCACAATTGATTTTCAGGCATTTGAGCAATTGACTGAGCAAACTTTTTCTGCAAGGCTTGAAACATGACATGGATGATCTTGAGAAAACATTAGGACAATGGAAGGCATTTGGGATCCTTTGGACTCAAGCATCTTGATGAAAAATGAAACCCTAATTTGAGGTAGACTGCCTTAGGAGAGAGTTTGTCTGGTAAACTCTTGAACTTCCTTGAGCAATTTGGGGACCTCACTTGCCATGTGTTGAGAAATATGGGAGGGAAAATTTTGGGGTACAACAAGGTCTCATGGAAACATGGGATGATTCATAATCATAAGATGAAGATTCTTATAAAGAGCATGCAAATGTGGCACTCATGGCAAGAACCAACACATATGAAGAAACATTAGAATGTGAGCTGACAAAAGAGGACGAGTTAGACTTCGAAGATGAAGTTGGGGTAATTGCTTCTCTTTCTCATTTTCAACTTGAATTTTATTTTTCTGAAATGATGATACAGTATCAAACTCTTCTAAGTAAATACAAAACTCTGAAAAAGAAGTTTGTAGTTACTTTTGAAAACTCTACTAATGATTGGAAAAACATTTATAATTTAAATGAAAAATTATTTGTTTTAGAAAAATCAAATCTAGCTCTCAAAAGTAAAGTTTCTAGGTTGGAAGAAGAGATAATCTCTACCACATCTATTAGTGATGAAGTAATCAAATATAATAGAGATTTTTAGCATTTCCTAGCTAAGAGCATAAATAGAAGCAAATTGACTTAAATGGTCTATGGTGTTAGTAGAAATAGAAGCAGAGGCTTGGGATACTTAAGACTATCAAATAAAACTGATGAGACTATGATTATCATACCAAAACCTCTTTTTGAACATTTCGTGCTTGCTGGTACAAAATTGAAATATCCAGAACAAGAAGGTTCAGATACTACTATAGCACAGACACAGACACCGAAGGAAACTTCTAAACCAAACTATGATGCACAAATTTCACATGATTATCCTGTTGCACAAAAGTACAAAGGTGTCAGAACCTCTGGAACTGCTAACAAGAAAGGACCCAGAAAATGGGTACCCAAAGATCATATAATCCATGTTACAGATGTTCTTGATGGTGCAACTGAAACACCAATTATGGCACCTGGAAAATGGATGCTTGCAACATATGATAGGAGAAAGGCATATGTCACAATATTTGGAACTTAAGTCTAGAGACCTTGATAGTTTCATAAGGAAATCAGAAAAGGAAGATCATTGGCTTTGGAACTATTGATGTGAAGATAATGTTCGCTGAGCCAAAGGAAAAAATTCAAGAAGATAAAGAATCAGAAGCTCCTTCTTATGATGTTGTTGATAGTTCTTTTGATCAACCTCAACCAAGGAAGAACATAATCACATCCTCCTATCTTGAAGATCTCATTCTTGGAAGCAAAGATGCTCCAGTCAGAATAAGATCAGCTCTCGAACCTTCTGATGAAGTGCTTCTGGGTTTAGTTTCTTTAATAGAACCTACATCTATTGAGGAAGCCCTTCTAGATAAAGATTGGATTATGGCTATGGAAGAAGAACTCAACCAATTCTCAAAGAATGATGTTTGGGATCTCATTCAAAACCCAAAGGTTTCCATGTCATCGGAACCAGAAGGGTGTTCAGAAACAAACTCAATGAAAAGGGTGAAGTTGTCAGAAATAAAGCATGACTAGTTGCACAAGGTTATAGTCAATAAGAAGGGATAGACTATACAGAAATATTTGCACCAGTCACCAGGTTAGAAGCTATTTGTTTGTTAGTTTCTTTTTCTATAAATTATAACATCATCCTTTTTCAGATGGATGTTAAGAGCGCATTTCTAAATGGTTATATTTCAGAAGAAGTGTACGCCAAACAACCTCGTGGCTTTGAAAATTCTAAGAAATCAGACCTTGTTTTTAAACTAAAGAAATATATTTATGGAATAAAACAAGCTCCCAGAGCTTGGTATGACAGATTGAATATTTTTTCTTGTAGAAAATAAGTTTACCAGAAGAAAGGTTGACACTACACTCTTCTGAAAAACCTTCAAAAATGATATTTTAAATTGTTCAAATTTATGTAGATGATGTTATTTTTGGTTCTGCTACTCGATCCCTTTGCGAAGAACTCTCTAAGTTAATGCAGGTTGAGTTTGAAATGGGCATGATGGGAGAACTCAAGTTCTTCATGAGAATCCAGATTGATCAAAAACCAGAGGCTACTTACATTCATCAAAGTAAGTACACCAAAGAACTTTTGAAGAAATTCAACATGACATACTGAATTGTAGCAAAGACTCTAATGCATCCAACATGTATTCTTGAGAAAGAAGAGGTAAGTGGAAAAGTATGTCAGAAGCTGTATTGTGGTATGATAGGCTCTCTTCTATATCTGACTGCATCTAGACTTGATATTTTATTCAGTGTTCATCTTTGTGCTAGATTCCAATATGATCCTAGGTAACATTTAACTATCGTTAAGAGAATTCTAAGGTATCTGAAAGGAACCACTAACCTTTTCTTAATGTATGAGAAAATATCTTAGTACACTATTTCTGGTTTCTGTGATGCAGACTACACTGAAGATAGACTAGAGAGGAAGAGTACTTCTGGAAATTGTCAGTTTATAGGCAAGAATCTGATCTCATGATCAAGCAAGAGCAATCAACAATTTCTCTCTCAATTGAAGAAGAAGAGTATATCTAAGAAGAACTATGAAACCCTCAGATGCTCTGGATGAAGAAACAACTGGAAGATTATCATATTTATGAGAGTAACATTCCTATCTTCTGTGACAATACTGTTTCTATTTTATTGAGTAAGAATCATATCTTACACTCTAGGGATAAACACATAGAAATCAAACATCATTTTATTAGAAACTATGTTCAGAAAGGGATCCTATCTTTAAAATTCATAGATACAGACCATCAGTGGGCTGATATTTTTACAAAACCCTTAGTTGAAGATATATTTCTGTTTATTATAAAGAATTTGAAAATGGATCTTTGTCCAGAGTAAGATGTCATTAGTATAAAACGTGTTTTAAGTCTTAGTCTGAAGTGATAAGATTCTGATTCAATCAAAGGCCTTCTAATTTCTTTTACCTCAGTCATCAGAAGATGTTTCGGTCAGAAATATCTCTGATAAGATGGAAACCTTTATGGTTTTTCAAAAGCTGAGAATATCAAAAGCATTGCTATGATTCAGATAATATGTAGAGATTTACTAGTTCTTGTTCTCTAACTTTTTGATGATGTCAAAAAGGGGGAGAAATATAATTATTTTGATAAACCTTAAAAGAAATGAAAAACTCATCATAATAATAAAATATGCATTTACCGTTGACGTTTGTTTGTTTGATGATTAACCGAGGAACTCTGAACAAGTTCACTAGGCATTCTAAGACAAGTCAAAATTAAAGTGCTCTATTAAAGTTCTTAAGAACTGATTGTTCATATAATCAAAGATGTACAATTTATGAACATATATTCAAGAATCAGATAGAACCAATATTGTTCAGAAGTTGAGAACTTTCTGAAAGTTAAAGTTATCTTAATTTTGGTATCATAATGTTTAGAAGATGTAAAATGTCTGAGAATGTGATATTCAGAGCATAAGAATCAAAATATAAAGCATATGCTTTCCAGAAGAACTGTGTGAATCAGATGTTGAAGACTATCTGAAAAATCTAGATAAAAGATTTAATAAGAAGAAGTTCTGATGAATTAAAGATATCAATTGGTTCTATTGGTATCAAGAGTCAAGACTCTCAAGAGCTCAATATCTGATCTGTTGGAACTAGAGGGAGTTTTACTCAAATGGTTCAAAGTCAGGATATTCGAGCTTCATCAAGTCGTTGACTCAGGGGGAGTTTTCACAAAAAGGATAAGTGTTCTTACTCTTTTTATTTTCACTTTTTCTGATTATATGAACAAAATTGTGTCATCAATATACATAGTTTTGTCATCATCAAAAAGGGGAGATTATAAGAATAATATTTGGTCGTGTAATATTATCTATGAGTTTTGATGATAACAAATCAGTATGTTTATATGAACAATTTTGATACTCTAATGTTTTTTATTGTTGAGTACTTAACAAACATGTTTTGCTTCTAATGAATGGCGTGGCTAAGACATTAGAAGAGAATTAGTTTCGTTTTTGTGCTACACAAGTTCTGTTGAACAGTAGCAAAACATTCAGAAGGCTCTGAAGTGTTATCTCTCATATGAAGACACATATTCTAAAGAAATCAGTCAGAAGGTCTAAAGACTCAAAGCTCAACTTAAATTCCAGATGATAAAGACTCAAGTTTCTTAAGACAGTGTGTTCCAAAGAAAAAAAGTTAGAAGATATGAAGAGAAAGATTCTACTGAAGTCCAGATGCTAAAAACTTAGTTTCTAAAAAGACAGTCTGTTTCAAGAAGACAAAGTTAAAAGATCTGAAGACAAAGTTTCTACTAAAGTCCAGATGCTGAAAACTTGTGTCTTCTAATAACAAGGTTCTTAAAAGGATTCTTAAAGAACCAAGTGCTAAAGATTCTTAAGATGCAGTTATTAAGAGTCTAAAGACTTGAAGCTCTTATGATCCAAGGTTCTCTACAATAGGTTCTCAAGAGATGAAGACTCTAAAGACGTAGCTCTTTAGACTCTGAAGACTTGAAACTCGTCTAATCCAAGGTTCTCTATAACATTTTATCAAGACCAAGTGCTGAAGACTCTGAAGACTATGAAGACTTAAAGTTTTGAAGACCTTATGTTATGTTCCCTCTTTTAAACTCATGCTCGCAGTAGCCTCTAAAGTGCAGAAGGAAAGAATATAACGCTAACATGGTACAATAGTACATAGTACGAGAAAAATCCTTATTCCACTACCTATCCATTAGCTTGAATTGTGGAAGTGAAAATGATGTAGCAGTACTATTTATAACGACTCTTTTTCAAATAGCCAACGACTATATTTTTCTTGGCTATATAAGAAAATAATCGTATTTTTAAAAAAAATTTGGCGTTCAAATGTTTAAATGAAAGTTGTAATAGTTGGAAATCCATGGAAGCAGATGTTGTTGGAGATGTTATGCTGAACATGTTGAAGTTAACCAAAAATAAATAAAGAAAATGAAGACAATAAGACTACAATATGATGCACTTAAACTTAGATCATATTCATCTTTGTAGAATCATGTAAACACAAGAGTTGTTGCTCATATTGTGTTATATCTTTAGTTCTTCATGTAAATTATTTGTACACAAGAGTTGTTGCTCATAATTATATTAAACAATCAGGACTTAATCATTTGTGTGATATTCTTAGAAATAAGCAATCATGTAAACACAAAGATTATCAACTGAATGTTGATGGTTCCTGGAGAGACTCGGTTGATTCAGGATTCTCAAGAAGACTTTGGTTGCGGTCATCGTAGATGAAATCCTGTTAAGAAAGACCAGGTTGGTCAGATTTCTTATGGGGTCCTTGAACGTTATATCTCGTGGTGATCACTGAATGTATCATTGTATTGTTCCTTGAGAGCCTCGGTTGAGTTAAAATTCTCAAGAAGGTATAAGCTGCGGTCTTTGCAGAATTGACAATAAGGATCAGCTGAACTTGTTGGGGTTGTCAGCAAGGTTAATTAGACATATTGTTGTCATTTGCAATCATATTTGGTTATAGTGGATTAAATCCTAGAGTTCAAGGGGAAATCAGCTTAATAGGGTGCACTGGACTAGCTTGAGGGTTTCTCAAGTGAACCAGGATATATCATGTGTTCCTTACTTTTGCTTATGCATATTTGTTTATGCTTCTACAGCACATTCAAAAGCATCACTCAACACAACAATGTTAAGAAACAAAAGTTCTTTAAGAATGAAAACCCAATTCAAACCCCCTTTCTTGCGTTTTCTTCACACCTTTAATGTCTTCTTTAAACTCCATCATCATCTTAGTATTGTTTCCTGTCTACATAAGATCATCTACATATATAGAGAGTAATATATTTTAATGACCTTGAGAGTTGATGTATAGTGTAGCCTCACTCTTGATCCTCCTGAATCCTCGATCCATGAAATAATGATCGATTTTGCTATACCATGCTCGAGGTGCTTGCTTCATATCATAGAGTTCTTTTCTTAGTCTTAACACTTTGCTTTATTCGGCATCAGATCTGAATCCTTGTGTTTGCTCTACATAGATCTCTTATTCAAGTACGTCATTGAGGAAGGCAGATTTGACATCTAGTTGATGGATACTCCATCCTTTTTGTGCCGCAGGAGCTATTAGAGCTCTAATGGTAACAAGACGAGCTATTGGTGCAAATGTCTCATTGTAGTCAATCCCAAGTTGTTGTGAGTAACTGTTAGCTACTAGCCTCGCCTTATTTTTCTATATGGTGCCATCAGGGTTAAGCTTTGTCTTATAGACCCACTTAACCCCAATGATATCTTTTCCATGGGGATGATTTACTAACTCCCATGTGTTGTTTTTCTTGATCATCTTTATCTCTTCTTCCATTGCCTTAACCTATACTTCCTGCTTTGACGCTTCTTTAAAGCTTCCATGTTCAAGTATGGCCAAGTTACAAGTTTCATATATGTCCACCAAAGATCTTACTCGTCTTAGAGTAGACTCTGGTGATGATAGATCTTCATCTTGTTGATATCGTGGAGGTGAATGAGGTTCACTTGGTTCTCCTTCTTCTTTAGGTTCTTCTTGAGTTAGTTGAGTTGGTATAAGGATATTTTTCTCCACTTTTTATTCATCTCAATTCCAATAAGCATTTTAATCAACTTCAACATCTTGATTGATGATGAGTTTCTTAGTTTGCAAGTTGTAGACACGGTAGGCGTTAGAGATTGTGCTATACCCAAGAAAGATACCTCGTACAATCTTATCTTTAAGCTTGTGCCTCTTCACGTCTAAAATGTGAATGTAGCATATAGATCCAAAGACCCATAGGTGCTTTGATGATGGCTTCTTTCCGTTCAGAGCTTCAATTGGAGTATTATCTTTTACTAACTTAATTGGACATTAGTTGAGTATGTAAACAGTGGTGTAGACTTCTTCCGCCCATAATGTGTTAGGCAGTCCCTTCTCCTTGAGCATCGATCTAGCCATTTCCATAAATGTGCGATTCTTTCTCTCTGACACACAATGTTGTTGAGGAGAATATGTGACTGTAAGTTGTCGCTCTATGCCTTCATCCTCACAAAATTTGTCAAACTCGCGGGAGGTGCACTCATTTTTACGATCACTTCTTAGTACTTTTATTCGTTTTTTACTTTGATTTTCAGCAAGGGCCTTGAACATTTTGAATACTCCAAAAAATTCTGATTTTTCTTTTAGGAAATAGACCTATTCCATTCTAGAAAAGTCATCAATGAAGAGTATACATTACCTGTTATTCTCGTGTGATGGCATCCTTATTGGTCCACATATGTCAGTATGTATCAGCTCCAACCGACCTTTCGCTCTCCATGCTCTGTGTTGCACCCCAAAATTTACCCTGTTGTTTTTTATAACTTTAAAGGCTTATGTTTCATCATATGCATTCATACATTATGATGGGATCAAGGTATCTTTGGTTTTCATGTTCTTCTACGAGCTATTGAAAGGGGGTTGTGTTGACAATCAGTGCAAAGGGGGTCTCATGCCCTAAATCTTTGAGTCACTCAAGCTAAAAATGTTTCTCATACCTCAAGATATCTCAATTATCTTATTGGTCCATCATAAGATTGAAATTGACAAGAGTATTAAAGTGAAACACTATTCTCCTATTCATCTCTTGAAATTAGGGTTTTGGCCAGATGAAATGTTTGATGCTTGTATGAGTTAATTCTTTGAAGTATTATGTTTCCTTTGTCATATTAGACATTTTTTTTCAATAAGTTCTTCATCATGTTCCATGGAGTTGGGGTTTTGAAGCTTGATCATTACCTCATAACACAATGGACCAAAACTAGGGTTTTGGATTTAATCAGGATTTCTCAGAGTTATTTACTCAAACTTGATTCCATAATTCTGTACATATCCCCAAGCATCTATGATTTAAGAAATGAGCACCAATTTTGGTTGGAAGAGTTTCCATTGATCAATTGGGGATAAAACAAGTCATTTGAGCAAAAGTCAACAAAAGTCAACTATTGGCCAAGTGGACTTATGGTCAAAGTTGAGGTCAATGATCATGTTACAACATCATATGGCCTATGGTTGAATAGATTCAAGAGAAGGATTGATTTTGAAGTTAACTTGTTCATGAAGGTATCTTGGTGAAATTTGAAAACTTTCTAAGTATGGAAACTCATAAGGCTGAATTTCAAAAATTCATAACTTCTTCATTTCTTATTGAAAATGTGCAAATTTTACATGGTTGGAAAGAGAAAAATAAGATCTACAACTTTGTCAATGTGATCCCATGTCCAAAAAATTATTATTGTGAGAGTTATGGTGCATAGAAAGTTTTGACATTTAGTATTTTTTTGAATTTATGTGCTAAAAAGCTCAATTCTTCATGGCCATTTTAAGGGATCCATTTGAACTCAAATCAAGGAACGATCAACATGAGAATTAAAGTTCAAAGCCTCCTCTTCAACTTTGATTCAAATATTGCAACAAATGATACACCGTAGATAGATATAATGATTAGGTTTTGAAGCTACAAAATGTCAAATTGCTATCATAAGAGGCCCATGCACGCGCGCCAGGCCTGGACTTTTATCAAATAACTTTAGCGAACATGTTCATAATCGTTTTTCTCCTTGAAGCATTCATTATTTGGATAAGTGATTAACATCAAAGTTAAAGTGTGAAGTCTCCCCTTCAACTTTGATTCAATTTTTTTTGCATTTGGTTCATTGTAAAAAGAGATTTTTAGATTTGGTTTTGAGGGTTTGAGTTGCTAAGTATGGAAGGCATCACGTGCGTGACATATCTGGCTGAGCCTAGATCAGCTCAAATCACTAATTTTCGTGCCTAAATTTAAGGTCTTTGCAAGCTTCATTTCAAAAACTTGTCAACACCAATTCTAATCCTCACGACCTCATCTTTCTAATGGTACCAAGTTTGTGACAAATGATTAAGAGTGGAGATACATATATAGAAATGGTTGGGACGGGTACAATGACTCATGACTATGGTCAGAATCACGTCAATTCATGTTTTTATGCATATGATACAAAATTTATTGCATGACCCTTACCATACACCTCATTTACACGCCCTTGATCTTATTTCTTTGCTTCTTATGGCCATACCACTCACACCTTGCTTACTCTCGTGTTTTTGTTTTGTTTGTCAAATTTGGAAAAGAATTCACTTTATTCTTTTCTCTCCTTATGTGTACAGATGACACCTCACCATCACACGTTCTTCATGACCTCTTTTGCTCACTAAAGCGTAATGAAAAGCTAAAATAAAGTACATGAAATGCAAGTTGTACCATGCACCCTCTTTTTTTTCTAACTTATTCCAATTATGCCCTCTAACGGCTTTGTGATTGATATAAACTTCCTCTCCACTATTTCTCACTCTCTATAAGCTCACTCCTCACTCCTTCATTAGACAGACACGAGCTCTGCATTCACCAAAAATCAGCTCTCGCACTTTTCTTACTTTTGAAGCATTCCTTTGAATCTAAGATTTTTGTGATAAGCAAGCTATAATCTCTCCCATTTCCATCTATTTGAAGTTTGAAGAGAAGTTTTCTTGGGTTTCTAAAAATTTGCAGCCAGAGATTTAGTGCATTTATTTTTCACTTTGAGGTAAGTTTCCTTTGAACTTGAATCTATCATTTCAGCTTGAATTGATGCTTTAAATATTGTTCATAAGCATGTAGCTGGCCAAACCTTATGTTTGATGTATATGGCTGTGCATCTTAAATCTTGAATCGTGTTTTTGAGTTTTTTTGTTGCATCGTGTGAAATTTCATGTTCAGTGACTTTTGCGTCCAATTTTCTCTATGGTCTTACTTTGTTTAAGAAATCTAATGATTGTATGATGATCCTTATTGTTTTCTAAGAAATTTTATGTTTGTATCATATCATTTGGTTGCATATTAAAAGAGAAATCTAGATCCAAAGAATGCTCGACAGATCTGTAATTTGAACTTTTTGTGATTTCATTCATACAATGGTTTTCATGCTCAATTTTCTTTATGATCCATGCTTCATTTGGGAAAATATTTGATGCTATCATGTCCTACGCCTTTTGATATTCAATTTTAATTCAAATTTCATCTCATTTCATTGAGAAACAAAAGAGTTATCGTGCTATGAAAATCGTATGATGAAACTGAAAATACTCTAGGGTTTGGTTTGGAGGTCAGGGATGATGATGTGTCGTTCGTTGATTGAACATGAATAAATACTTTTGGCAGTGATTTTTGAAATGATAGGTGTAATTTATTTGTTTCATTTTTTAATTTTATTTTATTTTAATTGCTGTGCTAAAATTATTTTTAATAGTTTCATCTATTCAAAATTTATACAAAAAATATTTTAGACTTTATTTTTAGTCTACTTTCTGATTATAATTTTTATTTTATCATTTTATCAGTTTTGGATGATTAATTAATTCATAGAGATTAATTAGGTGTTTTAATCACTTTATTAGCATTGTGATTTTATTTTCTAATTTTCATTAGTCTAAAAAATTACTAAAAAATACTTTGTGACTTCCCTAAGATGTTAGGTTGATCTTGGGATTTTTATCTCATTTTTATTATTGATTTCTATCTGATTTTAAAATTTGTGAAGCTTGATTGTCATTTTTATAATTTCACTTGTTTATGTTACAAGTTTGATTTAATTCTCTAATTTCTTCAAATTGTAAAAGCCAAAACCAATTGGATTAGGGTTCTTGGATTAGTTAAGATCATGAACATAATTTTATTGAATTTCAAACATTGATCTTATATTTTTTACCAATTATTTTTCAAAACATGTCTAGTTTAAGCACTTTGCTAACTAGTCTTGATGTTTGCATTTCAAAACCATACTTATTCTTCAATCCAAGAACCATAAGCTTTTATTATGAATTTTAGAAGTCCTTAGGAAGTTAGATTCAATTTTATTTGAATTTACAAGTCCTCTTTTTATTTTAACATAATTTTTGATTGAAATTGTCCATTGAGACTTATTTGAACTTCTTGTTTTCAATTTGCTAGCTTGTGGAACTTTTGGGGGGCTGAGTTTTATACACCTGGTAGTCCCTAGATTCCTTTAGTATAACATTATCTTGGGAAAATCGAATTGATCCCTTTTAGCTATTGATGCTCTTTTGGTTTTGAATTCCTAAATTGCACAAATTTTAACCCTAGTTTGTAACTTTTGGTAAATCCTGTAAGCTAATTCTTGTCATGATTTAGATTCATTGAGATTTAGAGATATGATAAAATCAATGATATCCTTATAAAGGCTTGAGAGGCATTTGATCTCCCTTTGATCATTTTCTTATTCCATTTTGAGATTGATAATTTCGTATGTTTCTTTATTGATTATGTGAGAGATAATGAATGCACTTGTGAAACCTTTAAGGAACCAAGTTCCTTCTTCATTATCATAGCATTTTTATGGCCTTGAATTCATGTTTATGAACCATTCAAGTGCTCTAACATCTTTCCTTTGTTTAGAGGTTATTTGCTCGTCATTTGTGGTCATGGTTTAAGAGGATGTGTTTGTACACCTCCATTGAGTACCAATGATCTAAATAGATTGAAGTCCCTTTACTTATACTTCTGACCTCATTCATTATGACCTATAATTCAATGCTCCTTTGATTCTTTTATTGAAATTTCATTGTCAATTCATCATGATGACAAGTTAGGAGCCACATTCTCTAGTTTTGGCTTAGTTTGTGTGTGATGTTTGTTGAAACCTTTTAAGGACCAATGACCAAAATATTTTTGATTAAGTATTGATCTTAACCTTTCTTATCATCTCATATATCAGGTATTATTGATCCTTGGTTATGTACTCATTTACTAACTAACATGGTGATATATAAGAAGCTATATTCTCTTTTCTACTTGTGTTTTAGACATCATTGTCTAATGATTGCCTCATGAGATTTTGTGCCATGTCCCATGAATGTATATTGATTTTGGGTAATACATATAACATCTAATAACATTGAATTTTATTTATTTAAATCATAATGTTTGTATGCATCAAGGGACTATACTTTAACAATATATCATGATACTTGAGTATGAACTGATACTTATTTTTCCCCATGCTTATGATATATGAATGTGTGATCTTAGAGATCGTTTGCTACTGACTTGTGTGTTTTTTAACCCTCTAAACATGTTCCCCCTTCATCTATCCCTTTCTTGTGCCTCACTCATATTTAGGAACATGTTAGGGTTTAGTTTTGACCTAGTCTTGCCTTATCTTTTGGATGAGTTTAAGTAGTGTTACTTTAGGGGTATTAGAGGTCATTGATATGTGTTATATCTAAATGTTTTCTTCTGACTTTACTCTTACTTGATATGTATTTCAATGTTCACTTGATCACACACTTGTTCTCACCTCACATCACAACTTTGATTGAAACTAGTTTGTGCACTTTGGTGTTTGAACCATGTTTTCTATGACTATTTCAAATTCTTTTTGACCATGAGGTTTGTGATAAGTGTATAACATGTCTATTTTTACCTTCCCTTCTTCACATTACCTTTTCTTTTTGTAATTTGTTTGCTTGTTAGCAATGCATGAGGACTTATGTCCACTAAGGGTTAATTATGATCCTTTCTTTGTATAATTTTGATATGAATCTTTCTCAAGTGTGTTTATGTGATTATGATGAGTTCCTTATGTGTTAACTTATTAATTGTACACTTCTCCATCTATCTCCATTTATTTCACCTTCTTATACCATGCTTGGTTAGACACTTGACACATGAATGCTCCTATGCTAGTATGATTGCCTTTTTGACTTTTCTTGTGATCTTTAGATCTCTAAATCTTGTTCATGACCCTTATGGAATTGTTTTTACATCTATAAGTGTTATCTTTGATGTCATATTTTTTTCCCTTCTTGATTTTCCACTTACTTGAGACAGAAGTCTTATCTTGTCACTTATCTACACTTCATCTTTTTATACTATACCTACTTGTTTGTTTTAGGTGATGTTTGTTAACATGTAATTCATTAATGATGACTTGTGATTTCTTGAACCATGTTTAGACTTAGGTATCTACCTCTTGTCTCATCCTTGCTTGCATATTTTATCATGATGTGAACTTTTGTCTTCCAAATGCACAGTTACACTTTTACTTTCCTAGTTAGGTAAATTCTTCTACTTCTTGGCCCATGTTGCTATGCTTAGGGTAGTCTAAGGTGTATATCATGTTAGTACCATAATTAACACACTAATTTGATTTTCTTTTATTCCATGCTCTTTTAATTTCTTATCATTTCTTTCTTATACCCCTTCTTCACTTCTTCAAGTATGTTTATGAGATCTTCATCTCTTTCGTGTCTTACCACAAGGACTAGTATGTTTAATGATGTTTTATCATCCTTATCTTTGATACTTGATGTCTTATAATATTAATTCATGTATGCTTGATGTTTTTATCATATTTATGTGATGTTTTATCATCTCTTCTCTTATGTGTTTTATCACATTGTTTTATGTGGTGGATGTTTTATCATCTTCTTTCTTGATGTTTTATCATCTTTATGTGATGTTTTATCATCTATTATCTTATGTGTTTTATAACATTGTTTTGTATGCTTGATGTTTTATCATATTTCCTCTCTTATGTGCTTAGGTATCTATCCTAATTTCATGATTGGTTAAGTGATACTTGCTTTCTCTTTTATCTAAGTGTGATTCTTTGTTTCTTCTTCCTCTTCTTCTCTTTTGTGATATTACCATGTTCCCCATAGAATCTTTAGTTCACTCTTATCTAAGTTTGAACTAAATAGACCTTAGGTTTGTTATCCATGTATGACAATATTAGGTAGATATCCCTCTTATCCCAACTTTATGTCCATAATCATGACAACTTATAGGATTGAGATCCTATTTTGTTAGTCTTTTTCTCTTTTGCATCCATGTTAAAATAAAAACTTCTTTTTCTTTTGAAACTTCTCAAAACACTTAATAACTAATTGATGAGAATCGTACCTCCAAGAGTATTTAGTAACAATAAGAAAGAGAGGGTATAGACCCTTACTTGTTCTTCTTTAGTTTATAAGTCTCTGGTGTGATTCAAATCTCAAACTTTGTTTTCATAATGTAAAGGGATAATAATTGTCCTAGTAGTGGGATCCATTTATCATCTTACCTACAAAAACATCAACCAATGTTAACCTTTTTTTCTTAGGACTATTTATTTAAAACCTTTTCAAAAAGAACATGCTTCACTAGCATCATTCATAAAAAACATACAACTCACCAAAAATTTTGAGGTGAACTACGAGTGCCCTGATCCTCTATTGCACGAAGGGGGTACGTAGGCACTAAAGATTCGCAACCGCGGCGGGTACAACTAACAAATTTTTTGTTTTTGTACATAATATTTTGCATTCATTCATTTCCATTTTAGCATTAATTTTTAGACATAGATTAGACACACCCTTAAATTAGAACACACTTAAGTGGATCCTGTGGAGTACCACTGATGTGAGGGGTGTTAATACCTTCCCCTCGTATTACCGACTTCCTTAGCCTTTTCTCTTGGTCGTGATACCATGTTATTTCCTTATCTCAGGTTTACTCGGTGTTTCCTTTCCCTCTCTCGGATGGCGACTCATCTGTCTTTCGCCCCCGTTCATGCTCTGATGAAAATCCCACACATAACACTCTGCTCATTGTTTCTTACCAAGGAGACATCCTTCACACACTTCATTATTCTCCTTTATACTTGGAATATCTCTCATCATGTTCTTCTCATATAAAAAATTAAAGGCATGTGTGCTGAAGTGGCCAAATCTTCGATGCCAAAGCCATGAATCATCAACTTGTACCTTCATGGAAATGTTAGTTGCATATTTTAAATTTAGAGGGAAGCTTATATTTCTCTTATTCATATTCACTTGGGCTATATCTGAAGTTTTATTTTCGTTGTCTAAGATTTTGCATACACCTCCTTCAAAGTGAAGTGTGTAGCCTCTCTCCATCATTTGGCCAATTCTTAGAAGATTTTCTTTTAGGCTGGGAACTAGTAAGACATCATGTATAAGTTGCGTACCTTTATCTGTCTCCACCATGACATTTATTTTGCCTTTTGATTCGACCACACTGCCATTTCTCAGTCAAACTTTGACTTTGACGGACTAATCAATGCTTTTGAAAATAGTCTCATCTTTGGCCATGTGATTGCTACATCCACTATCCTAGTACCAACTTCCTATTTTTTCTTTGATTGAGTCTTGAGTGGCATAGAACATACATTTTTCTTAATCATGCTCCTCAGAGATATTAACTTGATGCTTATTTTTGTTGCGACAATTTTTCTCTACGTACCCGAACTTCTTGCAATGGTTGCATTGTGTCATATTATGGTACCAACAATTTTTCTCTGCGTGGCCTAGTATTTTGCATATATTGCATGGATAATTTTTATCTATTTTGTTCTTAAAGAAATTTCTAGAACCTTCTCTTCTCCTAGAAGTTTCTCCATAATTTTAGTTTCCTCCATTTTCTTTGTTTTGGGGCTGAAATTTAAGCTTTGTCTGGAAGGAATTTTCAAGTTTATCTTCTTTACGCCTTTATAGTATTTTTTTATATGCTTCAAGAGAGCTCATTAGTTCTGCCACTGATAGAGTGGATAAATATTTGGTTTCCTCAATCATTGTCACAATTGGGTCAAACTTTAGGGGTATAGTAATTAGAATTTTCTCAATAATTTCTTATCAAGAATATCCTCCCCAAAAGCTCTCATTTGATTAACTATTTCTTTAACATTAGAATAGTAATCTTCAACTCTCTCAGAATCCTTCATCTTTAATAGTTTAAAATCTCTTCTTAGAGATTGAAGTTTAACAGTGTGTACCTAATCGCTTGCTTGAAACTTCTCCTGCAACATGTTCCATGCTTCTTTGGAAGTCTTAGCTACCATAATTCTTTGGAAAATTGCATCAGTTACCGCTTGTTGCAAGGTGAACAACGCCTTTGAATTTTTCTGTTTATTTTTCTTCAACTCTTTTTCTTGAACTGCATTAAGAGCTGAAGTATTCGCCGAAATAGTGAAGCCTTCTTCTACTATGTCCCATAAATCTTGAGATGAAAAAAATGTTTCCATTTTAACACGCCAGAAAATCATAATTTTCACCATCCAAAAGAGGGACAAAAATAGATGATGATTGAGTGGTGTTATCCATAGCTTAAAACTTTTTTTGGACTGAGTTAATAGTACAAAGGAAATTTTTGCAGTAGTTAGGAGGAATTTGGAATTGTAAGTAGGTAATATAACTATGTCTAATGTATGACCGAACGTAGCTCTGATGACACTGTTAGTAGTTGGTTAATTGATAGTTGATAAAATTTAGTTTTTGAGAACTGTTAAGAAAGAAGGATATGTGATTGATTTCTTGGATGATGAACAACAAGATATCAATTTCCTATTTATAGACTCAAGTCACCAATCTGTCAATGGTTGTGAACATTTCTACATTACATTAGTTCTTTCTAGAGTTTTCATGATATATTAGTATCATGATAGTTCTAGGTTCTTCTATCATTTACATATACTTATAGTTTTAGATTGGTATATCATATTCATAAACATTATAGTTCTAGGATCTTCTACCATTTTCATACATATTATAATTAAGAATATTCTAGAGATTTGTAGTAATTTCAACACTCCTCTTTGATGTAAATTTATGTGACTCTAAGCATAGTTTATAGGTCTTTAACTCTTGGTATCGACAACGTCTTTGGGAATATGTCTGCAATTTGATATTCTATTCTACAGTAGTCGAGTTTGATCTCTTTGGTTGCTTCAACTTCTCTGAGAAAGTGATAATTGATTGCTATGTGTTTTATTCTGCTATGATGCACTAGATTTTTCGCCATTATAATTACTGATTTGTTGTTGTAGTTGATTTTAGTAGGCTCATCTTGTTTTCATCCCATGTCTTCAAGTATCCTACGAAGCCACATAACTTGACTCGTTGCTTCAACTGCTGCCACTTACTCTGCTTCTGCCATGGATTGTGCAACCGTAGCCTGCTTCTTCGATGACTAAGAGAAAATTCTTGATCTGAGTGAGAAAGCATAGCAAGAGGTGCCTTTCATGTCATCTATCGAACCTGCCCAATCACTACCTTTATAGCCAAGTAATCCTTAGTTGGTTTCGATAGTGTACCATATATCTAACTCTTTTATTCCTTGTAGATACCTCAAAATTCTTTTTCTTGTTCCAAAGTGTATTTGACTTGGGCTTTGCATGAATTTTTATATAAGACTTGTAGCATACATTATGTCTGGCTGTGTAGCTATCAAATATATGAGGCTTCCAACTAGACTTTTATATATGGAAGAATCAGCTTCTGGTGCTCCATCATTCTTTTGTAGTTTCTCATTCGTTATGAGTGGAGTAGCGACATGTTTGCAACCATACATCTTGAATTTCTTAAGTAATCCTTTTTTGTATTTCTTTTGCGAGATGAATATCCCTTTATTTCCATGACTTACCTCTATAGCGAGGAAGTAACTCATCAAGCCAAGGTCGTCCATCTCAAAAGTCTTCATCATATCTTCTTTTAACTCCATCATCATCTTAGTATTTTTTCCTGTGCAGATAAGATTATCTACATATAGAGAGAGTAAGAGAGTGTAATAACCTTGAGACTTGATGTATAGTGTATTCCCACTCTTGCTCCTTCTGAATCCTCAATCTATGAAATACTGATCAATTCTGCTATACATTGCTTTAGGTGATTTCATCAGACTGTAGAGTTCTTTTCTTTGTGTTAACACTTTACTTTATTTGACATCAAACATGAATCCTTGTGGCTGCTCTACATAGATCTCTTTTTCAAGTCTGTCATTGAGGATGGAAGATTTGAAATCTAGTTGATGGATACTACATCCTTTTTGTGCCGCAAGATCTATTAGAGCTATATTATTATCAACACGAGCTAATAGTGCAAATGTCTCATTGTAGTCAATCCCAGGTTGTTGTAAGTAACCCTTAGCTACTAGCCTCGCCTTGTTTTTTTGTATGGTGCCATCACAATTGAGCTTTTTCTTATAGACTCACTTAACCCTAATGATATCGTTTCCATGGGGATGATTTACTAACTCCCATGTGTTGTTTTTCTTGATCATCTTTATCTCTTCTTCCATTTCCTTGACCTATACTTCATGCTTTGGTGCTTCTTCAAAGCTTCCAGGTTCAAGTATGACCAAGTTACAGGTTTCATATATGTCCACCAAAGATCTTACTCGTCTTGGAGTAGACTCTGGTGATGTTAGATCTTGATCTTCTTGTTGTGGTGGAGGTGAATGAGGTTCACTTGGTTCTTTTTCCTTAGGTTCTTCTTGAGGTAGTTGAACTGGTATAAGGATATTCTTCTCTACTTTTTCTTTATCCCAATTCCAAGAAGCATTCTCATCAACTTCAACATCTCGAGTGATAATGAGTTTCTTAGTTTTCAAGTTGTAGACACTGTAGCTATAATACAATGGGAGAACTGACTTATGGTTTTACGTTTTATCGCAAATGTTGAGGTTAGCAGAAGTCACCATCGACTTTTCTTTTATAAAATAAAGGAAAGGGTGAAAGGAACAGGAAAGACCTTTCGAGAATTTTTCTGAGTAAGGGAGGTAGGTTATGAAAAGGGAAGGTGTTAGCACCCTTTTTATCTGTAGTTATCTACGGGCTCTTAGTTGCTAGCTCACTTTAAAAATTCTTTTTTGTGTAAGTGTATTCGAAAGTATTTTTTGAAAAGATGCCTTAGTGAAGCAAACTTTGTAATGATTTTC
This sequence comes from Vicia faba, assembly GCA_948472305.1. NCBI lineage: Eukaryota > Viridiplantae > Streptophyta > Magnoliopsida > Fabales > Fabaceae > Vicia > Vicia faba. The sequence goes on from OX451740.1 coordinate 965,138,108, forward strand.
GTATCATTGAGAATGCCTACAAAGTGTTTTGTTTTTGAAAATATATAGAAAAGAGGGTGTATGTGTGAGAAATTATTTTGTTTTTTGAGCAAACAACTATAAGCTATCTACCTACTCAAAAAGGTCTTTGTTCTTTTCCTCTTTTCTTTTAGATAGTTCTATCCTACCATTAGTTAGTAGGTAGCCCTATCATTGGATGTTTTGAGGGACATGCGTGTGTCATCGTACAATCACGAAAACAACTTGTAGGACACTTTAACAATTATCCTAAGGTATTAAGATCGTTTAACAAGGTAGCATTGAAGGGTCGTCGAGGGACTACGATCTTTTAACCAAAGGATCTTTGCTAAAACATCCCACATTCGAGAGACGTGACTGTTGTTTTTCGAAGGCAATAAGTGAGGGTACCTTACAGGTGCGCGTGTGAAAAGTGTGTTTCAGTTATTAGTATTGTGTTAGGATTTTCTAAGGTCTTGTTTTAGATCTTGCCATGCACGCCTAATTAATATAGCAATTAAATGTATATAAGTGAAGAAAGTAGAAATGCGGGAAAGTAATCTATGCTATTACATCGCTTCAGGGATGGAGAGTACAAACCATAAATTGGGGATAAAATGTAAAAGGGTCCTAATTATCTATTACAAACCTTTGATAGTTATAATATTGTGGAAAATAATAACGCAAAAATAAATAAATGTGCGGCGATGGAAAAGGGAAAGATGAAAACCCTAAAAGGATTCTAAGCACTTAATATTTTTGGTGTTTTTTTGTTTAGAAAAATAATTGAAGTGTGAAAACCTAATTCTAATTAATTTTTATTTAATAAAATAAACTCAAAGTGACTTAAATTAAATTGATTGAAATTAATAAAAATTAATTTAATTAATAAAAAACTTAAATCTAATGTTTTTTTTATGATTTTCTGATTTTTGTTGATTAAAATAAAGCTGATTAAAAAAATAAAATGTTAATTTTAAACAAAAATAAATAAATAAATAAAGAATGGGCCTGCGCTGCAAAAGTAAATGGAGGGGTGGGAAGAAACAGAAATTTCAGGCCCATTAACAAAGGAGTCCAGAAGCCTGCGCTGGATCTAGTGAGGGTGGTCTTTTGGGGTGCACCATGGGGCGTGGCCTTCTGAAGCACTAGATCTGATTGGATGATGATGATTAAAGGGATGTATGGTGGGCGTGCCTAGATAGCTTGTATTGGATCTGTAAGCTGAAAATGTTAGAAAAATAAAAACTACCTCATGCCTGGATCAAACCCAAGACCTGGAAGAGGTGTGCATTAAGAGCGCGCATGCTGCCACTGGGGTGGCTTGTACATCCGGTGGTAGAACGCAAATAAAAAATTATATTGTAAAATTAAATGCTGATGCCAGATAAGAAAATGCGTGCAGCCCAAGTGAGCCCCCTGGATTTGAATGAACCAACCACAATGTCCCAACATGCCACGCGGGTAGTCAATGGTTTAAACCACCGCCTGTGGTGTTTTCCACCATTTTCTCGGCGAGAAGAAAACTAAAACCTGCAAGAAACGCAAAATTAAAATGCACAAAGTACCCTACTCCCCTTAAAATTTCCCCCTGAATCTGAATATGGGATCCGTTTGGGCTAAAAACCCCTGCATCATGAAATTCAAAGCTAAAAACTCTCCATGCCCTAACTATTGCATGAGGTTATTTCTGCAGCAACACTCATGTGTAACACATTAAAAAAATCCAGAAAATGCATATGAATCAAACTAGCATGTTTATAATCATTTAAACCATGATGAACTCTGAGGGAAAAAAAGCTTACCCACTTACCAATTAGAGTTGATGCAAGGGCGGATTTTGGCTTGTTTCAGGCTCGTGTAAGGGTTGGAAATGATTCCTCTGATCTTCAGGGAATGATTTATGCCCTTGGTTTGGATTGACAACGGTTGAAGAGGTAGTTACAAATTTTTGCGATTTTTGGGATTTTTGAGAATTTTGGTAGCTCTTTTAGGAAGACAAAATTGTGTACTTTTGCTCCTGCCTTACTTGCATTATATAGAGGAGTGAAATGCCTCAACAAACATGGAAGGAGATCAACTCATCAAGTCACGGTTTAAACAAGAATGAAACAAAATTTAAACTTTCCAAGTTTGAAACATCCTTGCCTTCTTGGGTCTACACGAGTTTGGCAAGTTCAAATAGGCTTGTGTGAGCTGTATGGGCCTGAAAATGGCTCATCACATGCTTGGCCCATTTGTTTTCTATTTTATTAATTTATTTTGAGTTTATTTGAATTAAAACAAAATAAAATAAAAATAAAATAACGAGAAAATATTGGGAAAGGTGTGAGTGAGCTTAAGAGTCTCTCATGAGGTCATGAATTGTACTTCATGTATTTCTTCAAAAATTCCCAACTTGTGAAACTTATAACTTGCTCAATTTTCATCTTTTGAAGGTGATATTTGATTTTTTTTAAAGCTCAAGATGTCCTCTACAATTTCTCGTTTGATCATTTTTACATTTGGAGACATTATCTTGATGTAAGTTGCCTTGACAAAAAGTGTCTTTTGTTGACTTTTGAAAATGACCTATAATGTATTAGCTCATATCTTTCAAATGAAGCATTTTTTGGACTTGAGCATAAAAAAAAGTTGTAGAGAATTGAATTTTCTCCAAAACGGGATTTTTTTGGGGAAAAGTTGATGAAGCATGTGAAAGTTATGCTTGGTCAAAGTTAAGTTGACTTCTCCTAAGGAAACCCTAATTTGACAATTCTTGACTTTTGATGATTTAAGAGCTTTCCTTGTGGAATCATGATCAACCCTTGATAAAATGATGAATATCGCTTCAAAATGTTGATGTTGACAAAAAATCTAGAAGTTTGATTGTATGTTGACCATAGTTAACTTTTCACCTATTGACTGAGAAAAATTGTGATGTAGGACTTGAAACTTGACATGAACATTGTTGAAGACCTATGAAGAACCATGGAGACCACTTGAGACCTTTGCAACCCAAATTTCCTTGAGAAACTAAAAACCCTAGTTGTTGACCTTTGGCTTAGGAGGAGCATTTGACTGGTCATCCTTTGAGATTCTTGAATACTTGAGAAACCTTGAAAGAACGCATTGTGTTGCGGTAGAAATGTTCAAGACTAAGCCATTGGATTGACTAGACTTTATACAAATCAAAATAAAAATCGCCATAGTGCTTTATTGTTTCCAAAGGAATGGGAAAAGAGCGAATAACCCAAAAAGAGGGGGAAAGATTCAAGGTAAGGGGGGTTGGTTATGCAAAGGGAAGGTATTAGCACCCTAAACATCTACAGTACTCCACAGGAACCTCTTTGAAAAAATCTGTATATTTTGGCTATAAAATGTGTTGTATATAAAGTGGATGGTGGAGGTGAGAAGAGAAATATATTTTTTTTATGATTTTTGCACACGCCGCGGTTGTGAACCTTTAGTGCCTACGTACCATCTTTCATGGAATAGGGGATCAGGGTACACGTAGTTCCTCTTTTAAAACTTTGAAACATAAGTGTGTTGGTTAATTTTATGAGATAAGACATCATCGTCATTGTCCGTGTGGAAAACATACTTACTACCCACAATCATTAGAAACGAGAATTTGCATCATCTCAAAGTGGAGGATAATGGCTTGGATTTTAAAATCAACAATGCCTCACTCAACATCCAAGTGGAAAATATCTCACTTCACTACATATTGTAGAAGTATAGTTGTTTGCATCACTACAAGGATTGACAAGAGTCTAACCTTTTGAGAAAAGTTTAAAAATAAAAGCCAAAGTGGCAAAATGGTTTGAAATGAGATTGATTGACTTTTAGTCTTATCACAAAAAGTGTCAAAGTATTATTAAATTGATTGAAGTTTATTGATGAAAATGCTTTGAAAATGCATGGACCTAAGTCCAAGTTTATTATGAAAGTGTTTCAAGTTTAGAAACAAGAAGAGTTTAAAAAGGAGGGAGAAGAATTTTGAAATTAAAGATGATGGGAGGAGTAGAAGAGGCTATCCTAAAGCATAAGGTAAAAGCTAAGGATAAGGACCATCTAACCAACAAAAAGCCAAAACTTGACATTATGAGCCAAGATAGAATTCCCATTCTTATGATTGAAACCAAGCAAGCAAAGATACTAGACCTCTTCAAATGTATTAAGTCTTCACAAAAATTGGGCAGAGTAACGGCTGTATGCGGATGAATTCCAGATTACAAACAAAGGATGTAATCACAAAAACCTGTACACAAAAATAAACAAGCAACCCAATGTCTTGAGGTAAACCTCAAGAACTTCAGACAAAATAATCAGATAAGATCACAGGGTCTCCAAGATAGGCCAAGATTTCTAATCCTAAGTCCAAGAAATAGTCTCATGCTCCATAATGCCAAGGATAGTAACCAAATAGTCCAAGTACCATTAAGAGTTTTTTAGGGTTTATGTTGATTATTAAGTATCTTAAGAAAAGAAAAGAAAAGCTCAAGTGAGCAAAGTAAAAATGACAAGAAAATAAATGCTCAAATGAGCAAAGATGAAAATGGCATGAAATGAAAATGCTAAAATAATAAATAGTATATAAAGCATAAAAAGAATAAAAGCATAAGATAAACAAGTCAATAATTAGTGGTTAGTTGGATGACCATCTTGAAACATGCATTTGGAACTCATTAGAGGATTGGTAGAACCAAAGCCTCTACACAACAAGTTGCATTTGCTTTTTGTCAAGTATATCATCCATTTGGAATTCTCATAAGTACCATTTAATGATCAACGATGTTTAAGTGATTCGCATTGATCAAAGGTGTTGTAGATCCATTAGAGGATTGGTAGAACCAAAGCCTCCACACAATGAATCTCAAGGTTATTGGATCAAAGAGATCAAATTAACATACTTGGGCTTGCAATCATAAGTTTGAGCCACAAATGATCATTTATTCGAATCAGGACAAAATTTAGCACTATGTTAAGAAATCGTAAGTGGACTTATATAGAATTCGCGCCTATTTTGAGGCCGGTCAATAGCAATCTATGCACCATTTGTTTTGAGACATGATATATAGATCATGCTCCAACAACATTTAGTGCAATGGGAAGGGGATGAGATGAAGAGGATTAGGGCAAAAGATGAATAAACCACTTTTGAATTAAAAATTTAATCAAACTATTATTAAAATCATTCATCCATTTTTTTGGAGTTAAACTCAACACCATGGATCCAATGATGTTAATAAAATCATGATCAAAAAATCAACCCAAGACAGCCAGAAAATAATCACAAAATAATAATGTATTTAATATATACATTAAAAGGTTTAAAAATGTTTTAAAAAATGGAAAATAATGAGGAAAATATCAATTATGTTCAAATTAATCAAGAAATGAAAAATAAGACCATAGAAAAATCAGAGGCCAAGTAATTTTACAAAAATTTTGGTAATTTTTAAAATTCAGAAACTATTTTTAAAAATTAAACTAATGGGTAAAATAAACAAAAATAGTAAAAAATAGTAAAGTCAGAAACAAAAGTAAAATAAGGTCACCAATATTTGTCACAATATCATTGGATCATTCCATAATTTTTTCAGAATTTAAAAATGTATAAAAGTATTTTTAAACATTTTAAACAAATCAAATAAGTGTAAAATTCATAAACAATACCAAAACACAAAATTAAATTGTGAAAAAATAAAAATCAGAAAGAGAATAATCAAAAATATTTTTCATAATTTTTTCAGATTTTTTGGACTATGAATGAATTTTCTATGATTTTTTGAAATTTAAAACAATTAAAATGTAAAAATCAGAAAAAGAAAATAAAAGTAGAAGATGTGGACCATTGGATGAGAGTCAAAACGTGTTAGTAATCAAATCCAAGGGATCTTGCGCACTGTGCATATCATGGTCATTAATGAATAATGTACAAAATCAATAATAAATCAGATTTTTGAAAAAACACAAATGGCACGCCATCATTGGTTGGAAGATGACACGTAGGTCATCTTCAACCTCCAGCCAACGTGATTTGTAGGTCTCTCAAACTATAAAATTAGAAGCTCAGACCTATGCCAATCGCTTCGTCTCTTCAAGACGAAAACAACCACACCCTCGCGCCAAATTTATATAAACTGTAGCTCAAGCTATTTGGATAGAAAGTTTTGAAAAGGGATTTGAAAATTCATGGTAAAAATGTGCTCCCAGTGAAATGTAAGTGTTGCAACTAGAACCAGGGCAATGAGAGCAACACAATGATATCAGATTTTTGAAGAATTGATGAAGGAATCTACCTATTGAAGTTGAGTTGCAGAGCTCTGAAACTGGACTTCTATGGAGCAGTATAGGGCACGATTCTTGAATGTAATTATATGGTTAGCTTCAGGGAAGATCAAGGAAGGTGAATTGAGGGAAAAAATGGATTGAAAAAGGATTGAGAATAGATTTCGAAGTTGCTGAATTCTGGGTTGTGAAGCAAGTTTGACAGGGTGATTCTGGCTATCTAAGCTTGGGAAATTGAATGGGGTATTACCCTCTATTTATAGGGAAGCAAAAGGGTTTAAAAGGAATAGAAAATGATGCATTTTGGAGGGAATTCGTGTGGGTCTGCATCATGAAGAAAGTGTGACTCAAACTTGATCAAAACTCAGCCAAATCGTGTGTTTCATGATGCTAATCACTTTTGGAAAGTTGCTAAACATGATTAGAAACAAAAACGCGTGGAAATCTTGTGATTAGGAGCCAAAAAAAATAATTCAAAATCGTGACTTTGTGCAAAATTCAGTTTCAAACTACCCAATTCAAATCCATGGCATTTCCACCTCAAGGGGTCTTATGGCATAATTCTTAATGCTTTGGAAATATGAGGTTACAAGCTTTGCAATGGAAAAAGAATGGAATCAAATGGATGCTTGAGCTGAAAGCTACATGGAGTCAAAGTTGAAGAAAAAGAGTCGACTTTCCATACTTAGAAATATTTCAAATTCTTCTTTAAAAATTACCTATAATCTTTTGCATCCAAACATGGCCTTCCACTTAGAATTTTCTCTTGACCAAAAAAGATGGAATGAAGTAGATCTCTTGAATGATATTTTTCAATTTGAACCACTCAAAATCTCCAAAAATGGAGCAAGTTATGACTTGTTGAAGTTGGCCAAAAATCATGAAATGACCTATAATCTTTTGCATCCTTAAGACAACTTCCATACATTTTCTTACTTTGCACATAAAAGAAGGTATGAAGTACACATCCTTAAGGTCATCATGAAAAAATAATGGGCTAAAGGTGATAAAAGTTTACCAAGTTATGTCTATTTGAAGTCACATATGGAAAATTGGGGATTCATCTAGGTGACTTGTAATCTTTCTTCTTCACCAAGTTCCTTCCACATGAAAAATCCTTGGAACTTTTGAAGTAATTTGTTGGTAACTCTTTGAAGAGAAGGATGTTTTTGGAATCACTCAAAAATACCAAAAGATGAGCAAGATATGCTCCTTTGAAGTCCAAAACCCTAGCCTCTAGATCAAGAGAATGCTTTGAGGAAATTTGCCAAGTTTGAACAAGCTTTTTGTGCCAATATTCTTACTTTGTGAATAAAGTTGTTGAGGATGATGATGAGGACTCATAGTCACCAAAACCACTTCCATATCTTGAAATTAGAGAGAAATATGCTCTTCTGACCAATAGGAACAAGACCTTGTCCAATAATGACAACTTCTTCCCTTAACCCTTTGTACTTTTGAATCAATTTTGATAACTTTGAAACATGTTGAACCAAAATGAGCCTTGTCATGCCATTTCTTCCAAAATCACTCCAATAGTGAAGTTTGAATTTCTCAAGCTATGTTGACTAGGGCATGGAAATAAACTCATGAACCCATGAAGCAACTTGCTAAACTTCATTGTCTTTACCTACATTATTAACAAGTAAGATAAACCAATATTGTATTTTATTAATTAGAGAGAAAATCAAAGCAAAATATCCATGATCACAAAAGAAAACAAGTCAAGGTGCTTGGTAACTCCTCAAAAGATCAAGGCTAAAGATAGGGAGAAGAACCAAAACCCCTAATGTGATCTTGTTGTGATTGAAACAATATGGTAGGATGCAGGAATCTTAGGGGCAAAAATTGGGGTACAACAAATGCCCTTATTTAAGTTTCTTTTATCCAAAGATACGAAGGTTAAAAATCTTCGTGTCGACGTGATCGAAGATACTTAAATATAAAACAAACCCTATTTTTGGCCCTAAGATGCCATGCAAATGCTTATGCATATGAATGCATATGAACAGAACCAAAGAGACGCAAAGTAACATTGGGAATGCAACAAAAATGAAGAAACAAAGGAGCAACCCCACCAGGAAAATAAATCACTGGTGAACCACAAGAACAGAATCAGAGAGGAAGATAACAAGCATCGACGTTCACTGCCGATGTCCTACCAATGTTCACTGAAGGTAGAAAGAGAATGCATATCATATCATCGTTGTTCACTAACGATGAACTATTAACATTCAGTGAAGGTAGCAAAAAGATAACAAACACCGACGTTCACCGCCGATGTCCTACCAACGTTCACTGAAGGTAGAAAGAGAAAATCTATCATATCACCGCCGTTCACTGATGATGAACTATCAACATTCACTGAAGATAGCAAAAAGATAATAAACACCGACGTTCACTGCCGATGTACTACCAACGTTCACTGAAGGTAGAAAGATAAAATATATCATATCATCGTCGTTCACTGACGATGAACTATCAACGCTCACTGAAGATAACAAAAAGATAATAAACACCAACGTTCACTGTCGATGTACTACCAACATTCACTGAAGGTAGAAAGAGAAAATATATCATATCACCGCCGTTCACTGACGATGAACTATCAACGTTCACTGAAGATAGCAAAAAGATAATAAACACCAACGTTCACTGCCGATGTACTACCAACGTTCACTGAAGGTAGAAAGAGAAAATATATCATATCACCGCCGTTCATTGACGATGAACTATCAACGTTCACTGAAGATAGAAAAAAGATAATAAACACCGACGTTCACTGCCAATGTACTACCAACGTTCATTGAAGGTAGAAAGAGAAAGTATATCATATCACCGTCGTTCACTGACGATGAACTATCAACGTTCACTGAAGATAGCAAAAAGATAATAAACACCGACGTTCACTACCGATGTACTACCAACATTCACTGAAGGTAGAAAGAGAAAATATATCATATCACCGCCGTTCACTAACAATGAACTATCAACGTTCACTGAAGATATCAAAAAGATAATAAACACCGACGTTCACTGACGATGTACTACCAAGATTCACTGAAGGTAGAAAGAAAGAATATATCATATCACTGTTGTTCACTGATGATGAACTATTAACGTTCACTAAAGATAGTAAAAAGATAATAAACACCGATGTTCACTGCCGATGTACTACGAACATTCACTGAAGGTAGAAAGAGAAAATCATCGAGTTATCCCAAAATTCTGGCGTTTTACCTAGAACGGGTCTCAACTTCTTCTTTAACCAAGGAAATCTGCCTAGAAAAGATCAAACATAAGTTGTCTCAAATAACGAGACTTGTTACTCATTGCCATGGGGAATTGCAAAAAGAAATGACTTTCTAGAGATAAAAATATGACTTCCCGGGGAAATTCCACGATATTCCTGCTGAGGAGATAAAGTCTTCCTGTGCAAAATAAATGCACAAACCAAAACTAAAAGTTCTCAAAAATCCAAAGTAAATAATATTGTCATGCAACCACAGATCCAAATCAGAGATAAATTGGAGCAAGACAGCCAATAAAGATACATCCTTTGAGAAATAAACTCAAGAGGGAAAACCAAATTCAACTAAGCAAAGAGCGCTGCAGGAAGGTCAGAACACAATGTCAATGGACGATGGTTTTTAGCCATGCATGACGTATGTATGAATGTATGAGTGCTATCGTGCATATACTGGTAAAAGGATACATAATCAGTACAAACAAAAAAAATCGCCTCAGGTACAAGCAACATTGGGCTAAACATCAACCAGAAATATCATTCCAAGAAAGGTAAAACCAACTGCGGAAACCAAACCAATTGCCTGCCTTAACTTCATTGAGGAGAAACATAATCCGGATGTAGCCAAATCAAACAGATACTGGGATAGAACATCCTTCTTTCGGCTTCATCAGAGAAATAGTTTTCCAAAAGCAACATGCCCACTAGAGATTGCAAGACCAGCCTCAAATAAAGCAGACTGATACCGACACAACCAAACCTCACTGGGGGATTCAAGCCTACCTCCCTGGAGAAAAAACTGCGGATTGAAAATTTTCATCATGAACACTCATTCCAACAAGAGATGCCCTGGGATAACCTTCCCGGGAAATCAAGAAGTCAACACTAGTGCCAATACTGCAAAAAGAGCGACATCTCAGCACACCCAGGGAATAAAACCTTTCATTATACGAGGGAAGACTTCGCTGGGGAATCTGGGACGGAGGCTTTTGACCATGCAAACCCAAAATCAAAAACGAACCAAGACTTGATTGGGGATAATGGGATCACAAACCCAATACTGTACCTTGCACCCACTGATATCGTCTTTAACTAACTGAGAAACACACAAAGATTGTGCACTTACCAATAAAATAACCTGAGAAAACTTTCATGAAGGGAGTAAATCTTCTTAAAACAATCGGAGTTTGTTCATTCTTGGGATCACCATTCTTGTTGTCGTTGTTTCATCATAAATCCCAAAGTAAATTGAATTGTAAAGATCTCTTTTTTTTGAAAAGTCAATTTTGCTTTTTTAATCTTTTTGCTTTAATAATTATTATCAGTAATAAATGGAGTCTTTGCAAGCTAAATAAAAATAAGAACACAAATAATTGGGCAAAAGCTCGAATTTCATTAATAGAATGGTAGTCTGAGAATGGCGAGACTCCATGGATGATTACAAAGTTTGGGAAATGGTAATACATAATGGAAAAGATGCATTGAGATGCAATGACCACTATTCCCCCTAACAACTTTTGAAATCCTGAGCAGTAGCTTTTGTTGAAGTATGGTGATGATCCGAGAAGGTTGTTGCTTCAACGATCAAGTCTTGTCTGACGTAGTTACTTGCCAAGAAAATAACTAACTTTTTCCTAAGCTGCCCCTGCGGGTTTTCAACTTAGCAGGAAATTTATTCTGTTTATGTCTCTAATTTTTGCCTAGACCGCCCTTTCGGGTTTTCGGCCTACCGAGACGCTCCTTTTTTGCCTAAGCCGCCCTTTCGGGTTTTCAACTTAGCGAGTTGTTCTTTTATTTCTTTAGGCGAAGTATTTCTTGACTGCGTCAGCATTCATGGGACGTGGGAACTCCTCGCCATCCATAGTTTCAAGAATTAATGCACCACCAAAGAAGGCTTTCTTGACAACATACGGGCCTTCAAAATTGGGAGTCCACTTGCCCCTAGAATCAATGTTGAAAGACATGATCTTCCTGAGCACGAGGTCGCCTTCTCTAAATTCACGAGGTTTGACCTTTTTATCAAATGCTTTCTTCATTCTTTTCTGATATAACCGCCCATGACATAAAGCTGTCATCCGCTTCTCTTCAATCAAATTCAATTGGTCAAACCTGTTATGGACCCATTCAGCCTCTGTCAACTTGGTTTCCATTATCACACGCAATGAGGGAATCTCTACCTCGACAGGGAGTACAACTTCTATTCCATACACTAGGGAGAACGAGGATGCTCCTGTTGAATTGTAAACAAATGTTCGTTGTCCATGCAGAGCAAAAGGGAGCATTTCATGCCAATCTTTATAAGTGACAACCATTTTCTGGATAATTCTCTTGATATTCTTATTGGCAGCTTCAACAACCCCATTCATCTTTGGCCTGTATGGAGATGAATTGTGATGGACAATCTTGAATTCTTCGCACAATTCTGTCATCATCTTATTGTTCAAATTTGAGCCATTGTCAGTGATGATTCTGCTCGGCACACCATACCGGCATATAAGATTGTTTTTTATGAAACGTACGACCACCTGTTTGGTAACATTGGCATATGAAGCAGCCTCTACCCATTTGGTAAAGTAGTCAATTGCTACTAAGATGAAACGGTGTCCATTCGAAGCTTTGGGTTCTATCATCTCGATCATGTCAATACCCCACATAGAGAAAGGCCATGGGGAGGAAATCACATTGAGAAGTGTCGGAGGGACATGGATCTTATCTGCATAAATCTGGCATTTATGGCACTTCTTTGCAAATTTGTAACAGTCAGATTCCATTATCAACCAATAATAACCTGTCTTTAGCATCTTTTTAGCCATCGAATGTCCATTATCATGAGTGCCAAATGAACCTTCATGAATCTCATGCATCAACATGTCTGCTTCGTGTCTATCCACGCATCTGAGCAGGACCATGTCATAATTTCTATTGTATAACACATTTTCACTGAGGAAGAAATTGCCTGCCAATCTTCTCAGTGTCTTTCTATCTTTATTCGACGCATCAATCAGGTATTCCTAAGTCTGAAGAAAATGCTTGATATCATAATACCAAGGTTTTTCATCTGCTACCTCCTCTATCGCAAACACATGAGCAGTCCTATCTAGTCGTTGAATTGTAATTCGGGGTATATCATTCCAAGTATTCACTTGGTACATGGAAGATAGAGTTGCCAGAGCATCCGCCATTTGATTTTCATCTCTAGGAATGTGATAGAATTCAACTTTATTGAAGAAGGGTAGTAATCTTCTAGCATAATCTTTGTAAGGGATCAAGCAAGGCTGACGAGTGTCCTATTCTCATATAATATGATTTATTACCAAAGTTGAATCACCATACACATCTAGAATTTTGATTCTGAGATCAATAGCTTCCTCAAGACCCATGATGCAAGCCTCATATTCTGCCATATTATTAGTGCAATCAAATGTTAATCTTTCGGTAAAAGGAATATGTGGTCCATGAGGAGTAACAATCACATCACCAATTCCTTTACCATAAGCATTCACAGCTCCATCAAATATCATACTCCAACGAGATTCAGGGTCGGGGCCCTCCTCAGGCGATGGTTCATCATAATCTTTCACTTTCAGGAACATCACATCCACATCGGGGAATTCATACTCTGCAGACTAATGATCCCCCATCAGTTGGTGAGCAAGGTAATCTGCCAACACACTACTTTTAATAGCCTTTTTAGTGCGGTATTCAATATCATATTCAGATAACAACATCTTCCAGCGGGCAATTCTTTCAGTAAGAGCAGGCTTTTCAAAAATATACTTGATTGGATCCATTTTGGAGATCAACCAAGTGGTGTGATTCAACATATACTACTGCAAACGCTTTTCCGCCCAGGCCAAAGCACAACATGTCTTTTCTAGCATGGAATACCCGACTCACAATCAGTGAACTTTTTGTTGAGATAATAAATGGAGAACTCTTTCTTTCCTGTTTCATCCTGTTGTCCCAGAATACAACCCATGGATTTATCTAATACTGTTAGGTACATAATCAACGGTCTTCCTTCTACAGGAGGGAGCAAGATAGGAGGTTCAAGCAGATATTCTTTAATACTCTCAAATTCCCTTTGGCAGTCATCCGTCCACACACAACCATGATCTTTCTTTAACAACTTAAAGATCGGTTCACACGTTGCAGTCATGTGGGAAATAAATCTAGAGATATAATTCAAACGCCCAAGGAAACCCCTGACTTACTTTTACGTTCTTGGTGCTGGAATTTCTTGAATTTCTTTGACTTTATCAGGGTCAACTTCAATTCCTTTCTGGCTAACAATAAAACCTAACAATTTCCCCGATCTAACTCCGAAGGTGCATTTATTTGGATTTAAGCGGAGACGATACTTCCTCAAATGATGAAACAACTTCAACAAATCTTCTATATGCCCTTCTTCAGTTTGGGATTTGGAAATCATATCATCAACATATACCTCAATTTCCTTGTGCATCAGATCATGGAATAGGGTTGTCATAGCCCTCTGGTATATTGCACCAGCGTTCTTCAACCCGAAGGGCATCACTCTGTAACAGAATGTTCCCCAGGGTGGGATAAACGTTGTTTTTTCCATGTCCTCTGGAGCCATTCTTATTTGATTATACCCAGAAAATCCGTCCATGAACGAGAATACTTTGAATTTTGTTGTGCTGTCCACTAACATGTCGATGTGAGGCAATGGAAAATCATCTTTTGGACTAGCTTTATTTAGATCTCTGTAATCTACGCACATGTGGACTTTTCTGTCTTTTTTCGTTACTGGGACAATATTGGAAATCCATTGAGAATACACTGACGTCACAAGAAAACCATCATTAATCTGCTTTAGGACCTCCTCTTTGATCTTTACTACCATATCCGGGTGAGTTCTTCTCAAACTTTTATTTAACCAGCAGACACTCTGGCTTCAACGGAAAACGATGCTCGACAATGTCTGTATCTAGACCAGGCATATCTTGATAAGACCAAGCAAAAATATCCACATACTCTTTCAACAGCTCAATCAACCCGCTCTTTACATTAGGATGCAACGATGCTCCAATCTTGACTTCCTTCAGATCTTCTTCTGAACCCAAATTAATCACTTCCAAAGGCTCCTTATATGGCTGAATGGTATTTTCCTCGTGCTTAAGAAACCGTGAGACCTCTTCTGGATTCTCATCATAATCTTCTTCTTCAGCTCCAAACACAGGACAATCAAAGTTGGGAGAGGGTGCAGAGTCATTGTATTCAACGGGTTTTTTAATTAATCTGCACATATGATTTATGATTGCTTTTAGAAACTGACACATATAACAAGTGATCATGAAAATTAATTTTCAGTTATTATTTATTTTGAAGGGATTTTTTTTATTACCATTTCCCAAGAAAAAAAGCAGAAAATAAAAGTCATAATTTTGGAAGCAAAGACAAATTTTATTAATGATCTTAAAAGTTATAGCAAACAGATAAGCCCTGCAACATTAATACTTCTACCTTGGGCAGAGTGAAAGCTTTTCAAAAGAAAGAAACAGATTAACAAAACAAATTACTTTGAAACATGTATGTAAGAAGGAACATCAATGGTGACCCAGTTCTGAACTCGGACTCCATGCGTCACATAATTCAGTAC
The DNA here is from genome assembly GCA_948472305.1 of Vicia faba. Classification (NCBI taxonomy): domain Eukaryota; kingdom Viridiplantae; phylum Streptophyta; class Magnoliopsida; order Fabales; family Fabaceae; genus Vicia; species Vicia faba. Next base: position 965,153,251 of record OX451740.1, read on the forward strand.
TTCCTGCTCTGCTTCATCCTCTTCAACAACATTAATTCCAGAACCAATTGGATGGAGGTAGCCTCCGCTGCGGAAAACATCATGATAACTGTTCACAGAAGACTTTGACTTCAAATTTTCGCCCTTGCCATTCCTCGAAGAGAAACCCAAACCAGCTCCGCTTTTGTTCACGGGTGGATCCACAAGTCGTCCCCAAACTGCATTATGACCATTGCACACAACCTGTTGCGCGTCCTTTAGGGAAACCACAGAATTATCATTCCTCCTTATGTTGTCAATGGATAGGGCTTGGAACTGGGTTCCAACAGCAGCTTCATCCGCTTCTACAATACTGAAAGAGGATAGATGGGATATCAACAATGCCTGCTCCCCATTTATGATCACTACCTTCCTTTCACACAAAAACTTTAGCTTTTGATGCAGAGTTGAAGTGACAACCCCTGCTTCGTGTATCCATGGCCGTCCTAGCAAACAACTATATGCGGTAATAATGTCCATGACTTGGAAGGTTATCAAGAAAAAATGTGGTCCTATATGGATGGGCAAGTCCACTTCACTGGTGACAGATTTCCTCGACCCATCAAAAGCCTTCACAGTGATTCCACTCGGGCACATAGGTGTTCCCTGATAGTTTAACTTCATGAGGGTACTCCTCGGTATAACATTCAACGCGGATCCATTATCAATTAGCACATTGGATAGTGAGTCATTCTTGCAGTTCATAGATATGTGGAGGGCCAGGTTGTGATTCCTCCCTTCATATGGTAACTCATCATCGCAGAAACTCAAGTTGTTACATGATGTAATGTTTCCAATTACACTGCTGAATTGATATAATGGCATGTCACTCTCCGCAAAAGCTTGGTCTAGTACTCTCATCAGTGATTCTCTATGAGCAGAGGAATTCATTAATAAAGCTAGGATGGATATCTTTAAAGGAGTCTGCAATAGCTGATCTACAATTCTGTAGTTGCTCATCTTAATTATCTTCAAGATATTATCCACTTATTTCTCTAATGTGGCTCCGCTAGTATCTCCTGCAGCCTTCTTAGGCTCATCGTTCTCAGCAATTTTCTTTCCTGCAACAACATCTTTTTGAACAACCAGCACAAACACACGACCACTACGGGTCACCCTGCTATTATCAGCTATATTTCCAACATCGAGCATTGGTTGGATGGGAACATCCACCCCGTCTTCTAAGATTGTAGCGTTGTATTTGTAAGGCACGACCTTATCTGATTTATAAGGAACAGGACCTGGCAGACTAATTACCAACGGGGTAATAACTGGTTTACTATGGTACTCCACCTCAAGATGAGCAGGTGCACCAAAACAAGGTACAATGACGTTTACCCCTTCCTCAATACAATCAGCCATCAAAAGGTCATTTCCGGCAAACAAATCTTTGTCTGAAGAGAAATACTCATCTGCGGAGGCATACTCTTCCTTTGACTCTTCTTCCATTAAACAAACTTCAACCATATCAATATCATGATAATCATCTCTCTGACCTGTGATCTTGATAGTTCCATTGTCTAACAGCAATTGAACACCCTCTCTCACAATAGGACATCCTCGGGGGTCTCGACAATAAACTATGCAAGATCCATATTGGTGTTCCACCTGACCAGTAGTACGGAAGAAGGTAGCATGAAACTGCACGAGACCCTCATTCAAATGCTTCACATCAAAAATTTTGAATTCACCCGGACATCCAGAAACCATATTCACTTCCTCTTCATATTCTGCCCTAGGCCTGATTATATGGATTAAACCTTCATCCATCATCTCCTGTAAAACAGCCTTTATCTTCTCACAACCCTGTACGTCTGTACTGTAAACAACACAACCGGCATGGTCATGTGTATAATAACTGAATTCACAGAGGTCTACGTGCATCTTCACCAAATCTCCTCTAACCAGATTAATGTAAAAAATCCGGAAGTCGCCTGGACAACCGGCCACCATATTTACAGCATTCACTCCCACGTGCTTGGGTAGAGGATTGTCTTTCACATTAGGTCCCATGTCTTTGAAAGATAGAATTCCAGACTTCACCAACCTTTTCACTTCAGTCCTTAAAGGATAACAATTTTCAACACTATTCCCTGGTGTTCCCTGATGAAAGGCATACGTCTGGTCTATTTTGTAATACCAAGGCAATGGTGATGGTACAACGGGAGGTGGTCGTGTCTGGACCAACATCTTCTGAATCAATGCTGGTAGTAGTTCTGCATAGCTCATGGGAATAGGGTCATAGTTCTCCCTTCTCTGATTATTCCCTTGGTTCCCCTGCTAGGACTGTCTTTGATAAGCAACGGTAGTCGGAGCGGCATTCATAACAAGAGTAACCGAGGCAACTTACTGGTGACACTGATATTCCTTCTAGGAGCATTTACTATCCTCTCTTGTATGACAACATTTGTATCCCCCTCTTTCTTCTTTGTAAACCCATAAGCTGACTTTTTCACACCCCCAGATCCTTCACCCTTTGTCAAACGGCCTTCTCTTACTGCCTCTTCTAGGCGGACACCCATTCCTACCATCTCTATAAAATCACTTGGGGAACTTTCTACCATTCTTTCGTAGTAGAAAGCGCCCAGCGTCCTCAGAATTTTTTTAGTTATTTCCTTCTCCTCCATGGGAGGAATCACTTGTGCAGCCACTTCGCGCCATCTTTGTGCATACTCTTTGAACGATTCTCTATCTTTCTAAACCATGGCCCTAAGCTGGTCATGGTCGGGCTCCATGTCCACATTGTACTTGTATTTTTTAATGAATGCTTCTCCCAAATCATTAAAAGTATGGATGTTGGCGCTGTCTAAACTCATGTACCATTTCAACGCTGCGCCAGTCAGACTATCCTGGAAAAAGTGAATCATCAGACGCTGATCATCAGTTTGGGTAGACGTTATCCTCACGTACATCACCAAGTGAGCATGAGGGCAAGTGTTTCCCTTGTACTTCTCAAACTCTGGGACCTTGAACTTAGCAGGCACTTTAACATTCGGGACCAAACACAGCTCATTCACATTATGCCCAAATAGCTCTTTTCCCCTAAGAGCCTTCATCTCTCTTTGCATTCTATCAAACTGCTCTTGGAAATCATCCATTCTGCCATAAAGACCCAAGTCTTCACTCGGCGGAGGGAAAAGACGACACACATCTTCATTAACAAACGAAACCAAATTCACCGAAGGAGGTGCAGCAGGAACAGTATACACCACAGGAGATGCTGGAGTAATAACAGTTTGAACCACTGGAGCATCTTGAGGGCCAAAATTGAAACCTTCAGGTGCAAAATTCTCTGGAATTCTCCATGGATAACCCTGAGGCATACGGTTTTGAACAACAGCCGAAGTGGCGGATACAGGAACAGTAGGAACTTCAGCATTTTCCCTTGTTAGTTGAGGTTGAACACTCGATGGTTGATTCTGAGAAACCACCAGAGCTTCCATCAGAGTAGTCAAGTTGGCCAAGCCATCCTTCAAAGCAGAAACTTCTTCACGTAGCTCGCGATTCTGCTATTCCAAGTTGTCCATCTTCTTTTTGAAATTGGCCCGAGTGTTGTAGTGATGAGTTAGCTTGCTATTGAAGTAAATAAGCTAGGTAAGGCACCTGGATATGCATAATTAATGCAAGAAATATGTACAATATGATGCATGATATGCAATGCACATGATTATTTTTGCTTTATCATTTAATATTTTAAGGGATTTAACATTTATAGACATATCGCAAACATCAAAGTAATAACGCATTTGAAATACTGAAATTTTTTTATTATAATAACTTCAAAATGGATTACGAGTTTCAATGATCCCAAGTACAAGATGAAAATACAATCTAAAAATCCTGAGAAAAAGAACTGATAGAGATCAATCTGTACGCTGGCCCTTCCCTGTGAGCCTGGCAATCTGAGCCCTCAACCTCTGGTTTTCTTCCATATGTCTGATGGAAACCTCCTTCCAATCATCTGGATCAGGAAATAAGTAATCAACACCTGTTTGAGGCTTAGGAGAAAATAAATCCCCTTGCCTCTCCATAGACTCCACCGCTCGACTCTCAAGGATCTCGATCAAATCGTCTTTCTCCTTCAGGTATGCTCTGTAGGAACTCTCTAAAGTCTGGAACTTGTTCTTCCAAGCATCCCTTTCCTGTTGCATCCTGACCAAAGCAAGCTGCAACTCTTCTAGATCATCTAATAAGGTAGAAGTGGTCTTCACAAATAGATCAGGCATGGGTGTCTCCCGAGTATACGACATCTTAAGCTGAATGGCTCTCGATCAGACCCACTGAAGGTATGGCTCCAAAGAAACAACACCCCTAGGTCCCAAATCCTTCCTACTCTTCTTATGAATGTGACGCCAGGCCTTCACAATCTGCTCCCTAGCTTCCATATGGTCTTCTTCTTCCTTCAGAAAGAAACTACTCAAATGAATATTGTTCAGTTTATCCCTCATCGGATAACCAAGTTGTCACCGTGCAAGAACAAGGTTATAGTTAATTCCTCCCTTTGTACCAAGAAGATGTACATTGGGGAAACTACTACAACTGTCAATAATCTCTATATCCTGATAAGCTCGATGATACCAATCAATATCTGAGTCAGTAAGTGCCATGATCTTAGGAGCCCAACGGGGTTCCTTCTTGACATCCCAAAAAGCATCAGACTGAGGCATATGAGAGATGAACCACTGGTACAAAAGAGGCGTGCAACAGATAATCATTCCCCCATGATAAGAACTCCAAAGATGAATAGAGTAATAAACATCACCCAACAGTGTAGGAACTAGGTTTCCAATCATGAAAATCCTGATAAGATTAATCCATAAGCAAGTAAAGCAAAGATGGCCTCGAAAGCAACCGTACTCTTCATCCTGGCAAAGTAACGAGCTTTCTCTAATAAGAACTGAGCTGGTAATCCTCTAATCCCTCCTTTTGTAGTCATATGGGCTTCCACCTCAGACTTCCCCAGATGAATCAAAGCATCTATCTCTTGTGGTTTTGGATCACCCTCCAAACCAGTAAAAGGAACACTGTTGATAACAGGTAAATCTAATAGATAAGAATACTCCTCTAGTGTAGGCATCAACTGATAATCGGGAAAAGTAAAGCAGTGATACATCAGATCATAGAACTAGACCAAGGTCGAGAGAATGCCCTCCTTCATCTTCAGCTTCATGAGAGGAATAATGGATCCATACTTCTTTCAAAAGTCTGCAGAACACTCGATCTCTGGAATTAGACTAATCAACTCATCTATCTTGGGATCCTTGAAACTGTATTTCCCGGTCTTTCTCTTTCTAGAATCCATGGTTAACAGTACCTGAGATGTTCATAAATAGTCAACCTTTAAATCCCTTGAAATATTGTTTTCTTCAAAAGATGCTTATGAGTGCATGGATGCATGATCTAACAATCACACACAAGATCACACATATAGGGTTCATAGGTTCAACGTCACGAGCATGAGGTCGAAGGTACTACCCATAATGTGTTGGTCTAAGAGTTATTACCTGCCGAACAAGGTTCTAGAGGTTCCCAGAGTCTACATCCTTCCTTAGGATATTACCAACTTCCCGATTAACTCGGTAATTAGTAATATTCTCAAGAAAGACTTGTCCGAGTGTAGTATCGTGTGACAACTATTTCCGGATTACTCCGTCATAGCTTCCTCACTACACCTAAAAGGACAAGATGGGTTTGGTATTCTACAGTCCTCAGTTTCAGCAGTCTCCCAGGTCGAAAGCAGTACGTCTTCCTGATTACTTGGTAAACGACACTACAGTCAAAGGGGCCTCCCCTGAGTGAGGGATCTCATGCCTCCTTTTTTGGTATTACTCCCTCAAAGTTAACATGACTATACCGCCCGTCCTATCTTAAAGTTTTCCCAAGTCCGGGTATAGGACTTATGAGTAATCACCAAGCACCCTGAAAACCAGGAAAATCCAGACAAACATATATACAAATTATAGCACATAAACAACAACAGCACATATACAGATATAAACAAAGATAGGCTCAACCCACTTAGGGATGGACCGCGCTTTATTTTTTCCGAAAGGAATGGGAAAAGAGAGAATAACCTAAAAAGAGGGGGAAAGATTCAAGGTAAGGGGTTTGGTTATGCAAAGGGAAGGTATTAGCACCCTAAACATCTACGGTACTCCACAGGAACCTCTTTGAAAAAATCTGTATATTTTGGCTATAAAATGTGTTGTATATAAAGTGGATGGTGGAGGTGAGAAGAGAAATATATTTTTTTATGATTTTTGCACCCACCGCGGTTGCGAACCTTTAGTGCCTACTTACCACCTTTCGTGCAATAGGGGATCGGGGTACACATAGTTCCTCTTTTAAAACTTTGAAACACAAGTGTGTTGGTTAATTTTATGAGATAAGACATCATCATCATTGTCCGTGTGGAAAACATACTTACTACCCACAATCATGAGAAAGGAGAATTTGCATCATCTCAAAGTGGAGGATAATGGCTTGGATTTTAAAATCAACAATGCCTCACTCAACACCCAAGTGGAAAAAATATCTCACTTCACTACATATTGTAGAAGTATAGTTGTTTGCATCACTACAAGGATTGACAAGAGTCTAACCTTTTGAGGAAAGTTTAAAGATAAAAGCCAAAGTGGCAAAATGGTTTGAAATGAGATTGATTGACTTTTAGTCTTCTCACAAAAAGTGTCAAAGTATTATTAAATTGATTGAAGTTTATTGATGAAAATGTTTTGAAAATGCATGGACCTAAGTCCAAGTTTATTATGAAAGTGTTTCAAGTTTAGAAACAAGAAGAATTTAAAAAGGAGGGAGAAGATTTTTGAAATTAAAGAAGACGGGAGGAGTAGAAGAGGCTATCCTAAAGCATAAGGTAAAAGCTAAGGATAAGGACCGTCTAACCAACAAAAAACTAAAACTTGACATTATGAGCCAAGATAGAATTCCCATTCTTTGGATTCAAACCAAGCAAGCAAAGATACTATACCTCTTCAAATGTATTAAGTCTTCACAAAAATTGGGCAGAGTAACGGCTGTATACTGGTGAATTTCAGATTACAAACAAAGGATGTAATCACAAAAACCTGCACACAAAAACAAACAAGCAACCCAATGTATTGAGGTAAACCTTAAGAACTTCATACAAAAGAATCAGATAAGATTACAAGGTCTCCAAGATAGGCCAAGATTTCTAATCCTAAGTCCAAGAAATAGTCTCATGCTCCATAATACCAAGGATAGTAATCAAATAGTCCAAGTACCATTAAGATTTTTTTAGGGTTTATGTTTATTATTAAGTATCTTAAGAAAAGAAAAGAAAAGCTCAAGTGAGCAAAGTAAAAATGACAAGAAAATAAATGCTCAAATGAGCAAAGATGAAAATGGCATGAAATGAAAATGCTAAAAAAATAAATAGTACATAAGGCATAAAAAGAATAAAAGCATAAGATAAACAAGTCAATAATTAGTGGTTAGTTGGATGACCATCTTGAAACATGCATTTGGAACTCAGTAGAGGATTGGTAGAACCAAAGCCTCTACACAACAAGTTGCATTTGTTTTTTGTCAAGTATATCATCCATTTGGAATTTTCATAAGTACCATTTAATGATCAATGATGTTTAAGTGATCCGCGTTGACCAATGGTGTTTTAGATCCATTAGAGGATTGGTAGAACCAAAGCCTCCACACAATGAATCTCAAGGTTATTGGATCAAAGAGATCAAGTTAACATACTTGGGCTTGAAATCATATGTTTGGTCCATGAATGATTATTTATTCGAATCAGGACAAAATTTAGCGATATGTTAAGCAATCGTAAGCGGACTTATATAAAATTCGCACCTATTTTGAGGACGGTCGATAGCAATATATGCACCATTTGTTTTGAGACATGATATAGAGATCATGCTCCAACAACATTTAGTGCAATGGAAAGGGGATGAGATGAAGAGGATTAGGGCAAAAGATGAATAAACCACTTTTGAATTAAAAATTTAATCAAACTATTATTAAAATCATTCATCCATTTTTGTGGAGTTAAACTCAACACCATGGATCCAATGATGTTAATAAAGTCGATAAAAAAATCAACCCAAGACAGCCAGAAAATAATCACAAAATAATAATGTATTTAATATATACATTAAAAGGTTTAAAAATGTTTTAAAAAATGGAAAATAATGAGGAAAATATCAATTATATTCAAATTAATCAAGAAATGAAAAATAAGACCATAGAAAAATCAGAAAATAGGCCAAGTAATTTTCCAATATTTTTGGTAATTTTTAAAAGTCAGAAACTATTTTTAAAAATTAAAATAAATGGGTAAAATAAACAAAAATAGTAAAAAATAGTAAAGTCAAGAAACAAAAATAAAATAAGGTCACCAATATTTGTCACAATATTATTGGATCATTCCATAATTTTTTTCAGAATTTAAAAATGTATAAAAGTATTTTTAAACATTTTAAACAAATCAAATAAGTGTAAAATTCATAAAAAAATACCAAAACACAAAATTAAATTGTGAAAAAATAAAAATCAGAAAGAGAATAATCAAAAATATTTTTCATAATTTTTTCAGATTTTTTGGACTAAGAATGAATTTTCTATGATTTTTTGAAATTTAAAACAATTAAAATATAAAAATCAGAAAAATAAAATAAAAGTAAAAGATGTGGACCATTGGATGAGAGTCAAAACACGTTAGTAATCAAATCCAAGGGATCTGGCGCGTTGTGCATATCATGGTCATTAATAAATAAAATGTACAGAATCAATAATAAATCAGATTTTTGAAAAAACACAAATGGCACGCCATGATTGGTTGAAAGATGACACGTAGGTCATCTTCAACCTCTAGCCAACGTGATTTGTAGGTCTCTCAAACTGTAAAATCAGAAGCTCGGACCTATGCCAATCGCTTCGCCTCTTCAAGACAAAAACAACCACACCCTCGCGCCAAATTTATATAAACTGTAGCTCAAGCAATTTGGAAGGAAAGTTTTGAAAAGGGATTTGAAAATTCATGGTCAAAACGTGCTCCCAGTGAAATGTAAGTGTTGCGACTAGAACCAGGGCAATGAGAGCAATACAATGATATAAGAGTTTTGAAGAATTGATGAAGGAATCTACCTATTGAAATTGAGTTGCAGAGCTCTGAAACTGGACTTCTATGGAGCAGTATAGGGCACGATTCTTGAATGTAATTATATGGTTAGCTTCAGGGAAGATCAAGGAAGGTGGATTAATGGAAAAAATGGATTGAAAAAGGCTTGAGAATAGATTTCGAAGTTGCTGAATTCTTGGTTGTGAAGCAAGTTTTGCAGGGTGATTCTGGTTATCTAAGCTTGGGAAATTGAATGGGGGATGACCCTCTATTTATAGGGAAGCAAAAGGGACCAAAAGGAATAGAAAATGATGTATTTTGGAGGGAATTTGTGTGGGTCTGCATCATGAAGAAAGTGTGACTCAAACTTGATCAAAACTCAGCCAAATCGTGCGTCTCATGATGCTAATCACTTCTGGAAAGTTGCTAAACATGATTAGAAACAAAAACGCGTGGAAATCTTGTGATTAGAAGCCAAAACAAAGATTTCAAAATCCTGACTTTGTACAAAATTCAGTTTCAAACTACCCAATTCAAATCCATGGCATTTCCACCTCAAGAGGTCTTAGGGCATAATTCTCGATTCTTTGGAAAGATGAGGTTACAAGCTTTGCAATGGAAAAAGAATGGAATAAAATGGATGCTTGAGCTGAAAGCTACATGGAGTCAAAGTTGAAGAAAAAGAGTTGACTTTTCATACTTAGAAATATTTCAAATTCTTCTTTAAAAATGACATATAATCTTTTGCATCCAAACATGGCCTTCCACTTGGAATTTGCTCTTGACCAAAAAATATGGAATGTAGTAGATCTCTTGAATGACATTTTGCAATTTGAACCACTCAAAATCTCCAAAAATTGAGCAAGTTATGACTTGTTGAAGTTGGCCAAAAATCATGAAATGACCTATAATCTTTTGCATCCTTAAGGCAACTTCCATCCATTTTCTTACTTTGAACATAAAAGAAGCCATGAAGTACACACCCTTAAGATCATCATGAAAAAATAATGGGCTCAAGATGATAAAAATTGACCAAGTTATGACCATTTGAAGTCACATATGGAAAATTAGGGATTCATCTGGGTGACTTGTAATCTTTCTTCTTCACCAAGTTCCTTCCACATGAAAACTCCTTGTAACTTTTGAAGTGATTTGTTGGTAACTCTTTGAAGAGAAGTATGTTTTTGGAATCACTCAAAAATACCAAAAGATGAGCAAGATATGCTCCTTTAAAGTCCAAAACCCTAGCGTCTAGATCAAGAGAATGCTTTGAGGAAATTTGCCAAGTTTGAACAAGCTTTTTGTGCCAATATTCTTCCTTTGTGAATAGAAGTTGTTGAGGATGATGATGAGGACTCATAGCAACCAAAACCACTTCCATATCTTGAAATTAGAGAGAAATATGCTCTTCTGACCAATAGGAACATGACCTTGTCCAATCATGACAACTTCTTCCCTTAACCCTTTGTACTTTTGAATCAATTTTGATAACTTTGAAATATGTTGAACCAAAATGAGCCTTGTCATGCCATTTCTTCCAAAATTACTCCAATAGTGAAGTTTTAATTTCTCAAGCTATGTTGACTAGGGCATGGAAATAAACTCATGAACCCATGAAGCAACTTGCTAAACTTCATTGTCTTTACCTACATTATTAACAAGTAAGACAAACCAATATTGTATTTTATTAATTAGAGAGAAAATCAAAGCAAAATATCTATGATCACAAAAGAAAACAAGTCAAGGTGATTGGTAACTCCTCAAAAGAGCAAGGCTAAAGATAGGGAGAAGAACCAAAAACCCTAATGTGATCTTGTTGTGATTGAAACAATATGGTATGATGCAGGAATCTTAGGGGCAAAAATTGGGGTACAACGCCATGGTAGCTCTGTTTCACGACATGATAGATCATGAAATAGAGGTCTATGTGGACGATATGATAGCCATATCTCAAACTGAAGAGGAACATCTTGACCATTTGCAGAAGTTGTTTGAGAGACTAAAGAAATACAAGCTGAGGTTAAACCCAAATAAATGCACATTTGGGGTGAGGTCCAACAAACTCCTAGGCTTCGTCGTCAGCAGTAAAGGTATCGAAGTAGACCCTGCCAAGGTGAAAGCAATACAAGAAATGCATGCTCCTCATACTGAGAAGGAAGTCAGAGGATTCTTGGGACGGCTAAACTACATTGCCAGGTTCATTTCTCACTTAACTGCTACTTGTGAACCAATCTTCAAATTACTGAAGAAAGACCAAGTAGTCATATGGAATGATGAATGCGAATCTGCCTTCGACAAGATCAACGAGTACCTACAAGAGCCTCCTGTTTTGATGCCACCAGTCGAGGGAAGACCCTTGATCATGTATCTAACTGTCTTGGAAAATTCAATGGGGTGCGTGTTGGGGCACCATGACGAGTCTGGCCGAAAAGAGTATGATATTTACTACCTGAGCAAAAAGTTTACCGACTATGAAAAAAGATATTCATTGCTCGAGAAAACTTGTTACGCTCTAGCATGGGCTGCTCGCCGCTAAGACAGTATATGCTGACCCATACTACCTTATTGATATCCAAGATGGATCCAATAAAATACATATTCGAGAAGCTTTCCCTCTCTGAGAGAATAGAAAGATGGCAGATGATCCTGACGGAATATCATATTCAGTACACTATCTAAAAAGCAATAAAGGGTAGTGTATTAGCCGATCACCTTGCTCATCAAGCTGTGGATGACTATCAGTCCATGAAATTCGATTTCCCAGATGAAGACATCATGATGGTAAACAACTGTGAAGAATTCAGACCATATGACGGACCTGAACAAGGATCCCGATGGACCTTGGTTTTTGACGAAGCCTCAAACGCACTCGGAAATGGCATAGGTGTTGTACTCATATCCCCTGAAGGATGACACACTCCCTTCACTGCAAGACTTTGCTTCAACTGTAAAAATAACATGGCAGAGTATGAAGCGTGTATTTTTGGTCTCAAAGATGCCATAAATTTGGGAATCAAGTCTTTAAGTGTATTTGGAGATTCAGCCTTAGTCATCAGTCCGATCAAAGGAAAATGAGATACGAAACACCCTAACCTCATCCCCTACAAAGAACATGTGTTGAAATTAATCCAACATTTTGAGGAGATTACCTTCGAGCATTTCCCGCGAGAAGAAAATCAGTTAGCAGATGCGCTAGCCACAATATCATCCATGTTTAAACTCAAATGGGATAACGAGGCTCCCCAGATCACAATCCAATGGATGAATGAACCAGCTTACTGTCACGAGATCAATATTGAAAAAGTAGTGGACCAACCTTGGTTCCATGAAGTCAAGAGGTATCTCGAGGCTTTAGAGTATCCAGAAGGAGCTTCAGTCAATGATAAGAAGTTCTTAAGGAGATTCTCTGCTAAGTTCTTCATCAGTAATGGCATTCTCTACTAAGTTCTCAAGGACTATGCGCAGAAGTGGAAAGATCTGGCAGGGAGAGTCCAACCCCCTTTGTCTGATACGGAGTTGGTTGACATGTTTCTTGGGACGCTGTTTGGTCCATTCTTCAATCAGCTGATTGGTAGCTCCTCAGCTAGTTTCACCAAGCTGATATTAACTAGAGAAAGGGTAGAAGTTGGGATCCGGAGTGGCAAAATACAGAAAGATACCTCGTCAAGTTCAGTGAAGAAGACCTTCATGGGTAAGAAGGAGGTCAGTTCCATTTATAGCCTAAGAGGTCATAGCAGAGCTGAACACCGTCCAACGGTAGGAGCTGTGGTGATACATAGGCATGCGACTACCCCACAACGAAATAATCATCAAAGGGTAGAAAGACCGCAAAGGAAGTTTACTCGGATTAATATGACATTGACTGAGGTTTTACCCCATCTTCTAAGATCCAACTTGGAAACCTTGAAGGAGGATCCCAAGAATCCTAACACCACATCTCCTCGGTATAACCCAAACTCTCAGTGTGCTTACCATTCTGAGAGTCCTGGCCACGATAAAAATGATTGTTGGGCTCTGAGAAATAAGGTACAAGATCTAATTGAAGCCAAGGAGATTGAGTTTGATGCTCCGGAGAAGCCTAATGTCATAACTACTCCCATGCCCAAGCACAATCGTGGAGTTAATGCCATTGATACTGATCTGTTTCTTACCTCTGTTGATGAAGTTTCCACCACTCTCATGACTGTCAAGAAGAATTTTTTGTTGGCCGGTTTATTTCTGGGCTGTGGTGAAGGTTGCCACATGTGTTCGTCTCTGCCCTCTGGTTGCGATTTGATGAAAGCAGGTGTTCAACGCCTGATGGACAGCAGAGAGATTTTGTTTGAAAAGACTCTGATTCTGACTGTTCCATATGAAGATGTTGCCATCATAACCATTTCTGTCAATCCTTCCAAGGTCTCCTCTAAAAGACCTGCTAGGATTACACCTGCTCCAAGAATTGCTCCGTTGATAATCACTTTTCCTGGTCCTGTATCGTACTCCTCGGACAAAGTTGTCCCTTGGAATTATGGCGCCAATGTTTACTATCATGGCATTAAACAAGATTTGAAGACTAAAGAAGCTGATCCCGATGTCAGTAACATTGTCGGGACCAGTAAAGTTACCTGAAGTGGAAGGGTTTTCTCTCTAGAGATCTCCCCGAAGACTGTCACTAAGCCTGTTATTATTTCGTCTGTTGTTCCTGCTAGTACTTCAACTACTACTCCTATCTTTACTCCAGTTGTTACCCCTGCCGATGAGTCATCTGGAACTCAAGGCAAATAAGCTATAAGTGAGCCTGCCCGGATGGAGGCACCTAGAAAAGTTGTTGTGGAATCCTCTAAGCAAGAAATAGAGGAAATCTTAAAAATAATCAAGAAAAACGACTACAATGTGGTCGAGCAGCTGGGGTAGACCCCTTCGAAGATATCAATGTTGTCTCTGATGTTATGTTCTGAGGCCCATGCAAAGGCTTTGATTGCATTTCTCAAGACTGCACATGTGTCGCAAGAAACCTCCTCCGACCAATTCAAGGACTATGTGGCCAGTTTGACTATGGACAATGGTTTGGGTTTTTTAGATGCCAACTCGACACCAAAGGGGAGAAAGCATAATGATGCTTTGCATGTCTCGATTGAATGCAGGGGCACCACTATGGCTCATGTGCTAGTGGACACTAGATCTTCACTGAATGTTCTTCCTAAGAAGGCTCTTGATCGACTAGATTGTGAAGGCTTGACCTTAAATCCCAGTAACATTGTGGTGAGGGCTTTTGATGGGTCAAAAAGAATGGTGCACGGGGAGGTGGACATCCCTGTCAAAGTGGGATCTCAGACCTTTGGGTCCACCTTCTACGTGATGGACATCAGGACATCGTACTCTTATTTGTTGGGTCGTCCTTGGATCCATGAAGTTGGGGCCATTACCTCTACGCTACACCAAATGCTGAAGTATCCAGTGAAGGGGAAGATTTTCACGGTGCATGGTGAAGAGGAGTATATGGTTGGTCACCTGAATTATTTCAAGTATGTGGAGATGGACGGGGAATTCATAGAGACTCCTTGTCAAAACTTTGAAGAGGTTCCCCAGATTATGGCGTCAACTGAGACTATCACCAGCACCAAACCTCCTTTGAAGATGGCTTCTCTCAAGGACGCCAGAGCAGTAGTGGAAGAAGGTGGGTGTACTATTTGGGGACAACTCCCCGATTTTCCTTATAAAACTGACAAATTTGGTTTGGGCTTTACTTCAGGAGCTCAAAGGGGTGTTCGATGCGCTCGGGCTGGAGGATCTCCCCTATGCATCAGCAATCGTGGGGTCAATGCTATTGAAGAAAATCATGAGAATTATGATATCGACAGCTGGATCTACCCGACTACCAACGGTGGACCTAGTAACTGGACGACTATAGATTTTATACCAATTTCCTTTGTTCAGCAGTAATTGTCTTACTTCTTTTTCGAATTTGTAATAAACAATTTAAACTCTACAACCTTGTGTCTTACCTGAGGCACAATGGTTTTGTTTGTGAGGGTTATTATATGTCATTTTCATATGTCATCAATAAAACATTGGACGTTTCTTGCATACAAATTTTATGCTCTCTATCTTTCTTTTCTGCTTTTCACTTTATCAATACAGCTATGCTCTTACACACACTCACATATCAAACTACAGATCCATATCCACTATGGATCTCATTGATAACAGTTCTGCTATTGCCAGTTATGACTTCGAAAATCCGATCAACCAAGCCGAGGACGAAGGTGAGGATGATTGTGAGGTACCCAGAGAACTTGCTAGACTGTTACAGCAGGAAAAGAGGGCTATACAGCCTCATGAAGAGCCAGTTGAGACGATAAACTTGGGCACGGAAGTAGACAGAAAATAAATTAAGATCAGCACAAATCTGGAGAATAATGTCAAACAACGGTTGATACAGATGTTGGACGACTATGTTGAGATCTTCGCCTGGTCATATGAAGACATGTGTGATACGGTGGGAGAACTGACTTGAGGTTTTGCGTTTGTTTTCGCAAATGTTTCGGTTGAGCAAGAGTCGCCACCGACTTTTTATTTTATCCTAAGGAAAGGTTTAAAAAGCACAGCAAAAACCTTTGAGATTTTTCTTGGGTTCGGGGAGTAGATTATAGAAGGGGAAGGTATTAGCACCCCTTCTATCCATGGTTATCCATGGGCTCTTAGGTACTTGCTTAGATCAACTTGCCTTTTTCAATTGTTTGAAATGGTGCTTGTGTGTGTGGGTTTGAAAATGTTTTGAAAAGAGGCCAATGTGGTGGCAACCTTTGTAATGATCCATGTTGGGATGTATACAAAGGTGTATGTCTTTTGAAAAGGTTTTCATTTGTTTTTTTTGAAAGTTGTTTTTGAAAGTGTTGTGAGGTGTGAAAAAAAACAGGCAAGTGTTTTCATTTTGCAAGCTGACAAGTACTTAAGAGCAATCTACCCTAAAGTTCTCAAAGGTTTTGTTATGTTTTTAACCCTTTTAACAATTTTGTTCCACCATTGTATTTGGTGGACAATCTTGTGTTAGGATGTGAAAGGGACGGGCGCGGGTCATCGTTTAGACCATAATTGCAATGGTGCCAAGTATCTTTGGGCATTTTCCTTAAGGGACTTGATCATTTTTTAGGCAACTTTCGAAAGCGTCATCGAGGGACTATGATCATTTGAATTGTGCTTGTTTTGCCCAAAGAGACCTAACATGCAATATGGCCCAATTTTGAAAGGCAACAAGTGGATATAACCCTAGGGGTGTTAGTGTGCAAGTGTGTTTTATTGCATACAAGAGTTTTTCTTTGAATTAGGTTTTTCTATTTCATTGATTTTATCTTGTCATACACGTCCTAATTACTAGCAATAAGAAGCGGAAATGTAAAATCCTACGCTATTACAACAATTAGGGGATGGGGATACACATTTGTACATGGGGGGTTCAACGAGAAAAATAGACAAAAAATAAAATAGCGAAAAACAAGATATATAGAGAGAGAGAGGGAGCCCGCGCGCTGTTGGGAGGCCATCAGAAGTTCTGACCCAGATCCGCTGTCAGATGATCAACCTGTTGGTGAAACTGGGTGAGTCAGAACTTCTGACTCTAGAACCTGCAAAACAGAACCTTGTTAGTGGGGAAATCAGAAGTTCTGATTTCCCTGCGCTGCAAGATAGAAGTTTGTTAGTGGAGAAACCAGAAGTTCTGATTCTGCTGAAAAGGCAATAACTCTCAGAGGTTCTGATGTTATTGATAGCAAAACAGGCTTCAGATGTGCTAACGTCAAAGTCAGCACTTGGCTTTTTCCTGCACTAACCAGAACATCTGTAATCCTGTTGTTACTCCATAAAACAGGAAACATATTTGGAACAGATCCAGCAAAATAGCAAAAATGTTTCAGAGGTCAGAATCACCAAGGTCACAGGCAAGTCCTATACTGGCTCAGAACGTTCTGAGGTATGAGAATCCTCAGAACATAAACAGCAATAACATGAATATTTACATTATGTTACTTGAATATGCACAACTGATGATGCTTAACAGTGTGGTGAGGGTCAGCAGGTGCTTACCTGACTGTCTGGAAAATGGTGGGTGAAAGTTAGCTTTTGGTCTTGGTGGTGTTCTGGACAGATTTGGAAAAGGGGAAATAAAGGTATATACGTGTATAGGGTCAGAAGTTTGGAAAGAACGTTTTTGGTTTACAGAAAAGAGTTGGATGTTTGATGAAGTTGAAGGTAAGAAACTTAAAGTTATGAAACAAAGCTGGAGATTTTGGCAGAGTTTCAGAATGTTACGTTGCTCGTTTCTCTCTTAGCAATTTTTCTGTTTCTTTTCTTGAACGTCTTTTGCAGTGGTGAAAGCTCTCTATTTATAGGCAAAGTTCTTGTGGATGTCTTGAACATTTAAGGCGCCAACAGAGTTTGAATTTGTTCTTTGACAGAAATTCCTGGGAAGTTGTGATAACAGCTATCTTTCAGCCTAGGTAGCAGCAGCAGGCGTAGATTGGGGGAAGTGACCTCTGAAGTGGGCGGTGGCGTGGAGACCCATGCCAGAATCTGTGCAAAAGCATTTTCCAAGCCACACGTGAATGCTCAGGAGTGGTTGGAAGCATTAATGGGCATTAAATGGTGACAAGACCTGTCAATACCAACATTCTGGTAATGGAAACTAGCGTTGAATCAGCAGCGTAAACCATGCTCTGGCCTTGGTTACCTGTTGTCTTAGCAAGCTCTGGAGATTCTCCTGGTTTTCTGGTACGTCCCTTGGATCTACTTCTGGACAATCTGGACTTAGAGATTCTGTATCAATGTGACACCTATCCTTCTGACCTTTCATCTTCTGATTTCAACCTGTTCTGCAGGAGCCTTCATACTTTCCTGTTTCTCTTGCATTCCTTTAGCAAATTCTGACTGAGCTTGTGTAACTGCTGAAGGGGCATGTTCTGTTTGAGGCTTACACTCTGAACCACGTTTACAACTTCTGATTGAACTGATGTAGCTGCTGAAGAGCCAACTTCTGACCACGCTGAGCCAAATTTGCAACTTCTGACCATCTTCATCTGGAATGGGTCCAGAAGTTCTGAAGCGCTGATTTTTCTAAAAACACTTATTTTAAAGAAACATTCTAAGCACTTAGAATTTGATTTTCCTCAAGATGAAAGCGTTGTTTCTGGAGTTTGTGAGACCATCTTGCTCTTGTAAGTGACTTGCTTGGGCAAAAGGATAACCCAGGACTTGGATTTGTTTCAGGGGACTTTGAAAAAATCTAAGATGGTTTCCTGAAGAAAGGGAGGGCAAATTTTGGGGTACAACAGTTGCCCCTGTTCAATCTTCTTGAACCTGAAGAGTTAGATTGGCGAGTTTGCCTTTCGCGACTCGAGGGTAAAAGGAGATTGGACACCAGAGTGCCCGAAAATTTGCACTCGCCTAGTAGAGTATCAGCAACGGGAATGGGCTTACAGATGCCATTTGGAGAGGCGGTAGATAGGGAGATGGGCTTACAGATGCCATCCGGAGACGTGACAGAACCTTGTCGGGAATGGGCTTATAGATGCCATTTGGAAGTGTCGATTGCATAAGAGATTCCTTAGCGAGAAATTTGTATATTTGAGAAAGACGGATGTTTTCCTGGCTTGTTACAGGTGTTTGATCTTCAATCTCCTTATGCAGATGTGCCCTGGCTAGATACAGGTATCGAATCTACAATCGGTTGCTCACAGATGTGCCCTGGCTGGATACAGGAGTCGAATCTGGAAATAGTCGTTAATAGATGTGCCCTGGCTGGATACAGGAATCGAATCTTCGAACTCTTCAGACGTGCCCTGGCTAGATACAGGAATCGAGTCTGGAAATGTGGTCCACAGATATGCCCTGACTGGATACAGGAATCGAATCTTCGAACTCTTCAGACGTGCCCTGGCTAGATACAGGAATCGAATCTGGAGACGTTGTAGTTGATAGATGTGCCCTGGCTGGATACAGGAATCGAATCTTTGAACTCTTCAGACGTGCCCTGGCTAGATACAGGAATCGAGTCTGGAAACGTTGTAGTTGATAGATGTGCCCTGGCTGGATACAGGAATCGAATCTTCAAACTCTTCAGACGTGCCCTGGCTAGATACAGGAATCGAGTCTGGAAACGTTGTAGTTGATAGATGTGCCCTGGCTGGATACAGGAATCGAATCTTCGAACTCTTCAGACGTGCCCTGGCTAGATACAGGAATCGAGTCTGGAAATGTTGTAGTTGATAGATGTGCCCTGGCTGGATACAGGAATCGAATCTTCGAACTCTTCAGACGTGCCCTGGCTAGATACAGGAATCGAGTCTGGAAATGTTTTAGTTGATAGATGTGCCCTGGCTGGATACAGGAATCGAATCTTCAAACTCTTCAGACGTGCCCTGGCTAGATACAGGAATCGAGTCTGGAAACGTTGTAGTTGATAGATGTGCCCTGGCTGGATACAGGAATCGAATCTTCGAACTCTTCAGACGTGCTCTGGCTAGATGCAGGAATCGAGTCTGGAAACTGATCACTCTCAGATATGCCCTGGCTAGATACAGGTATCGAATCCGGAATTTGTGACAGTTGAAGGTAGTTGTTTTTGGGATCGTCTTTTTTTTTTTTTTTCTGAAAAGGCAAAAACATAAGTTGTATGCAATGTCGTGATGTATGATATGCACGATGTCATGATGCTCAATCATGAGATAGTGTTGTATGCGTTTTATCATGTATGTAAGCAAGATGTATGAAAATGTGAAATGTTTATGAGTGTAATTTCATCTTAGGAAAATAAATCCTTGACGAACGGCTGGGGAGTTGCCCTGTGGCCGAGATACTTTGCTGAAGTTTTGATGAGAGGCCTGCTTGAGGACTTTAATGATGGATCCCGCTAGGGGTAATGATGATAAACTCTGCTGGGGATACCAAAGATAAAATCCGCTGGGGATTTGAAAGATAAACTCCGCTGGGGATATGAAAGATAAACTCCACTGGGGATGATCAAAGATAAAATCCGCTGGGGATTTGAAAGATAAACTCCGCTGGGGATATGAAAGATAAACTCCGCTGGGGATGATCAAAGATAAAATCCGCTGGGGATTTGAAAGATAAACTCCGCTGGGGATATGAAAGATAAACTCCGCTGGGGATGATCAAAGATAAAATCCGCTGGGGATTTGAAAGATAAACTCCGCTGGGGATGATCAAAGATAAAATCCGCTGGGGATTTGAAAGATAAACTCCGCTGGGGATATGAAAGATAAACTCCGCTGGGGATGATCAAAGATAAAATCCGCTGGGGATTTGAAAGAACTTTGTTGGGGGCGATCTTCCGTGGCGATTGGCTGAGGATAACCCAGTTATAAGCCCTTGTGAGGAATAACTCTGAATAAAGTTAGGGAGAGACGTCCGTATTCTGCAGGGAACAAGCTTCCAGAATCTACTGGGGATAAGCTTTAAGACCTGTTGGGGACAAGAATCCCACTTTCCTGGGGAAACTTTTGGAATTGTGCTGGTAAATGGTTCTACTGGGGTGTCCGTATTTCGCCAGGTAACAAACTTAGATCAAGACTGCTGGGGATGCTTGCTGATGAATGCCTATACTCCGCTGGGGAATGTGGTGCCTTTTCAGGATTGATAGGGAACCAACTCTGCTTGGGGAAAGTATTGCCGAATCTTGGCTTACTCTGCGGGGAGTTGAAATGATTTAGTCACATTCTTCAGTCGAATCTACCTTGGTACCTTGGCGGACAAAGCAACCCGACTGCATCAGACAACTTTACATTGCCCTGTGTCCGATGTCACCTGTAATTGATCTTTTGTCTCATACGCGAATATTTATGAATCAGCAATTTTAATGTCAAATGCGTATATCAAAAATGAACATTGGACGTTCTTCGCAAGACAAAACAGAAAGAAGAAAACAATGGTAATTTGTATGGACAAGTGAATTTGTATTGATTTGAACTTTGCCTGTGAATAGGCGTTTTTATACAAGAGGCTGACATCCTAGTAAGAGGACGCCGCCAAATAACATAGAATTTTGAAAAGGAAATAAAACAGCTATGTGAACGATCCCACTGGGTTCCAACTCTGCTATTGCCTTTACGTCTCCGGGCGTCTCATCGCTTTGCTGCCTGGTTGAAGATGAAACTGATTGGTCGATGCCGAAGTCTGAGCCAGATAGTTGATGCTGAATTCCGGATACGAAGTGACCCAATGAGACATAGTGTTACGCTTTTATCCCTAAATTTTGCCTGGACCGCCCTTTCAGGTTTTCAGTCCACCGGGATACCCATTTTTGCCCAAGCCGCCTTTTCAGGTTTTCGACTTGCCGGGTGTACAGATTTTTTCATTTCATCCCTTATTTTTGCCCGAACCCTTTTGGTTCGCCGGGAAGCCCTTATTTTTTCCTAGGTATGTCAACCTAGCGGGTCTTTCATTTATGCGTAGTATTTTTTCACTATGTCTGCATTGGCGGGGTGAGGAAGGTCGTCACCATCCATGGTGGTTAGGATCATGGCTCCTCCTGAGAATACACGTTTAACCACAAATGGCCCTTCGTAAGTAGGGGTCCATTTGCCCCGGGGATCACTTTGAGGAAGGATGATGCGTTTGATTACCAGGTCCCCAACTTGATACTCTCGTGGTTTGACTTTCTTGTTAAATGCCCTGATCATCCGTTTTTGATACGTTTGACCATGACAGATAGCAGTGAGCCTCTTTTCGTCAATCAGATTTAATTGATCAAGTCGAGTCTGGATCCAATCATCTTCATTCAAGTCTGCATCCTTCATTATCCGGAGAGAGGGTATCTGGATTTCCATTGGCAAGACGGCCTCCATGCCATAGGCCAAGGAGAAGGGAGTTGCCCCAGTTGATGTTCTGGCTGAGGTACGGTACCCATGCAGAGCGAACGGTAACATCTCGTGCCAATCTTTATAGGTTACTGTCATTTTCTGCACAATTTTCTTGATATTCTTATTGGCTGCCTCTACATCCCCATTCATCTTCGGCCGGTAGGGAGAAGAATTGTGGTGCTGTATTTTGAATTGTTCACAGAGTTCAGTGATCATTTTGTTATTGAGATTGGTACCGTTGTCCGTAATGATTCTTTCCGGGACGCTGTACCGACAGATCAGATTATGCCGAATGAACCGTGCCACAACAGTCTTGGTTACCGTAGCATAGGATGCTGCTTCAACCCACTTTGTGAAGTAATTGATTGCTACTAGAATGAAGCGATGCCCATTAGATGCCGTAGGTTTGATCTCACCGATCATGTCTATGCCCCACATTGCAAACGGCCAAGGTGCAGTCAGAACATTCAAAGGAACCGGAGGGATATGCACTTTGTCAGCATAGATCTGACATTTATGACAAGTTCGGGAATGTTGGTAACAATCGGCTTCCATTGTGGACCAGAAATATCCGGCCCGAAGGATTTTCTTAGCCATGGTGTGTCCACTGGAATGTGTTCCAAACGTGCCTTCATGTAATTCCATCATAATTTTCTCTGCTTCAGCTTTATCCACACAACGTAGCAGAGTTGAATCATGATTCCGTTTGTAGAGAATGCCGTTGCTGAGGAAGAATTTTGCGGCAAACCTCCTCATGAACTTCTTATCATTGACAGATGCACCTTCAGGGTATTCCTGAGCTTCCAGATACCTCTTCACCTCATGGTACCAGGGTTTTTCAGTCACCTTCTCAGTCTCGAGCTCGCAGCAGTATGCCGGTTCATCTAACTTCCAGATTATGATTCGGGGAGCCTCATTGTCCCATTTAACTTTGAACATTGAAGACATCGTAGCTAGGGCGTCTGCTAGCTGATTCTCCTCTCTAGGGAAGTGTTCGAAAGTTATCTCTTCAAAGTGGGGAAGCAAGGTCAACACATACTCCTTGTAAGGGATAAGATTCGGGTGTTTCGTATCCCACTCGCCTTTGATCTGATTGATCACGAGAGCGGAATCTCCGAAAACACTTAGAAATTTGATCCTTAAGTCGATTGCAGCTTGTAAACCCATGATACATGCCTCATATTCTGCCATATTGTTGGTGCAGCTGAAACATAATCGGGCGGTGAGTGGAGTATGAGTTCCCTTAGGAGATATGATTACAGCGCCGACGCCATTACCCAAAGCATTGGAGGCTCCATCAAAATGCATAGACCATCGGGATCCCTCCTCAGGTCCTTCATCCGGTCTAGGTACTTCACAGTCATTTACCACCATGATGTCTTCATCTGGAAAATCAAAGTTCAATGATTGGTAATCGTCCATAGGTTGGTGTGCCAAATGATCGGCCAATACACTTCCTTTAATTGCTTTCTGAGTTGTATACTGGATGTCATATTCTGTTAAGATCATTTGCCATCTCGCTATTCTTCCGGACAGAGCAGGTTTTTCAAATATGTACTTGATGGGATCCATCTTTGAAATTAATAGAGTAGTGTGAGTCAGCATATACTGTCTCAGCCGGCGAGCAGCCCATACAAGAGCGCAGCAAGTTTTCTCAAGCAGTGAGTAACGAGACTCACAGTCGGTAAACTTTTTGCTCAAGTAATAAATAGCGTGCTCTTTTCGGCCAGACTCGTCATGCTGTCCCAGCACACACCCCATTGAATTGTCAAGTACTGTCAGGTATAGTATCAGAGGTCTTCCTTCCACCGGTGGCATAAGAATGGGTGGCTCTTGGAGATATTCCTTTATCCTTTCAAAGGCGGCCTGACACTCATCGTTCCAGCGTGCTACTTGATCTTTCTTCAGTAATTTGAAGATTGGCTCACAAGTAGCAGTCAGATGTGAGATGAATCGGGCAATGTAATTCAGTCGTCCCAAGAAACTTCTGACTTCTTTCTCTGTTCTTGGAGTCGGCATCTCTTGTATGGCTTTTACCTTGGCAGGATCCACCTGAATACCTTTATCACTTACAACGAAACCTAGCAATTTTCTGGATCTCACCCCAAAGGTGCATTTGTTGGGATTCAATCTCAGTTTGTACAACTTGAGTCGGTCAAACAACTTCCTCAGATGGTCAAGGTGCTCCTCCTCAGTTTGAGACCTTGCAATCATGTCATCAACGTATACCTCAATCTCATGATGGATCATATCATGAAATAAAGCAACCATGGCACGTTGATAGGTTGCCCCAGCATTTTTCAATCCGAATGGCATGACCTTATAACAGAAGGTGCCCCACTGAGTTACAAAGGTAGTCTTCTCCATATCTTCCGGAGCCATCTTGATTTGATTATACCCTGAAAAACCATCCATGAAGGAGAACACCTTGTGTTGAGCTGTATTGTCAACAAGGACATCAATGTGAGGTAGGGGGAAGTCATCCTTGGGGCTGGCCCTGTTCAGATCCCTGTAGTCAACACACATTCTGACTTTACCGTCCTTCTTTGGCACTGGTACCACATTGGCAACCCACTGAGGGTAAGAAGTCACTGCAAGGAAACCGGCATCAAACTGTTTCATAACCTCGGCCTTGATCTTTTCAGACATCTCTGGACGCATCCGTCGGACTTTTTGCTTTACCGGAGCGCAATCTTCCTTGGTTGGTAGGTGGTGAACTACAATGTCGGCATCCAAACCAGGCATATCTTCATAGGACCAAGCAAAAATCTCCATGTAGTCTTGTAGCATCTGGATCAATCGTTGCTTCACGCTGAGCTCTAGATTGGCACCAATCTTGACCTCTTTCCTATCTGTCTCAGTACCCAAGTTAATTGTTTCCACAGGTTCTTCATGTGGTTGAATAGCCCTTTCTTCCTGGAGTAGCAGTCTTGCGAGTTCACCAGGCACTTCGCAATCATCTTCACCTTCGTCCTCGGCCAAGTTGATCGGATTTTCGAAGTCATAACTGGCGGTAGCAGAGCTGTTACCAGTGAGATCCAGGGTGGATTGAAACCTGTATAAGTGAGTGTGTGTAAATATAGCTGTTTTGCAATATATATGACACAGAAAGAAAAAAGAGCACAAGATTTGAAATGCAACAAACGTCCAATGTTTTGATTGATGATATATGAAAATGACATACAAAAGCCCTCACAAATGGAGCTACGATGCCCCGGGTAGGACACCGAGCCAATAAAAGTTTTAACACATTGTTTGTTACAAATTTGGAAATCAAAAGAAATCAATTACTGTGTGACAAATGTGATAGGGGTAAAATCCTTTGCCGTCCAGTTGCTTGGTCCGTCGCTGGTAGTCGGGTAGATCCAACTGTCAAACTCTGCTTCCTCTACATCCTCCTCGATAGCATTTATCCTTGAGCTGGAGATAAACACCGGGGCCTTTCTGACCTTCTCCTTGCGCACAGCCCTCTGAGCCTCTGCAGTAAAGCCCAGCCCAAACTTGTCGTTCTTCTGAGTGAAGTCAGGAAGCTGACCCCAGTTTGCACAATCGCCTTTCTGAACCACAGCCCGGGCATCCCTTAGGGAAGCCATCTTCAAGGAAACATTCTCTTCGACTGTTGTCTCTGCAGCTGCTGAAATTGGATGTACCTCCTCGAAATGCTGAAAGGGGGTTTCAATAAACTCCCCGTCCATCTCAATGTATCTGAAGGAATTTAAATGGCTCACCATATACTCCTCTTCTCCTTGCACAGTGACAATCTTTCCCCTGACAGGGTACTTCAGCTTCTGGTGCAAGGTGGAGGTCACTGCCCCAGCTTTATGGATCCAAGGTCGACCCAGTAGACAAGAGTACGATGGACGTATATCCATCACATAAAAAGTAGAGTCGAACACTTGAGAGCCCACACGAATAGGGATGTTGACCTCTCCATGAACCATCCTTTTTGAACTGTCAAAGGCCCTGACGATGATATTGCTGGGTTTCAATTCCAGGCCTTCATAATTCAGACGGTCTAAAGCCTTTTTCGGTAGAACATTCAAGGAAGAACCAGTATCCACCAATACATGCGCCAGAGTAGTGCCCCTGCATTCGATAGAGACATGCAGGGCGTCATTGTGGTCTCTTCCCTTCGCAGTCAGGTCAGCATCTGAGAAACCCAAGCCATTGTCTGCTGTCAGATTTGCTACGCAATCAGCGAATTGGACTGCAGATGTCTCCTGTGGTACATGGGCCGTCTTGAGAAATGAGATCAAGGCCTTAGCATGGGCCTCGGAGCATAGCAATAAAGAGAGCAAGGAGATCTTGGAGGGCGTATGCCCCAGCTGCTCGACAACATTGAAATCACTCTTCTTTATTATTTTCAGGATTTCCTCCATTTCTTGTTGGGAGGCCTCAGCATTTATAGGTATTGGTGCCTCCCTCCGGGCAGGCTCCTCTTCAATCCCTTTGCCCCGAGCATTTGATGACTCGGCAGCAGGGGAGACAACTTGATCAGCAGTAGGAACAGGTAAACTTGTAGGTTTTATAAGGAGGGGTTTTCGAATAGCGGGTGGTGCAATGTCAGGTGAGAAGAGCCTGCCACTGCGGGTGACCTTGGCTGGACCAGTGATATTGCAGATACTGGCGCCAGTGTCGAATTCTTGTTTGATTCCATTCACATATACATCTGCCCCATAATGCCAGGGGACAGCTTTATCAGATACGTAGGGGAGAGGTCCCGGAACAGTAATAACAACAGGTGCAACAGTCATGATTGGGACGGGCTTCTTCGGGAGAGCCTTGATTGGATTATTGAAGATGGTGACCACAGAAACTTCTTCTACCGGAACCAGCTGAACAGCAGACTTCTTAAACAGAATCTCCTTACTATCCATTAGGCTTTAGATGCCTAACTTTAGCAAGGGACAACCAGATAGGGAAACCGCACAGAACAGGCAACCTTTACTGCAACCCGGAAATAAACCGGCCCGCAGTAGGTTCTTCTTGACAGTCTTCAGAGGGGTAACAACTTCATTTACCGAAACAGCACACATTTCTTCCTCAATGGCATTTACTCTATGCTGGGGCATAGGAGCAGTTACAACATTTGGTCTCTCTGGCGCTTCAAACTGAATCTCCTTTGCGTCGATCAGATCTTGCACTTTATTTCTCAAGGCCCAGCAATCATCAGTAGTGTGCCCGGGACCATCAGAATGATAAGCACACCGGGAATTTGGGTTATACTTAGGAGACGCAGTGTTGACGACCTTAGGAGCTTCTTTGAGGGTCACCAGGTTGGTGGATAACAGTTGGGGTAAAATTTGAGACAAGGTCATACTCAGTCGAGTATACTGCCTCTTGGGTCTTTCGCTTCTTTGTTGATTGTACTGCTGAGGAGCAGCAACAGGTTTTGAGATGACCAAAGCATTGACGGCTTGGCGATTTTCGGGCTTGACTTGTCTTCTAAGACCATAGACGGCGCTTGCTTCTTTCTTAAACGGCCTCTTCTCAGCACTTGTGGAGGCGGCCTTTTGTATCTTTCCTGACCTGATGCCAGCTTCAATTCTCTCTCCCGTCAATATCAAATCTGTAAACCCAGCGGAGGAGTTACCAACCAAATGATTGAAAAACGGACCAGACAACGTTCCTAGAAACATATCAACCAGCTCTCGATCAGTCAATGGAGGTTGCACCCTGCCAGCCAAATCTCTCCATTTTTGAGCGTACTCTTTGAACCCTTCACCTGTCCCTAGGGACATACCCTGAAGTTGGGTACGCGTAGGAGCGAGATCAGAATTGTATTGGTATTGTCTGTAGAATGCGCTTGCCAAATCTTCCCAGTGTCGTATGCTAGTTCCATCTAACTGGTAGAACCATTCAAGTTGTGACCCTGAGAGGCTATCTTGGAAGAAGTGAATCCAAAGGTTCTTATCTGCTGTGTAAGGTTGGATTTTCCTTACGTATGACCTCAGATGCAGCTTTGGGCAGGAGATCCCATCATACTTGGCGAAGGCAGGCGCTTTAAACTTGTGTGGAATTACTACCCCAGAAGATAACCCCAAATCTCCGAAATCCAGTCCCGGCACATTCTGAATTTCCATGGCGCTTAAGCGGTCCTCCAATTGTTTGTATCTGTCAGCAGCAGGTGGGTATTGTTCGTCGTTATAGTCCGTCTCGTTGTCGGAGACTGCGGGACTAGGAGCTCCTCCCCCTTGGGGACTGTTCTTCTCAGCAGAAGAAGTAGTTGGATCAGCTTCATTATGGAGTGTATTCCCAAATCTGCGTCCGGTGTTGAACAACGCAGTCCTCTTTTTCTTTTTCTTCTTCAGGAGTAGAGTCTTCAACTCTTGCTGACCCTGGGCTAGGCTTAGGACCATCTCTTGAAACTGTGCACTTTGGGCCTGAAGGGCCTTGATTGCTTGCTCACTGGATGAGTCTGGATTCATGATGACTGTTCCAAATAAACAGCGCAGAAGATTAAGCAACCTGTAGAAAAAATGGGTACCTGTTATGCACATGATGCATGAGATGCTATATATGCAATGCATTCAAGGGTTTTGGAAATTCACAATTGTTGTAGACAAAAGGAACGCACGTCATATTAATAAGAAAAGATTTGTTAGTACATAAATGCCCCATGGGCCAAAATAATTTCTCAGGGTAGAAAGACATTGCGCATCCTTTTTGGTGCGATGTAGGTGTTGAGGACCTCTTGCTCATGGAGTCGGCGGGTAATCTCTAGAACCTTCTTCTCACTGGCGTAGAAGCTAGCCTCAAAAGTATTACGTTCCTCCTTGAGCTGAATCCAGCTTTTCTGCATTTCCTCCCACGATGTAGGCATGTCTGGATGTAGGATGGTGTAGGGAACCTCTCCTTCATTGACGGGCTCTTTAATCACAGGGAGAATATGAGGATAAGGCATCATCAATCTTTGGGCTCGGGCTCGTACCCATTTGAGATAAGGTTCAAGAGGGATGGAGTTCTTGTGTCCCAAAGTCTTGCTATCAACCTTGTTGAATTTTCCCCAGGCTCTGATGAATCTTCGGCGAAGTCCTTGCGCATCGTTGTCGAAGTCAAAAACTAGGCTAGAAATCAACATATCATGAGGGCCATCCCTCCGGGCATATCCAAATTGCCTCAAAGCTAGGCAAGGATTGTAGGTGATACCTCCTCTGGTTCCAAGCAAAGGAACATTAGGAAACTCTCCGCAACGATCGACAATGATGACATTTTCTCTGGACCGAGAACACCAATGTACATCAGAATGAGTAAGAGTCATCAATCGTTGGGACCACCTTGTACCTTGGTCATTATTCAGGACAGATTGTGGAAGGTGCGAAATAAACCACCTTGCAAGGAGAGGAGTACAGCACATGAGAACACCCCTCTTTCTCATTGTTCGTGTGTAAAATGAGTGAAGGATGTCCCCAAGCAATGTTGGTATTGGGTTTCTGGACAAGAAGATTTTGACAGCGTTGATATCTACCAATTGGTCAGGATTTGGGAACAAGACCAACCCATAGATAAGGAGTGCCAGAATCTCTTCAAAGGCTTGTAAGTCCAATGAGTTCCAACACTCTTGTGCTTTCTCAAACAAGAACTTTGCTAAGAATCCTTTGACGCCGCTTCTGGTTTCCCAATGCCCCTTGATTTCAGATGGTTGTAGATGTAGTGCTCGAGCAACATCTTCCGGCTTTGGTTCCTTCTCTGTACCGTTGAAGGGTAGTTGATTAAGGATAGGGATTCTTAGGAGTTGAGAAAACTCCTCCAAAGTGGGGACCAACTGATAATCAGGGAAAGTGAAGCAGTGGTGAAGAGGGTCAAAGAATTGGAATAGCACCTTCATCATGTCTTCTTCAATGTTGGTGTTGACTAGGCTGAGCAGTCTACCATGTCTTTCACTGAAGGATGAATTTTCCGGAATTCTTGAAGTGATCTCCTTGAGTTAAGGAGAGATTCTCACAAGGTTGACTTGAATGGTATTTCTGCGAGGTATTTCCATGACCTACAAAACAAGAACAATGATGAAGATCCAAACCCTTGAAATGGTTAGTGAGTGCAGATGATGCTTTATGATGTTTATGATGTATGCACAAGACATATGTACAAGCAAATCACACCAAACCCTAGTTTCAGGCTTGCATGGGGTTTCATAGGTAAGTACCCTCTTGAGTGTAGTTGGCTTAAAAACCTGTCCTATAAATAGTAACCGGGTTCTAAGGAGCTCAATATCATTGGATTGTTTTCAATGTTCATTGTTTTGGTTTAGCCACTTAACTGGCGACCAAAATATTCCAAGAAAACAACCCTCAATGAGTGTAGTATCGAGTATCTACCAACTTCGGACTGCACCAAAGCCGGTCATCTCACTACCCCTAATAAAAGGCCAAGATGGTCAAGTAAGGTTCTAGGTCATTAGTGCTTAGTGACATCACTCATCGGCCCCGTACTCTCCTTGATTGAACTCAAGGGTTACCGGTACTCACAAATATGTCGCACTAATATAGCTATTGCTTAGACCGTGTCGGTATACCCCGCACAGTTTCCACAACGTATTGCTATCTATGAATGTTTCCCAAAATCCGGGTGGAGGATTATAAACCCAAACAATAGAGCTCAAGTATAAAGCAAGCAAATCAAACAATTAGTCATGCAAGAGGGTGATCTAAGCCCTAAGGTTACTCCACTTAAAGAACACACAAGTCCCCAGCAGAGTCGCCAGTTCTGTGATACGGTGGGAGAACTGACTTGAGGTTTTGCGTTTGTTTTCGCAAATGTTTCGGTTGAGCAAGAGTCGCCACCGACTTTTTATTTTATCCTAAGGAAAGGTTTAAAAAGCACAGCAAAAACCTTTGAGATTTTTCTTGGGTTCGGGGAGTAGATTATAGAAGGGGAAGGTATTAGCACCCCTTCTATCCATGGTTATCCATGGGCTCTTAGGTACTTGCTTAGATCAACTTGCCTTTTTCAATTGTTTGAAATGGTGCTTGTGTGTGTGGGTTTGAAAATGTTTTAAAAAGAGGCCAATGTGGTGGCAACCTTTGTAATGATCCATGTTGGGATGTATACAAAGGTGTATGTCTTTTGAAAAGGTTTTCATTTGTTTTTTTTGAAAGTTTTTTTTGAAAGTGTTGTGAGGTGTGAAAAAAAACAGGCAAGTGTTTTCATTTTGCAAGCTGACAAGTACTTAAGAGCGATCTACCCTAAAGTTCTCAAAGGTTTTGTTATGTTTTTAACCCTTTTAACAATTTTGTTCCACCATTGTATTTGGTGGACAATCTTGTGTTAGGATGTGAAAGGGACGGGCGCGGGTCATCGTTTAGACCATAATTGCAATGGTGCCAAGTATCTTTGGGCATTTTCCTTAAGGGACTTGATCATTTTTTAGGCAACTTTCGAAAGCGTCATTGAGGGACTATGATCATTTGAATTGTGCTTGTTTTGCCCAAAGAGACCTAACATGCAATATGGCCCAATTTTGAAAGGCAACAAGTGGATATAACCCTAGGGGTGTTAGTGTGCAAGTGTGTTTTATTGCATACAAGAGTTTTTCTTTGAATTAGGTTTTTCTATTTCATTGATTTTATCTTGTCATACACGTCCTAATTACTAGCAATAAGAAGCGGAAATGTAAAATCCTACGCTATTACAACAATTAGGGGAGGGGGATACACATTTGTACATGGGGGGTTCAACGAGAAAAATAGACAAAAAAGAAAATAGCGAAAAACAAGATATATAGAGAGAGAGAGGGAGCCCGCGCGCTGTTGGGAGGCCATCAGAAGTTCTGACCCAGATCCGCTGTCAGATGATCAACCTGTTGGTGAAACTGGGTGAGTCAGAACTTCTGACTCTAGAACCTGCAAAACAGAACCTTGTTAGTGGGGAAATCAGAAGTTCTGATTTCCCTGCGCTGCAAGATAGAAGTTTGTTAGTGGAGAAACCAGAAGTTCTGATTCTGCTGAAAAGGCAATAACTCTCAGAGGTTCTGATGTTATTGACAGCAAAACAGGCTTCAGATGTGCTAACGTCAAAGTCAGCACTTGGCTTTTTCCTGCACTAACCAGAACATCTGCAATCCTGTTGTTACTCCATAAAACAGGAAACATATTTGCAACAGATCCAGCAAAATAGCAAAAATGTTTCAGAGGTCAGAATCACCAAGGTCACAGGCAAGTCCTATACTGGCTCAGAACGTTCTGAGGTATGAGAATCCTCAGAACATAAACAGCAATAACATGAATATTTACATTATGTTACTTGAATATGCACAGCTGATGATGCTTAACAGTGTGGTGAGGGTCAGCAGGTGCTTACCTGACTGTCTGGAAAATGGTGGGTGAAAGTTAGCTTTTGGTCTTGGTGGTGTTCTGGACAGATTTGGAAAAGGGGAAATAAAGGTATATACGTGTATAGGGTCAGAAGTTTGGAAAGAACGTTTTTGGTTTACAGAAAAGAGCTGGATGTTTGATGAAGTTGAAGGTAAGAAACTTAAAGTTATGAAACAAAGCTGGAGATTTTGGCAGAGTTTCAGAATGTTACGTTGCTAGGAGTTTCGTTTCTCTCTTAGCAATTTTTCTGTTTCTTTTCTTGAACGTCTTTTGCAGTGGTGAAAGCTCTCTATTTATAGGCAAAGTTCTTGTGGATGTCTTGAACATTTAAGGCGCCAACAGAGTTTGAATTTATTCTTTGACAGAAATTCCTGGGAAGTTGTGATAACAGCTATCTTTCAGCCTAGGTAGCAGCAGCAGGCGTAGATTGGGGGAAGTGACCTCTGAAGTGGGCGGTGGCGTGGAGACCCGTGCCAGAATCTGTGCAAAAGCATTTTCCAAGCCACACGTGAATGCTCAGGAGTGGTTGGAAGCATTAATGGGCATTAAATGGTGACAAGACCTGTCAATACCAACATTCTGGTAATGGAAACTAGCGTTGAATCAGCAGCGTAAACCATGCTCTGGCCTTGGTTACCTGTTGTCTTAGCAAGCTCTGGAGATTCTCCTGGTTTTCTGGTACGTCCCTTGGATCTACTTCTGGACAATCTGGACTTAGAGATTCTGTATCAATGTGACACCTATCCTTCTGACCTTTCATCTTCTGATTTCAACCTGTTCTGCAGGAGCCTTCATACTTTCCTGTTTCTCTTGCATTCCTTTAGCAAATTCTGACTGAGCTTGTGTAACTGCTGAAGGGGCATGTTCTGTTTGAGGCTTACACTCTGAACCACGTTTACAACTTATGATTGAACTGATGTAGCTGCTGAAGAGCCAACTTCTGACCACGCTGAGCCAAATTTGCAACTTCTGACCATCTTCATCTGGAATGGGTCCAGAAGTTCTGAAGCGCTGATTTTTCTAAAAACACTTATTTTAAAGAAACATTCTAAGCACTTAGAATTTGATTTTCCTCAAGATGAAAGCGTTGTTTCTGGAGTTTGTGAGACCATCTTGCTCTTGTAAGTGACTTGCTTGGGCAAAAGGATAACCCAGGACTTGGATTTGTTTCAGGGGACTTTGAAAAAATCTAAGATGGTTTCCTGAAGAAAGGGAGGGCAAATTTTGGGGTACAACAACATGCCTGGTTTAGACACTGATATTGTAGTACATTGTTTGCCGACTAAAGAAGATTGTCCTCTGGTTAAACAGAAGGTCCATCGTATGCGCCCTGAAATGTCAGAGAAAATTAAAGCAGAGGTCATGAAGCAGTTCAACACTGGGTTCCTAGCTGTCACCTCCTATCCGTAGTGGGTTTCTAACATTGTTCCAGTGCTAAAGAAGGATGATAAGGTATGGATGTGTGTGGACTACAAAGACCTGAACAGGGTAAGCCCCAAGGATGACTTCCCGCTTCCCAACATTGATGTTCTAATTGACAACACCGCACAACATAAAATCTTCTCCTTCATGGATGGTTTCTTTGGATACAACCATATCAAGATGGCTCCTGAAGACATGGAGAAGACAACCTTCATCACACAGCGGGGCACCTTTTATTACAAGGTGATTCCTTTTGGGTTGAAGAATGCTGGGGCAACTTATCAGCGAGCCATGGTCGCCTTGTTCCATGATATGATTCACCATGAGATAGAGATTTATGTTGATGACATGATAGCCAGGTCTGAAACCGAGGAAGAGGACCTTGACCATCTACAAAAGTTGTTTGACAGGTTAAATACATACAAGCTGAGACTGAATCCGAACAAGTGCACCTTCGTGGTAAGGTTTGGTAAGCTTATGGGGTTCATCGTTAGTGACAAAGGCATTCAGGTAGACCCTGTGAAGGTAAAGGCCATACAAGAGATGTCGGCTCCCCGTACTGAGAAGGAAGTCATAGGTTTCTTGGGACGCTTAAATTATATCGCCAGGTTCATTTCCCATCTGACTGCTACTTGTAAGTCGATCTTCAAACTCTTGAAGAAAGATCAAGTGGTAAAGTTGAATGACGAATTCCAAACCGCTTTCAAAAGAATCAAGGAATACCTTTAAGAGCCACCAATTCTGATGCCTCTGATTGAAGAAAGACCCTTTATATTGTACTTAACAGTGCTAGAAAATTCAATGGGGTGTGTGTTGGGGCAGCATGATGAGTCTGGTCGAAAAGAGCACGCAATATACTACCTTAGCAAAAAGTTTACCAACTGTGAAACACGATACTCACTGCTCAAGAAAACTTGCTACATTTTGGCATGGGCTGCTCGCCGACTAAGACAGTATATGTTGACCCACACTACTCTGTTGATATCTAAGATGGATCTGATCAAGTACATTTTCGAGAAGCCCGCTCTCCCCGGAAGAATAGCAAGATGGCAGATGATCTTAACTGAACATGATATACAATATACAACCCAGAAAGCAATCAAGGGAAGTGTATTGGCTGATCATTTGGATCATCAGGTTATGGATGACTACCAGTCCATGAATTTTGAGTTCTCGGACGAGAATATTATGCTAGTCATGGACTATGAAGAACCTAGACCAGATGAAGGACCTGAAGAAGGATCCCGATGGACTATGGTTTTTGATGGAGCTTCGAACGCACTCGATAATGACATTGGCGCCATAATCATATCTCCTGAGGACTGTCATACTTCTTTCACTGCCCGACTATGTTTCAAATGCACTAACAACATGACGGAGTATGAAGCTTGTATCATGGGTCTCAAGGCTGCTATCGACTTAAGGATCATGTTCTTGAATGTTTTCGGGGATTCAGCTTTGGTGATAAGTCAGATCAAAGGAGAGTGGGATATGAAGCATCTGAATCCCATCCCATACAAAGAACACGTACTGACGTTACTCCCACACTTTGAGGAGGTAACCTTTGAACATTTCCCACGAGAGGAGAATCAGTTAGCGTACGGGCTAACTACCATGTCTTCTATGTTCAAGGTCAGGTGGGACAATGAAGCTCCCTGAATCACCATTGAGAGGTTGGATAAACCAGTGCACTGTTGTGAGATTGATATTAAAGATGTAGAAGGTAAACACTAGTTTCACGAAGTAAAAAGGTATCTCGAGACTCAAGAGTATCCCGAAGGGGCATCTATCAATGATAAGAAGTTTTTGAGAAGGTTCGCCGCGAAATTCTTCCTCAGTAATGGAATCCTCTACAAGCACAATCATGGCTACACCTTACTGCGGTGTGTAAACAAGAGCGAAGCAGAGAGGATTATGACTGATTTACATAAGGGTACCTTCGGAACCCATTCAAGTGGACATACCATGGCTAAGAAGATCCTACGGGAAGGATACTACTGGTCCACTATGGAAGCAGATTGTTATCAACACTCCCGAACTTGTTATAAGTGCCAAATATATGGTGATAAGGTGCACGTACTTCTGGTTCCTTTGAATGTCTTGACGGCTCCTTGGCCTTTTGCAATGTGGGGCATTGACATGATCGGAGAAATCAGACCTACCGCTTCCAATGGGCATCGCTTCATCCTGGTGGCCATCGACTACTTCACAAAATGGGTTGAGGTTGCCTCCTTTTCTATCGTTACTAAGAATGTCATGGCGCGTTCCATCAAGCATAACCTGATCTATCGGTACGGTGTGATTGAGAGAATCATTACTGACAACGGTACCAATCTCAATAACACGATGATCACCAAGCTCTGTAAGAAATTCAAGATACAACATCATAACTTTTCTCCCTACCAGACTAATATGAATGGCGTTGTTGAAGCGGCTAACAAGAACATCAAGAAGATTATACAGAAGATGACAATGACATACAAAGACTGGCATGAGATGTTGTCATTTTCTCACCATGGGTACCGTACCTCAGCACGGACGTCGACAGGGGCAACACCCTACTATCTGGTATATGGCATGGAGGCAGTCCTACCCATTGAGGTCCAGATCCCTTCTCTAAGGATTGTGAAGGATGCGGGTTTGAACGAAGATGACTGGATCTAGATTCGACTTGACCAACTGAATCTGATCGATGAGAAGAGACTTACTGCTGTCTGTCATGGTCAAATGTATCAAAAACGGATGATCAAGGCTTTCAACAAAAAAGTCAGACGCCAGGAGTATCAAGTCGGGGATCTAGTAATCAAGCGCATCATACTTCAGCAAGGTAATCCCAGGGGAAAATGGACTCCCACATATAAAGGGACATTTGTGATTAAAAACATTTTCTCGGGTGGAGCCATGATTCTAACCACTATGGACGGTGACGACCTTCCTCACCCTGTCAATGCGGACATAGTGAAAAGATACTACGCCTGATAAAAGACCCGGTAGGTTGATTGGCCTAGGAAAAAATAAGGGCTTCCCGGAGAACCAAAAGGGTTCGCACAATAATAAGGGATGAAAACGAAAAAATCTGTACACCCGACAAGTCAAAAACCTAAAAAGGCGGCTTGGGTAAAAAAGGGTATCCCGGTGGACTGAAAACCCGAAAGGGAAGTCCTGGCAAAAGTTAGGGATGTAAAGCGTATCACTATGTCCCATTGGATCACCTTGCGATCAGATCTCAGTATCAACTATCGAGCTCGAACGACATCGATCAATCTAATAAGCTTCGAACAAGCAGCAAAGTGATGAGACACTCGAAAACATAGCGGCAATAGCAGAATTAAAACTCAATGGGATTGTTGCACATAGATGTTTTCTTTTTGCTGTACACATTATTATATAGCTTCCATTTTTACGGTGGCGTTCTCCTACTAGAGCGTCAACTTCCTTGTACAAAAATGCCTGTTATAGGCCAACTTTGAAAATTAATACAAGTTATTTTTTACAAAACCATTTGTTTTTTGTTTTTCGTTTTCTGTTTTGTTTCGCGAAAACTTCCAATGATTTATTCTTGACATATGCATTTGAATATGATTGTTGTTCATAAATGTTTGTATAATAAACGGAAAGACAATTTCTCGTAACTTAAGAAACAGGGGCAAAAAAACTAAAAAATGTCAAACCCGACAGTTACTCTGTCCAGCAGGTACTGGGCAGAGACAGCTTCAAAAAAAGTCATCAGTACAGATGACCCCGTGGAATTTGTACTCCCCACAGAGTAAAGGTAATCAAAGCATTGATATCAGCTTCCCCAAAATTGGAAGTACTCTCCCTGACCAGGTCCCTTCAGAAAATTGATATCTATATTCCCTAGCCGGATTTCATAATCGCAAGCGGGTCATAAAGTTTTCTACCGAACAAAGTTTATTTCCCTGAATACAAAAGCTCAATTCCCAATAGAGTTTATCCCTTCAGCTATGGAAGCTTCTCCCTCAAATAGAGTTAGTTCCCAGCAGAGTCATTCTCAAGCAGAGTCTCTCCCCGGCAGAATATCCATAAACAAGGAGCAAATATCCAGCATAGTCATCTCTGTTCACCATCCCCAACAGAAGTAGAAGAAGCACGGTTTTCTACCACAGTCAAGAATGTTATTTCCAATACTCTCCAGAGGTAGCCAGGGATTTATTTTCCCAGACTGGGATATGGCACAATCGTATCTCGTGTTCATACATCATGACATGCGCATACATATCGCATACAACACAATCTCATTTATTTTGAGAACATCATCACACAATGCATTTCATGCATCACATACAACTAACCCTGCTATCTTTTCAGGAAAGACAATTATCGTCGATAATCCCAGCAGTTATACACGTCATATCTGCAGACAGCTAATGGAAAATCAGTTCCCGAAGTCAAACAGGTCAACTAACTTACGTGATCACCTCAAAGTAACCCTACGACCCAGGTTTCTTCCCATAAGCCCTACTATCCACGCTTTCACCTTGAAGTAACCCTACTATCCAGGTTCCTTCCCATAAGCCTTACTATCCACGCTTTCACCTTGAAGTAACCCTACTATCCAGGTTCCTTCCCATAAGCCCTATTATCCAGGCTTTCATCTCGAAGTAACCCTACGACCCAGGTTCCTTCTCATAGCCCTACTATCCAGGCTTTCATCTCGAAGTAACCCTACGACCCAGGTTCCTTCTCACAACTCTACTATCCAGGCTTTCATATAGAAATAACCCTACTATCCAGGTTCCTTCTCTCTTATCTCCAAACAACATCACAACACTACAAGACCTGGGCCCAACCAGATGCGGTCAATTTCACATTTCCCTAGTAAGTCGCTCCGCAGCCTGGACCCCGACCAGATATGTAGTTTACATCCACCTCCTCAATCAGGAGTTAATTACCCAGTAGAGTAATGGACAACCGAAGCTCCTATACTCTATTTTCCAGGACGTAAATCAACATTCCCCGGTGAAGTCCTCCTCAATGGCAAGTACAAGAATTCTCACAAAGGAATATCTTATGCAACCGATATCTTTTCTGGATGGCATCTTTAAGACCATCTTCGATGATTCTCTGTTGATTTCTAAATGGCATCTGTAAGCCCATTCCTGATATCACCAATCAGTTTTACTTCATGCGAGTGCAAATTTCTGGGCACTCTAGTGTTCAATCATCTTCCACCTTCAGATCACGAAAGGCAGACCAGCCAATCTACATCCTCAGGTTTAAGAAGATTGAACAGGGGAAGGTGTTGTACCCTAAAATTTTCCCTCTCATTTTACTCAAAACAAACTCCTAGAGGTCCTCAACTTGCCCAAGGATGCCTAAGGATTGACCAGACAAATCCTCCTCCTAAGACAATGAGCCTAAAATTAGGGTTTCACTCCTCATCAAGATGTTTGAGTTACAAGGGTCCTAAATGGTTTCCATTTCCCTAATATGTTCTCAAGATCATCCATGTTAAGTTTCATGCCTTGCACAAGAAGTTTGCTCAGTCAACTGCTCAAATGTTTGAAAATCAACTATGCTAGGTCAAAAGTCAACCGTGGGCCACATACAGTCAAAATTCAAGATTTTTGGTCAAAATCAACATTTTCAAGTAGAATCCATCATTTGATCAAGGGTTTATCATGATTCCTCAAGGAATGCCCCAAATTCATCAAAACTCTAAAGTTGCTAAATTAGGGTTTCTATAGGAAAAGTCAGCCAAACTTTGACCAGGCATAACTTTCTCATACTTTATCAGAAATTTCTCATCCAAGGCTCATTTTGATTAGAATTCAACTCCATACAACGCATCTTCAGCCCTCAAGTTCAAAAAATGCACTCATGAAAAGATAAGAATTCAGACATTATAGGTCATTCCAAAAAGTCAACAAAAACACCTTTTGGGTCAAAGCTTCTTACATGAACATGGAAGATCCTATTGAGGTGAAAATAAAAGGATTGTTTAGGGTACATCCTAAGCTTTATAAAAAGTCTAATAACACCCTCTTAGGGTCAAAATTGAGAGAGATGTACATTGTCAAAGTTGGCCATTTTTAGAAATTTGCACAAAGTCAACCATGCCCAAAATGCATTTTTCTTCAAATGGGCCCAACTTTTTATGCTTGCATCTTGTTCCTAACATGGTCCACGGCCCATGAACCACTCCATGCATCATTTTCTTATTTATTTGATTTATTTTTATTTTTAATCATTTAAAATCCAAATTAAATCAAATAAATGATATAAATTTTTTTTGGGATGATTTTGCATTAAATAATGAGAATACAGGCTGTATGATAGCAAGAAAATCGTGCAAGGGCTGATTGGATTGAAAATGGCATGATTTAGCCAATTTTGGAAACAAAGAATGTCACTTGAAAATCAAACCTTTTGCTCATTAATCTCCAAGATTTAATCCAAATTTGTTAACCTATTTGATTCAGATACATATAACAGAACATTTTGAACCCTAAGGACAAGATTATAGAGGCGTTGCTTGCTCCAAAGAGAAAAACAAAGTTTCAAATTTCCAAAGAAAAGTGCAGATCGAATTTCATCCTACAGGCCAATTCAAGGAATTTTGGACCATCAGTGATCATCCATGAAGGACATTGAAGTTATTCCAATCATTCTCAACTCACAAAACATCCAGAATCGTAAGATACAAGATTAATTTTTTCCAATTTTCTTGATTTTTAATTACATGCATACATCCGTTTTCAATGAAATTTAATCATGTAGTTTTGTTTATTATAGAGTTTCGGGGCTTTCTGAATTATTTGATTGAGTTTTAAGTGCAAGAATCAAAGGATACCATGGCTAGGGTTCCAAGCTTCAAATCAGGGCTTTCTGATTTAGACATAATTGGGACAACCCAATGCCATCATCATGTTCAGGGGACCAAAACGAGTTGATTCATAGACTCACCATTAATTTATATTGCATATTTTGAGGGTTTTGATTTTTGCAGGGGCTTTAGTGACGCTTCATCCGTTGTTATAGGCTATAGTAACGGATGCAGTCCGTAGGTAAAAGTGTGGCTAGAAACAACAGTTATAGGGAAGAAAATAATTAGGTGGCAGAACCCCATTGAGTAATTTAAATCACACGCGCATTTTTGGGAGGACCACTTTGCTTGCTTTATGTTTTATTTGTCTTATCATATCAACGAATGAACAAGCTAGCGCAGTTGGTCAAGGAGGAGATATATAAAGCTAACGTCCTGGGTTTGATCCCAGGCGTGAGCTTTTGTATTTTTTTAATTATTTCTTTACAGGATCCCATGTGCCTCCAAACCAAGCGTCCATCATGCGCCCAAGATCCACACCATTGGATCATCTCCATCCAAGATCTGACGCCCCAAGCAAGCAGTCACATGGTGGACCTCCTGAAGACTAGCTGCACTGGATCTCACGCTGAGTACTGGGCTAGCATCTTGGGCTAGTACAATTTCAGTTTCACCCCCCCCCCCCCACCAGATTGCTAACAGTACCAGGCCCAATTATTTCTTTTCTTTATTTCTTTTATTTTTCAATTATTTATTAATTATTTTTACAAAAAAAAATAAAAATCATTTTTTAAAAAAAACAGAAAATCACAAAAATAGAATTAAAGTTTTTTATAATTATAATTAATTTTTGAAAATTACTAATTTTAATTATTTCAACATTGATTATTTTGGTTAAATAAAAATTAATTAGAAAATTAGATTTAACTCGCAAATATTTAATTTTCTCAAAAAAAAAAATACAATTTTTTTTAAAAAATTAATTAGATTTTTTAGGCTTCTAATTTATTCACGTATTTAATTTGTCTCGTGCGTATTTACTTATTTATAATTCCAATTATTGTAACTGTTTCGAGGTTTGTAATAGTTTTTAATTAGGGTTTATTTTACCGCTTCTTATTTACTGTTTATCCCCAAGTTTGGTTATGTAACCCCTCCCCGAGACCTTGTAATAGTTAGGACTTTAATTTCTCGCATTTTACTTTCTGCTATTATAAACTGCTAGATGTATGGATAATAGGCATGTATGCGAAAGACAGATAAAATTAAAATGGTAGATAACCCTAATTGTGAAAAGAATAAATAAACTAAAAAATAACACATCCACATGCTCACTCCTAGAGTTTTCCCCACTTCGGTTGCCTTCGGTAAACGGTCGCGAAGTATACGGAATTTTAGTAGTTGCCCTCTAGTCCCGAAAGATCAAAATGACCCATTCGAATGTTGCCTCGGAAAGATCTTTAGGACTTTAGGGTAATTACTAAAGTTTCCTAACCATTGCTTTTGTGACCGTAATTGTCCCTTCTAATGTCCCTTAAAACTCCAACGGTGGGGCTACCTACTCCTTAATAGTAGGATAGCGCTGTCTAAAGGAAATAAGAACGAACAGTATTTTTTCGAGTAGGTAGAATCTCTTAAGTACTTGCTCAACACAAAAAAAAAAATTCTTTTACACAAACACTTTCAAAACAGTTTTCAAAAACAACTTCGTCACACTCTTGAGGAAAGATACAAGGGTCATCACGAAGTTAAACAAAACTTTTCAAAACACACAAGCAATTTCAAAATGAGCAAGTACCTAAGAGCTCGTGGAAGACCACTAATAGAAAGGGTGCAAACACCTTCTATTTCTATAATCTACCCCCCCCCCCCCCCCCCCCCCTACTCAGAAAATCTCGAAAAATGTTTTTTTCTATTCTTTTTCCTTTTCCTGGATGAAATAAAAGTTGGTGGCGACTGTTGCTTACTGCGACATTTGTGAATACAAAATGCAAACCAGTATTAACAGTCGGTTCTGCCACCCTATCACACTCTGCTTGTTGAGAACGGAAATCGGTAATGCTTACCAAGGAGACATCCTTCACACACTTCATTATTCTCCTTTATGCTTGGAAGATCTCTCATCCTATTCTTCTCATGTAACAACTTCAAGGCATGTGTGCTGAAGTGGCCAAATCTTCGATACCAAAGCCATGAATCATCAACTTGTACCTTCATGGAAATGTTAGTTGCATATTTTAAATTTAGTGGTACACTTCTAATGCTTTTATTCATCTTCACTTAGGCTATCTTACACCTTTTATTTTTGTTGTCTAAGAGTTTTCATGATAGATTAGTATCATGATAGTTCTAGGTTCTTCTATCAGTTACATATACTTATAGTTCTAGATTATTCTACCATATTTATAAACATTATAGTTCTAGAATTTTCTACCATTTTCATACATATTATATTTAAGAATATTCTAGAAATTTGTAACAATTTCAACTGTTGTTTGACAATGAGTTCAAATTTGAAACCTTCATCATTCAACCAGTTTCCCCAAGGCCAAATATCAAGAAGATCATGTTGTTTCTTTATGCTGACAAAATTACTTTAATAACTAAAAGTGGTCTAAAGGTTATGGAAGCTTCTTCATGCCCTTTACAAAGCGGTAAGTATCTTCTACACAACTTTCCAAGCAAAACGAAAACGAAAAAAATTCTTTCACCCTCTCATCCAAGCAATGGGCGAGTGCTCAAATGAGAAAAAAATCAGTATTAGTTCATCCATCAGATGGGCGAGCGCCTTCTAGAAAGGTGGCAAATTGGTAAATTTTATTCAAATTGTGGCATTATGATATATATTTTTCATAAACATGGAAATGCTGTAAAAAAACTTCTTTCTTATCATATTTTACCTCGACACTTCTGACTCAGGAACATATCTATAAAGGATCCACTTCAGTCGGAATGACATTGACATAAAACTAGGGGATCAGGTCAATATTGAACTGTGGCTCAGGTTGTGCCACTGTCTCCCTGTTGCAACCCTTTATTAGTGTGATCATACTATCATACTCCTCATGTTCATTCAATTCTACTCTTTTCTCGGCCAGGATATCCTATTTAGAGTTATTGGGATTTTGGCAGCATGAAAGTCACTCAAATTGGATTAATTCCACATTTCAAGAACTTTATCCTGCTTTGGTGGAGGATTTCTTATTGCATAGAGCTTATTTATGTAGCTTCTTATTTGGCGCCACATGAAATTAAAATAATAATCACAAAATTTGAGTACGTTATTCTTATGCTCATTGTGTTCAATTTCCTTGCGTCCATATTCAAAATTCATTTGAAAATTGATTTTTCAAACTTTTTAAACCAAGAGCAATTAGCACCAAAAGGTTTAAAACCGTTTTTTAACATTTTCAATCATGAGGTAGAGAGAAATGGTTTCCTTGTTGAGTGAA
Organism: Vicia faba; assembly: GCA_948472305.1. Lineage (NCBI taxonomy): Eukaryota > Viridiplantae > Streptophyta > Magnoliopsida > Fabales > Fabaceae > Vicia > Vicia faba. The sequence goes on from OX451740.1 coordinate 965,197,206, forward strand.
AGGATGGGGAAATTAGGTGGTGAGATCTCACTTGGATGAACTGGATATAACTTGTTGGTGAAGAAAAATAGGCTTGTCGGGTGAGCTAATGACCTTGTTACGTGAAAAATGTCTGCCCATACCCCTATAAATAGAAGTCACAACCTACCCATAATAGCAATTAATTCCATAATTTCATAATTCAAACATTCCATAATACAACAAAGAGAAAGCATAGAGCATTAAGAGGGATACATTATTATTAGGATTTGAAGATCAAAGGTGGAGGCTCTTTACGAATAGGGAAATCGTTGTTGACGCTTTTCCATCTCTTTATTGATCATTGTTTCTTTCTTGACCATCGTTTTAAAGAAATTATGAGTAAGAGTAGGAAAATTCTCTTTTGATGGGGTTAGGTGTAATTGTCCAAATACTCATGTGTTTATCTTGATTATGGCGTTATATATGTTCTAGTTATTCATTAATATTGTTAAATATCTTGGTTCTTAATTTTGTTATAACATAGCCAATTATAACAAGTTATAGGGTTTTGAATTGATATTGAGATATTCTTTTGACAACTAGATTCAATATCTTCATTTGTTAAAAACTAAACTCTAGAGAGGAATTTAGGTTAGCATCCACGTATACTAGTGAAACATTCCTTCTTTTTTTTGACCACCTAGTGAAACATTCCTAAAAATCATAAAATTTGTTGATGGTTTTAATATCACCTTCTTTACATATACATATAGTAACAATAATTTATATGTATAGGCATATAACTCTCTTACTTTATCTTTTTATGCTTTCTTTAATATCTCTAATCTTAAACATTACAAGCAATTCCTTGACATCTTCTTTATTGTTAGAACATACACAAAATGAAGTTGGTTAATTAATGGTTAAAAGTGGTTAATTGGAGAAGATGAAGTTTAGAGAGAGAAATAGAGATTATTAGAGAGAGAGAGAGAGAGAGAGAGAGAGAGAGAGAGAGAGAGAGAAAAAGATAGAGAGAGTAATTAAGGAGAAATTCGTAAAATGACATTAATCAAAATACATTACACGGGGGTTTATATAGGATACAACTTAAAACAACTTTGAAACCAAACAAACCCAACAAAATAGAAAAAAATACCAAATTGTCGCGCTGGAAACCGATTTCCCTAACAGCAAAATAGAACTGGAATAAAAACATTTATGACAAACTTGTTTCCTCAAACTGGAAAACCAGTTTCTACTTCAAAACACAAAATCTTTGCAGCTTCTAGAAGTGCTTTTCAAATAAGTTATTTTGCACGAAACAAACTTAGAAGCTTCCAGAATGAATTTGAATTATATACAACATCTAATACACCACCTTAATTCAAATTCTCAACATCCTTCATACCTAAACTCTTCACAAACTTCTTGAACACATAATTTATCACGCCTTTCGTCAACAAATCCGCATGTTGTTCTTCGCTTCGACAATATCCTAACTTCAGTTGGCCTGCACACACCAGTTCCCTCAAGTAATAAAAACACATCTCTATATGCTTGCTTCTCCCATGTGCTATGGGATTCCTTGCAAGGTTAATAGCTGAAATATTATCAACCAAGAGTGTAACAAATTTTTCTTCATTGTTGCCCAACTCCATTAGCATATTCATAAGCCACGGTGCCTGACACGCACACATCGATGCAACGATATACTCAGCCTCACAGGAAAAGAGTGCAACCACATGTTCCTTTTTAGAGCACCAAGTGATTGGAGCTCTGTCGAACATAAATACATAACCAGCCGTAGACTTTTGATGATCCTTATCTCTGCACCAATTGGAATTTGTATAACCAAGTAACTCACAATTTCTACCCGTATCCGCTATGGGAAAGAGAATTCTACAACCAAGAGTTCCTTTGGTGTATCTTAGGATCCTCTTAACTGCTTCCAAATGAGAAACCTATTGTTTCTCCATAAATCTACTTGCAATACCGACACTAAACGCCAAATATGGCCATGTGTTGCATAAGTAACACAATGATCCAATCAACCTCTTATATTGAGTTGGATCCACACCTTTCTCATCTCCACTTTTGGACAGCTACAACCATACTTCTGTCGGTGTTATGACAACATTACAATGCTCCATATCACACTTTTTCAAAATCTCAAGAGCATACTTTATTTGATGTATAAGCAGCCCCAATTTTGACTTATGGAACTCTATGCCAAGAAATTAAGTCATGATTCTGAAGTCGCTCATTTCCAACTTTTCCATAAGCTCACTCTTGAACTTAGAAATATTCACTTCATTGCTGCCCGTAATTAATAAGTCCTCCACATATAGGCAAAGTATAATCACTTCTTTGCTTGCATCCGTCTTCACATTAAAGCCATGTTCGTATACACACTTCTTAAAGTCAACCTAAACTATGCATTTGTTCCAAGCTCTAGGGGCTTGTTTTAAACCATAGAGTGCCTTCTTCAATTTGCAAACTCTTCCCTCTTGATTCTTCACCACAAAACCACGGGGATGCTCTACATAGACTTCCTCCTCAAGTAGACCATTAAAAAATGTAAATTTTACATCTATTAGATACATTGACCAATTATTGCTATTTGCAATACCAACAACCAGTCGTATAGTTCCCAATCTAGCCACAGGTGCAAACACCTCATCATAGTCTATACATTCTCTTTGCAAAAAACCATTTGCTACTAATCGAACCTTATGCTTGACAATTTTTCCTTTTGGATTTTCCTTCACTTTATAGACCCATCTCATATCGATTGGCTTTTTCCGTTCCGATAAATCAACCAACTCCCAAGTATTGTTTTTCTCAATCGATTTCAGATCCTCTTTCATCACACGCACCCACTTTGAATTGCTTAATGCCTCCTATGTGTTCATGGGCTCAGATTCAGCCATAAGCAAAAAGTGAATAAGATCACCATCATTGTTGATTCCATTATCATAGAATACATCACAATCTCAAAGATTTTGAGGTAGACCTCTGTGCCTTGTTGGATGTCTACTAGATTCACCATTTTCAACTTCAACCGACTGCTGTTGTGTTTTTGCAGAATGATGATTTTCTATATTTTCTTGTGGAAACTGGTTTCCAGAATCAGGGAAACCAATTTCTGCTTCAAAAATTCAATTCCAGCAGATTCAATATGCAGAAATCACGAAGGAAACCCGTTTCCTTCTATTGGGAAACCGGATTCTGTTACTATTATGTGAATTTTTCTATTGTCAAACAACCTCAACTCATCCACGAACACATCTCGACTAATCATGATCTTCTTGCTACTCATATCAAACAACTTGTAGCCTCCGGTAGGATGATAACAAACTAGCAACAATATCTGTCATTTGTCATCCAACTTCTTTCGAAGCTGACTCGGAATATGTCGAAATGCTACCGAATCGAAAACCTTTAAATGACTCAAATTTGGTATATTACCAGACCATATCTCTTTTGGTGTCACTTTATCCAGCTTCTTAGTAGGGCACTTATTCAAAAAATAGGCGGCTATAGATACGGCTTCACCCCATAGTTCCTTCGGCAAGCTTTTTCCCTTCAACATGCTATGAACCATATTCATTATCGAACATTTTATTCTCTCGGAAAAACCATTTTGCTGAGGCATAAAAGTGGTACAACCTCACGCACTATACCCTCAACATCACAATAATTTCCAAACTCACTCGAGGTATACTTGCCTCTACCATCAGTTTTTAGAATTTTCAACTTGTGACCACTTTGTCGCTCCGCCATGGATTTAAAACGTTTGAACACATCAAACACCCACCTTTCCTCTTAATTAGATAAATCTATAGCTTTCTACTAAGATCGTCAATAAAAGTGACAATACACCTATTTCCACCATACAAGTCGACTTGCATTGGACCACAAACATCAGAGTACACCACCTCAAGATGATGTTTATCTTGGGCATCCTTGTCACCATACCATTCCTTTGTAACACGTCGAGTTCTCGAAAATTGAGATGTCCAAGACGATAATGCCACAATCACTCATCACGACTTGCCACTGTAACAATAAAATTGTGCTCCGTCACTTTAAACTCTATCTTGAAACTATAATTTGCAACCATGGGTGCTCTAAGAATTAAGACTCTATTTCGGTCCAAAACACGCAAATCTTGTTTTCCATGCGAATTATGTAATTCTTCTCAAGCAAATGGTCAATTATCAAGAGATTACATTTAATTCCAGTAATTTATAACACATATGTGATCAAGGAGTGAATCTCATACTTCTTTATGATCAAAACATCACCCATACAATTGGTCGCTAAAGTTGTGTCACCACGAATCTTACTTTGTTCTTCGTAGATTGATTGATCTTGAAAAACCAATGTTTTCTACCCGTCATATGCATTGAACAAACAGAATCCAAGTACCACTCATCACTGCTTTGGAGTCCATCTCGAATGGTTAACATTGCATTTCGCTCTGAACATGTTTCTGCAGAATTTTCTTGCCACAATTCTCCTTTGTGATCATGACTAGAAGCGTGTTATCATCATCCACCTCTTGTCTAGCTACCTTAGCTTCATCACCTTGATTTTCCTTCGATTTCGCATTACATTCTCTTGCAAAATGCCCATGTTTGTGACAATTGTAACACTTTACACCACTCTTCCCAATCTTTTTGGTATAGTTACATTGACCACAACCTTTGGGTTTTCTCTCTCCCATTTGCACCATTGAAGCCTTTAAATTATGTGACTCTTTGCCACCAAAATTCAGAGAATTTGTCTTCCCTTTTGAAGACCATTTTACTTTCGATCTCTTGTGCTTCTCATTGAACCATGCTTGTAACATAATCTCCACTTTCACCTTGTCATTTCCTCTTTCATTCATCCTTTTTTCATGAGCTTCTATTGAGATTTGAAGCTCATCGATCCTTTGATTCTTCTATTGCAACCATTATGTTGTCAAATCTTGGCGTTAAAAAACACAAGATATTTGCTACCATATTTTGCACCATTACGGTTTCACTGCAAGACTTCATTTGATTCACCAAACGCATTATACATGTAATGTAATCATTTACCGGTTCTTTCTCTTTCGTTTGCACTAATTCGAACTCCCTCTTGTGAATTTGTAACCTCACAACCTTCGCTTTATCGGCCCCCTTCATAAGTTTTCTTCAAGATCTCCCAAGCTTGCCTTGTCGACATGCATTCTCCGACCTTTTCAAAGTTATCATTGTCGACGCAAGAATGTATCAAGAAGAGTGCTTTGTAGTCTTTTTTCTTCTCTTCCTTGAATGTAGTTTGTTGTGCAGTTGTAGCTTCTTCCCCAAGATGTGTAACGCCATCGTTAACAACTTCGAGAACTTCTTGATACCCAAACAAAACTTTCATTTGTTTGCACCATTTGTCATAGTTCTTGGAATCAAGAATTAGAAGGTTGGTAGGGATTCGATCACTGAAAATGATATACATAATTTGCAGCGTATTAATGGATCAGAACCAGGGCTCTTGATGCCAAATGTTAGAACATACACAAAATGAAATTAGTGAATTAATGGTGAAAAGTGGTTAATTGGAGAAGATGAAGTTTAAAGAGAAAAATAGAGATTATTAGAGAGAGAGAGAGATTAATTGAGAAGAAATTCATAAAATGACATTAACCAAAACACATTACATGAGGATTTATATATGATACAACTTAAAACAACTTTGAAACCAAACATGCCCAACAAAACAGCAAAAACACCAAACTGTCGCGCTGAAAACCGGTTTCCAAAAACTTTCCCTAACAAAAAAACAGAACTGGAAGACAAAGCTTTATGACAGAAACCAGTTTCCTCAAACTGGAAAACCGGTTTCTCCTTCGAAACACGGAATCTTTACAGCTTAAAAGAGCTTTTCAAATAAATTATTTTGCACGAAACGAACTTAAAAGCTTTCAGAATGCATTTGAATTATATCCAACATCCAATATTTATCCATTTGCATATAGTTATACTACTATTTCCTTCTATACATGCTTTAGTACCTCTTGTAAACAATGTAACGCCCAATATTTAATTATTTATTTAATTAAATATTTTTTAATATATTTTTTTATTAATTCAATTTTTATCGTCGAAGTTGGAATTATTTTATTAAGTTAGAATAATAATTAATCTGATTTAATTGGTGGAATTAAGTTAAAGTGTTATTTTATTATTAGGCTTAAATGTAACATTGGGCTTAATTGGTGGTGGTGTGTAGTAAATAGAGGGGTATGTCTTTTTAGGCCCAATTGAATTTTTTAAGATTAAATATAATATACCTATTATATTGGAAATAGAAGTAGAGAATAATAGAAGAGAGTTTTGTTATCAGGAAGAGAAAATAGCAAGAGGAAAATAGGGTTTGGAGGAAGAGAAGAAGAACAAAGGGAAATTTCTTCAAGTGCCATTTTCCCTAAAAATTCGGTTGAAGTCTCTTAGAGCTGCTCCTAATCGAAGGTGAGGGTGGGGTTCTGACTCTATAATAGGGTGTATAATTAATAGTATGAGAATTTGGATTATGAAAATTATTTTCTATTGTGTTTGAAATTGGTATATTGATGAAATTGAGAGATGAATTAGGATCCAATATAATTAGTTATACACATAAATAAGTGCCTTGTATTTTCTTTGCAAAATCCCATATTTTAATTACTGTAGCGATGAATGGAATTTCTATTTAAAGGAATATAGTTACATTCAGTAGCGCAATTAACGAAGTAATATTTTGGCTACTATTTGCATATTGTAGCGTTAGAAGGAATAAAGTAGTATATAGAAGACACATTGCTTTGTATTCCTGTAGCGCATAAAATGAAAAGAAGTAGTAACTTTAAGGCACATGTTTTGTAATACTAGCACTTAGAAGTATTATTTAAAAGGTATATGCTTGCAAAGCTGTAGAAGTAATTATTTCACGTTACTGTAGCGCAATACTTAGAGGTACTTAATCTACATACAGTAGCGAATTGAAGAAATAGTATATTGGAGGCATTGTTTGGAATACTGTAGCGAGGAATTTATTTAACATTTAATGGTATTGGTTTAGCTTGCTGTAGCGTTAGATTTAAGAAGTAACATCTAAAGACTTTTGCTTGCTATAGCATAGAACAAAATTAGTGCTTAGGACGTTGCATTGTCACTGTAGCGAATTGCATAAAGTAGTGCATTAAAACATTGTATTGTGTACTGTAGCATAAGAATTGAAGTAGCATTATGAAGTAATATCTTAAAGGCATATGGCTTGCATATAGTAATAATTTTTAAAGGCTTTTGTTTGCATACTGTAGAGTAGATTTTGAAGTAGTAATTAGAGGAAATTGTTTTACGTACTGTAGCGAATTTAATGAGTAATTACGTCCGGTTTACGAATATAAATTATTTAATAGTAATGATTTAATATCTTCAACAAATAATTTTGTAGGATTTATAAAGTAGAAATAATAGAGTTTTTGGCCGATAATTAATTAACCGATTTTAGCCCAAACAATCTGAATTATTATGCGGTTTATGGTAGTAATTTTGGTTGATATGTTGGGTGGCATTTTTTGTTGAAAAATGTGAATTTCGCAGGTGAAGTTGAATTAAGTTGAATGCTTCCGGTTTATGGAATTGTGTTGTTGGTTATTGTTGTGAATAAGTCGTTGTCGAATACATTGTTGTTGTTGAATATGTTGTTGTTTATATGTTGTGATTGATAAGTTAGTTAAGTTGTAGGCCTATGGCCAGTGTTGATTTACTGTGGAATTAATGTACAACTGAGTTGTTAGTGAGAAGTTATTCACGATGTTCTGTTGATGATTTATAATAAATAAATGATGTTTTATGATTTATAATAAATAAATGATGTTTAATAAATTATTTTGATGATATGAGATGTTGATTACGAGACGTTGAGATGAATTTGAGATGTTATTATTTTGAGATGCTTTTGAGATGTTAATTGAGATGTTTTTGAGATGATTTGAGATGTTGTTAACTTGGGTGTTGTTATTACATTCATGGTTGTGTCGCATATATTGCATTTTTGAGATGGAGCTTATGCTCGTTGAGATGGCCTGTATTGGAGAATTTTTAGATGATGGCTATACCTTGTTGATGCCTCTATTAATTGGAAAAATTTTGAGATGGGAGTTCGGCTCTAAAGGTTGTGAATTAGTTGTTATGTCGTGTTGATGTCTTGTTGAGATTAAAGATGTTTGAAAGTTGTGAAGTGGTGATTTTATATGATTTGATTCTGATATATTATTTATCATACGTCCTGTTATATAGTTCGATATGTCACCCTTCTGTTTGAATGTTTCCCTCTGTTGGTAACATGCAGGTATTCAAGAAGGATAGTTATTACCTCGTTAGTTCGAGTCGGTGTCGTCGCTCTGATACGTAGAACTCAGGGGGATGAACGCTTGATATTTAATTGTTGATTTTCATTATGTTGCTTAATTTTTAAGTTGTTTTCATTAGAGACTTGTTGTCTTAAAGTTGTTTTGAGTTGGATAAGATGATATGGTATGTTCCGTTGAATTTTGTGAATCCACTGCATAGTAATGAAAGTTGTTTTTATTTTTAAAGACTAAGTATATTGTTATCGGTTCATCCGAAGCTCATGTGTTATATATCTGAACTAGATGATTGAATGTCGTAGTTTCAAGTTGAAAGTGTAGCATTCCATTTGTTCGTTGGAAATTTTTATAACTCTGATTTCATTTAACTCGTTGGGTAGAAATGGGGTGTTACATTAGTGGTATCAGAGCAGGTCGGTCCGTCCGGCCAAGTTGTCTAATGTTGTTTGTTCCTTAGTACGCGACAAGTGTGTGAAACACTGTCAGTGCTTGTTTTTTTTCTAATCAAGTTGTATGCAGGAGTTGGTTTGGAGATAAGCGGGGGAGAAAATTTGTTTCTCTGATACTTTTGGTTGTAAGATGTTAGTTCGGTATACTGTTGATGGCGACAGTGCAAGTATTACTGAAGTTTTGTTGTTTCCCGAATATGAAGATGTCATGGATTAAAAACTTTGTTTGTTAATCAAGTTGGAACATCTTGAAGGAGGATGATCATACATTGTTAATGTTTACTTCTCGAAGGATGAGGAGAAATGTAACGATTGTTGGTATACGAGTAGATTGTAAATCTCTGATATTTCTGAAGGTGATTTCTAAGTAACAAGGATAATTTTTGGAAGATGGAATTTGGAAAGTTGCGATGTCTCGGCGCTGCTGGTGGACTGTGAAGTTATCGGTTTGAGTAGCCATGCGTAAGATGTTGATGTTTGAACGGTGATAGAGTGACAGATTTATGTAGACCTTGTCGTGGGATCCTCGTAAGTGATTGTAAAAGATGTTGAAGTTGTTGGAATATTTTGAATCATGAGTCAGAGTCGGAAATGCGAGGGGATGAGTATGATTTCAAGAATGGTAAGTGTTGGTACTGATACAAAGAAATTTTGTTCTGATGTTATCATAAAGTGTGTGAATGTATGTTGCTGCATGACGTCGGTGTTTGCATTTTCAGATAACTTTGGAAATTCATATCTTGTGTCCGAGTATCGGATTAGTGTTCTGTTTGAACATATGAGGAGATAGAAATGTATTCTATCATATGAGAGTGTTTTCGAATATGGTTGATGCATTCCCATATGGAGGAACTCTGAAGTCGTTTAGGGAACTAGAAGTTTTTCTTTGGGCATGATTGGTTATTATCGCGGTTGTTCGAGACAAGGTCAAACGTAATATGTCGTTGGAAAATAAGTTGAGAAATGAGATGTTCAACATTAAAAGGGATAGTCGTTCATCATTTCAAGTATAGGATGTTGCATGTGAAGAAAGTTTTGTAGAACTTAAGAAAAGATTGACGACTGCTCCAGTATTGGTTTTGCCTAATTCGAGCGAGTCATTTGTAGTGTATGATGAACGCGTCTAAGATATGACTTAGTGGTGTCTATGTTGAGGGTTTGGAGACATTGTCTTTTTGGTTCTAGGTTTGAAGTATTTATCGACTGTAAGAGTTTAAAGTATTTATTTGATCTGAAGGAATTGAATAGGAGACAACGGAGATGGTTGGAGTTATTGGAAGATTATGATTTCGGTTTGAATTATCATCTAAGGTAAAGCTAATGTGGTGGCTAATGCATTATGTCAAAGGACTTTACATATGTTGGTAATGATGGTTAAAGGGTTGGAATTAATTGAACCGTTTAGAGATGTGAGCTTAGTTTGCAAAGTGACCCTGAAGAGTGTTATGTTGGGAATGTTGAAGATTAACAATGATTTTCTGGACATTGTCAAAGAAGCTCATAAGTTAGATGTGAAATTGGTAGATTCGATGGTTGGACTCGATCAGTCTGAGAATGATGATTTCGAGTTAGATGCGCAGGGTGTGTTGAGATTCCGTAATCGAATTTGTATTCCTGATGATGTGGAGATGAAGAAAGTAATTTATGAGTTGGAGGACACTTAACCTTCATGTGATGCTAAGTGAGTGTAATGTGGATCGTGTAATATGTTGAGCGTTGGTGTCTCATCGACAAAATTGAATGAGAGGGAAATTGTGGGAGTATTTGCAAACCTCATTGAAAATTATTGGATTATAATGCGTTAGGTGACTTGAGAACAAGTTCTAAAGGACAGTATTATAGTTTAGTAACGATGGTTTATACTCCATTATGTTTGTCGGCTATCTATTGACAAATTGAGGAACTGATCACCCTTAATCTCTTGTTGATAGTAGACGAGATCGTGTTGGATGGTATAAACTTGTCTTGTTATCTTAATGTTGAGTAAAGTGGTTAATGTTATATCAAAAGGTAGTCGCTCACCAGTTTGTGTGAAGTAATAGAGGAATTGCTAAAAAAGTTGTGATGTATTGAACAATTCAAAGTAGCGGGTTTACATGCGAGCTAACGTCGCAAAGTGAAAGATTGAGAATATCAAGTGAACAATGATTTTTTGGTGGATATTGAGGAAAGCCTGTAACTGGAATGAGGATGGTAAATTGTATAGCTGGCAGAAAATTTGATGAGGATGGTGACTTAAGATGGTTTATCAGAGTTGCGCAGCTGAAGCGTATGTGGCGCAGTTGCTATGAGTATACGACTCTACGTGCTTGATTTGGTAGATTGTTGATGTAGGTATGATGTGCCAAGGTGTTGTGATATCTCTGAGATATTTGTTGATCCTATGAGGAATTTATTGTAGTTGTTAGTGGGTGGTGAGTTGTGTGTATATTTGTTTAGTTATATTGTTAAGTTGATGTTATAATAATTTTGTCCCCGTTGTTGTGATGTTGTTGTTAGTTACTGTAATTGATGGATAATACTCCATAATATGATGAAGTTGATTATGTTGGATATGTTGATGTCACTATAAGAGTGATACGACGATATGAATGGAGTTGTTGATATTGTGTTGATAATTGACATACATATGTATATATGGGAATTAAATTGTGTATGTGTTTTTGGTGTTGAAAATGATGTTAAGATGCTAATGTAATGTTGTATATCCAAGTATAAGTGTGTTACCAATTTAAATGTTGATATGTCAAAATATTGTTGAAGTGATTGATAAGTTATTAATGATTATTTCGCGAACATGTTGAATGATTAGCATATGTGGATTTGAATTATATCATATTGAGCGTTGTTATGTCGAGAAAGTAGTGGTCGAAGTGTTGCCAAACGCGAATTGAAGATCAGAGAGTTGAATGCGAAATTCGCATTAAGAGTGACCCTATCAAGTAAATTTTCGAGGACGGAAATATTCTAAGTGAGGGAGAGTTGTAACGCCCGGTATTTAATTATTTATTTAATTAAATATTTTTGAATATATTTTTTTATTAATTAAATTTTTATCGTCGAAGTTGGAATTATTTTTTTAAGTTAGAATAATAATTAAGCAGATTTAATTGGTGGAATTAAGTTAAAGTGTTATTTTATTATTAGGCTTAAATGTAACATTGAGCTTAATTTGTGGTGGTGTGTAGTAAATAGAGGGGTGTGTCTTTTTAGGCCCAATTGAGTTTTTTAAGATTAAATATAATATACCTATTATATTGGAAATAGAAGTAGAGAAGAATAGAAGCGGGTTTTGTTATCATGAAGAGAAAATAGCAAGAGGAAAATAGGGTTTGGAGGAAGAAAAGAAGAACAAAGGGAAATTTCTTCAAGTGCCATTTTCCTCAAAAATTCGGTTGAAGTCTCTTAGAGTTGCTCTTAATCCGAGGTATGGGTGGGGTTCTGACTCTATAATAGGGTGTATAATTAATAGTATGTGAATTTGGATTATGGAAATTATTTTCTATTGTGTTTGAAATTGGTATATTGATGAAATTGAGAGATGAATTAGGACCCAATATAATTAGTTATACACATAAATAAGTGTCTTGTACTTTCTTTGCAAAATCCCATATTTTAATTACTGTAGCGATGAATGGAATTGCTATTTAAAGGCATATAGTTACATTCAGTAGCGCAATTAACAAAGTAATATTATGGCTACTAATTTGCATATTGTAGCGTTAGAAGGAATAAAGTAGTATATAGAAGACACATTGCTTTGTATTTCTGTAGAGCATAAGATGATAAGAAGTAGTAACTTTAAGGCACATGTTTTGTAATACTAGCACTTAGAAGTATTATTTAAAAGGTATATGCTTGTAAAGCTGTAGAAGTAATTATTTCACGTTACTGTAGCGCAATACTTAGAGGTACTTAATCTACATACAGTAGCGAATGGAAGAAATAGTATATTGGAGGCATTGTTTGGAATACTGTAGCGAGGAATTTATTTAACATTTAATGGTATTGGTTTATCTTGATGTAGCGTTATATTTAAGAAGTAACATCTAAAGACTTTTGCTTGCTATAGCATAGAAGAGAATTAGTGCTTAGGACGTTGCATTGTCACTGTAGCGAATTGCATAAAGTAGTGCATAAAAACATTGTATTGTGTACTGTAGCATAAGAATTGAAGTAGCATTATGAAGTAATATCATAAAGGCATATGGCTTCCATATAGTAATAATTTTTAAAGGCTTTTGTTTGCATACTGTAGTGCAGATTTTGAAGTAGTAATTAGAGGAAATTGTTTTACGTACTGTAGCGAATTTAATGAGTAATTACGTTCCGGTTGACGAATATAAATTATTTAATAGTAATGATTTAATATCTTCAATAAATAACTTTGTAGGATTTATAAAGTAGAAATAATAGAGTTTTTGGCCGATAATTAATTAACCGATTTTAGCCCAAACAGTCCGAATTATTATGCGGTTTATGGTAGTAATTTTGGTTGATATGTTGGGTGGCATTTTTTGTTGAAAAAAGTGAATTTCGCAGGTGAAGTCGAATCAAGTTTAATGCTTCCGGTTTATGGAATTGTGTTGTTGGTTATTGTTGTGAATAAGTCGTTGTCGAATACATTGTTGTTATTGAATATGTTGTTGTTTATATGTTGTGGTTGATAAGTTGATTAAGTTGTAGGCATATGGCCAGTGTTGATTTACTGTGGAATTAATGTACAACTGAGTTGTTAGTGAGAAGTTATTCACGATGTTCTGTTGATGATTTATAATAAATAAATGATGTTTGATGATTTATAATAAATAAATGATATTTAATAAATTATTTTGATGATATGAGATGTTAATGACGAGACGTTGAGATGCATTTGAGATGTTGTTATTTTGAGATGCTTTTGAGATGTTAATTGAGAAGTTTTTGAGATGATTTGAGATGTTGTTAACTTGGGTGTTGTTACTACATTCATGGTTGTGTCGCATACATTTCATTTTTGAGATGGAGCTTATGCTCGTTGAGATGGCCTGTATTGGCGAATTTTAAGATGAAGGCTATGCCTTGTTAATGCCTCTATTAATTGGCAAATTTTTGAGAAGAGAGTTCTGCTCCAATGGTACCACATGCATTTGCATTGTAATTGAGTCGCATTTGATGTTGCATATTGAGTTGTGGTGAAGATATAATTATTGTTTCTTCATGTTGTTGACTTGTTATGACAGATATCATCTAAAGGTTGTTAATTAGTTGTTATGTCGTGTTGATATCTTGTTGAGATTAAAGATGTTTGAAAGTTATGAAGTGGTGATTTTATATGATTTGATTCTGATATATTATTTATCATACGTCCTATTATATAGTTAGATATCTCACCCCTTCTGTTTGAATGTTGCCCTATGTTGGTAACGTGCAGATATTCAAGAAGGATAGTTATTACCTCGTTAGTTCGAGTCGGTGTCGTCGCTCTGATACGTAGAACTCGGGGGGATGAACACTTGATATTTAATTGTTGATTTTCATTATGTTTCTGAATTTTTAAGTTGTTTTCATTAGAGACTTGTTGTCTCAAAATTGTTTTGAGTTGGATAAGATGCTATGGTATGTCCAGTTGAATTTTGTGAATCCGCTGCGTAGTAATGAAAGTTGTTTTTATTTTTAAAGACTAAGCTGATTGTTATCGGTTCATCCGAAGCTCATGTGTTATCTATCTGAACTAGATGATTGAATGTTGTAGTTTCAAGTTGAAAGTGTAGCATTCCATTTGTTCATTGGAAATTTTTATAACTCTGATTTCATTTAACTCGTTGGGTAGAAATGGGGTGTTACATTAGTGGTATTAGAGCAGGTCGGTTCGTTCAGCCAAGTTGTCTAATGTTGTTTATTCCTTAGTACGCGACAAGTGTGTGAAACACTGTCGGTGCTTGTTGTTTTTCTAATCGAGTTGTATGCAGGAGTTGGTTTGGAGATAAGCGCGGGGGAAACTTTGTTTCTCTGATACATTTTGGTTGTAAGATGTTAGTTCGGTATGCTGTTGATGGCGATAGTGCAAGTATTACTGAAGTTTTGTTGTTTCCCGAATATGAAGGTGTCATGGATTAAAGACTTTTTTTGTTAATCAAGTTGGAACATCTTGAAGGAGGATGATCATACATTGTTAATGTTTACTTCTCGAAGGATTAGGAGCAATGTAACGATTGTTGGTATACGAGTAGATTATAAATCTCTGATATTTCTGAAGGTGATTTCTAAGTAACAAGGACAATTTTTGGAAGATAGAATTTGGAAAGTTGCGATGTCTCAGCGCTCCTGGTGGACTGTGAAGTTATTGGTTTGAGTAGCCATGCGTAAGATGTTGACGTTTGAACGGTGATAGAGTGACAGATTTATGTAGACCTTGTCGTGGGATCCTCGTAAGTGATTGTAAAAGATGTTGAAGTTGTTGGAGTATTTTGAATCACGAGTCAGAGTCGGAAATGCGAGGGGATGAGTATGTTTTCAAGAATGGTAAGTGTTGGTACTGATACAATGAAATTTTTTTCTGATGTTATCATAAAGTGTGTGAATGTATGTCGCTGCATGACGTCGGTGTTTGCATTTTCAGATAACTTTGGAAATTCATATCTTGTGTCCGAGTATCGGATTAGTGTTCTGTTTGAACCTATGAGGAGATAGAAATGTATTATATCATATGAGAGTGTTTTCGAATATGGTTGATGCATTCCCATATGGAGGAACTCTGAAGTCGTTTACGGAACTAGAGGTTTTTCTTTGGGCATGATTGGTTATTATCGCGGTTGTTCGAGACGAGGTAAAACGTAATATGTCGTTGGCAAATAAGTTGAGAAATGAGATGTTCAGCATTAAAAGGGATAGTCGTTCGTCATTTCAAGTATAGGATGTTGCATGTGAAGAAAGTTTTGTAGAACTAAAGAAAAGATTGATGACTGCTCCGGTATTGGTTTTGCCTAATTCGAGCGAGTCATTTGTAGTGTATTATGAACGCGTCTAAGATGGAACTTAGTGGCGTCTAAAACAACCTGGCCGAACTGTCATCTTGTAATGAAATATCAACAAAGTCGCCACCGAACGTTTTTTATCCCGCCAAGAGGGAAAGGTAAACATCGAGAAAACCTGAAGAGGGAGAAATCACGGTCTTTCGACCGAGAGATTGGGTAAGGGAGTCTGGTACGCGAGGGGAAGGTATTAGCACCCTATACGCCCGTAGTACTCTATGGTATCCACTCTTGTTGTTTAATCTAATGGGTGTTGTCAAAACCTATGTTTATGGCTTAAATCTAAAAAGGGAATGCATGCGAGAGAGAAAAAAAGAAAACAATGTATGGAAAATAAAAGTTGTGCTCGGTTGGGCCCTACCCCAATGCCTACGTATCCCTTTTAAGGAATCAGAGCAGTTGTAGTTCGGCTCATATATTCTGGTTGGTTTGTGTTTTTTAGTTAAGACAACAAAAACAGTCAAGATGGCAAAACATCAAATAAAACAACAAACAAATGAGATGGTAAAACATCGGCTAAATAATAACAAAGTAACATGTCAAAGATAGCAAAACACCAAATGATAAAACATCACACCTAACAATGACATTGAGAGTCAAAGTAGGATAACCAACATGTGCGATGGCAAAACATCGGCTTCAAACAAGTATGCGATGGCGAAACATCGGCTAAAAGATAACAAGGTATCATGGCAAAGATGGCGAAACATCAATAAACCGGCTGACAAAACATCACACCTAACAATGATATTGAGAATCATAGTACGATAACAAACTTGTGCGATGGCGAAACATCGACTATAAGATAACAAGGTATCATGGCAAAGATGGTGAAACATCAATAAACTGGATGACAAAACATCACACCTAACAATGATATTGAGAATCAAAGTAGGATAACAAACATGTGCGATGGCGAAACATCGACTATAAGATGACAAGGTATCATGGAAAAGATGGCGAAACATCAATAAACCGGATGACAAAACATCACACCTAACAATGATATTGAGAATCAAAGTAGGATAACAAACATGTGCGATGGCGAAACATCGGCTTTAAACAAATGTGCGATGGCGAAACATCGACTATAAGATAACAAGGTATCATGGCAAAGATGGCGAAACATCAATAAACCAGGTTTAAAAACAAAGCCAAGAGGCACACAAACAAATAAGATTAATTTATATCTTTTAACTTGAAGAAGGGTTTGAGTTTATTAGAAGTGTTTTAGGATTTTCCAAGAAAACAATTTTTGTTTTAAGATGAAAAATGCAAAGGAAGGAAAAAAACAACTAAGGGAAACTAGCCTAGCACGATCCCTAGTGTTATCATACAATGATTGACCCTAAGGTTGAGGATAAATGAAATTCCTACCCTACGCCAGCATACATGGATTCCTACCTTAATCAACATGTCAAAGGAAGCTTAACAAAAATATCCTATAGGGAACAGGCAATGAGAGCGAAGTCGTGATCTTAATTTCTAAATTGAGTGACTCATCGATCAACAATTAAAGAAAAAAAACAATAAATATCCTATAGGGAACATGCACTGAGAGCGAAGTCGTGATCTCAATTTCTAAATTGAGTGACTCATCGATCAACAATTAAAGAAAAAAACAATAAATATCCTATAGGGAACATGCAATGAGAGCGAATTTGTGATCTCAATTTCTAAATCGAGTGACTCATCGATCAACAATTAAAGAAACAAACACAAACACAACACATGTATCAAACAAAACAGAGGGCCTCCTGACATATATCAGCAATAGAGGTCCCATCATGCAACATAGAACTATACAAAATGAAAATAGAAGAAAGGAGATAGTGCAATACCAAACGGATAACTATCTGTAGCAACTGAGCAAGAATAAAAGAAACCCAGAGAACTTCAAGCAAGCTGGCATCAGCAGACAAATCAAGTCAAAAATTATGCCATCAGGATGTAAGTATTGAGATTTTTAGATATGAACAGATCCCATGGGCAATGTATAGCATTCATAATCACACACACACACACACACACACATATATATATATATATATATATATATATATATATATATATATATATATATATATATATATATATATATATATATATATATATATATATATATATATATATATATATATATATATATATATATATATATATATATATATATATCAAGCACAAGAGTAGTACCGATATAAAAAATTGTGCTCTACAAATAAAGTGAAACACAGTAGCCTCAAGTCAAAAATGGAAAACTTTTCTCATAGTACCTCGCGCATTCAACATCCAAGTTAGTATTCCCATAAATAGAATGATGACTCACATAAGGGATGGATGATGACACCATAATGAAGTGATAAAACTATCAAAACATTAGATATGATAGACAAAAAGAAACAGGCATATGCATAATTTGGTCCAAAGTTAGAGGAATGTTGCTCCTTTCTATCACCATATTGAATTGACAATTGAATATAAATCAAGGATCATTGGAGCTTAAGAAGAATACAATCAAATACCATGAAGGTCAGTAGCAACCACAATTCAATCATACTCAATTACTTCATCACAGCTCACAAACATAATAGAAGAGGAATCCCACACAATGCATCAAAGACTTAGATCTCAAGCTAACCATGGAAGAAAGTCAAACAAGGACAAAATTAGAGAGTTTGTAACAATAAAAGATTTCAAGTAAAGATTCCAAAACATGATTAGGACATGATCAAAAGGTTAAAGTGTTGATTCTAAAACATGCTGCACAAGTGTATTCAAAATGCCTAAAAAATTCAACAAGGATAAAAGGAAGAAGCTAAACTCCATTCATGATTAGAACTAACTTCAGTAATAGGGATCAATTACTCTCAAGTCCTAATGAGACTATCATTTAAGTATCATTTCCCTTCATGTTATCATTGGCCATTTAATGACCTCAAACTCAAATTGAAAGCTTAAGTTTCAAAGTCAAGATCAACAAGAAAGCAAAAAGTCATAAAACATGCATCAAAAGGTTCAATCATTCAAACATGGGGAATTAAGTGAAATGACTTGATTTTATGTGGATAAACAGAACCAACATGATCATTAGATACCCAATTATAGGCCTCACTCAAGTTCATTGGCCATCAAGCAAATTGCAACAAGATATGCAACATTAATTGGGTACATTCACTTCAAAAATACATCAAAAAAAGAAAAGGGCTTCCATAATTCAAACAAAAATTTTCTTAGAATCTTTGAGATTTATAAGAGTCAGCAAACATGTTTTAAGTTCATGGATGGATGAGGAAATGGTCAATCAAACTTCAAACATCAAAAACTAGTTGGCAAAAACCACCAAACTAGACAAGTTTTCAAAATATTTTGTGGAAAATATCAAACCTTATCAATTAATTCAAGAAAAATATTTTTAAGGACCTCAATCCATCTATGAACCTTAAACAAGAACCAAATTCAATTGAAACTCAAGGCCATTTGCTTTTTGGAATCAAAACAAACAAGGGAATTAGCAAAACCCTAATTATTTAGAAAATGAACTCACTTATAGATTAAACAAGTTCCAATTCTAAAGAAATCAAATTAAAATCATACAAAAATAAAGAAAACTCTAAAGATCTTAGAACTTATTTTTTAAAATTTTTAGAATTAAAGAAAAGTCAAAAATAAAATCAAAATTCAAACCTTTAAACAATTAAACAAGAATTCACATCTCAAAATAAAATTCCCATCAAAATTAAAAAAAAAATCCAACCAAAATTATATTCAAATATTAGAATTAAAAACCAGCATACATGAGTTTTTTGTGGAATTTTTGAATTAAAGGAAGTATTAAAATAAAAATTAAACAAACAATTAAACTATTATTTGATGACAAAATGCAAACCCTAGCCAAAAGTCATAAAAAGGTCAAAACAAAATTATATTCATACAATATGATTAAAAACAAACTTATATTATTTTTTTGAGGATTTTTTAATTAAAGGAAGTATTAAAATAAAAATTAAACAAACAATTAAACAATTAAACTATTATTTGATGACAAAATGCAAACCCTAGCCAAAAGTCATAAAAATGTCAAAACAAAATTATATTCAGACAATATGATTAAAAACAAACTTATATGATTTTTTTTGAGGATTTTTGAATTAAAGGAAGTATTAAAATAAAAATTAAACAAACAATTAAACAATTAAACTATTATTTGATGACAAAATGCAAACCCTAGCCAAAAGTCATAAAAAGGTCAAAACAAAATTATATTCAGACACTATGATTAAAAACAATTTTATATGATTTTTTTGAGGATTTTTGAATTAAAGGAAGTATTAAAATAAAAATTATGAAGCAAACATTTCAAGTAAACTTCTCAAATTAAATTTCTAATCGAAAATAGGAAAAATGCTAAACCAAAATCAGAATCAATTTCTAAATTATATTATTAGCCTATGGTAATTTTTTCATGATTTTTGAAGATGTTTTGATCATAAAAATAAAATCAGAAGAAATCAATAAAAATCAAACAATATAAAATGCATTAAGAATTTAAATCATCCAATCAGGGTGCGCCACCTCATCATCTTCTACCTCAAGATAAAGCCCTAAACACGTGTTTTCACAGTTCGAAACCTCATGTTCTGATCAATACTTCTTCCTTATTTCTCCACCAAAATCAATGATTCAAAGCTCAAAACAATGCCAGATCAAACCTCTACATCATGATAATTATAGATCTTAAAAAGATTGACAAGGCGATCAGAAATTTGGACGCGAAAATTGAAAAAACTCACTGAATATGAATTATTCAGAAGTTCAAACAACGATCTATTCTTCAAATTCAAACAAAATTATACGTCAAACGTATTGTTTGGCCAGCTATGAGCTCATAAACATGAAGTAATTCATCAAATCAAGCTGAAAATAGCAAATTGAAGTTCAAGAAGCTTACCTCAATGTGAAACTGGAAATATCAATTCCTTAGTTATAAAAGCAAATAAACTTCCCAGTCTCTATCTACACACTTCAAGGAAGATGAATCCACAAAATTTTTGATGAATGCGCGGAGGAGATGAGTGAATCGAAGAAAACTTCAGCAAGAAGAAGGAATTTTCATATCTGGATTTGTGATGAATGGAGCATCCCCCCCCCCCCTGAAATGAGGCTTGGAGTCCCTTATATAGAGTAAGTATTGAAGGTTAGAAGATGAAATTGGTCCTCAAAGTTGTTCAAGGGCCTGATTGGAAAATTTGGCCAAAAAATGAGTGCACATGGGTCTCAGCCATTTGCTCGTGTGTTTCCCCATTTTCCTTGAATTTTATGATCCAAATAACCTCAGAAACAAATCCTCAAAGTGCCAGGTCATTATCATTTGAAATGAGAGAGTATGGATGAATTTTCCAAATTGAGCATGTTTGTCATTTTTTCAATCAAGCAAGTACACCAAGCACATGGGCACGAAATGGATGGCATCATGGGTTTCCACAAGCCACAAATGGGTCATTGGCCTGATTACAAATGAAAAGAATGGCTGAAAATTGAGTTTGCAAGAAATTGCATTTTGCTTGCATGGCTAAAGTTTAATAAAATGACATGAAATTCAAAAGACCATAACTTTCCCATACTTTTGAATTTGGACACAAATAAGTACAATTTGGAAAGGTATTGAAACGATATACAATCCTTTAGTTTTTAGTTTTTGCAATTGAATCCATTAAGGTCCTCAGAATTTCACATGAAATTCACTAATTTTGGAAAATGACCTATAATTTTAACTTGAGGCATGAACTTCCAAAGACTATAACTCTTGACTCTTTTCCAATTTGGACATGAGACCAAAAGGATATGAAAGATCACCCTCTTATCTTTCCAAGCATATTTCATTTGCATTTTCTTGATCAAAGGTGAATAAAATATGAATTTTTGAAGTTAAGTCCTCATTTTCCAAAATTAAAAACTTTTAGGGTTTCTTCATGAACAAGTTTCAACCCAAACCTCAATCTTTTTGATCCAATGATCAAAATGGACTTGAAATATGAAAATTACACCCTTGAATTGATGGTTGACCAAAAGTTCACTTGGTCAACCTTGACTTTGACTGATTTTGACCAAAATGACCATTTTGCCCCTTTGAATTAATTGGTCCACTTCTCTTCAAAATTGATGGTCAAAACTTCAAACATACTATCTCCCAAATATATAGAGGCCATGTACAAAGTTTCACTTCAAAATTTTCAAAAAATCTTGATAAAATACCAAACCCTAGTTTTGGTTAACACCTTAAGAGACTGATGAATCATCTCCAAAATTTCAAATCCTCTGGGCATCTTGACCAATTTCTTGTACAAAGACTTTTCAAATACCAGTGAGATGTTGTAGCTTCCAAATCAAGACTTGTACATTGATCAATAGCCTTGATCAAGCAAAACTCTAATTTTGATAGGTGAATCAAAAGAGTGATTCTTCTTATAATCAATCACAAACTTCAATCTTCTAATTATCCAAAGAGATGGATAAAATATCTTGAGATATGCAATAACTTTTGAGCTTGAAAGATCCAGAGGTTTAGATGATAAGGTTCTACTTGAGAAACTTGTCAATGCAATCAACCTTCAAAGCTTGAGGAAGACTTGATAACCAAAGTATTTTGATCCCATCACAATGTATGAATGCAACGCAATATGATATTCATGATGAAACATAAGCCTATATAAAGAGGGTAAATTTTGGGGTGCAACAACGTCCCCTATTCAAATATCTTCAACATGATAAGTGAGAAAAGTGACAACTTTCGAGCGTTCAGAGTTGAAGATGATTGAATACAAAAGAACCCGAAAATTTACACTCTTGAAGAAGAAAGAAAAAGAAGCAGAAAACCCCCAAGACATGCGTTAGAATGAAGTTGTAACTCAGGTTGAAACAGAACAAAAACAAATAAGAGTAGACGCAACTAAACTTTCAGACAAATGTGCCAGGAGAAAACTGGGCTTTAAAAAGAGGAGGTGAGATAAAACTCAACCACAGAGTATATGCGAAACCTAAGCTCTGGAAAAGAAAACGTACGCGGGTGAGGAGACGAAACTCTGAGCTCGACCCAAAGCAAAGTGGCTAGAGTGCGTGATTCTAGGAGCACTTGTTAATCTCAACTAAGATAGACAGTATGAAGGAACTGAAAGAATCCCAGAAAGGAGGAACAAAAGTGAGACGAAACTCGACTCAATAACCAGTTAGACGAAACTAAACTAGATGAGTACCAGGATGAAACTAGATTTCACGCACGGGTAACGAGGCGAAACTCGACCCATAGAAAAGTGATGAGAGTGCATGTTTCTCAGAGCACCTGCTGGTCTCAGATCAATGGATAAACAGTGACGAAAACTGATAGAAGAATCCAGGGAAAAAAAGAGTCTGACTTCAATCCAGGGATGCAGTACGAATACGGCACTCGGTAAACAAACACCGTCAAAGGGTCCAAGCTATGAAAGGAAAAAAACGAGACGAAACTCGACTCAATAACTAGTTAGGCGAAACTAAACTAGATGAGTACCAGGACGAAACTGGATTTCATGCACAGGCGACGAGGCAAAACTCGACCCAAAGAGAGAGTGATGAGAGCGCATGTTTCTCAGAGCACCTGCTGGTCTTAGATCAATGGGTAAGCAGTGACGAAAACTTATAGAAGAATCCAAGGAACAAAAGAGACTGATTTCAAACCAGGGACGCAGTACGAACACTGAACTCGATAAACGAACATCGTCAAAGGGTCCAAGGTATGAAATAAAAAACGAGACGAAACTCGACTCAATAACTAGTTAGGCGAAACTAAACTAGATGAGCACCAGGACAAAACTTTATTTCATGCGCAAGGTGAGGAGATGAAACTATGAGCTCAACCCAAAGCAAGGAGATTAGGGCGTACACCTAAAAACCTGCTGAAAGCGAATATCAGGACGAAACTGGTAATTGAAAGGTGCATCAATAGACATTGGAATGAACCGGAGAGGGTAGTGAAGACTAAACCTGAGAAGACCGCACCAGGGCGAAACTGAACTACAATCAAGAGTAGGCACTCAAACAAACAAATGATTGACGTTAAAAGGATATTGGTATGGGGAGGGAAACTGAGATAATGAGGACGAAGACCTCGCTGGGGATTTAATCCGAAGTGTTAGCAAATTCACTAGGGATAATAGATATAATAATGGCTTATGTTCCGATGCATGTTTGAATTCTTTCTATATAGCGCAATGCTCCATATAATGGAAATGCTACGCGTTTTGGTGGATGCAATCTAATGATGCATGTTTAAAAGTTTCACTGGGGAATGGCCAATTGAGAATCCAATAACCAAGAAGTCAGAATCTGACGTGACTTGCAAAAATAAATTACAAAATCCAAAGGAGAGGAGAAAATATGGGGAACCGCTAAAGAGGGAACCTCGAAGAGATGAAGCTTCGCGGGTGTTGTACCCCAAAATTTTCCCTCTCATTTCATCAACATTTCTCATCACAAGACTCTTGGAACTCAAGATTAAGCTAGGGTTTGCTATGCTCAAGACACCTCCTTGCATTGTTGACCTAAATTAGGGTTTGAGTTTGCACAGGGATATTTTGACCTACAATTCCCAAAGTGACTTTCATACTTCATGTTGGACTCACAAGTTTGTCCATACCAAGTTTCAAGCCTTGATTCAAATTTTTGCCCAGTCAATTGGACAGTTGACCTAAAAATCAGTTGTATTGGGGAAAAAGTCAACTGTGGCCAATTGACAGTCAAACCTCATGAATTTTGACCCACATCAACATTATGAACTCATATGAACCATTTGATCAAGTTTGGATCACAATTCCACAACAAATTTGATCAGATCACCAAAAGGGCAAAATGGTTATTTTTAGGGTTTTGACTGCACAAAGGCAATTTTTGACTGTTTGACCTAGCCAATGGCAAATCAAGCTCACACATGGACTCAAGGAATCAATGACATTGTCTTGACCCATTCAACAAGTTCAAAATATCTCAAATGCATAGGATTGACAGATGAATTTTTCAGTCAACTGATCAAAATTTGACTGTACACTGAAAAGTCAAACTTTGACTTTTTGGTCAAAATCAAGTGCCAAGAGTTATTTTTCATCAAGACATGTAAAATTATGAAACTTGTTCATCAAGAAACCCAAAAATGCAAATTAGGGTTTAAAATGGAAAATTTTCATAACTTAGAAATTTTCTTATTTTTTCCTAACTTTGTCCCATTTTTTCACCAAGATGCAAATAGATTCAAACAAAACTTGCAACATGAAAGTTGTAGTCCATCACAAAGTCTACAACTTTTATTCACAAAGTTTTCTCAAAAGAAGCTTGTATCTCAAGTTATGATTTTTGGAACAAGGGTACCTAAAACTTTTAACTTAGAGAAATTTTGCCCTAGTTTAGGCAGGATTTTGACCCATCTTCTTGGCCATTTTTCACCTAGTTCCACTTGGATTTTCAAGTTGCATTTCAAATATGGATTATAGTACATGTTGCAAGCTTTCCAAATTGTCCAAGAACTCCTCAAACACCTTGTGGTTAGAGAGAATCGAATGCTTGAAGTTGGCAAAAACTCACTTTGATCCATGGCCAATATATGTTTATACAAACTTGCATTTTCAAATCAGCATGTTTGGTACTAGCTTGCAGGCCTCAAAACCAATTTTTACTCCATAATTTAATGCATAACCATTGAGATAAGGTATTATCTTGGTCATTTGGACATTGCATACAAAATTAAGCCCTAAATGGTAAAAGGTATAATGCCATTTTTGTAAAGTTGCACTTTATGTCAAAACAAAATCCTTGAGGCATGGGGCCAGATCTTTGAGGCAAGATCAAATCTACCAATTCCAATAACCAAGAGCAAAAGGTGCATCATGATATAGGACTTGTACAGGCCTGCATTGGACAGATACACACTCTTGCTTGAAAAAGAAGAAACTTGAAAAAATACAAGCCATCTCTCACAGTTGAAGAAACCAACTTACACAAACATTGTAAACAAGTTTCATACCTCCCAACAAGCCAGAAACACGACCCCTTTGCCTCTCAAACTCCTTGTACACAGAATCACTGTTTTTCTGCAAAACAGGGCAAGCCCTACAGAACCATCTCCATCTCCTTTCTCCCTCGTGCGTTTTGCCTCAAATTTGTTCCAATACCTTCCACTCAACTCACCTGAACTATCCCAGGCCTCCATTGCTAGCTGTAACACCATTAACACTCATTGCCATTTTTGTTTCAATGCTATGCAGGTTGAGTTCTGTGGCACGATTCAAGCCATTTCAAACAAAGTAAGCATTGAGAAAGCTTCCTTTGACTTCAGGCAAGCTCAAAAGAAGCTCAAGCACCCTTAAAAGTTGCTGCATTGGCCAACTCGAAGTCAACTGAAACAGGTGTTTCATGGACTTCTATCTCTCTATTTAGGAATAGTTAGGCTTAGGTTTGTGAATGAAATATGTTGTACTCATAGCCCTGAAGCCATACATATGCTTAGTTTTCATTTACATTAATCGTGCTAGGAGAATTTCACCCATGAACTTCTGAAAAAATTAGGTTAGAAATTAGGGCCAGAGAATTCTCTCTGGTCTTTAAGAGTTAGCTTAAGTTTTTATATGGTTGAATTCGTTGTTTGATGCTCTACAAGTTTCATGTTATGAGTTTTGTCAAAAAATCAAAGAATCAGGAGATAGCAATTGATGTACAGAACGCGTGTTTTGTGAACAAGAGGAAGAAGATGAAGTCTGACTGGGCTGGGCCTGGTTGTTTTTTGCTTCTAACACCCCATTTTTCAGTTTACACCCCCTGGCCCATTTATTTGAATATTTGTCATTTTGATATTTTTATTTTTTATTCTGACTTTATTATTTTTTGTCCAAATATAAAAAATGCCAAAAATTATTTTCTATATTTTTCTATTTTATTTGATATTTATTTTTATTTTACTAGTATAAACATGTAAATAACCTATTTTCTTTATTAAAACTCAAAAATAATATAAAAAAAAATATACTTATCTTCATTTATTATTTTTATTTACACTTGAAAATATTTTCTTGAAATATACACATTTTTGTAAATGATTAATTTTTATTTTTATATATTTAATATGTTTGATAATATATATATTATATATATATATATATATATATTATATATATAGCTATATATATTATATATATATATATTATATATATATATATATATATATATAATATATATATATATATATATATTATATTATATATATATATATATATATTATATATATATATATATATATATATATAATATATATATATATATATATTATATATATATATATATATATATATATATTATATATAAATATATATATATATATATATTATATCTATATATATATATATATATATATATACTATATATATATATATATATATATATATATATATATTTAATTAAATAATTAGGACAAAAATATAAAAAAGGAATACATTTTCATTTTATTAATATTTTACACTAAAAATATCTTTTTTACAATATACTTTTATTTTTTGTATAAATCAATATATTATTGTATATAATTAATAAATAATACTATTTATTAAGAATAACGGTTTTTGCCCTAAATAACCAAATAATTAAAATTGGCTTTCTTTTTTCATTTTATTATTTTTACTTCACATTGAAAAATACTTTTTACATACATAAAAATCTTTTTTATGCATAATACATTTTATTGATATTTATTTAATTGTATTTATTTAAATATTATATTATGCCTTGTACATTCAATTTGGTTGTAATAACTTAGAGTTTAATTTCTTGTCAAATACCCCCAATTCAAATTTGTACCCCCCTCCCTATATCATGTTGTAATTGTGTAGCATTTAAATTCTCGCACTTTTAAATGCTTTCAATTATGCCATGATTAGACCTAGGGTTTGTATGCAAAATAAAATCAACAAATAGCTTGACCTAATCCAAAGATAACAATGCATGAAAAACAAACACAATGCACACTTGCACCTCTAGGGTTACAATCCACTTGTTGCCTTCAAAAATGGGCCATGATATGCATGTCAAGTACTTTGGCAAAAACAAAAACAAAAACAAATATCATAGTCCCTCGATGACGCTATCTGAGTTGCCTAAACAAAATGATCAAGTCCCTCAAGAAAATTTCCAAAAATACTTGACACAATTGCTATCATGGTCTATACGATGACCCGCACCTGTCTTGTAAAACATCCTAACACAAGGTTGGTCACCAAATACAATGGTGAAACAACACTGTTAAAAGGGTTAAAAAACATAAGAAAGATCTTTGAGTAAAATAGGGTAGACAACTCTTAGCTACTTGATCAAAGCTTGCAAAAACATCCATGCTATTTTCAAAACACACTTCACAACACAATTTCAAAACCCTACTTTCGAACATTGGAAACTTTTCAAAAGACAAAAACATCTTTGTATACATTCAAACAAGAATCATTACAAAGGTTGCCACAATGATGGCCTCTTTTCAAAACATCTTTCAAAACCACACACAAAGCACCATTTCAAACAATTGAAGAGCACCATTTCTAACAATTGAAAATGCAAAGCAAGTGATTTAAGCAAGTAACTAAGAGCCCATGGATAACCATGGATAGAAAGGGTGCTAATACCTTCCCTTTCTATAATCTACTCCCCGAACCCAAGAAAACATCTCAAAGGTCTTTCCTGTGCTTTTTGACCTTTCCTTAGGATAAAATAAAAAGTCGGTGGCGACTCTTGCTAAACCGAAACATTTGCGAACACAAATGCAAAATCCCAAGTCAGTTCTCCCACCATATCACAGAACTGGCGACTTTGCTGGGGAAATTTCTAAAAGTGGAGTAACCTTAGGGCTTAGATCAGCCTTTGCATGATTATTGTTTGCCTTGCTTGCTTTACATTTTGGTTCTCTTGTTTGGGCTTAAAATCCTCCACCCGGATTTGGGAAACATTCATAGGTAAATAGAAATACGTTGTGGAAACTGTGCGGGGTATACCGATATGGTTGAAGCAATAGCTATATTAGTGTGACATATTTGTGAGTACCGGTAGCCTTTGAGTCAATCAAAGAGAATACGGGGCCGCTGAGTGATGTCATGAAGCACTAATGAACTCTTAGAAGCTTACTTGACCATCTTGGCTTTTTTTAGGGGTAGTGAGATGATCGGCTTTGGTGCAGTCCGAAGTTGGTAAATACTCGATACTACACTCATTGAGGGTTGTTTTCTTGGAATATTTTGGTCGCTAGTTAAGTGGCTAAACCAAAACAATGAACATAGAAAACAATCCAATGATATTGAGCTCCTTAGAACCCGATTACTATTTATAGGACTGGTTTTGAGCCAACTAAACTCAAGAGGGTATTTACCTATGAAACCTCATGCAAGCCTGAAACTAGGGTTTTGTGTGACTTGCTTGTACATGTTCTTGTGCATACATCATGAACATCATAAAGCATCATATGCATCCACTAACCATTTCAAGGGTTTGGATCTTCATCTTTGTTCTTGTTTTGTAGGTCATGGAATCTCTTCGCAGGAAAACAATTCAAGTCAACCTTGTGAGAATCCCTGCTCAACTCAAGGAGCTTACTTCCAGGATTCCAGAGAATTCCCTCTTCAATGAAAGACATGGTAGACTCCTCAACTTGGTCAACACCAACATTAAAGAAGACATGGTGAAAGTTCTCTTCCAGTTCTTTGACCCCCTACACCACTGTTTCACATTCCCTGATTACCAGTTGGTGCCTACGTTGGAGGAATTTTCTCAACTCTTGAGAATTCCTATTCTTAATCAACTACCCTACAACGGTGCGGAAAAAGAACCAAAGCCTGAAGATGTTGCTCAAGCATTACACTTGCAACCATCTGACATCAAGGGGCATTGGGAAACCAGAAGTGGTGTCAAGGGCTTCTTGGCAAAGTTTTTGTTCGAGAAGGCACAAGACTGCTGGAATTCTCTTGATCTACAAGCTTTTGAAGAGATTGTGGCACTCCTCATCTATGGGTTGGTCTTGTTCCCAAACCCTGATCAGCTTATAGATGTGAATGTTGTCAAGATTTTCATATCCAGGAATCCTATACCTACATTGCTTGGGGACATCCTACACTCATTTTACACACGAACAATGAGGAAAAGAGGTGTTCTCATGTGCTGTACTCCTCTCCTAGCAAGGTGGTTTATTTCTCACCTTCCACAATCAGTTTTGAAGAATGAGCAGGGTTTAAGGTGGTCACAACGATTGATGACCCTCACACATTCTGATGTACATTGGTGTTCTCGGTCCAGAGAAAATGTCATCATCATTGATCGTTGTGGGGAATTCCCTAATTTCCAACCACTTGGCATTAGGGGAGGCATCACCTATAACCCCTGTCTAGATTTGAGATAATTTGGATATGCTCGGAGGGATGGCCCTCATGACATGCTGATTCTGGACCTAGTTTTTGACTTCGACAACGTTGCGCAAGAACTTCGACAAAGGTTCATCAGAGCTTGGAGGATGCCTAACAAGGTGGATAGTAAGACACTGGGGCACAAGAATTCCATCCCCCTTGAGCCTTACCTCAAGTGGGTACGAACCCGCTCCCAGAATCTTATGATGCCATACCCTCACATTCTCCCCTTGATCAAAGAGCCTGTTATGGAAGGAGAGGTTCCATACACCATCCTACATCCTGACATGCCAACATCATGGGAAGAAATGCAAAAGAGTTGGATCCAACTCAAGGAAGAACGGGATACTTTTAAAGCCAGCTTCTATGCCAGCGAGAAGAATGTTTTGGAGCTTACCCGCCGACTTTACGAAGAGGAAACTCTCAACACTTACATCGCACCAAAGAGGATGCGCAATGTCATTTTACATTAAGAATTTTGTAATATTTCGCCCATGGGGCACTTATGTACTAACAAATTTCCTCTTAATATGACGTGCGTTCTTTTTGTTTGTAACAAATTTGAATTTCTGAACCCTTGAATGCATTACATGAATAACATACCATTCATCATATGCATAAACAGGTCTTCACGCCAGGTTTCCTTATCTTTCTGCTGTTTATTTCAGCAAGATGGATTTGGAGTAAACGGTAAAGGATCTATAGGCACAAAATTCACAGTTCCAGCAACTCCTCATGACCTTGGCAAAGGGTCAAGAGGACCTCAAAGTTTTGTTGGAGAAGAATAAAGAGAAAAAGAAAAAGAGACCTGGAGTAGCCACTTTGGGAAGAAGATTTGAGCATCAGGCCAGGAAAGTTCTCGAGTTCCCCTCAACGTCTGACGAAGGGGCCGGTAAAGGGAAAGGGACTGTTGTGCCTTTTGAATCTGAGGTTGAAGAGGAGGAAGAGGAAGAAGACGAAGACTACTCCGAACAACAGTATCCACCAGCGGATGATAAATATAAGAACCTTGAAGGTAGATTGGCAGCTATGGAGTTGCAGAGGGTGCCCGGTTTGGATTTTGAAGAACTAGGGCTGGTAGCTGGGATTGTTATCCCTCCCAAGTTCAAGGTGCCAACATTCGCCAAGTACGACGGTCTGTCTTGCCCAAAGATGCACCTGAGATCGTATGTCAGAAAAATCCAACCCCATTCATCTGATAAAGACCTTTGGGTGCACTTTTTTCAAGACAGCTTGTCAGGCACGCAGTTAGACTGGTTCTACCAGCTCGAGAGATCAGAGGTTCACAATTGGGAAGACTTAGCAGCTGCTTTTTACCGTCAGTATCAATACAACGCTGATTTGGCACCCACTCGTACTCAGTTACAAAGTATGGGGATGGCTTCCAATGAAGGATTTAAAGAGTACGCACAGAAGTGGCGTGATCTGGCTGGGAGGGTGCAGCCACCATTGTCATATAGGGAGTTATTTGACATGTTTATGGGGACCCTGTCTGGTCCCTTCTTCAATCATCTAATCGGGAGTTCTTCCGCGGGATTTACTGAACTGATTTTGACCGGCGAAAGGGTTAAGGCCGGTATTAAGAGTGGAAAGATTCAAAAGGATGCTTCCGCATCCATGACTGTTAAGAAACCCTTCCCAGCCAAGAAGGAAGCATCTGCTGTGTATTCTCAGAAGGGACAGGGAAGAACTGAGCACCGACCGACTGTAGGGGCTGTGATGATTCAAAACTCGTCAAATGATCAACCTCGTAACAATCAGTCGAGACCTAATCAACAATGGGTGGAAAGGCCACAACGGCAGTTCACCCGCATCAACATGACGCCCGCTCAGGTACTTCCTCATTTGTTGAAGCTGAATCTGACCAGCTTGAAGGAAGCACCAAAGAACCCTAACACCTCCTCTCCATACTACCACTCCAATGCCAAGTGTGCCTACCATTCCGACAGTGCTGGGCACGATACTAATAATTGTTGGGCGCTTAAGAACAAAATCCAGGATCTGATTGATGCTAAGGAAGTAGAATTTGATGCTCCTGAGAAGCCCAATGTTATATCTGCTCCTATGGCCAAGCACGGCCACAATATTCATGTTGTTATGGAGGACACTCATGTTACTGATGTTGTTGACCTGCTGACGCCGTTACTTGTGATTAAGGAAAATTTGTTGAGAGCCGGGATCTTTCCTGGTTGTGATAAAGACTGTTATTTTTGTTTGAACATACGAGGTGATTGCCCAATGTTGAAGTCAGGTGTCCAACGCCTGATGGATACCCAAGAGATACTTTTCTAGAAAACCCCTGTTGATACCTTCAATACTGTTACTCATGATACTGTTGCTACTTCTACCAATGATATTGCAATTATAACCATTTCCGATAATCCTCCCAAGGCTTACAAAAGGCCTGTCAGGAATACACCCAACTCTGAATGTGTACCTTTAAAGATCACCATGTCGGGACCTGTCCCGTACCAATCAAGCAAAACAATACCATGGAACTATGGGGGAGAAATCTTCTACCATGGTATCAAACAAATTGAGACAGTCCAAGATATTTCTGAAGAAGAAAACCCTTCATGTAGGGAACATCGCGGGTACAAGCAAGATAACCCGCAGTGGCCGGATCTTTTCTCCGGAGATTGCTCCCCCCCGAGCAGTTTTCGGGCCCTTGAAAGCTTCTGCACCTGTTGGACCATATGTGCAAGGCCCAGTGATTGAAGAACTGGATACTCCTGAAGTAAGACCATCTGCTGATATTACCGACAAGAGTAAGGGGATACTGGAAGTGCCTTTCAGGACGAAGGCCCATGTTGTGGTTATCCCCGAAACCCCTCAGAAAGAAATGGATGAAATCTTGAAAATAATCAGAAAAAGTGACTACGACGTTGTGGAACAGTTAGGGCAGACCCCTTCTAAAATCTCAATGTTGGCTCTTCTACTCTGTTCTGAGGCCCACGCTAAGGCCCTGATCAAATTCTTGAAGGCGGCACATGTTCCCCAAGAGACTTCAGCTGACCAGTTTCAGGAATGTGTGGCCAGTCTTACTGCTGATAATGGCCTTGGCTTTTCTGATGCTGACTTAACTCCCAAAGGAAGGAAACACAATGATGCGTTACATGTTTCAGTTGAATGTCGGGGAACCACTCTCGCCCATGTCTTAGTTGATACTGGTTCTTCCTTGAATGTGCTGCCAAAGAAAGCCTTAGACCATTTGGACTGGGAAGGACTGACTCTCAAACCTAGTAACATCGTTGTGAGGGCTTTTGATGGTTCCAAGAGAATGGTTCATGGAGAGGTTGATATTCCTATCAAGGTAGGCACAGAAGTTTTCAACTCCACCTTCTACGTGATGGACATCCGCCCGTCATATTTGTGTTTGCTAGGGAGACCGTGGATCCATTATGCCGGGGCAGTTACCTCCTCTTTGCACCAGATGCTGAAATATCCTGTTAAGGGTAAGATTATAACGGTGCACGGCGAGGAAGAGTACATGATAAGCCACCTCAACTCCTTCCGTTATGTGGAGCTGGATGGCAAGTTCATCGAAACGCCTTTCCAGCATTTTGAGGAAGTTTCTCCCGAGGTAGCAGTTGCGAAGACAATGGTTAAGGTGCCTATCGTTCCCAAGCATGTATCTAGGATGGCATCTCTCAAGGACGCAGAGGCGGTGATCAAAGAAGGGAAGAGTACAATATGGGGACAATTGCCTGACTTTCCCCATAAGACAGACAAGTTTGGGTTAGGGTTTACGGCTGCAGGACAAAAGGCTATGCGTCGCTCCAAGGTTGGAGGACCACCCGTCAAGATCTCACACCATGGAATCAATGTAGTAGAAGATGAAGATGAAGAGAGCCACTTTGAAGATTGGATCTTTCCGACCATCAAAGGGGGTTTGAGCAACTTGGAAGCGAAGGATTTTGTTCCCATCACCTTTATCAAGCAGTAATTTTATCTTTGAACAATTTCCCATTTTTATGGTCTGTAATAACTAAAACAATTCGCACACTATTTTCACCTCATGCCTTGCCCGGGGCATGTAGGTCCATTTGTAAGGGTTCGATTTTCTTCATAATCATATGCCATGTTTTAATGAATCATTGGACGTTTTTAATCTATAAATTGTTGTGTTCATTTTCCTTCCTTTTGCATTTTTTGTTTGTTTAAGGATGCCTATCCCTTACACACACCCACACTCACAAATGCAGGTACCCATCCACTCTGGATTCCATGGGTGAATATTCTGCTTTAGCCTTCGATAACTCTGAAGATTTGGTCAATCATGCTGAGTAGGAAGTTGACGAAGATTGTGAAGTGCCGAGAGAGTTAGCCAGACTTCTACAACAAGAAGAGAGGGCCATTCTGCCTCATGAAGAGTTGCTAGAAACCATCAACTTGGGGACAGAGGAAGACATGAAGGAAGTAAAAGTGGGTGCCAACCTAGAACCAAATGTCAAGGAGCGCTTAGTGCAATTGTTGAATGATTATGTTGAAATCTTCGCCTGGTCTTATGAAGACATGCCAGGATTAGACACAGATATCGTGGTTCACCGTCTCCCTACAAGATAAGACTGTCCACCGATCAAGCAAAAGGTCCGCCGGATGAGGCCTGACATGTCTGAGAAAATCAAGGCTGAAGTAATGAAGCAATTCAATGCTGGCTTTCTGGCTATTACCTCCTATCCACAATGGGTTGCTAACATCGTGCCCGTGCCTAAAAAGGACGGCAAAATCAGAATGTGTGTGGACTATCGGGATTTAAACAGGGCTAGCCCTAAAGACGATTTTCCACTACCGCATATCGACATTTTGGTTGACAACACAGCTCAACACAAAGTTTTTTCCTTCATGGACGAATTCTCGGGATATAACCAGATAAAAATGGCCCCCGAGGACATGGAGAAAACTACTTTTGTCACGCAATGGGGTACCTTCTGCTACAAAGTGATGCCATTCGGACTGAAGAATGCGGGGGCAACTTATCAACGCGCCATGGTAGCTTTGTTTCATGATATTATACATCATGAGATCGAAGTTTACGTAGACAACATGATAGCTCGTTCATAGACAGAAGAAGAACACCTTGGTCATTTGCAAAAGCTGTTTGCCAGGTTGAAGGAGTATAAGCTTAGATTGAACCCAAGTAAGTGCACTTTTGGAGTTAGGTCTGGTAAACTTTTGGGATTTATTTTCAGCAATAAAGGCATTGAGGTTGATCCAGCTAAAGTAAAGGCTATACAAGAAATGCCTACCCCCCGTACTGAAAAGGAGGTTAGAGGATTCTTGGGACGCTTAAACTATATCGCGAGATTCATCTCTCACCTGACATCTACCTGTGAGCCGATCTTCAAACTGTTAAAGAAAGATCAGGTGGTTGGATGGAACAATGATTGTCAAGTTGCTTTTGATAAGATCAAAGAGTACTTACTATAACCTCCTATTCTGATGCCACCCGTTGAAGGAAGGCCATTAATCATGTATCTGACTATTTTGGATAACTCAATGGGGTGCGTACTGGGCCAACATGACAAGTCTGGCCGAAAAGAGCATGCCATTTATTACCTTAGCAAAATGTTTACCGACTGTGAGACTCGCTACTCACTGCTAGAGAAGACTTGCTGCGCTTTGGTATGGGCTGCACGCCGTCTAAGGCAGTATATGTTGACTCATACCACTTTGCTGATTTCCAAGATGGATCCGATCAAGTATATCTTCGAGAAGCCGGCTTTATCTGGAAGAATCGCTAGATGGAAAATGATCTTGACTGAATATGACATCCAGTATACTACCCAAAAATCTATAAAGGGGAGTGTACTAGCTGACCATCTAGCTCATCAAGCCGTCGAAGATTACCAATCTATGAGATTCGACTTCCCTGACGGGGACATCATGACTTTGGACAACATCGAAGGTAACGGACCGTATGACGGACCTGAACAAGGATCCCGATGGACCCTGTACTTTGATGGTGCTTCAAATATACTTGGAAACGGCATCGGTGCGGTACTCATTTCTCCGGAAGGTTTCCATACACCCTTCACTACCCAACTTTGTTTCAGTTGTACCAACAACATGGCCGAATATGAAGCTTGCATCTTTGGTCTCAAGGCTGCTATAGACTTGGGAATCAAATCTTTGGTCGTATTTGGGGACTTGGATTTGGTTATCAGTCAAGTCAAAGGAGAGTGGGACACTAAACATCCTAATCTTATCCCATACAAAGAACATGTCCTGACGTTGTTGCCTCATTTCGAGCAGATTACTTTCGAGCACTTCCCGCGAGAAGAAAATCAGCTAGCAGATGCTCTGGCTACAATGTCTTCCATGTTTAAACTCAACTGGGATAACAAGGCTCCCCAAATTACCATCGAGCGAATGAACGAACCAGCGCACTGTCATGAGATTAATACCGAAGAAGTAGTGGAACAACCTTGGTTTCATGAAATCAAAAGGTATCTCCAGACTAGAGAATATCTTGAAGGAGCTTCCGTCAATGACAAAAAGTTCTTAAGAAGATTTGCTGCCAAGTTCTTCCTAAGCAATGGCATCCTTTATAAGCGCAACCATGATTGTATTCTCCTTCGTTGTGTGGACAAAGCTGAAGCAGATTTGATCATGACTGAGATACACAGTGGCACATTTGGCACCCACTTGAGCGGACATACGATGGCTAAGAAGATTCTAAGGGCAAGCTACTACTGGTCTACCATGGAAGCTGATTGTCATCAATATTCTCGTACCTTCCACAAATGCCAAGTCTACACCGACAAGGTACATATTCCTCCTGTTCCTCTCAATATTCTGACAACTCCTTGGCCATTCACAATGTGGGGCATTGACATGATTGGAGAGATCAAGCCCACGGTATCCAATGGATATCGCTTCATCTTGGTGGCTATTGATTATTTTACCAAGTGGTCGAAGTAGCTTCCTTTGCCTCAGTTACAAAGAATGTGGTTGCCCGCTTCATCAAGCAGAATCTCATATGCCGGTACGGTGTCCCCGACAGGATCATCACAGACAACGGTACGAATTTGAACAATACTATGATCACCACTCTATGCGAGAAGTTCAAGATTTATCATCACAATTCATCTCCCTACCGGCCGAAGATGAACAGTGTTGTTGAAGCCGCGAACAAAAATATCAAGAAGATCATTCAAAAGATGACAGTCACCTACAAGGACTGGCATGAGATGTTACCGTTTGCTCTACATGGATACCGTACCACGACACGTACTTCAACAGGGGCAACCCCATTTTCTTTGGTGTATGGCATGGAAGTTGTGCTACCCCTGGAAGTTCAGATTCCTTCTTTAAGGATTATAAAGGACACTGGTTTAAGCGAAGACAATTGGATTCAGACTCGGCTTGATCAACTTAATTTGATCGACGAGAAGCGACTTACTGCTGTCTGTCATGGTCAGACGTATCAAAAACACATGATCAAGGCTTTCAACAAGAAAGTCAGATGTCAGGTATATCAAGTTGGAGATCTTGTAATCAAGCGAATCATCTTGCAGCAAAGTGATCCCAGGGGCAAGTGGACTCCTACTTACGAAGGACCATTTGTGATTAAGAGCATCTTTTCTGGTGGGGCAATGATTCTGACCACCATGGATGGCGACGACTTGCCGCACCCTGCGAACGCAGACATAGTCAAAAGATACTACGCATAAAACGACCCGACAAGTTGAAAACCCGAAAGGGCGACTTGGGCAAAAAAGGGCATCCTGGTGAATCGAAAACCCGAAAGGGCGGTTCAGGCCAAAATTAGGGATAAAACAAAAAAAATCTGTACACCCGGCAAGTTGAAAACCTGAAAGGGCGACTTGGGCAAAAAAGGGCTTCCCTGTGGATCGAAAACCCGAAAGGGTGGTCCAGGAAAAAATTAGGGAATTAAAGCGTATGACTATGTCTCGTCGGGTCACTTTAAGAACAATCTCTTCACCAACAAGCTCCAAGCTTCTGATCAATCCAGTCATCGGCGGACGAAGCAGCGAATGGACAAAATATTCAGAGTTGTGAAGGCTATAGCAGAATGGGAATCCCATGGAATTGTTACACATAGCCATCTTTCTTTTGTATAAAGTTTTTCAATTTTTACGACAACATTCTCTTACTAGGATATCTGTCTCCTTTGTACAAAAATACTCACAAAAGTTAATACAAAAATACTTCAAAGTGCAGAAATTTGCTTTCCTTTCTTTTTCTTTTTTTTTCACTTATGTTTTATTTGAAAACGTCCAATGTTTTGTTAAATAGGCATATGCATTTGAATATAATCACTGCTTACAAATAAAACAAATTGAAAAAGGGATAATTACTGATAGGTTGAAGGAGTAGGAAGAAATCTTTATGCCATTCCAAAAGAAATCCCCTAC
This sequence comes from Vicia faba, assembly GCA_948472305.1. Classification (NCBI taxonomy): domain Eukaryota; kingdom Viridiplantae; phylum Streptophyta; class Magnoliopsida; order Fabales; family Fabaceae; genus Vicia; species Vicia faba. Next base: position 965,235,834 of record OX451740.1, read on the forward strand.
GATACATCATTCAGATCCTCAACAAAGTTAATTTCCCCAGCAAAGTTAAGCTTCAAGATCTGCAACGGAGCCAGTGCAGTCTAAAACTTGATTCCCCAGCTGAGTTAATTTTCAAAATTCCCATCAGAATTAAGCTTCGAGATCACCAGTAGAGCCCGAAAACCCTGAAAAATCCTATCCCCAGCGGAGCCAGAATAGTGAACATTCTCCCCACAGAGTTATTTCCCAGCAGATTGAAGATTCTCAGTCTCATTTATCCAGCAGAAGTTTCCCAGGTTTTAACTTCCCAATAGAGATTTTCAGAGTTTTCCTTATTTCCCTAAGCAGTCAGCAGTCAGCAAGGATTTCTCATCTTCAAAGATTTTTGGAATCCCCAACTTTGGTCAAGGATTTACTTTCCCCGACAGCAATCAAAGATTTCATTATCTCCAGTTATCAAGGATTTATTTTCCTTAGCCAGACAGTTACTCAGCTTACATGCGCAACCATTACATTCATATATCATAAACATTGATGAAACACAATTCATTGCATCATACATATCATGCAACATAGCTTTGTGTTTCAGCTAACATTTTACCCTTTTCAAGATAAGATTAAAAGGCTTTTGTTAACAATTATTCAGATACAGTACGGATACACCCCAGACACGACCGTCATTCTATTACTCATTCAGAACTTCAAGTCAAAATACAGTATGGATACACCCCAGACGCGCCGGTCATTCTACTACTCATCCAGACTTCAGCAATCAGATACAAACTAGATACGCTCCAGACACGACTTCCATTCTATCTCTCATTCAGATTCAACTATCAACTAAAAATTTAGATACGCTCCAAACAAGGATGTCGTTCTGGCCTTTACACCAGCAGTTTGATCCCCCAGTGCAGTCGCCACAGAGGTCTTTCTGTCACTTATTCAGATCCCAATTACAGTACGAATACACCCCAGACACGACGGTCATTCTACTACTCATACAGATCTCAACTTCAGATACAGTCCAAATACGCTCTAGACACGGTTGTCATTCTGTCACTCATTCATAGTTTATCCCCAGCACACAGTTGCTCCATACGCAGATGTTTCTCTGTTACCTAGATACAATACATATACACTCCAGACACGGCAGTCATTCTGATATTCATTCAAAATTTGAATACAGTTACAGCTCAGATACGCACCAGACACGGACGTCGTTCTTTTTCTCATACAAACTCAGTCTCCAGATGCAGTTCAATGGCATTCCAGACACAGATATCATTTTGATGCCCATTCTTCTAACCTACAGCATTGCAATTCAACAAAGATTCTTGGATGGCATCTTTAAGCCCATCTCCAGCAAGATTCTACCATCTCCAAATGGCATCTTTAAGCCCATTCCCGCATCTATGTTTTGACGAGTGCAAATTTACGGGCACTCTAGTGTCCAATCCTCTTTTACCTTCGAGTCGCGAAAGGGAAACTTGCCAATCTAACTCTTCAGGTTCAAGAAGATTGAACAGGGGAAACTATTGTACCCCAAATTTTTCCCTCTCATTTCATCAACATTTCCCATCACAAGACTCTTGGAACTCAAGATCAAGCTAGGGTTTGCTCTGCTCGAGACACCTCCTTGCACTGTTGACCTAAATTAGGGTTTGAGTTTGCACAGGGATATTTTGACCTACAATGCCCAAAGTGACTTTCATACTTCATGTTAGACTCACAAGTTTGTCCATACCAAGTTTCAAGCCTTGATTCAAATTTTTTCCCAGTCAATTGGACAGTTGACCTAGAAATCAGTTGTATTGGGGAAAAAGTCAACTGTGGCCAATTGACAGTCAAACCTCATGAATTTTGACCCACATCAACATTATGAACTCATATGAACCATTTGATCAAGTTTGGATCACAATTCCACAAGAAATTTGATTAGATCACCAAAAAGGCAAAATGGTCATTTTTAGGGTTTTGACTACACAAAAGCAGTTTTTGAATGTTTGACCTAGCCAATGGCAAATCAAGCTCACACATGGACTCAAGGACTCAATGACATTGTCTTGACCCATTCAACAAGTTCAAAATATCTCAAATGCATAGGATTGACAGATGAATTTTTCAGTCAACTGATCAAAATTTGACTGTACACTGAAAAGTCAAACTTTGACTTTTTGGTCAAAATCAAGTGTCAAGAGTTATTTTTCATCAAGACATGTCAAATTATGAAACTTGTTCATCAAGAAACCCAAAAATGAAAATTAGGGTTTAAAATGGAAAAATTTCATAACTTAGAAATTTTCTAAGTTATGAAATTTTCTTATTTTTTCCTAACTTTGTCCCATTTTTTAACCAAGATTCAAATAGATTAAAACAAAACTTGCAACATGAAAGTTCTAGTCCATCACAAAGTCTACAACTTTTATTCACAAAGTTTTCTCAAAAGAAGGTTGTATCTCAAGTTATGATTTTTGGAACAAGGGTACCTAAAACTTTTAACTTAGAGAAATTTTGCCCTAGTTTTGGTAGGATTTTGACCCATCTTCTTGGCCATTTTTCACCTAGTTCCACTTGGAGTTTAAAGTTGCATTTCAAAGATGGATTATAGTACATGTTGCAAGCTTTACTAATTGTCCAATAACTCCTCAAACACCCTTGTGGTTAGAGAGAATCAAATGCTTGAAGTTGGCAAAAACTCACTTTGATCCATGGCCAATATATGTTCATACAAACTTGCATTTTCAAATCAGCATGTTTGATACTAGCTTGCAGGCCTTAAAACCATTTTGTACTCCATAATTGAATGCATAACCATTGAGCTAAGGTATTATCTTGGTCATTTGAACATTGCATACAAAATTAAGCCCTAAATGGTAAAAGGTATAATGCCATTTTTGTAAAGTTGCACTTTATGTCAAAACAAAATCCTTGAGGCGTGGGGCCAGATCTTTGAGGCAAGATCAAATCTACCAATTCCAGTAACCAAGAGAAAAAGGTGAAGCATGATATAGGACTTGTACAGGCCTGCATTGGACAGATACACACTCTTGCTTGAAAAAGAAGAAACTTGCAAAAATACAAGCCATCTCTCACAGTTGAAGAAACCAACTTACACAAACATTGTAAACAAGTTTCATACCTCCTAACAAGCCAGAAACATGACCCCTTTGCCTCTCAAACTCCCTTGTACACAGAATCACTGTTTTTCTACAAAACAGGGCAAGCCCTGCAGAACCATCTCCATCTCCTTTCTCCCTCGTGCGTTTTGCCTCAAATTTGTTCCAATACCTTCCACTCAACTCACCTGAACTATCCCAGGCCTCCGTTTCTAGCTGTAACAACATTAACACACATTGCCATTTTTGTTTCAAAGCTTTGCAGGTTGAGTTCTATGGCACGATTTAAGCCATTTCAAAACAAAGTAAGCATTGAGAAAGCTTCCTTGGACTTCAGGCAAGCTCAAAAGAAGCTCAAGCACCCTTGAAAGTTGCTACATTGGCCAACTCGAAGTCAACTGAAACAGGTATTTCATGGACTTCTATCTCTCTATTTAGGAATAGTTAGGCTTAGGTTTGTGAATGAAATATGTTGTACTCATAGCCCTGAAGTCATACATATGCTTAGTTTTCATTTACATTAATCGTGCTAGGAGAATTTCACCCATGAACTTTCTGAAAAAACTAGGTTAGAAATTAGGGCCAGAGAAATTCTCTCTGGTCTTTGAGAGTTAGCTTAAGTTTTTTATATGGTTGAATTCGTTGTTTGATGCTCTACAAGTTTCATGTTATGAGTTTTGTCAAAAAATCAAAGAATCAGGAGATAGCCATTGATGTACAGAACGCGTGTTTTATGAACAAGAGGAAGAAGATGAAGTCTGACTGGGCTGGGCCTGGTTGTTTTTTGCTTCTAACACCCCATTTTTCAGTTTACACCCCCCTGGCCCATTTATTTGAATATTTGTCATTTTGATATTTTTATTTTTTATTCTGACTTTATTATTTTTTGTCCAAATATAAAAAATGCCAAAAAATTATTTTCTATATTTTTCATATTTTATTTGATATTTATTTTTATTTTACTAGTATAAACATGTAAATAACCTATTTCCTTTTATTAAAACTCAAAAATAATATAAAAAAATATACTTATCTTCATTTATTATTTTTATTTACACTTGAAAATATTTTCTTGAAATATACACATTTTTGTAAATAATTAATTTTTATTTTTATATATTTAATATGTTTGATATATATATATATATATATATATATATATATATATATATATATATATATATATATATATATATATATATATATATATATATATATATATATATATATATATATATATATATATATATATATATATATATATATATATATATATATATATATATATATATATATATATATATATATATATATATATATATATATATATATATATATATATATATATATATATATATATATATATATATATATATATATATATATATATATATATATATATATATATATATATATATATATATATATATATATATATATATATATATATATATATATATATATATATATATATATATATATATATATATATATATATATATATATATATATATATATATATATATATATAATATTATATATTTTATTTAATTAAATAATTAGGACAAAAATATATAAAAGAATACATTTTCATTTTATTAATATTTTACACTAAAAATATCTTTTTTACAATATACTTTTATTTTTTGTATAAATCAATATATTATTGTATATAATTAATAAATAATACTATTTATTAAGAATAACGGTTTTTGCCCTAAATAACCAAATAATTAAAATTGGCTTTCTTTTTTTATTTTATTATTTTTACTTCACATTGAAAAATACTTTTTACATACATAAAAATCTTTTTTTTGCATAATATATTTTATTTGATATTTATTTAATTGTATTTATTTAAATATTTTATTATGCCTTGTACATTCAATTTGGTTGTAATAACTTAGAATTTAATTTCTTGTCAAATACCCTCAATTCAAATTTGTACCCCCCCTCCCTATATCATGTTGTAACAGTGTAGCATTTAAATTCTCGCACTTTTAAATGCTTTCAATTATGCCATGATTAGACCTAGGGTTTGTATGCAAAATAAAGTCAACAAATAGCTTGACCTAATCCAAAGATAACAATGCATGAAAAACAAACACAATGCACACTTGCACCTCTAGGGTTACAATCCACTTGTTGCCTTCAAAAATGGGCCATGATATGCATGTCAAGTACTTTGGCAAAACAAAAACAAAAGTAAAGATCATAGTCCCTCGACGACGCTATCTGAGTTGCCTAAAAAAAATGATCAAGTCCCTCAAGAAAATTACCAAAAATACTTGACACAATTGCTATCCTGGTCTATACGATGACCCGCGTCTGTCCCGTAAAAAATCCTAACTCAAGGTTGTTCACCAAATACAATGGTGAAACAACACTGTTAAAAGGGTTAAAAACATAAGAAAGATCTTTGAGTAAAATAGGGTAGACAACTCTTAGCTACTTGATCAAAGCTTGCAAAAACATCCATGCTATTTTCAAAACACACTTCATAACACAATTTCAAAACCCTACTTTCAAACATTGGAAACTTTTCAAAAGACAAAAACATCTTTGTATACATTCAAACAAGAATCATTACAAAGGTTGCCACAACGATGGCCTCTTTTCAAAACATCTTTCAAAACCACACACAAAGCACCATTTCAAACAATTGAAGAGCACCATTTCAAACAATTGAAAATGCAAAGCAAGTGATCTAAGCAAGTAACTAAGAGCCCATGGATAACCATGGATAGAAAGGGTGCTAATACCTTCCCTTTCTATAATCTACTCCCCGAACCCAAGAAAACATCTCAAAGGTCTTTCCTGTGCTTTTTGACCTTTCCTTAGGATAAAATAAAAAGTCGGTGGCGACTCTTGCTAAACCGAAACATTTGCGAACACAAACGCAAAATCCCAAGTCAGTTCTCCCACCGTATCACATCGGGGAATAACAACCGAGCAACCAGTAGAAATGGGCCACAAACATTGAGAGGAGCTGCAGAAATAAATTGCAAACTCCTAGAGAAGATCAGATTGACACTGTAGCTTCTGGAGATGCACGCCATCTGAAGATTAGACATTGAGGGAGAAGATCAGGGAAAGACTGTAATCTCTGGAAAAGATAATGCGCGGCCGTGTTGAGGATGAAACCAAGACAACAAACCCGACGTGAGGGGTGAAAACCTTTGCTGGGGGAACAAAGCTCTGCTGAGGAAACGGGACTTCACCGGGGAGATAGAACTCTTTTGAAGATTTTTGTTGGAGAGATTTTTCCTTGGAATGCAACCATTGGATGGATCATGCAGATAGTGACACAATATCGACCTTACTGGGGATAAGGAAAGATCTTAACATAAGGATTCCCCAATCAACAGACCGGCTGGGAAATAAGAGGTCATTGCGAGGGATCTCTGTTGGCAACCCGGTTGGGGATATGCGATATCCTCAAATCCGGAGTCTCAGAATGAAGCCTTTTAAAAGAAGATTCCTGGGGCAACAAAACTTCGCTGCGGAAATGAAACTTAACTGGGGATAGGTAAAGTCTTATTCATACATGGGCTCTGTCTAAAAGAAAAAAACCAAATATTCCCTTCCTGGCAATCGTTAAGCTCTTTACAGGTGTTAAACGTGTAATCTCTTCTTCTTTTTTATGTCAAAAAAATGTTTTGCATGCAGAAAGATGTTTATTTTGGGAATGACAGATATGATGCGATGATTATTTAAGCCTTGAAGTTGAAAAACTTAACAAAGTGTCGCATCTCTGTCGTGAATGAATCACTGGCTAGAGTGCAAAAATTTCAAAACTTTTCTTCTCCTTTTTTTATTAAAAAAAACGAGTCAAGATGCGGGTGATAAGATACCAACATGAATATGCAACACATATTTGGGAGTTTAGGAAACGTTATCCTGTTGTAGTATGCTTTCGAGTTAAACCCTTGTTTCAGTTAGGACTTTTAAAGGTTGTAATGTAGCCTGGTTTGAGGTTTTTTTAGAAAAAAAGTTTTTCAAGGCTCAAGTTATTTGGTGCCCACCCCCTTCGTGATATTCTCCTGTCCTAAGTTCAGTTGACTTATCACAAGAATTCATCTTTCAAAATGATTTATAATGGTTGAGTGATCACGACAAATTCTCCAACATGATTGTCACTTAACTTTTGCTGCTTTTGTTTTTTATATTATTGTTCCTCTTCTTTTGATGAAAATTAAATTGGATAATTTTTTCAGCCTTTTAGGCTCTTCTTTTCCCTAAATTTTGCCTGGACAAAATCTTTTAAATTTCAATTTTGGGACTCCAGCGGGACGCCCTAACTTTTGTCTAAGCGACTTGTTTTCAAGTTTCGACTTAGCGGGGCTTTTTGTTTCTTTCTTATTCATACTTTCCACTTCGAACAAGTCAATGTGACTTTAGGTCTTGGAAAATTTTATTTCTTTCTCTCTTTTTTGAAGAAAACAAATGCCTCATTCCTTGATCGGCGAGGGATAGCCATTATTGTATCGATTCGATCTCGACCTCAGGACTTTGTGAGGAAATGAACATCGTGGTTTAGACATTTTTCCTGATCTCATGATGCGAAAGATAAAATATGGTGATCCTCATATGGGACATTCCTTCTGAAATTTGAATGCTTGGTCAAATTAACTGAACATCTACCTTGCCCCTGGTTAAAAAAATAAGGTTTTTTTTTGAACGGAAAAGAAACTCCTACTTTGGAGGCTCAGAGGGGTTAACGAGGGTCTAACTCCCTTATATCTCCAGTGTTTGGGGATTAAAACAATGCTTGTACATCGTCAACGGGGTTCTACTCAAAAGCATACCACTACAGTCATCGTTTTTAGCTAAACTCCTTCCTCCAAACTCTTGGCTAAGCAAAAGAATTGGCACAGTTGGTATCAAAATGCCCGAAAAATCGATTAAAGAGTGATACTGGATGGATTAAGTAAAATGAAACAATTTCTTCAAGGCAAAAATATTCAACGCATCAAGACTGACATTCGTCCATAAACAAAATCCTATATGCAGACAATGCTAAAACAATCAATCAAGATAACACATGAAAGTGCGGCAAAGAAACATAATAAAAGCCATTATGGGGAAGAAATATCTCCAACTAGGTTCGCCGATCATGCCGACCTGCCGTAATCTTGATATTACTCTGACCCATGACCTTTACCAACAACACGGAGCTGTGAAACAAATTGGCAAGGCATCCACCAGTAAAGTGAATGAGAATCCTATCAATCATAGAACTAAACACGCCCCTTGCACAGTAGTAGTTGTGTTTGTTATCCGTATTTCAAGCGATCAACTAACCATGACTTAGATTACCATTTCCGTGTAAGGCCCACGAAGTTTATATGCACATGCTTATCAATATATTGGACGTTTTTGCAAACAAAATAGTAAAAAGGGAGAAAAGAACCGTATACGTATACTTGAAAGAAGATATTCTATTGATTTTTGAGAAATCGTCCTGTGAAAAAGGCATTTACATTTGAAAGCAAGTAATTACAAAAACAAAGCAAAAAAGTGTTTACAAATAGCAATGTGAATATGAATATCCATCAAGTCCCGACTCTGCTATGACTCTTATGACTCTTACACTTTTGTCTTCCTGCTTTCAGACAGATCATTCTTGGATTAGCTTCGAGCTTATGCCAGGTGACAAAACGAAGGAAAGAAACAAAGGATCTCATGCCGAGCGTAGTTACTTGCTTTAAGTCCCTAACTTTTGCCTGAATCGCCCTTTCGGGTTTTCGATTCACTAGGACACCCTCTTTTTGTCTAAACCGCCCTTTCGGGTTTTCAGTTTAGCGGGTTTTTTATTATTATTATTTTTTTATGCAAAGTATTTTTTAACTACGTCAGCATTCACAGGGAGAGGGAAGTACTCTCCATCCATAGTCGTGAGCATCATCGTTCCTCCAGAGAAAAATTTTCTGACCACGAAAGGACCTTCATAAGTAGGAACCCACTTGCCCCTGGGATCTCCCTGGGGGAGAATTATCCTTTTTAGCACAAGGTCACATGGCTTGTAACACTGTGGCCGTACCCTCTTATCAAAAGCTTTCCTCATCCTTTGCTGATATACCTGACCATGACATACAACCGTCAACCTCTTCTCGTCAATAAGTTCCAACTGATCCAACCGATTATGTACCCATTCACTTTCATCCAACTCAACATCCCTCATGATCCTAAGAGAAGGAATCTCGACTTCTACCGGCAATACTGCTTCCATGCCGTAAACCAATCAAAATGGGGTTTCCCCAGTCGAAGTATGCACAGTGGTGCGATAACCATGCAAAGCGAAAGGAAGCATCTCATGCCAATCTTTATAGGTTACCACCATCTTCTGTACGATCTTCTTAATATTCTTATTGGCCGCTTCGACAACACCGTTCATCTTTGGTCGGTATGGGGAAGAGTTATGCTGCTTGATTTTGAAGGACTCACAAAGCTCCTTCATCATTTTGTTGTTCAAATTAGACCCATTATCGGTAATTATCTTTTCAAGCACTCTGTAGCGATAAATAATATTGTGCTTAATGAACCGAGTTACCACCTGCTTGGTGACATTGGCATAGGATGCAGCTTCGACCTATTTTGTAAAATAATCGATGGCAACCAGAATGAAACAGTGCCCGTTGGATGCAGTGGGTTCAATTTTTCCGATCATATCAATTCCCCACGTCGCAAACGGCCAAAGGGAAGTCAAGACATTCAAAGGTACTGGCGGCACATGCACCTTATCAGCATAGACTTAACATTTGTGGCAAGCCCGTGCATGATTGTAACAGTCAGTCTCCATCGTGGACCAATAATAACCTGCTCGCAAAATCTTTTTAGCCATGGTATGCCCACTGGAATGGGTCCCGAAATAACCTTCATGTATCTCCTCAATGATTCTAGCTGCTTCTTTCTTGTCAACACATCTGAGCAGTAAACTGTCATGATGCCTTCAATACAACACACCGCCATTGAGAAAGAACTTGGCTGAAAATATTCTCAAGAACTTCTTATCTGTGACGGATGCCTCTTCAGGGTACTCTTGTGTTTTAAGATATCGTTTAATATCATAAAACCAAGGATTACCATCTGATTCCAAACTAGCCTCAAAATAGAAAGTTGGCTCACTCAAACTTCTGATAGTAATGGAAGGTGCCTCATTAGCCCACTTAACCTTGAACATGGAGGACAAAGTTGCCAGTGCATCAGCTAGATTGTTTTCTTCTTTGGGAATGTGCTCAAACGTGATCTCTTCGAAGTACGAAATCAGCTTCATAACATGCTCACGATAGGGAATTAGGTTCTGATGGCGAGTCTCCCAATCTTTGTTAATCTGGATGATAACAAGATTGGAGTCCCCGTAAACTTTCAAAAAATTTATGCGCGGGTCGATCGCCGCTTCAATGCCATAAATGCAAGCCTCATATTCAGCCATGTTGTTAGTGCAATCGAAACAAATACGAGCTGTGAAAGGAATATGGTATCCCTCAGGGGAAGTGATAATAGCTCCGACGCCGTTGCCCATGGCATTGGAGGCACCATAAAAAACAAGCGTCCAACGTGATCCTGGCTCGGGTCCTTCGTCTGGGTCTGGCATATTACAATCCCGAATATACACAATTTCCTCATCTGGAAAATCAAACTTCATCGGTTCATAATCATTCATGGGCTAATGAGAAAGATGTTGGGCCAGTAGACTACCCTTAATTGCTTTTTGAGTAGTGTATTGGATATCATATTCGGTGAGTATCATCTGCCAACGGGCTACCCTGTCTGTAAGATCCGACTTCTCGAAAATGTACTTGATTGGATCCATTTTGGATATCAAGTAGGTGGTGTAAGTTAACATGTACTGCCTCAAACGTTTGGCGGCCCAGGAAAGTGCACAACAAGTCTTTTCCAGCAATGAGTACCTCGACTCGCATTCTGTAAACTTCTTACTCCAGTAGTAAATAGCCTGCTCTTTCTTCCCTGTCTCGTCATGCTGATCGAGGACACAACCCATTGAGCTCTCCAACACAGTTAGATACATGATTAGTGGCCTTCCTTCCACTGGCGGCATGAGTATCGGAGGTTCCTACAAATACTCCTTTATTTTGTCAAAGGCCTTCTGACAATCCTCATTCCATTTCACTGTCTGACTTTTGTTCAACAACTTGAACAAAGGTTCACAGGTGGCTGTGAGATGAGAAATAAATCTAGAAATGTAGTTTAACCTTCCCAAGAAACCACGTACTTCCTTCTCTGTCCTTGGTTCAGGCATTTCCTGTATCGCTTTTACCTTGGCCGGGTCCACCTCGATACCTTTTTTACTTACAATAAAACCCAACAGCTTGCCGGATCTCACCCCGAAGGTGCACTTATTCAGATTCAACCTTAGCAAGAACTGCCTCAGTCTCTCAAACAATTTTTCTAGATGAACAAGATGTTCCTCTTCCGTGTCAGACTTAGCAATCATATCGTCCACATATACCTCAATCTCTTTGTGAATCAAATCATGAAAGAGAGTGACCATGGCACGCTGATATGTTGCCCAGACATTTTTCAAACCAAACGACATCACTTTATAGCAAAAATTTCCCCAGGGCGTGATAAATGTTGTCTTCTCCATATCCTCCGGAGCCATCTTAATTTGATTGTAACCCGAAAAACCATCCATGAACGAAAACACTTTGGAATGAGTAGTATTATCGACCAACACATCAATATACAGAAAAGGGAAGTCATCTTTAGGGTTGGCCCTGTTCAAATCCCTATAACCCACACACATCCTTACATTACCATCCTTCTTGGGCACAGGCATAATATTTGCAATCCATGGTGGATAATTGATGAGCTTTAAGAAATTCGCGTCCAACTGCTTCTGGACCTCCTCCTTGATCTTCTTGGACCTCTCAGGATGAGTTCTTCAGAGCTTTTGCTTGACAGGAGAACAAACTTCTTTGAGCGGTAGTCGATGCACCGCTATGTATGTATCCAACCCAGGCATATCCTCATAAGACCAAGAGAAGATATCAGAATACTCACGGAGTAGCTCAATCAATCTGACCTTTATACTTTCTTCGAGATCTACCCCTATCTTGACTTCTCTTCTTACCTCTTCTGTGCCAATATTCACCACCTCAATCGAATCCTGATTCGGCTGGATAACCTTCTCCTCTTGTTTTAATAATCTTGCTAATTCCTCAGGAAGACCACAATCCTCATATGCTTCTTCTTCAGCTTGATAAATAGGAGTATCAAAGTCATAATGAGCCATAGCAGAGTCATTATCAATATAATCGGTGGTGGAAGTGCATCTGCATGAACGACATTTGGGCGTTTTTTAGTGACAATGTGTGAAAAGAGAAACATTGCCATTCAAATTAAAAAAATGGAGCAAAACTTTGAATGCAAAAATGTCCTTTATTTCATGATAAAATTTTTGAAAATAAACATGGCGGCCCTACACAAATGATCCACCACGCATTGGGAAGAGCGTAGGAATTATGATATGATAATAAAAGAAAACAAGAAAATTACTCCTCAGCGCTTGAAACTTGGATAACATCCACATAAGTCCAATTGTTGAGTGTCTGGCCTGGAATACTCGGACGAATCCAATCTTCGATATTGTAGCCATCAACCCTATCGTCGCCAACTGCATTGACGTGTCCTTCTTGAGCAGCACAAGGATGGGAAAACTTCACAGGAGTAAATAAACTAGATGCTCTGGGAGTTGTACTCTGCTGACCTGGGCTAAAACCAAGACCAAATTTATTAAATTTTAGGGTAACGTCCAGCACCTGACCCCAACCTTCAGGGTTACCATTTTCCACCATAGCTCTCGCATCCTTGAGAGAAGACATAACAATTTCAGGCTTCCTTTTTTGCTCTGGAGGAGGAAAATTGACAGCATGAACTGTCTCAAACACCTGAAACGGAGTCTCATGTATCTCGCCTTCAACTTTAACATAGCAGAATGATGTCAAATGACTCACGATGTACTCTTCCTCGCTGCACACAGTTATCACCTTTCCCTCTGCAGGATACTTGAGTTTCTGATGAAGAGTAGAAGTGACTGCCCCTGCTCTATGAATCCACGGCCGCCCCAACAAACAACAATTTGTTGGCTGTATATCCATCATAAAAAATGTATCCGTGAAGGTGCGAGGACCAACCTTGATTGGTAACTCCACCTCCCCAAACACTGACCTTCGAGACCCATCAAACGCCTTCACCATCAAATCACTAGGGCGCAGCTCCAGTCCAGAATAATCAATTTTCATCAATGTTGACTTAGGTAATACATTCAAAGACGACCCCGTGTCCACCAAAACCCGGGATAAAGTAGTTCCCCTGCACTCCATTGAAATATGCAACACTTTGTTATAGTCTCGCCCCTATGGAGGAAGATCAAAATCTGTGAAGCCCAGACCGTTCCCAGCAGATATGTTAGCATAAACATTCTCAAACTGATTGACTGTTATCTCATGTGGCACGAACGCATTATTTAACAACTTCATTAAAGCATTTTTGTGAGGTTCTGAATAAATCAACAGAGACAAGATAGACATATTAGAAGGAGTATGGCTCAGATGATCAATTATGCTATAATCACTCTTTATGATGATTCGCATTAACTCTTCAACCTCATCGAGAACTGAAGAAGCTTCTGGTATCGGAATTGGTTGAGTCACATTGGTTGGCGTAACCCTTGGATTACCAATCATCGCCTGTTGTTTTCCTTTTTCTCTTGCAGAAGAATCTGCCGCATCTTGCACATTGGAAGGACCAAATACTCTCCCGCTTCTAATCATTCGACCCACACCAAAAAAATTATGAACTTCCCCTTCATTACCTTCAACACGTTCTTCCTCAGACAAACGAGTAATTACCTCTTGCTTCACCCCATGGTAATAAACATCAGCACCATAATGCCATGGGATGGCCTTCTCACTGGTATACGGCATGGGACCAGATACTGTAGTCATCAAAGGAGGTGCCCTAGATGGGGTAGGAATACACACAGGGGTGTAAAGAATAGATACCACAGCAACATCTTCTTCGGTAACCTTACCGTAACTCAGTTTTCTATCGAAACGCAGGGAACCCTCCTTTATCATTAACTGGATACCGGCTTTTAAATCATCACAGCCTTTCGGTTTCTCTCTACACTTGGCACACTCTGAAGTACAACCCGGGAAAATAGAACTGTCAAGCAAATACCTCTTAACATACCATAATAGAGTAGTTACTTGTTCCACATTCATGATTAAATTCAATACTTCACCATTATCATCAATCATATTAATAACACCCCCTTCATGCCTATGCATTGGGTTCTGAGTAACATTTGAACCAGTCACTGGAGTAAACTCAATTGCCTTAGCATCCAATAAGTCTTGTATTTTGCACTTCAACGCAAAGTAATTGTCAGTAGAATGACCAACTCCACCTGAATGGAATTCACATCTTGCGTTAGCATCATAGTTAGGAGGAAGTCTTGCGGGGGGTGGTGGAATATTTCTCAAACCGATCAACTTCAAATCAAGCAAATGGTGGAATGCTTCAGTAAGAGATATCGGCAAGGGGTCGAATTTTCTCAACTGTCTCTGTTGTTGATTATTATACTGACGGGGAGCATCTTGTTGTCTTTGTTGTTGAGGCACTGTATTTGGTCTCTGCTGCGGAGGAGCATTAACAAGAATAGAAACAACATTGATTTGTTGGTGCTGACGATCCTCTCCTCTTCCTCTATGAGATTAAACCTCACTTGCGTCGCCTTCCCTTTTCTTAGGGTAAGTGTTGAATGGTTTCTTACTGCCCCCTGATGAGCCACTAGAACCTCCAATCTGAATTTTCCCCAATTTCAAACCTACCTCAATTCTTTCACCGGCCATAACCAAGTCTGCAAATCCTGCCGAAGTACTTCCTATCATGTGCTCATAGAATGGCCCTTGCAGGGTACTCATAAACATATCAATGAGTTCTCTCTCCATGAGTGGAGTTTGAACCCTCGCAGCCAACTCACGCCACCTCTGAGCGTATTCCTTGAAAGATTCTCTTGGTCCCTGTGACAAATTCTGTAACTTAGTGCGATTAGGCGCCATATCCATATTGTACTGATAATGTTTGACAAAAGCCCGAGCAAGATCATTCCAACAACGAATATGGGTTTTCTCCAACTTCATGTACCACTCCAGGGATGCCCCAGATAGGCTATCTTGGAAAAAGTGAATCAAAAGCCCCGGATCCTCAGTATGCACCGACATCTTTCGGAAATAAGTAGTTGCATGAGTAACAGGACATGACGTTCCATTGTACTTTTAAAATACAAGAGGCTTGAACTTTGGAGGAACTTTCACTCGGACACCAACCCGAGATCATTAGCATTCATACCAAGGGCTCTTTGCCCTTCCACAACCTTCAAACGTTCTTCCAACAACCGATACTTCCTATCCTCAACCTGAACTTCCGGCTCTGAACGCTAAACAGAAAACTGATCTTCATCTTGGTCAAAGTCATAATCTTGCTCCTGATAGTTCCTTACGCCGCCCTGATTATATCTTCTGTTCCCCACAAGACGAGGTCCCGGAGACGGGGGAAACTGCCCTATGTTGCGAACAAAGGGGTTTTCAGGCATCCCGTGAAAATTTCCAACAGGCTGATCTTGCACATCCCCCAATCCTACAGAAATGTCCTGATAGAGCCCTTGATTTCCACCATCCCCTGGATAGCAGCGCTGGTTGTTGACAATGGCATCCAGTTCCTCCCATCGGCGATTCACATTGGTGATGACCTCCATGAACTGGGTCATCTGAGTAGCCATCTGGGCCCTTATTTCAGCGAGTTCAGCTTGAACTTGCTCCATCTGTCTTGGAAAATT
This sequence comes from Vicia faba, assembly GCA_948472305.1. Lineage (NCBI taxonomy): Eukaryota > Viridiplantae > Streptophyta > Magnoliopsida > Fabales > Fabaceae > Vicia > Vicia faba. The sequence goes on from OX451740.1 coordinate 965,251,797, forward strand.
GTTTCTGGTGGAATACCGATGAGTAGTCGTCTTAAATTCTGAATAAGAAAAGCAGAAGAATAAGAATACCATCTTGAGATAACCTGTAATGTTATGAAATGCATGATGTGCATGATATGTTTGTCATTTCCCGGTATCCAAGAGTCCTTTTATTCATCAATCACGGCGCGCAACCAAAAATAATCAAGCATACAATCAAAGGAAAAAAAAGACAATAAGACAACACTTCAATTATCTATAAGCAAAAGAAACGATGTTCAAGTAACTTCGGACATTTAAGAGTGTAGCGATATACAACAAAATACTTGTTTCAAAGTAAACTTAACAAAATCTGAATAATAAAAACAAAACAACGGTCCCTTCCAACAATCCTGGGGGTGACCAAATACACCAAAGGTAAGTAACAAAACTAAATCTCCGGAACAAGACACACTTCAAGGTGTTGACAATACTCTTCAAGCCTGGCTTTCCCCTTCAAAAGTTGTGATGCGACTACTTTACTTTCTTGAAACTGATCCTCTGTGACGCGCCTCTGGGCTACTTCCTTCTTAAGCTGAGCATCTTTGTCTTTGAGCTGTTTCTCCAAGTTTTGAATCTTCTTCCTGTAGCTATTCTCAGATGCCTGAAGCTTCTGGCACTCTTGCTGGGTCTTACTCAACTCTTCTTCCATTTCAGCATGAGACCTCTTCCTAAAACTGGATGCATCAGAAGTTTCCCCTTGAGCTTCTTTGAGTTTGCGAGCTAAGTCGGCCCTTTCTTGATCTACCCAATAAAGTTTCATCCCTGCCTCACAATATTTTGCACGAAGTTGAATGTTCTCAACATGAACCTGGGTGAACACCTCGGTAGGCACCGTGTTACTCAGAACAGTAGGAGGTTGCTCACAAATAGGAGCCAGCCTTGCAAATGGTAACCATAAAATCTTAACCTTGTCTCTAATCCATTCCAAGTAAGGAACTCTAGCAATAGGAACCTTCTTGCCCAAAGTAGTTCTATCCTTCTTGTGAATTCCCTTCCAAGAACTTGTCACTCTTTTCAACATCATAGGATCACTTTCTCTAACAAAATACACTAATTCAGACACCTCATCAACCTTTGGCGGTCCATCCATTGCATATCCCAATTGATCATAAGCAAGCACAGGATTATATTTGATACACCCCTTAGTTCCTATGAGGGGAACATTAGGGAAATCTTTGCAGCTAGTGATAATACTTCGTACTTCCCCCATATCATAATTCCATCGGATATCAAATGAAGTAAGGTTGACAAGTCTTGATGACCATCAGAGAGAATGTCTGGTATCCACAAAAGGTCCACTTACCGGTAGGTGCAACTTAAACCATTGATACAACATTAAATGACATAAACTTACATTACCTCCTTTTCCATGCCTGAAATGAATGGTGTAAAGAGTATCTGCCAAGAGTGTCGGTATCGGGTTCTTATTTCTAAAAACACAAATAGCCGTCAAATCCACAAAATTTCTCTTGTGAGGAAAGAGGATGATCCCGTATATCATGAGAGCAAACAGAGAGCTGAAGTCACTCTAATTCCCTTTCTTTGCCCAGTCTTCAGCTTTCTTCACATAAATCCAAATAAAACCATGTAGTATCCTCACTTGATTTCCAATTGTCTTTCACCTCTTTCCAATTCAAATGAAGAATTTCAGCAATAACTTCGAACTTCCACTTTTCCGACACTTGGACAAAAGGAACTTCATTGGAAAACTTGATATTAATTAGGTACGCGTACTCTTCTAGTGTGGGAACCAGTTGATAATCTTGAAAAGTAGAACACTGTAATTCCTTGTCATAGAACTAGAAGAGGGTGATCAAAGCCATTGGGTCAACTGGAGTGTTAAGGATTAGTAACAAATTGCCATAATTTTTGTTGAAATTATTCAGAACATCACTCTTCAGATAAGAACTCAACCTCTTCAATTCGGACACATCAATAGTAGGAATCTGATAAGAGAATGTATGCCTGTTGGGCTCTTTAACACGAACTGAATCAAACTCATCTGACGGGAGGCCAGCCATTTCTGATGGAAAGAAGACTCTCGAATGTCCCTGGAAGATGACATGCGCATGCTCGTTATTTTTTTATACATCATTTTTTTTTAGAAATAAATATGCTATGATGCAACATGACAGGATCAAAGTTTCACACTAGATAAAGGATGGACCATTACAGAACAACACCACTCAAGATCAAAAGAAAATCCCAAAGCTTCAAAACTATCATGGGAACCTGAGTCACCTTCACAACACAAAGTCACCAACAGTACTTGTACCTTTAAGAAAAGTTTTCCCTCCCCTCTCACGGGTGTAGTCTAGGTCAAGGTAAGGTTAAAAGCCAAATCAGAGTACAAGAGCTCGATTGTCGGTATCATCATACGATAACACCTATCCGAACTACCTCTGAAGTCATGGGTCTCATGGTCAGGTCTACAAAGCATCCGCCTCATAGCTGCCATGGCCACTCTATTCCTAGTTCCTATGGAATTCACTCATAGTCTTAGTATGAGGCCTTTTACCTCATGGAACAACCCACCCACCAAGAAATCCAGAATCCAAACAGTCCAGCCAAAACCAATATGCAGAAAGTAAAGCACACATAGGATGCAATGAAAACAGATAAATATGCAAAGCGGTAAAATAAACACCCAAAAAGAAAACAAACAAGATCTAGGATCGACTCCGGGATGGACTAGCAAGAGGTCAATCTGTCCCTAGTGAAGTCGCCAGCTGAAACAACCTGGCCGAACCGTCATCTTGTAATGAAATATCAATGAAGTCGCCACCGAACGTTTTTTATCCCGCCGAGAGGGAAATGTAAACATCGAGAAAACCTGAAGAGGGAGAAATTACGGTCTTTCGACCGAGAGATCAGGTAAGGAAGTATGTTACGTGAGGGGAAGGTATTAGCACCCTACACGCCCGTAGTACTCTATGGGATCCACTCTTGTTGTCTAATCTAATGGGTGTGGTCAAAACCTATGTCTATGGCTTAAGGCTAAAAAGGGAATGCATGCGAGAGAAAAAAAAAAGAAAACAATGTAGGGAAAATAAAAGTTGTGCTCGGTTGGGCCCTACCCCAATGCCTACGTATCCCTTTTAAGGAATCAGAGCAGTCGTAGTTCGGCTCATATATTCTGGTTGGTTTGTGTTTTTTAGTTAAGACAACAAAAACAATCAAGATGGCAAAACATCAAATAAAACAACAAACAAATGAGATGGTAAAACATCGGCTAAATAATAACAAAGTAACATGTCAAAGATAACGAAACACCAAATGATAAAACATCACACCTAACAATGACATTGAGAGTCAAAGTAGGATAACCAACATGTGCGATGGCGAAATATCGATTTCAAACAAGTATGCGATGGCGAAACATCGGCTAAAATATAACAAGGTATCATGGCAAAGATGGAGAAACATCAATAAACCGGCTGACAAAACATCACACCTAACAATGATATTGAGAATCAAAGTAGGATAACAAACATGTGCGATGGTGAAACATCGGCTTCAAACAAATGTGCGATGGCGAAACATCGACTATAAGATAACAAGGTATCATGGCAAAGATGGTGAAACATCAATAAACTGGATGACAAAACATCACACATAACAATGATATTGAGAATCAAAGTAGGATAGCAAACATGTGCGATGGCGAATTATCGGCTTTAAACAAATGTGCGATGGAGAAACATCGACTATAAGATAACAAGGTATCATGGCAAAGATGGCGAAACATCAATAAACTGGATGACAAAACATCACACTAACAATGATATTGAGAATCAAAGTAGGATAAAAAACATGTGCGATGGCGAAACATCGACTTCAAACAAATGTGCGATGGCGAAACATCGACTATAAGATAACAAGGTATCATGGTAAATATGGCGAAACATCAATAAACCATGTTTAAATGCAAAGCAAAGAGGCGCACAAACAAATAAGATTGATTTATATCTTTTACCTTGAAGAAGGGTTTGAGTTTATTAGAAGTGTTTTAGGATTTGCCAAGAAAACAATTTTTGTTTTAAGATGCAAAATGCAAAGGAAGGAAAAAAAACAACTAAGGGAAACTAGCCTAGCACTATCCCTAGTGTTATCATACAATGATTGACCCTAAGGTTGAGGATAAAGGAAATTCCTACCCTATGCTAGCATACATGGATTCTTACCTTAATCAACATGTCAAAGGAAGCTTAACAAAACTATCCTATAGGGAACAGGCAATGAGAGCGAAGTCGTGATATCAATTTATAAATTGAGTGACTCATCGATCAACAATTAAAGAAAAAAACAATAAATATTCTATAGGGAACATGCACTGAGAGCGAAGTCATGATCTCAATTTCTAAATTGAGTGACTCATCGATCAAAAATTAAAGAAAAAAACAATAAATATCCTATAGGGAACATGCACTGAGAGCGAAGTCGTGATCTCAATTTCTAAATTTAGTGACTCATCGATCAACAATTAAAGAAACAAACACAAACACAACACATGTATCAAACAAAACAGAGGGCCTCCTGACATATATCAGCAACAGAGGTCCCATCATGCAACATAGAACTATAAAAAATGAAAATAGAAGAAAGGAGATAGTGCAATACCAAACGGATAACTATCCGTAGAAACTGAGCAAGAATAAAATAAACCCAGAGAACTTCAAGCAAGCTGGCATCAGTAGACAAATCAAGTCAGAAATTACGCCATCAGGATGTAAGTATTGAGATTTTCATATATGAATAGATCCCATGGGCAATGTATAGCATTTATAATCACATATATATATATATATATATATATATATATATATATATATATATATCCTGCATAGACTATCAAATATGCCAAGCACAAGAGTAGTACCAATATAATAAATTGTGTTCCACAAATAAAGTGAAACACAGTAGCCTCAAGTCAAAAATGGAAAACTTTTCTCAGAGTACCTCACGTATTCAACAGCCAAGTTAGTATTCCCATAAATAGAATGATGAATCACATAAGGGATGGATGATGACACCATAATGAAGTGAGAAAACATGATAGCAACTATCAAAACATTAGATATGATAGACAAAAAGAAACAGGCATATGCACAATTTGGTCAAAAGTTAGAGGAATGTTGCTCCTTTTTATCACCATATTGAATTGACAATTGAATATCAATCAAGGATCATGGGAGCTTAAGAAGAATACAATCAAAGACCATGAAGGTCAGTAGCAACCACAATTTAATCATACTCAATTACTTCATCACAGCTCACAAGCATAATAGAAGAGGAATCCCACACAATGCATCAAAGACTTAGATCTCAAGCTAACCATGGAAGAAAGTCAAACAAGGACAAAATTAGAGAGTTTGTAACAATCAAAGATTTGAAGTAAAGATTACAAAATATAATTAGGACATGATCAAAAGGTTAAAGTGTTGATTCTAAAACATGCTGCACAAGTGCATTCAAAATGCCTCAAAAATTCAACAAGGATAAAAGAAAGAAACCAAACTCCATTCATGATTAGAACTAACTTAAGTAATAGGGATCAATTACTCTCAAGTACTCATGATAATATCATTTAAGTATCATTTCCCTTCATGTTATCATTGGCCATTTAATGACCTCAAACTCAAATTGAAAGCTCAAGTTTCAAAGTGAAGATCAACAAGAAAGCAAAAAGTCATAAAACATGCATCAAAAGGTTAAATCATTCAAATATTGGGCATTAAGTGAAATGACTTGAGTTTATATGGATAAACAGAACCAACATGATCATTAGGTGCCCAATTATAGGCCTCACTCAAGTTCATTGGACATCAAGCAAATTGCAACAAGATACGCAACATTAATTGGGTACCTTCACTTCAAAAATACATCAAAAAAAGAAAAGGGCTTCCATAATTCAAAAAAAAAAATCTTCTTAGCATCTTTGAGATGCATAAGAGTCAGAGAACATGTTTTAAGTTCATGGATGGATGAGGAAAGGATCAATCAAACTTCAAATATCAAAAACTAGTTGGCAAAAACCACCAAATTAGACAAGTTTTCAAAATATTTTGTGGAAAATACCAAACCTTATCAATTAATTCAAGAAAAATCTTTTTAAGGACCTAAATCCATCTATGAACCTTAAACAAGAACCAAATTCAATTGAAACTCAAGGCCAGTTGCTTTTTGGAATCAAAACAAACAAGGGAATTAGCAAAACCCTAATTATTTAGAAAATGAACTCAATTATAGATTAATCAAGTTCCAATTCCAAACAAATCAAATTAAAATCATACAAAAATAAAGGAAACTCTAAAGATCAGAGAACTTATTTTTTAAAAATTTTTAGAATTAAAGAAAAGTCAAAAATAAAATGAAAATTCAAACCTTTAAACAATTAAACAAGAATTCACATCTCAAAATAAAATTCCCATCAAAAGTAAAAAAAAATCAAAACAAAATTATATTCAAATATTATAATTAAAAACCAGCATCCATGATTTTTTTGTGGAATTTTTGAATTAAAGGAAATATTAAAATAAAAATTAAACAAACAATTAAACAATTAAACTATTATTTGATGACAAAATGCAAACCCTAGCCAAAAGTCATAAAAAGGTCAAAATAAAATTATATTCAGACACTATGATTAAAAACAAACTTATATGATTTTTTTGAGGATTTTTGAATTAAAAGAAGTATTAAAATAAAAATTAAACAAACAATTAAACAATTAAACTATTATTTGATGACAAAATGCAAACCTTAGCCAAAAGTCATAAAAAAAGTCCAAAAAAAATTATATTCAGACACTATGATTAAAAAAAAAATTTATATGATTTTTTTTGGGATTTTTGAATTAAAGGAAGTATTAAAATAAAAATTAAACAAACAATTAAACAATTAAACTATTATTTGATGACAAAATGCAAACCCTAGCCAAAAGTCATAAAAAGGTCAAAACAAAATTATATTCAGACGCTATGATTAAAAACAAGCTTATATGATTTATTTGAAGATTTTTGAATTAAAGGAAGTATTAAAATAAAAATTAAACAAACAATTAAACTATTAAACTATTATTTGATGACAAAATGCAAACCCTAGCCAAAAGTCATAAAAAGGTAAAAAAAAAATTATATTCAGACACTATGATTAAAAACAAACTTATATGATTTTTTTGAGGATTTTTGAATTAAAGGAAGTATTAAAATAAAAATTATGAAGCAAACATTTCAAATAAACTTCTCAAATTAAATTTCTAATAAAAAATAGGAACAATTCTAAACCAAAATCAGAATCAATTTCTAAATTATTTTATGAGTCAAAGATAATTTTTGTGGAATTTTTAGATCAAAAGAACTATTAAAATAAAAATAATCATTGAACAAACAGTTAATTAAACTTATGAAATTTTGAACCAATCAAAACATTTTTAAAAAATTCCAAAAAAAATATAACAAATACTAGAAACTATTATTAGCCTATGGTAATTTTTTCATGATTTTTGAAGATGTTTTGATCACAAAAATAAAATTAGAAGAAATCAATAAAAATCAAACAATATAAAATACATTAAGAATTTAAATCATCCAATCAGGGCGCGCCACCTCATCGTCTTCTACCTCAAGACAAAGCCTAAAACACGTGTTTTCACAGTTCAAAACCTCATGTTTTGATCAATACTTCTTCCTTATTTCTCCACCAAAATCAATGATTCAAAGCTCAAAACAAAGTCAGATCTAACCTCTACATCATGATACTTATAGATCTCAAAAAAATTGACTAGGAGATCAGAAATCTGGATGCGAAAATTGCAAAAACTCATTGAATATGAATTATTCAAAAGTTCAAACAATGATCTATTCTTCAAATTCAAACAAAATTATACGCCAAACATATTGTTTGGCCAGCTATGAGCTCATAAACATGAAGTAATTCATCAAATCAAGCTGAAAATAGCAAATTGAAGTTCAAGAAGCTTACCTTAATGTGAAACTGGAAATATCGATTCCTTAGTTACAGAAGCAAATAAACTTCTCAGTATCTATCTACACACTTCAAGGAAGATGAATCCACAAAAATTTTGATGAATGCGCGGAGGAGATGAGTGAATCGAAGAAAACTTCAGCAAGAAGAAGGAATTTTCAGATCTGGATTTGTGATGAATGGAGCGTCCCCCCTCCCCCCCGGAAATGAGGCTTGGAGTCCCTTATATAGAGTAAGTATTGATGGTTAGAAGATGAAATTGGTCCTCAAAGTTGTTCAAGGGCCTGATTGGAAAATTTGGCCAAAAAATGAGTGCACATGGGTCTCAGCTATTTGCTCGTGTGTTTCCCCATTTTCCTTGCATTTTATGATCCAAATAACCTCAGAAACAAATCCTCAAAGTGCCAGGTCATTATCATTTGAAATGAGAGAGTATGGATGAATTTTCCAAATTGAGCATGTTTGTCATTTTTTCAATCAAGCAAGCACACCAAGCACATGGCCACGAAATGGCTGGCATCATGGGTTTCCACAAGCCACAAATGGGTCATGGGCCTAATTAGAAATGAAAAGAATGGCTGAAAATTGAGTTTGCGAGAAATTGCATTTTGCTTGCATGGCTAAAGTTCAATAAAATGACATGAAATTTAAAAGACCATAACTTTCCCATACTTTTGAATTTGGACACAAATAAGTACAATTTGGAAAGGTATTGAAAAGATATACAATCCCTTAGTTTTTAGTTTTTGAAATTGAATCCATTAAGGTCCTCAAAATTTCACATGAAATTCACTAATTTTGGAAAATGACCTATAATTTTAACTTGAGGCATGAACTTCCAAAGACCATAACTCTTGACTCTTTTCCAATTTGGACATGAGACCAAAAGGAGATGAAAGATAACCCTCTTATATTTCCAAGAATATTTCATTTTCATTTTCTTGATCAAAGGTGAATAAAATATGAATTTTTGAAGTTAAGTCCTCATTTTCCAAAATTAGAAACATTTAGGGTTTCTTCATGAACAAGTTTCAATCCAAACCTCAATATTTTTGATCCAATGATCAAAATGGACTTGAAATATGAAAAGTACACACTTGAATTGATGTTTGACCAAAATTTCACTTGGTCAACCTTGACTTTGACTGATTTTGACCAAAATGATCATTTTGCCCCTTTGAATTAATTGGCCCACTTCTCTTTAAAATTGATGGTCAAAACTTCAAACATACTATCTCCAAAATATATAGAGGCCATGTACAAAGTTTCACTTCAAAATTTTCAAGAAATCTTGATAAAATACCAAACCCTAGTTTTGGTTAACACCTTAAGAGACTGATGAATCATCTCCAAAATTTCAAATCCTCTGGGCATCTTGACCAATTTCTTGTACAAAGACTTTTCAAATACCAATGAGATGTTGTGCTTCCAAATCAAGACTTGTACATTGATCAATAGTCTTGATCAAGCAAAACCCTAATTTTGACAGGTGAATCAAAAGAGTGATTCTTCTTATAATCAATCACAAACTTCAATCCTCTGATGATCCAAAGAGATGGATAAAATATCTTGAGATATGCAATAACTTTTGAGCTCGAAAGATCCAGAGGTTTAGATGATAAGGTTTTACTTGAGAAACTTGTCAATGCAATCAACCTTCAAAGCTTGAGGAAGATTTGATAACCAAAGTATTTTGACACCATCATAATGTATGAATGCAATGCAATATGATATTCATGATGAAACATAAGCCTAAATCAAGAGGGTAAATTTTGGGGGTGCAACAGTGTCTATGTTGAAGGTTTGGAGACATTGTCTTTTTGGTTCTAGGTTTGAAGTATTTAGCGACCGTAAGAGTTTAAAGTATTTATTTGATCAGAAGGAATTGAATAGGAGACAATGGAGATGGTTGGAGTTATTGGAAGATTATGATTTCTGTTTGAATTATCATCTAAGGTAAAGCTAATGTGGTGGCTGATGTGTTAAGTTAAAGGACTTTACATATGTTGGTAATGATGGTTAAAGGGTTGGAATTAATTGAACAGATTAGAGATGTGAGCTTAGTTTGCGAAGTGACCCCGAAGAGTGATGTTGGGAATGTTGAAGATTAACAATGATTTTCTGGACAGTGTCAAAGAAGCTCAGAAGTTAGATGTGAAATTGGTAGATTCGATGGTTGGACTCGATCAGTCTGAGAATGATGATTTCGAGTTAGATGCGCAGGGTGTGTTGAGATTCCGTAATCGAATTTGTATTCCTGATGATGCGGAGATGAAGAAAGTAATTCTTGAGTTGGAGGATACTTAACCTTCGTGTGAGGCTAAGTGAGTGTAATGTGGACCGTGTAATATGTTGAGCGTTGGTGTCTCATCGACAAAATCGAATGAGAGGGAAATTGTGGGAGTATTTGCAAACCTCATTGGAAATTATTGGATTATAGTGCGTAGGTGACTTGAGTACAAGTTATAAAGGACACTATTATAGTTTAGTAACAATGGTTTATATTCCATTATGATTGTCGGCTATCTATTGACAAATTGAGGAACTTATCACCCTTAATCTCTTGTTGATAGTACACGAGATCGTGTTGGATGGTATAAACTTGTCTTGCTATCTTAATGTTGAGTAAAGTGGTTAATGTTATATCAAAAGGTAGTCGTTCACCAATTTGTGTGAAGTAATAGAGGAATTGCTAAAAAAGTGTTGTGATGTATTGAACAATTCAAAGTAGCGGGTTTAAATGCGAGCTAACGTCGCAAAGTGAAAGATTGAGAATATCAAGTGAACAATGATTTTATGGTGGATGTTGAGGAAAGCCTGGAACTGGAATGAGGATGGTAAACTGTATAGTTGGCAGAAAATTTAATGAGGACGGTGACTTAAGATGGTTTATCAGAGTTGCACAGCTAAAGCGTATGTGGTGCAGTTGCTATGAGTATTTGACTCTACGTGCTTGATTTGGTAGATTGTTGATGTAGGGATGATGTGCCAAGGTGTTGTGATATATCAAATATATTTGTTGATCCTATAAGGAATTTATTGTAGTTGTTAGTGGGTGGTGAGTTGTGTGTATATTTGTTTAGTTATATTGTTAAGTTGATGTTATAATAATTTTGTCGCCGTTGTTGTGATGTTGTTGTTAGTTACTATAATTGATGGATAATACTCCATAATATGATGAAGTTGATTATGTTGGATATGTTGATGTCACTATAAGAGTGATACAACGATATGAATGGAGTTGTTGATATTGTGTCGATAATTGACATACATATGTATATATGGGAATTAAATTGTGTATGTGCTTTTGGTGTTGAAAATGTTGTTAAGATGCTAATGTAATGTTGTATATCCAAGTATAAGTGTGTTACCAATTTAAATGTTGATATGTCAAAATATTGTTGAAGTGGTTGATAAGTTATTAACGATTATGTCGCGAACATGTTGAATGATTAGCGTGTGTGGATTTTAATTATATCATATTGAGCGTTGTTATGTCGAGAAAGTAGTGGTAGAAGTGTTGCCAAACGCGAATTGAAGATCAGAGAGTTGGATGCGAAATTCGCATTAAGAGTGATCGTATCAAGTAGATTTTCGAGGACGAAAATATTCTAAGTGGGAGAGAGTTGTAATGCCCGATATTTAATTATTTATTTAATTAAATATTTTTGAATATTTTTTTATTAATTCAATTTTTATCGTCGAAGTTAGAATTATTTTATTAAGTTAGAATAATAATTAATCGGATTTAATTGGTGGAATTAAGTTAAAGTGTTATTTTATTATTAGGCTTAAATGTAACATTGGGCTTAATTGGTGGTGGTGTGTAGTAAATAGAGGGGTATGTCTTTTTAGGCCCAATTTAGTTTTTTAAGATTAAATATAATATACCTATTATATTGGAAATAGAAGTAGAGAAGAATAGAAGAGGGTTTTGTTATCAGGAAGAGAAAATAGCAAGAGGAAAATAGGGTTTGGAGGAAGAGAAGAAGAACAAAGGGAAATTTCTTCAAGTGCCATTTTCCCTAAAAATTCGGTTGAAGTCTCTTAGAGCTGCTCCTAATCCGAGGTAAGGGTGGGGTTCTGAATCTATAATAGGGTGTATAATTAATATTATGTGAATTTGGATTATGGAAATTAGTTTCTATTGTGTTTAAAATTGGTATATTGATGAAATTAAGAGATGAATTAGGACCCAATATAATTAGTTATACACATAAATAAGTGCCTTGTATTTTCTTTGCAAAATCCCATATTTTAATTACGGTAGCGATGAATGGAATTTCTATTTAAAGGCATATAGTTAAATTCAGTAGCGCAATTAACGAAGTAATATTATGGCTACTAATTTGTATACTGTAGCGTTATAAGGAATAAAGTAGTATATAGAAGACACATTGCTTTGTATTCCTGTAGCGCATAAGATGAAAAGAAGTAGTAACTTTAAGGCACATGTTTTGTAATACTAGCACTTAGAAGTATTATTTAAAAGGTATATGCTTGCAAAGCTGTAAAATTATTTCACGTTACTATAGCGCAATACTTAGAGATACTTAATCTACATACAGTAGCGAATGGAAGAAATAGTATATTGGAGGCATTGTTTGGAATACTGTAGCAAGGAATTTATTTAACATTTAATGGTATTGGTTTAGCTTGCTGTAGCGTTAGATTTAAGAAGTAACATCTAAAGACTTTTGCTTGCTATAGCATAGAAGAGAATTAGTGCTTAGGACGTTGCATTGTCACTGTAGCGAATTGCATAAAGTAGTGCATAAAAACATTGTATTGTATACTGTAGCATAAGAATTGAAGTAGAATTATGAAGTAATATCTTAAAGGCATATGGCTTGCATATAGTAATAATTTTTAAAGGCTTTTGTTTGCGTACTGTAGCGCAGATTTTGAAGTAGTAATTAGAGGAAATTGTTTTACGTACTGTAGCGAATTTAATGAGTAATTACGTTCCGATTTACGAATATAAATTATTTAATAGTAATGATTTAATATCTTCAACAAATAATTTTGTAGGATTTATAAAGTAGAAATAATAGAGTTTTTGGCCGATAATTAATTAACTGATTTTAGCCTAAACAGTCCGAATTATTATGCGGTTTATGGTAGTAATTTTGGTTGATATATTGGGTGGCATTTTTTGTTGAAAAATGTGAATTTTGCAGGTGAAGTCGAATTAAGTTGAATGCTTCCGGTTTATGGAATTGTGTTGTAGGTTATTGTTGTGAATAAGTCGTTATCGAATACATTACTGCTGTTGAGTATGTTGTTGTTTATATGTTGTGATTGATAAGTTGATTAAGTTATAGGCCTATGACCAGTGTTGATTTACTGTAGAATTAATATACAACTCAGTTGTTACTGAGAAGTTATTCACAATGTTCTGTTGATGATTTATAATAAATAAATGATGTTTGATGATTTATAATAAATAAATGATGTTTAATAAATTATTTTGATGATATGAGATGTTGATGACGATACGTTGAGATGCATTTGAGATGTTGTTATTTTGAGATGCTTTTGAGATGTTAATTGAGATGTTTTTGAGATGATTTGAGATGTTGTTAACTTGGGTGTTGTTATTACATTCATGGTTGTGTCGCATACATTGCATTTTTGAGATGAAGCTTATGCTCGTTGAGATGGCTTGTATTGGTGAACTTTAAGATGAAGGTTATGCCTTGTTGATGCCTCTATTAATTGAAAAAATTTTGAGATGGGAGTTCTGCTCCAATGGTACCACATGCATTTGCATTGTAATTGAGTCGCATTTGATGTTGCATATTGAGTTGTGGTGAAGATAGATTTATTGTTTCTTTATGTTGTTGACTTGTTGTGACAGATATCATTTAAAGGTTGTGAATTAGTTGTTATGTCGTGTTGATGTCTTGTTGAGATTAAAGATGTTTGAAAGTTGTGAAGTGGTGATTTTATATGATTTGATTCTGATATATTATTTATCATACGTCCTGTTATATAGTTCGATATCTCACCCCTTCTTTTTGAATGTTGCCTTCTGTTGGTAACGTGCAGGTATTCAAGAAGGATAGTTATTACCTCGTTAGTTCGAGTCGGTGTCGTCGCTCTGATACGTAGCACTCGGGGGGATGAACGGTTGATATTTAATTGTTGATTTTCATTATGTTGCTGAATTTTTAAGTTGTTTTCATTAGAGACTTGTTGTCTTAAAGTTATTTTGAGTTGGATAAGATGCTATAGTATGTTCAGTTGAATTTTGTGAATCCGCTGCGTAGTAATGAAAGTTGTTTTTATTTTTAAAGACTAAGCTGATTGTTATCGGTTCATCCGTAGCTCACGTGTTATGTATCTGAACTAGATGATTGAATGTCGTGGTTTCAAGTTGAAAGTGTAGCATTCCATTTATTCGTTAAAAATTTTTATAACTCTGATTTCATTGAACTCGTTGGATAGAAATGAGGTATTACAAACAATGTCTTAACATCATCGTTCTAGAAACTATGAAGTTCTTATTCGAGACCTACTTTAAACACTTATCATAATTTGTAGGAGTGCCAAAAGTCATGAAAGCTTCAATATACTATACCTCTTTTCATTAACTTCCCAACGCAATGGTCTCATTTAAATAGGAAATTCCAAACTTACGTCATGATTATTTTCAAGTGGGGTAATTGATTACCTACCTGGTGTAATCGATTGCCATTCGGTTCTCCCTCTCAAAAATTCATTTTTCCAGTTATATAATCAATTACCAGTCCCAAAATACCTTAATAACCCAATTTTTACGTAGGTAATTGATTACACAATGTTGGTAATCGATTGCCAACTAGCCCAGACTGAAAAACACCCATTTTCCTACATAAGACTCATCCCTAACCTACAAAAAAAACACTTCTAATTATCATCAATGATTCTAAGCATCAAAGAGCTTTAACAAACACGTTAAATCACAGTACTTCTCAGCAATATGACATAAAAACTCAACACTTAAAGCCTTACTTTCAATTCTAACCCTCAATTAACTTACTAGACATGATTAGGGTTTCAGAACTTATACAGACATGTGTTGCCAAAAGACCACCATACCCTTCACAAACTCAAGAAATCCCTCAAACACGCTTACGACTTTAATGACTTGTTTGGTATCATAATCACCTCTCATTTTTAATTATACACCACTTTGACGTAACTCATTTTAAGAGATTAATGGTGATTGACAAATTTATCATTGAGTACAAAATGATCATTTTACCTCTAAGTCATTATATTTCTTTTGCAACGCATAAACGACTTTCCAATTAATATTTTGAGTCGAGATGTTACATTATTTGTCTGAAAATGTAAAAGATTCATAAAACATGACAAATAATAAGACTTTTTACACAAAAATGAAGAGAAAAAAAATCTTTGTTCATTTCAATTTAATATCAATGAGGAAAGAAAGGTTATATAAAGTTGAATTTTCTTCAAAATCATAATCAGAAAAAAAAAGCTAAAAAATTCAAAAAAAAAAAAACTCAAAAGAAAAACAAATAAGATATACATAACTTGGTACGACGATAATATGGAATTTTCAAAAAATGAGGAAGAAGTGAACATCTCTTTTATGGAAAAACATGAACATAAAAGAGATAAATAGTCAGACTTTATATTAAATTTATAATTAATTATTTTACATCTGAAAAAAGTTAGATAAGAAATCAACTAAATTAAAACACATTTTTCTACCTCTAAGACTATTATATCTTATGTTTTAGGCCAAGTTAGCACTTGGCCCTCAGATGGACAGATCCAATATTAGTGTTTCTGCCTATGACTCAATAGTTTCAGGCTCAAGTCAGATAGTTGTGGGGAATTTTCCCCACATGCCCATTAGAGAATGTCCTTAATAATCATCAACCACCACATGTCCTCTGAGAATAACAGGTTCACTGTCTCTATTTCTCGGGATGCTTTACCAGGGAGGAGGCCACATTCTGGACCCTATTACTCACCTAAACCCTGACAATCGTTATTATTGGACCCAAATTACTTTATCTACTACATGGATCTTGGCCCAACGTCGAGGTTATAAATACCCTCACATGAGAGAGTAAGATATACATTCATTCATTCATTCATTCATTCATTCATTCTACCTCACTTATTTTACTTGCTCTCGCTCTGAACCTCACTTTGCCATCAGAATGTCTTATAGGTACCCCCACTTCACATTCAACAGCTGCTCAACTTGAAGCTCGTGTGCCTTGACAGTCTCTTCTGATCATGTACGATTAGTGGCGCCGTCTGTGGGAAACTGCTTCCCCATCTTTCACTAACTGAAGATCAAAGCAACTATTTCTCAACCTTTGTCATGGCCGACTAAGCTATCAACAATGACCAGAATGTTTACTTCACCGACGCCAGCAACAACAACAACGACGACCTTACTGGACACAAACTCGACATCAGGGATGGAAGAACTACTTCCTCCTTTACTCCAACCCCTCCGCTCGATCAACCTTGTCGGTAAAACTACGAACATGCAGTGTACGAGGAGATTCCCATGTCTGAGAATGATGACCCTACGACCAAGGCCTTGTTCGCGAAAATGAATAAGACTACTACATGATCTTCGCACAAGGAGAATGCCTTGGAATGCTGGAAACCCATAGGTCCCCGAGAAGGAACGGGAGGACGGACCCACGCACCTCATCTCTTTGACGACAGGAACCACGCTCATGTTCTCCTCAGCGGAGACACCAGCAGGAAGATTCTCGCAGTCCTTCTCCCCTTCGTACTGGGCGACACCCCAGACTGGAAAGGACCCAACCGAAAACCATCAAGAAGCGCGATCACACCCCTCTGCGCAAAGAACGACGATCCCCTGAACGAAAAAGAAACAGGGGCGAGGAAGAGAAGAAGTCTCGTCTGAGGAACCCTCCACATGACCAAGATCGACACAAAGATCCCAACTACTACCGGTCCCCATCTCGCTCCCCAGAAAGAAGCGATGAAGACGACCCTTGCGGTCTGCTGTCCCAGGATATCACGGAGGCCCCTATTCCTAAAGGGATGGAGAAGCCTCCCCTTCTGAAGGAATATGACGATATTCCTGACCCCATCGACCACATCGACAACTTTGAAGCCATGCTTCACTATCATAATGTTGGGGGACCTTATAAATGCAGGTTGTTCCCCACAATGCTGAGGAAAACAACCATGGACTGGTATAAGAGCCTACCACTCGGGTCGATCACTTCACGGGGGAATTTGAAGAACCTATTCATCAGCAGCTTCACTATATCTCGTTGGCACCCGAAGAATGAGGCCGCCCTCGAGGCAATCGTCCAGAGGAGCGATGAGACCCTCAGAAAATACATTGATCATTTCAACGGCGAGGCTATTCAGGTCCCCTACGTCGATCACATGAAGATATACTTGCTCGAGATGGGATTCCTCTTGGGAACTTAATTTAGAAAGGTCGTCGTAATTGAGTTCCCAAGGTCTTTTGTTGCACTCCTCGAAAAAGCCCTGGCATAGATGGACTACGAGAAAAAGAGGCCACCAACAACGCCTACGATTCAAGGAACCGCAAACTAACTAACATCCCATGACACAATGACGCGTGCTCTTTTTAACGAGCAAGGGAAAAGAGAATGGAGGAGAAACCTCGCGACCCCCGCGAGCACAAAGGACCAGCCGGGAGGTTTACCAAATACACCCTGTTGACCGCTTCCCGCGAGCGTATCCTTGCAGGTGATCCAATGCTGAGTTCAATGACAGTGGGGTTAGGCGTCCTCGAACCACCCTTACAAAGCCCCAGGACGAAAGAACAAAATACTGTCAGTACCACCAGAGAAACGGTCACCTGATCGAAGATTGCATCCACCTGAAGGATACCATCGAGATTTCATTAAGACAGGGAGACTCGAGAAGTACAAGCAGAACAACGCCCCTCGCCGGGATACCCACAAGATTAAAGAAATTGAGGAGGATACCCGACCACCCAATGAATTTGGTCCCCTATAGGTAGCCTTCTACGTCTCAAGGCCCGAGGACTTCCACATCCCCGACAGTCTTGAAGATGACAAGCCTTTGTTCACCCACAACAGATGGGAGAAGTTCCCCTCCTCCATGGTCATATCTGGCGGGAGATTCACTGACATCTCGGTGAATTCAGAAAAGAGGAAACTCAACGAGCTGGTGGATGCAGCCCCGATCCAGGTTGTAACCCTTGAAAGATTCAAGGGAAAATATGAGTCAATCACCTTCTATCTCAAGGAGCTTCTCGAAAGAGCCCCTAACTCCAACACTCCTTTGCTGCTGAGGTAAAAAATGGCCAACTTTGATGTACGTCGCATCCTGGATGACGAAGGGAGTTTCGTCGACGTCATGTACACTCACCTATTCCGCACCCTACAGCTCAACGATACCCACCTATCACCATACGTGGGGTCTGACCTGCAAGAATGTAACGGTTCGACCTCCAATCCATGGGGCTATGTTGAGTTGTTCGTCACATTCTGGGAGGAAACTGCATCCCAACAGGTCAAAGTGTGATTTCTGGTGATCGATTGCCTATCTCTCTACAATTGTATCCCGGGGAGACTAACACTAGCCGAGTTGACTGCTCTACCCTCCATGGTGCATTTAAAGATGAAGTTTTACACTAAGAGGAACCGCATCGCCACCAACCATGGAGACATCTCAGCTGCTAGGAGGTGTTTCAACGCGTCTTCCAAAGGTCAAAACATGGTTGACACTACGGCACGACCTACTAAAAGAGCAACCACCTTGGCAACAGCGGCTACCTCGGTGGACAAACCTTCTCGAGTTGAAGAACAACAGACTCCACCAAAGGTTAACTCCATTGACCTCGACACCTGATTTGACAAAGATGAAGTCGAGTCCTCCAATGGCGAACAAGATCCTCTCCGACTCATTCCAGATAGAGACTTCGAGTTCATTCCCCTCGGCGAAGACCCGAACAAAGGCATGAAGATCGATGATGGAATCCCCGACATGGCGAGGAAGCACCTCAAAGCCTTCTTGAGGGAAAACATTGACATGTTTGCATGGAGCACAATAGAGATTCCTGGACTCAACCCTGAGGTCGCATGTCACCAACTTGTTGTGGATCCAACCGCTAGGGAAGTAGTACAACGTAGGTGTAGGAAGTCTCCTGAAAAAGCGGAGGGTGCTGAAAAAGCTGTAAAAGACCTCCTAGAGGAAAATTTTATTTATGAGGCCTGGTATTCAACCTGGATCTCAAACAATGTACTTGTTAAGAAAAATAATGGAAAATGGCGTGTGTGTGTTGACTATACTGATCTCAACCAGGAATGTCCAAAAGATGTTTTTCCTTTACCTAATATTGACATGCTTACTCAGGCTATAATCAAATCCCCATGGTGATGAGCGATAAACATTGCACTGTCTTCATGACTGGGTCGGGCAATTACTACTACAACGTAATTCCCTTTGGCCTAAAAATGCAGGGGCAACGTACCAACGGATGAAGAACAAAGTCTTCCGCGGTGAGATCGAGGATATGCTCGAGGTATACATGGATGACATGATCATCAAGTCCTGAGCGTAAACCGTCCATGCTGCCCACCTCATTATATTTTTTGACCAGTCAAGGCGATGCTAGATGAGGTTTAACCCGGAGAAGTGCACCTTCGGGGTCAGGGCAGAAAAATTCCTCAATTTCTATCTAACAAAACAGGGAATTGAAGCCAACCCTGACAAATGCAGGGAGTTCTCTGAGCTACCCACTCCTAACTCGAAGAAAACCATACAAGTCTTGAATGACATGCTCACCTCGCTATTCGTCTTTGTGGCGAAATTCGCATAACGCGCACTTCCATTTTTCAAACTCTTGTGTAAAGAGGCGGCGTTCGAGTGGAACGGAGAGTGCGAGTAAGCATTCCTCCACCTCAAACGAGCCCTTTCACAACCACCCGTGTTATCAAGTCCAGAGAGCGAGGAAACTTTGTTCCTTTATTTGGTCGTCTCCACTGAGGCCGTAAGTGCAGCCCTCGTCCGTGAGACACCAGACGGGCAGAAACCAGTGTACTTTACTAGCAAAGAGTTACAAGGTTCCGAGGTCAGATATAAACAAATTGAAAAGGTAGCTTAGCCCTCATCAACGTGACAAGGAGACTCGGATATTACTTCCTTGCCCACACACTTGTTGTACGAACATACCAACCCGTGAGATAACTCCTAGGTCGACCAAACATGACCGACCGAATGCTTAAATGGTCCTTAAAGCTACCAGAGTTCGATGTTCAATATGAAAGTATGAAAGCCCTTAAAGCCCAAGCATTGGAAAACTTTATTTCAAAGATGACCACACACGAACCCTCGGCATGCGGAAAACACAAGTGGACCATCTCCGTGGACAGAGCTTCCAGCTCGACGGGGAGCGGAGAAGGAATCCTACTCGAAAATGAAGAGGGCATTGTGATCGAACATTCACTTGCCCTGTTGTTTCCCACGTCGAACAACAAGGCCAAGTACGAGGGCCTGCTCGCAAGGTTAAGGCTGGACGAAATCCTAGGTGCCCGAGAAGTACAAGTATTCACGGACTTCCAGCTCGTCACATCTCAAGTTCGAGGAGAATATCAGGCCAAGAACGATAGGATGAAGAAGTTTGACTGGGCAGAAATCAAACACATACCCCACCAACAGAACACGCGGGCCGACATACTCTCAAAACATACGAGCATCAAGAAAAAAGGTGGGAACAAATCCATTATCCAAGAATCCCTTTCTCGTCCGAGTATTGAAAAACCCACCGCATCGCCTGAGGTGAACGCCACCAGGGATAATTCGTGTAGATGACCCCTGTATTTAATTATCTCACAAAGGGAGAGTTACCCGCTGGCCAAAAAGAGGCAAATGCGACCAAATGACGAGCCTGTTCTTACGTAGTAGTCAAGCAGGATATCTATCAACGGGAATTCTCCATCCACTCCTGAAATGCATCGAGGAGTCCAAAATCCTTGAGATCTTACAGGAAATCCACGAGGGAATCAACACCCAACACTTGGACAAAAGATCTCTAGCACGAAAGGCGCTGCGTGTAAGGTTTTATTGGCCCACCATGCAGGAAGACACAAAGGAGCATGTCAAAAAATGCGACAAATGTCAAAGGCACGCAGACATGCACCTCGCACCCCCAGACCAACTCAAAACATGGTCGTCTCCGTGGCAGTTTTCCTGGTGGGGGATGGACATCCTCTGACCGCTCGTACAAGTATCATATCAAAATAAATTTGTGATCATAGCCGTCAACTATTTCATAAAGTGGATAGAGGCCGAAACCTTGGGCAGAATCACATCACACAACATCCTTCATTTCTACAGAAGAAACGTGCTTTCCCGATTCGGCATACTACAAGTGCTCGTCACTAACAAAGGGACATAGTTCATTGACCAAAGCTTCCATGAGTTTGTCTCCAAGCTAGGCACCAAACAACACTTCACGTCCGTCGAACACCCTCAAACCAACGGTCAAGCCGAGGCCGCGAATAAAATCATCTTATGATGACTCAAGCGCAAGTTGGGCGAAGCCAAAAAGGGCGGGTTAAAGAGCTGCACAGTGTCCTATGGGCTTATCGAACAACGCCACACTCGAAGACCGGTGAAACCTCGTTTCAACTAACCTATGGCACTAAAGCAGTCATCCCCGTGGAAATCATGGAGCCTTCCAGACGAAGTGAAGTCCCTTTAGACGAGGAAATAAATGAAGAGGCCCTAAGGGAAGAGCTCAACTTGGTCAAAGAAATATGATCAGGAGAAGCTCTTCGTGAAGCCACACTGAAACAATAGATAGCCTTGCGTCATGACACCAAAGTCATATAACGTGAATTCCAGGCCGACTACCTAGTCTTACGGAGAAATCAAAAAGACTCATGTGAAGGAAAGATGGCCTCCAACTGAGAAGGATCTTACCGCATCCGCAAGGCAACAGGTACTAGAGCCTAACACCTCGAACGCCTAAGTGGAAAACCACTATCTCAACCATGGAACGCTACAAAGCTGAAACAATATTACAACTAAGTCTTAGATGAGCGTCGAGGCTTAGCAGTCGACATACCCTCTCTAACCAACGACATGGATCTCTCGACCATGGAAGCATGTTAAGGTACAAACATGGCCTCCAACTAGTAACAAAAGGTGGATTTTCGCTCATTGGTCGAGTGGAACCTTAGCCAGACGGGGACACCTCGACCGAGCTCCTCCGTCGAAGTACCTTATAGGAAAAACACCCAGCTCACGATGGGTAGTTCACGCCACAAAGTCAAGAACCCGATCAAAATCTTGGCCTCTTCCATGCGAACCCCGAATTCGCCTCCTCGACAGATCTCCACGCGTGTCGACCAAAACTAAAGTCGAGCATAAATTTCCACTTGTCATATTTCCACGCCAAAATAAGCATGTTAAACACAACGACAGAATATCATAATGCAAAATAAAAGAGCAAAACAAAAACATTATAAAGTGGAAAACAAAGGTCGGTGTTGTCTGTATAATATTAAAGTGGGGCACGTAGGCCCAAACTAGTCAGATATACAAAATCGGGCAGAGCCTCTTGTCTAAAATAACAAAAATTTGGCATGTAGGCCAAGCAAACATACGTGCACACAGACCCAAAGCTCCTAATCTCTGCCATCCTCCTCGCTGTCCGATCCAGGTTCATCGCCTGGGGAATAGATTATCTTCTCGTCAACCACTTGATTGAAAGGCCCTGTCCCCATGATCACGAGCTTGACCCTGCTGTTGATGATTTTGAATTGAGCCATGGCGGTGTTAAAACCATAACTGAGGGTATCCATGACATCTTGCTCAAGCACACGAATCTGGTCAATAAAATTTTTCCTTGTTTGAAGGGCCATCCCCGGGTTAGTCTCCTCCTTGGCGGGCTCTACAATCTCCTCTAACTCTTACACTCAGGCAGCAAGCCTCTCATTCTCCTCTAACAAATCCTCCATCTTTGCCCTCAACTTATTCAAATCCTTGGAGAGTTGCATCTGGGACTCATACTTCGCCTCATGATTGAGAATATGATTCTTTAGTTTTTTGTTATGAAGTCTCCACCTCTCAATTAGGCCATACGCTTTGTCGAGCTCCTCCTTCGAGCACGTCTCCACATCATTAAGGGTCAAAGCTATTTCAAGAACCCTCATCACGACAATCATGTCCTCAGACAGATTCTTGCGTCAGACCTTCTTGTCCGCAGACATGATGGCTTCCCGCTCCCCTTCATGGAAACCTAGGGCATCGTCCCTATCTAAGAGCTTTAAGGACTCCTCGGCAGATGAGAACTCGAGGAGCATCTTTATATTTATGAGGCGGGCAACAACCATGTGCTCCCCCTCATCATCGAAAATAAAGTTGTTGTCCGAGTCCATGTATTTGGTCGGGGAGAAGATCTTTACGTAGGGCGCCAATTTATTGTAGGTAAGCCTATCTTGAGCGCCCAGCTTCTCGGGCTTTAACCAATAAATTTATGGCTTCTTCTCATAATGCGTCCACTTCCGCTCAAGGGGGAATCTTTCCTAAAACTTAGTCACCTCCCGACCATCCTTGATCATGACGGTACGTTCATACAGGGAATCCACGACGACGTTTGACAGTGGCCTCACGACGTAAAACCTTTCCTTGAAATGTCGAACTGACTTCAGATACGGTCAAAATAGCTTTCCATGCTATTTGAGCGACACCCATGCCTTGAGACCTCCGAACTTTTACCGCTGAATATGGAAGATCTGAAAGAACAGAGATAAAAAAGCATTAATATTAGGATACCAACATACGATCTTGAATGCTAGCATAAAAGCGGGCGCGTTCGGGTGAAGCTGGGAAGGCGCCAAGTGCGGCCATCTAAAAACTCCAACTTAGAAGGATGTAAAAGGCAGACGCATCCCTGCCTTCTTGAAAGAGAAATCGTACATTGGAAAGCGCTTTCTTGGGTAGGCTGAACAGATCCTCCGGTTCTTATACTGAATGAGAATTGAACAAGGGGCAAGAGCACCATCGAATCTATCCTCGACAACATTGAAGGCATCTGAAGCATCGTGGACGAATTCAGACATCAGATTTTTGGGCTCGGGCGCAATCCAGTCCAAATTGTTGCCCGCGTTGGAATTTTCTTCACCCTCAAGAATGGAAAAATTCACTTACTCGACGGGTTAAGCCATTTAACCTAAATAGCATGGAAAAATAGTGAATTTGACACCATAAAATCCACCATTCCACCGCAAATCAAGTGAAAGGGCGAGGAACACTTTGAGGGGAGGTCCTCAACTCAAGCCCTTGAAACCCGCAAAGGAAGAAACCCCCTCGAGCGAGCATAAGATCAAAAGGAGAGGCAGCTCACCCATATCTACCTAAGTTCATGAGGGGTTAATCCCCAACATGGAGTTGTTTTACCCGTATCCCCCCAATTCACGAGGGGCCAATCCCCGACATAAGTCCACGTGAATTTCATCCAAAACTCAGGAACCTTCATACAAAACTCATGGATCTTCGTCCAGAGTCCATGAACTTCATCGAAAGTGTCATGAATCTTCATGAACTTCACCGAAAGTGTCATGAATCTTCACGAACTTCATCATAAACTTCATGAAGATTCATAAAACTTCACCTAGAACTCGTGAATTTGCCAGAAAACTTCATCCAATCATCTACCCTAAAGTAAACTAACAAAGCTTGAAGAAAGTCACTTACTTGGAGAAAAAAGAAAACTGGAAAACCTACAATGGTGGTAACAACGACGAAGCAACTTACGAACAGGGGACGTGCAGGAGGAGAGAGAAAGTAAAAATGTTCAAGAGAATTCCTTCACCCCTTTTTATAGCTAGTCCCCACCACATGGGTAGCATGCCAAGAGTCATCATTTCTTAGGCCTTTAGGCTTCCTCAGGCAATGATGACAATCTGAATAGCCGCCACCTGTGACACATGAAGGGACACATCGTTTGAACTTTATAGAATCTCACGTGAAGCCACGCGCTGACGCAAGGTCTCAAAACCTTCACCAACAAGCACATGCACGACATAGTTGTGACTCTCTCCTCACGCATGCATCATGGAAAGGATTTCATAAGATATTCCTGTGATTTCTCCACGGAAGCGAAGTATTCTTTTGCGGACACACCAAGAAGACAAACTCAAGATTCCTATGCTTTCTCCGTGGATGCAAAGCACCCTCTCGCGGAAACCTCGAGCAGACTAGTGCGCAAAAGCAGACAGTCAACGACTCAGTAGAGGAAAATCCTTCAAAGGTTACTCGTAACAAAGGAGAAGGGAGAGGAGGTCAATCAACTAACGACCATATTTCCTCAATCTGAAAAGCAATCTTTCCCTCGAACAACGTCTCCTCGACCCAAAAGACACTCTCTTCTTCGAGGAACGTCTCCTCGAGTTAAAATAACAGTCTCTTTTTCAAGCAACGTTTCCCCGACAATCCAGCAGACCTTAAGTTATCATTGTCTCGTCTAAGAGAAAAACCTTGTGGGGCTTCTATTCTGGGCCGGGCTGGCACTTGGCCCACAGAAGGGCATGCCCAATACCAGCACCTCTGTCTATGGCCCCATAGTTTCAGACCTAAGTCAGATAGCCATTGGAGATTTCTCCACGTGCCCATTAGAGAATGTGTCCCTAGTCATCATCAACCTCCACCCGCCCTCTGAGAATAATAGGTCAAATGTCCCTATATTCTCGGGGCGCTTTACCAGGGAGGGGGTCACGTTGTGGACCCTATTACTCACGTACACCCTGGCAGTCCTTGTTATTGGGCCCAAATCACTTGGTCCATTACATGGATCTTGACCCAGCATTCGGGGCTATAAATATCCTCTCACATGTGAGAGTCAGGTATCCATTCATTCATTCATTCTACCTCACCTACTTTATTTGCTCTCGCTTTGAACCTCACTTTGGCGTCAGAGTGTCTTGCAGGTACCCCGTACTTCACATTCAGCCGCTGCTCAACTTGAAGCTTGTGAGTCTTGACGATCTCTTTTGATCAGATACGATCATCTTAGTAAAAAAAGACTACTATATCCTCCTTTAAACTAGAAAATAAAATTTTGTTTGAAGAAATAGATAATATTATAAAAAAATATTTTAATTCAAAACTCATTTTCCCTTTTCTTCTCCTTCTCATGAGAATCATTAAACCAATGAAATGTGAATAATATAATATTTTAGAAATTAAAATTGATGATTTGCACTACATAGTTGATAAGTTTGTCAAATGAAGAGATAATTTGAATATCATTTATATAGTCAAATAGTCTATTATAACAAAGTCAATTTTGATTATTAACATAAAAATAATGCTAAAAATTTTAGTAATATATGTCATGTAAATTAATCCCCCAAATATAATGTGCTTAAATGGGAAATAGATCGCCTCCTGTTCTTTATGTCCAGTCTTTTCTTTTATGCTCATCTAATGACTGAGAATTTATTAAAAGAAACAAATAACAAAAAAAATGCAATTTTGAAAAGAGAGACAAAATATGGATGATTGTGATGAGTGCAGTCGGGATAACAAGAGATAATTGACAAGAGAGAATTCAAATCCACTTAAATGTAATTAATGTAATAAATATGATCATATTGCTCTATTCTATTTAGATAAAAAAAATAATGACAAAAAAATATTTATACTCTTTCTGATTTAGCAGAAACTCTTGCATCAATAATTATTTTCGTCTCTAAAATTCGTTGTTGCTCAACTATTTTCCTTGTAATATAAGTCTTCATGCAAAGATGGTTACAATAGCAACCATGGCTGCCATGACACCTCCAAACACAGATGATACAACATAGTGACCATTAGAAGATGGTGGAGGAGAAGGAGCAGGTGCACCTTCTGCTAGAACGGTGATAACAAACTTCATTTGACGAGCAGCACAATGATCACCTTTTCCACAAACATACCATTTTCTCCCTTCAGTTTTCAATGGAATGATATCTTTTCCGGTAGAAAGTGCTTCGTTTTCCGACGGAAAAGTACAGTTTTGAAATAGTGTGCCATTAACTTTGAAGACGTTGTGGAAAGAAGGGTTATAGTTAAAAACTGAAAAGAAAGAGATAAAGAATAATTAATTATAATTATGATATAAATAAACTAAAACAAAATGGAAAATTGTATATATTTTTCTTCTCTCACATACCAAGATTGTCTCCAACACGAAAAACAGTTTCCTGAGCCCATTGAGTGTAGTTGAAATCAACAGTCCAACCCTTATCACCACCAACAATATGATCAGTAGCCATTGCAACTGAGGAAAGCAAAACCATAGAAATGAAAAGGATCAAGATTACACGAAAAGAAGCCATTTATATTTTTCTACAAAGTATGGAAAAGAAATGTAAAAAATTAGTGATGAGAAAAAATTTATTGAACTAAATATCAATCAAAGAATCACTAGCTAGCTAGCAAATGCTCTTCAAATGTTATTGTTTAGATGAATGAATTGTGCAATTCAACTTGGGCTATATATAGAATTGTGTGTATAATGTTTTTATCGACATAATAATATAATATTAGTATAATAAACGGCTACCGGCTTTGACAATAAGAAAACTTATTTTGTTTTTGCTTACCCATGAAATGGACAAACTGCAAATACTAATAAAAAACTGTTTAAAGCAAATTGAGAATAAAAAAATACTATGCAAGGGCGAAGAGGTTTTCTAACTAAATTATTTGTATAAATTTTCTCGAGACAAATGGACTAAACGTAGCAATAAGAAGCAGCAACCAGCAACAACATTTTAACAGGAAATCAAAGTATTGTATATTGTATACTTAATATCAGTTGAAATTAAATGATATTTTAAGAAGTGATAACAATGAATTTGTCAGCGGATATTTGTACAAAATAATCTTGAAAATGTTCTTTTTAGATATAAATTAAAGTAATATTAATAGTCCTTTTGCACCTTAAAAGTCTATCATTTGTGTCTATTAATTAAAACTATTTTAGTTTTTTTATAAGCAATGGAATTAATTAACAACCTAGTACAAGGGGGTACTCACCCAATTTCAAACTTAGAGAGTTACACAAGGAAATTCAAGGGGTTAAAATTCTAAAAGAAAAATCTACAAGGCAGGATAGAATTAGACTTAATAGCCAATCAAAATCATGATAACATTTTGATTTCGTCCAACACCTTGCCTACTTGAAATATGTCATTCTTAAATAAGATGGCATTTCGTTTACACTGTAATACCCAGCACACAGCTAATCAAATTAGCAGCTTCCTATTACTAGGAATATTCCTTCCCACACAACCCCAGAACTAACACATGTGCTCCATAATTCCTTCAGGACTTGGTTGAATCGAAACATTAAGCCATTTCATAATTCTCATCTAAACTCATATCGACCTTGGGCACGAAAACAATAAATGGTTCCTAAATTCCTCCTCACAAAAACAGAATACACACTTATTGTCATTTATGCATAGTATAACACCTCTTTTTGTCAATTCCAACTTCGTCGCAATTTTGCCATGCAAACAACGCCAACTGAATACCTGGATTTTCGAGGGAACCATCGTTTTTCAAATATGATCATTTTCCTCCACCCTCTCAACACACAAAGTGTTTAATCCCACTAAACTGATAATGTACATGTAACCCTCCTTCACCCTAAATTGACCTCCCCCCCCCCCCCCCCCCCCCCCCTCTAAACCACACAACCTTATCTTCCTCAAGATTTGATGGTGTCACCGGGTAAAGAAGCTTCTTCAATTGGTACCTGCACAAAATAAAACTGCCAGAACCATCTATTACCCACCCATTTCCCCATATCACTAACCCTTCCATTCAGACAAACAGACAGTAAATGCAACATGTGAAATAAACATCTTAAGGGAGTTCCTCCAAACCATTTCCATTTCCATAAAGAAATCAAATTCCCCACCCCTAACTTCCAAGACAAAGACTCATTAAACCAATTGTTGTTCTGATCGAACAGTAATATTAAATCTCTCCACCACATGAATGATTTGTTCAAATTAGACATCAACATCCCTTCCATAATGCAAGCCTAATATCGGTCTCCATAACGCCTCCTTTTCCGCCTAATATCTCCAATGCCATTTTGACATCAGCGCCTCATTAGCAGTAGCTACGCACCTAACTCCTTAGTTCACGATGAGACTTGAGTTCAATAGTTTGATTTTACAAATATTTATATTATAAATAGTCTTGTTAAAATTAATATTAAATTGAATATTAAGAGTATTGGAGTTAAGATTAAGAATCTGTAGTGAAATAATTGAGAAAGACTTTGGGGTAAGAGCAAGAGGCATACATGTTATTCTTCTTGAGTCGCCTTTGTATTAGTTTGAATGCCCTTCATTTGGTTCGACCGCCACTTGTCTGAATTCGTCACCCAACTTCTCATTCTTCCACCCATAATGCGTGATCGTAGGAGCGTGTATTAGGTCAACAGTCAACACTTATGAAGTCGTGGAGTTTAACTATCTCTCTTGAATTTTAGGATATCAACCACCCATTTTTTCCCGAGTTGCTATAGTTTAGAGAGACTTGATTCAGTCGATACAAGACCCCTGAGAAGGTATAAATAAATATAATGGCACTTTGATACTGGGGGATCACTCTTATTCCATCATGTGAGCTTTCTTTAATCCTTGACAAAACCTAAATCCTCGAACATGCCTTATTCATTAAGGGTTGTCATGCTCATTGTACTTTTATCCAGTACAATTGGCGCCCACCGTAGGCCCCTGGTAAAATTGAACAGGGTCACCCTCACTACGTTCAATTGAGTATTGTTTTTGCACTGACCTCTCATCATGGTGAAGAAGAAGAAAACTACTCCGACCAACAAAGATTCTATCAGCGAGGAAAGCACCATAGTAGAGATGTGTGCCGCTATGAATGACCTTTGGCATCAGAACCAAACTTTAGAAGACAACT
Source organism: Vicia faba (assembly GCA_948472305.1). NCBI lineage: Eukaryota > Viridiplantae > Streptophyta > Magnoliopsida > Fabales > Fabaceae > Vicia > Vicia faba. The sequence goes on from OX451740.1 coordinate 965,281,761, forward strand.
TACCATATCACATTTACACCAACAATGGAGTGATATTATCGATGAAGTGGAGGCATTGGATCCATAGCTTCTGTCCGACGGGATATGGGAGGTGTCTATCTCAGAGAACTTCAAGCCGACATCGTTGGCTAAGTTCGATGTATGCAACGACCCTTATGAACATGTGGCATCCATTAACACTCAGATGGATATTATAGGAGCACCAGATTCTTTCAAGTGAAAGCTCTTGTTTGATACCTTTAGGGACACAATATTTAGATGGTACATGAGCCTCCTTAGGCTCTCTGTCACCAGTTATCAATACTTGGTGAAGAAACTAGTCTGTTGCACACCATAATTTACCCTCTTGATTTAGGCTTATGTTTCATCATAAACATCATATTTCATTGCACTCATACATTGTGATGGGATCAAAGTACTTTGGTTATCAAGTCTTCCTCAAGCTTTGGAAGTTGATTGTATTGACAAGTTGATCAAGGAGAGCCTTATTATCTTAACCTCTGGATCTTTCAAGTCCCAAAGGTATTTCATATCTCAAGATATCTTATCCATCTCATTGGATCATTAGAAGATTGAATATTATGTTGATTGTAAAGGGAATCACATTTTTGGGAATCATCAGTCAAAATTAGGTTTGGAAGTATCGTTATCAGGAACCTCTTCTTCATAGGCTATTCTCCATCCAATTTCGTCAATGCCAATGATTAAGGTTTATTTCCCTATGATTGATCAGAGATCAAAGTTTTTCATCTATTATGCTTCGATTGAGGTTCATTGAATTAGAATTGACTTTGTGGCTACCCTGGTCAGTTTTTCTTTAGTACCTCAAGCTTGAATCTCATTTGAATATTTCTCCTAATTACTTGTGTTGCAAGTCAAAACCAGATGGTTTTCTTTTAAAAAAAACTCAAGAGGATATAATTAAGGCATTTATGAAATCCAACATGGTGATCTGTGCATTACATATGTTTAATGACATGGTTTCTGTTGGCATAGATCCCAATTTAGTTATTTCTAATATGTTAATTGATTGTCTATTGAAGTCCAGAATGCATGATGATGCAATTGAAGTTTTTCATCAGTTGTGAGAAAAAATATGAAAACTGATTTGTATACCCAAAAAAGTCTGAGCTTGCGGATCAGCAGCAGTCCATTAATGTCCGTTTGGCAGTGGAGCATATGTTGTTGGCATCTGTGCACAACTTAGAAGTGGATTAACTCTAGAGACCAACATAATGTTTGACCAGATGAAGGACAATGGTTTGGAACCTAATGTTCAGACATTTAATATGATTATTTTCAGTTCATTGAAAGGAAAAGATCTCCAAAAGATTAAACTGTTACTGAAAGAGATGATTGATTCAAGAATTGAGTTGGGTGACAAAAATTTCTTCAACTAGTGTAATTTAAAATGTAGATTGGAGTTTGTTGGCTGAAATGAGAGATTTGGGTTTATTATCTACCAAGGTGTTGTATGCCTAAGTTATGGCAGGCATCCTAAGAGTGTAAAGGAAAATTATAAACATTGTACTGAAATTGATACAAGATGCAATCTAGTTTTGGATTCGACAAGTCCTGAAGATATGTTACATTACAAAAGGGGAGACAAGATTGACATACGAGTGATGCGTCAGGTTAAGCTCATATCATACATGGCTGCAGTTTGAAACAAAATCGTCATCAAACAATGTCAGGTTAAGCTCATATCATACATGGCTGCAGCTTGAAACAGAATCGTCATCCAATAACATTCATTCAAAAGGCTCAAAAATCGCATATCATGAATACAAGTCTAGGCTAACACGTAAACACATCAGTTCAGTCCCCATTACAAAACCCAAACTGCTCACAAACATTTTAGACATGTCATCCTTGTAGATGAACTCATATTGAATAAAGGCTTAGCGTTGAGCTTCGATGTTATGTTCATTTGTCGTATTCAGTGAAAAACAATTCGCAACCAAGCCAACTCAAAACCAGTTCCAAACAAAACTAAACGGCCCTGCATCAGTTATGGGTAGATAAATCAGGAACTGATATAACAAACCATGCAAAAATAGAAATTCAAAAAAGTAATTAAAAATAATAATAACTCTTCATGACAGAATTTATGTTCAGAGAACTAACCTTGCAAGATTCAATGAGAACCGATCTGATCCCTCCATTTTTTGTAACAGAACTCTAAATCCAAAGGCCAAGATCTTTCGCATCTCTAACTAACTTTACAACCTCCAACTGCTTATATAATAGAATTCCTCATCTGAATGGATCATTCTTCAAGTGGAGGGTAATCACTGCAAAAAACAAACTACATAGATTTTATCTTCTTCTCTCATCTTCATCTTCTAAAACTCCATAGAAAACTGGCTCATCTCCTCTCTTTCATCTTCAGCCTCGCGCTGCTTCAACCTTCATCACCATAACCTTCTGCTTCCACCCTGCAATCTTCATCAAACTTTGTGATTCCTTAAAACTCGCTTCAATTCATCATCTTCATCGTATAACTCTTCAACTACATTCATTCTATGAAAATATCCTCAACATCACCAGCGTATCAATCTTCATCGCAAAGCTAATCTTCACCAATTCTGCAAAAAAACCTTCAACTCATCTCTTATTCACATCAATAATCTGCAAAGAGCAACAACGATATCATCATCATCACCAACAACAACTCAAAACTCATAAAGTAAAAGAAGATTGATTCGGGAATTCATATACATTGATAATTGGAAAAGACAGAGACCTCGCGAATCGATGCTGCGATTTGGAGAGACAGAATATGAGAAAGAAGATCAAAGATAAGAACGAAGCTTATGCATTGTTAAAACATCTTTTCATGGTGGCGATGTGATGAGGTGTTCGATTAAAGAGGAAAGTTTCTTCGAAGAGAAAATAAGAGAGAATTTGCAATGAAGAAGAACAATATAGAACGGATCTATCGCAAATCAGAATCGCGGTAGAGGCGTGAGGAAGTCAAAGCGGAAGAGGTTGAGTCGTGAGTTCCACCGCTGAATGTTGAAGAAGAAGAGACACAATTTTGTGAACCCTATTCTTTTGTACCAAAACATCATTTTCAATTCTTCTTCTTTTTCCTATTTAGTTGTCATTTTTTTGTTTAAATAATAATGATAGTGCTGAATAAATGGGAAGCTGAATGTGTTACTGGAGTGATTTTTGTGAGTTGTTGGACTCTTCCTTGGCCCTGTGGAAGTTACACCATTACTCTGGCCCGTTTCTACCCATTTTTGGAGAGACTACCACATCAGAACAAAAATTTCTTATTGGACCTTCTTTGGGAATAGGCTCAACGCCTAGCTTTACCTTGCAGCACCATTTTCCAGTTCACTACACCTCCCAGCTAATTCTTAATTTCTCTTGAATTTTTGTTTTGTTAAGCAATTAATTTCGATACTTCCTTTCATAATTTTTGGCTAAAATTTTGTGTGAATATTAGTATGTTCATCCTTGACTTGGTGATATTTTTTCCATACTTTTTCTATTAACCTTAGGAATTAATTGAATTGATGCTTGCTGCATGATTAAAATTAGAATTATAGCGCATTCTTGTTGATTCCATATCCTTGATTCAATTTCCTTGAAATAATGAATGGTTTGGTGGTAGGTTCTGATCTTTGAGTGTATGCTTGAGTTGCGCTTATATTTCCTTGTTATTTTCTAACTCATTTGGTGTGTTTTGTGCAAGCTTCCAATGGAGATTTCTCGCACCATGAGAAATTAGCGGAGTATTTTGCATGCTTGCATGAGGTTCTCCGGATTTCTCTACTTTGCTTGCTGTGCTACGAACTTTTGTTCGCTCGGTATTTTCTCTGGTTTATCTTATTTCAGCACTTTACTGCATTCTAGATATCATGAGAAGCAGGAAATAAAGAGCGTGCACTCGAAGTCGCTGTTTAAAGTCCTGTAGAAGACACCATTTTTTGTATGCTAATTCTATTTGTTTAAAATCCTACGTTTGAAGTAGGTATTATGCACGTGTATTTATATTTGTGCCCGCATTATATTACAGGTGATAAGCCCTTAAAAGGAGGCGAGAAAGGAGGGTCCGTAATCGACGCCCGCACATTCTAGTTCGTGTCATCCTTAGCTCACGTGGTACTTCAATGCTTCAGAGTCGTGCAAATCATATGTATCGAGTTCGTTAAGTGGGGAAGGGTTTTGCAATCAAACCTCGATGCTTTGTTAGGAGTTCACATTGGCCGATGATGACAGTCCGTGATCGTTCATATTGTCTTCTGTTGCCTACCTCGATCTTCTATATCTTGGTTAGGTGTTTAGTCGCTTTGGACGTCACATTTTTTATTTCATTCGTCTCCCACTTGTTTGCTTCGGGTGATCCACTCCCCTTAGCTAAAGCATTTTCTCTTCATACCCCCATCCCCCGAGTCAGTATACCCCAATTGTGTGCTTTTGCCAAAGCACTTATTTGTTCACTTGTTTGGTATTTACCATGCCCATAGGACCCCTCGTTTAGGATAGTCCTCGAGCTAGACATTAGGATATTTATTCATGTATGCTCACTTAGGTAGATATTTCTCTTTCATCCCCGACATAGGACCATCATTGAATGATTACACTAGGGATAAAGTTTAGGATAGTCTCCCTTAGTTGTTTTCTTTTCTTTGCATATTGCATCTTAAAATGAAAACCTTCTTTTCTTGGAAAATCATAAAACCTTTCTAATTAACTTAAATCCTTCTTCAAGGTAAAAAATAAAAACCGATCTTAATTGCTTGTGTGCCTTTTGGCTTTGTTTTAAACCTTGTCAAATTGATTTTTTGCCATCCTTACCATGATATTTTGTCATCTTTTGGCCGATGTTTTGCCATCGCATTTGTTTTTGTCGATGTTTCGTCATCGCGCATGTTTGTTATCCTACTTTGATTCTTTATATCATTGTTATGTGTGATGTTTTATCATCTGAATGGTTGATGTCTCGCCATCTTTGCCATGTTATTTTGTTATATTTTCGTCGATGTTTCGCCATCGCATATGTTTGTTGCCGATGTTTCATCATCGCACATGTTTTTTATCCTACTTTGATTCTTAATATCATTGTTAGATGTGATGTTTTATCATCTGAATGGTTGATGTCTCTCCATCTTTTCCATGGTATCTTTCCATCTTTTAGCCGATGTTTCTCCATCGCATATGTTTGTTGTTGATGTTTCGTAATCGCACATGTTTGTTATCCTAGTTTGATTCTTAATATCATTGTTAGGTGTGACGATTATCATCTGAATTGTTGATGTCTTGTCATCTTTGCCATGCTATATTGCTATCTTTTAGTCGATGTTTCACCATCGCATATGTTTGTTATAGATGTTTCACCATCACACATGTTTGTTATCCTACTTTGATTTTTGATATCATTGTTAGGTGTAATGTTTTATCATCTTGTCTGATATTTTGCTATCATGCCGATGTTTTATCATCTTATCTGAGCTTGTGTTGCCATTTTTGTTCTTTTTTGTTATTTTATCATCGTTGTTGATATTTTGTCGTTTTATCTGATGTTTTTCTATCTTGACTGTTGCTTTTGTCTTATTAACTAAAAAACACAAACCAACTAAGATATATGAGCCGAACTACAGTTGCTCTAATTCCTTAAAAGGGATATGTAGGCATTGTGGTAGGGCCTGAACGAGCACAACCTTTTATTTTCCCTACATTATTTTCTCCTTTATTTTACATCCATTCCCTCTTTGCATTTTCTTTTAGCTCTTAAGCTTTGACATATAATTTATACACCCATTAGAATAGAAAAACAAGAGTGGATACCATAGAGTACTATGGGCATGTGGAGTGCTAATACCTTCCCCTCGCGTAACAGACTCTCTTACCCAATCTCTCGGTTGCAAGACCGTTATTTCACCCTTCTCAGGTTTTCTTGATGTTTAACTTTCCCTTTCGGTGGGATAAAAGATGTTCGGTAGTGTGATACGGTGGCAAAACCGACTGTTAATACTGGTTTGCGTTTTGCATTTTCTGTTTGCAAAATGTCGCGGTAAGCAAGAGTCGTCACCAACTATTATTTCATCCAATCATGGAAAAGGAAAAAGAATAGAAAAACCTTTTTTCAAGATTTCTGAGTAAGGGGGTAGATTATAGAAAGGGAAGGTGTTAGCACCCTTTCTATCCATGGTTTTCCATGGGCTCTTAGGTGCTTCCTCATTTTTCAAATTGCTTGTATGTGTTTGTCTTGAAAATGTTTTACTTCATGATAACCCTTGTATTAGTCCCCAAGGGTGTGACGAAGTTGTTTTGAAAATTTGTTTTGAAAGGTGTTTGTGTGAAAAAAAATTTATTGAGCAAGTACTTAAGATTCTACCTACTCGAAAAAAGATTGTTTGTTCTCGTTTCTTTTAGACAGCGCTATCCTACTATTAAGGAGTAGGTAGCCCCGTCGTTGCAGTTGTAAGGGACATTCAAAAGGGACAAGTACAATCACCAAAGCAACAATTAGAAAACTTTAGTAGTAACCCTAAAGTCTTAAGATCTTTCTGAGGCAACATTCAAATGTGACATTTTGATCTTTTAGACTGGAGGGTAACCACTAAAATCTCCTATGTTTAATGACTGTTTACCGAAGGCAACCGAAGTGGGATAAACCCTAGGAGTGAATATGTGCATATGAATTGTTTCAGTTAATTAGTCTTTGCACCTTAATTGATCTACCATTTTAATTTTAAGTAATCTTCCCATACAATCCTATTAACCATGCATCTAACAGTTAAATATTTGCAGGAATTTAAAGAGCGAAAAATAAACCTAGCTATTACAAGGCTTTGACAGTTACATAATTATCTCGACTGAAAATAAAAATTCGGAAGCTTAAAACCCTAGTTACTATTACAAACTCAAAGCAGTTGCAATAATGGAAAAAAGAATTAAAATGCGTGCGACGAATTAAATTCGAGAATAATTAGAAACCCTAAAAATATAATTAAGAAAATATTTAGGTTATTTTTTAGAAAGAAAATTAATTAGGTTATGTACAAAATTTAAAATCCTAATTATAATTGTTTTTAACTTATGAAAAAAAGAATTAAATTTCCCTAAATTAAATTAAATTACATAATTCAATAAAATAAAATATTTTATCAAAAAATATTTTGTATATTTTTGTGGTTTTTATTTGAGAAAAGAAACAATTTAATTACAAAGTTTAAAACCTAATTCCTGTTTAATTTTAATTGAAACAAAATAATCAAATAAACTAATTAACTTAATTTATTTTCAAAAATATTAATTTGAATAAATAATATTTAATTTCGTGTTTTTGTGATTTTTTTTAGTTTTATAACAAATTATAATTTTTGTGTTAATTAACTAAAACAAATAAAGAAATTAATTAAAGAAATTAAAAAGAAAATAAAAGAAAAAGAAAATTGGGCCTGCATGATGAGTAAATGAAGGGTGTAAATCTAAATTTCCCAAGCCCAAAAATCCTCCAAGCCGAGTCAGCGTTTGATTTCTTGTAGCGTTGACTTGAGGGTGCATCTTGGTCCCTCACTGCCTGTGCGTTGGAGCTGATATTATGTTGGATCAAGTGGCTAGATGCTGGTGGAGTATGGTGGACGCTTGAGTGGGAGACACGTTGGATCTTTTGAGAGAAAATAAAGTAAAAGGAACGCTGGGACCTAGGGTCGAACCCAGGTCCTTATGCTTAATACCAATGCCACGTTGCCAGCTGCGCTATGCGTTTTAATTGTTAGTACAATGAAAACAAAATATAATATAAAGAAAACAAATCACTGACTCCCGCGCGCGTGAATTTTCAAATGGGCGAATGGATGATTTCCACGTGATTGTCTCCTTCCCCAGGACTGTCGCTTTTGCCATTAACCCTTTACCTACGGACAAACTCGTCACTATAGGCTATAGTGACGGTTTCTTATGCGTGGCTAAAACCTGCAAAAATCTTAAAACAAAATTCATGCAATATAAATTCCATTCAAGGGCATGAATCAAATGTACTTCATCCCCTGAATATGAAGAGGCCCTTAATTTGGCCCAATTTTCCCTCTAGCTAGAGTTCCCCAATTTGGAGCTCACGAACCCTAACTATGGCAAGTATATATTCCTGCATCAAAAATTAAATCCAGGCTATTAAAAATCTTCCTAGCATGATCCTAAATATTTGTATGCAAGCAAATTGGATTAAAGATGCGTAAAACTAGAGGAACAAGTTTGAGTTCAGAGGATGCAAACCGTGATGTATAGCTGGAGATTCTGGTGGTTTGATGACTTGGGAATGATTGGAATAGCTTCAATGCACGCCCAGGAAGAGATTGCTAGCTTCAAATTGCCTTGAATTGTACTATAGACTGAAAACCGAATCACACTTTTTGCAAGAACCCCACGTTTTATTTGATGCTTTTCACGACTGCAAATCCTTGTCCTATGCTTTGTTCTTGTCTAATATATATCTAGGAATGAATTAGGGTTGTAAAATTGGATTGAATCTTTGCAATTATGAGAGATTTGCTTTGATTTTCATGCTACATGTAAACTTGCTATTTTGAGCCAGATCATCCCTTTCTTGTACCAATTATGCTTGATTCGTTTTGGCCTTGATAACTCAGCATATTTTGATTGCCAACCTATCCAAAAACCAAATCAAATCATATCTTTGCTATTATTCATAAATTATTTGATTTAATTCAATTTTTTAATTAATAATAAATCAAAATAAATTGAAAAATGAAGCAAATAATGTGTGGGTGAATATTTGGGTCGTGGACCATATTATAAGTGAGGTGTAAGCATAAACAGTTAGGCCCATTTGGTAAAAACTGCAACTTTGAGCTCATTTGACTTTTGGCAATTTTGCAAAAAAGGTCAACTTTGACAAGGCATATCTCCTCCAATTTTAACCCTAGAGAGGTGTTCTTTGACTTTTTAGAAATATTAGGATGTCCCCTAAGCAACCCTTTTGGTCCCGTCTCAATTGAGTCTTCCATGTTCATGTAAGAAGCTTTGACCCAAAAGGTGTTTTTGTTGACTTTTCAATAGGACCCATAATGTAGAAATTAATATATTTTTGTGGGTACATATTTTGAACTTGTGGGATGAAGATGAATTGTAAGGAATTGCATCCTCTTCTAAATGAGCCTTGGATGGAAAATTTCTGATGAAGCATGTGGAAGTTATGCTTGGTCAAAGTTTGGTTGACTTTTCCCGAGAAACCCTTATTTAGCAACTTTTGAGTTTTAATGAATTTGGAGTATTCCTTGAGGAATCATGATCAATCCTTGATCAAATGATGAAATTCACTTCAAAGTGTTAATTTTTTACCAAAAATCTTGAAGTTTGACTATATGTGGGTCACAGTTGACCTTTGACCTAATACAGTCGATTCTCAAACATCTGAGAAATTGACTGAGCAAACTTCTTGTGCAAGGCATGAAACTTGACATGTAGGGTCTTGAGACCATATTAAGACCATGGAGAGCATATGAGGTCTTTGGAGTCCACCTATCTTGATGAAAATGGAAAACCTAATTTGAGACAACCTGCCTTAGGAGAGAGTTTGTCTGGTCAACTCTTGGGCAAACTTGAGCAAATTGAGGATCTCAAGGAGTATGTGTTGAGTAAAATGAGAGGGAAAATTTTGGGGTACAACAGCTTCCCCTATTCAATCTCCTTAAACTTGAGGATGTAGATTGGCCCGTCCGCCTTTCGTGATCTGAAGGTGGAAGATGATTGAACATTAGAGTGCCCGGAAATTTGCACTCGCGTGAAGTGATACTTGATTTGTAATATCGGGAATGGGCTTATAGATGCCATTTGGAGGTTGATAATAGAAGATTTTCAGAGATTGGATTAAAGATTCCATCTAGAGGATGTTGATTTCTTGAGATATTCCTTTGATGAGAGTCCTTGTTGCTGTTTGTTGATGAAGAATCTGCTGAGGAACGTTGGTATCTATCTTACGAGAAATAGAATTTTAGGAGTTTCAGTTGTCCGTTACTCTACTGGGGAAATGACTCAGACTCGAGGAAGCGGAAGTGAACTGCATATCTGGTCGGTGTACAGGTTGTACCACGACTTACTAGGGAACTACGAAACCAATCGTGTTTGATCGGGTCTTGGTCTTACAGTGTTGTGGACTGTTGTCTGGAGATAAGAGAGAAGGAACCTGGATAGTAAGGTTATGAGAAGGAACCTGGATAGTAGAGTTACTTCGATATGAAATCCTGGATAGTAGGGATGTGAGAAGGAACCTGGATAGTAGGGTTTCTTCGATATGAGAGCCTGGATAGTAGGGCTGTAAGAAGGAACCTCGATAGTAGGGTTACTTCGGTATGAAAGCCTAGATAGTAGGGATGTGAGAAGGAACCTGGATAGTAGGGTTACTTCGATACGAAACCTTGGATAGTAGGGTTATGAGAAGGAACCTGGATAGTAGGGTTACTTCGATATGAAAGCCTGGATAGTAGGGCTGTGAGAAGGAACATAGATAGTAGGGTTACTTCAATATGAAAGCCTGGATAGTAGGGTTGTGAGAAGGAACCTGGATAGTAGGGTTACTTAGATATGAAATCCTGGATAGTAGGGCTGTGAGAAGGAACCTGGATAGTAGGGTTACTTTGATATGAAAGCCTGGATAGTAGGGTTGTGAGAAGGAACCTAGATAGTAGGGTTACTTCAATATGAAAGCCTGGATAGTAGGGCTGTGAGAAGGAACCTGGATAGTAGGGTTGTGAGAAGGAACATGGATAGTAGGGTTACTTCGGTATGAAAGCCTAAATAGTAGGGTTGTTAGAAGGGACCTGGATATTAGGGTTACTTCAATATGAAAGCCTAGATAGTAGGGTTGTGAGAAGGAACATGGATAGTAGGGTTACTTCGATATGAAAGCCTGAATAGTAGGGTTGTGAGAAGGAACCTGGATAGTAGGGTTACTTCGATATGAAAGTCTAGATAGTAGGGCTGTGAGAAGGAATATGGATAATAGGGTTACTTTGATATGAAAGCCATGATAGTAGGGCTGTAAGAAGGAACCTGGATAGTAGGGTTACTTCGATATGAAAGCTTGGATAGTAGGGTTATGAGAAGGAACCTGGATAGTAGGGTTACTTCGATATGAAAGCCTGGATAGTAGGACTGTGAAAAGGAACCTGGATAGTAGGGTTACTTCGATATGAAAGCCTGGATAGTAGGGTTGTGAGAATGAACCTGGATAGTAGGGTTACTTCGATATGAAAGCCTGGATAGTAGGGCTATGAGAAGGAACCTGGATAGTAGGGTTACTTCGATATGAAAGCCTGGATAGTAGGGCTGTGAGAAGGAACCTGGATAGTAGGGTTACTTCGATATGAAAGCCTGGATAGTAGGGCTGTGAGAAGGAACCTGGGTCGTAGGGTTACTTCAAAGCGATTGTGTAGATTAGTTGACCCGTTTGATTTCGAGAACTGAGTTTCCATTAGTCGACTTTGGATGTGATCCGTATAACTATTGGATTTGTTGAAGCTAATCGTCCTTTCCTGCAAAAGATATCAGGGTTAGCTATATGTGATGCATGAAATGCAGGGTGAGATGATGTTCTCAAAATAAATGAGATTATGCTATATATGACATGTATGCGTATGTCATGATATATGTTTATGAAATGCTATTGGGGTATGCTCGCGACTGCGAAAATAAATCTCTGACGGTTGCTGGAGATTTGCAAATATTCTGTCACAAAGAGATGCTGGAGAATAAACTCTGCGGGGATCAAACTTAGGGGGAAGAGGTACTGTGTTGGCAGACCTGCTGATCTGGAGGAATAAACTTAGTTGGGATGAAATTCCGTTGCTGGAGATGATGAGCTCTGTTGGAGATTGAGCTTCTGTATCTGGAGAAATAAATTTCGCTTGGGGGAAGAATTTTACTGACTCGTCCGCGATTATGAACCTTAGTTGGGGGTAGTTATGTCCTCTTTCGGGGAAGCTGTCATCAATTCCTTTGGATACTTTTACTCCGTGGGGAGTGTATGTACTGATAATCATATTCCAAAGTTGGCTCTGTCCCGGTACCTGCTGGGCAGAGTAACTGTAGGGTTTAGCACTTCTTGTTTTTTCCTGTTTCTGGAATTACGAGTAATTGTCTTTTGTTTCTTATGTAAATATTAATGAGCAGCAATCATTTTCAAATGCATATATAAAAAATAAATCATTGGATGTTCTTGCAAAACAAAGCAGAAAAAGAAAAACAGATTGAAGTTTTTTTGTGAAAATGATTTGTATTAATTTTTGAAGTTGGCCTGTAATAGGCGTTTTTTGTTACAAAGAGGATGATGCTCTAGTAATAGAATGCCGACTAAAGAAAGAAAAATAGCTATGTGAAACAACCCCATTGGGTTCCAACTCTACTATTTCCTTTATATTTTTAAGAATCTCATCACTTTGCTTCTTGGACGGAAGTTGATCAGATTGGTTGGCGCCGTCCGAGCTTGATAGTCGATACCGAAGTCTGGTTGCAAGATGATCCAATGAGACATAGTAATACGCTTCAATCCCTAACTTTTTTCCTGGATTGCCCTTTTGAGTTTTCAATCCACCGGGATACCCTTTTTTCCCCAAGCCTCCTTTTCGGGTTTTCGACTTGTCGGGTGTACAGATTTTTTTAATTTTAATCCCTTACTTTTTCCCAAACCTTTTTGGTTCACCGGGAAGCCCTTATTTTTGCCTAGGCCAGTCGACCTAGCGGGTCTTTGATTATGCGTAGTATCTTTTCACTATGTCTGCATTATCAGGGTGAGGAAGGTCGTCACCATCCATGGTGGTTAGAATCATAGCTCCTCCCGAGAAAATGTTCTTAACCACAAATTTCCCTTTGTACGTGGGGGTCCATTTGCCCCAGGGATCACCTTGAGGCAGTATAATGCGTTTGATCACCAGATCCCCGACTTGATATTCTTGATGTATGACTTTCTTATTAAAAGCCTTGACCATTTGCTTTTGATACGTCTGACCATGGCAGATATCAGTAAGTCTCTTTCCATCGATTAGATTCAGCTGATCAAGTCGAGTTTGGATCCAGTCATCTTTGTTCAAACTCGCATCCTTCATAATCCTGAGAGAAGGTATCTAGACTTTGATGGGTAAGACTACCTCCATGCCATATACCAGAGAGTATGGTGTTGCCCCTGTCGACGTCCGTGCTGAGGTACGGTACCCATGAAGAGCGAATGGTAACATCTCATATCAGTCTTTGTATGTCACAGTCATCTTCTGCACAATCATCTTGATGTTCTTATTAGCTGCTTCAATAGCGCCATTCATCTTTGGCCGGTAGGGAGAAGAGTTATGATGTTGTACCTTGAATTGTTTACAGAGCTCGGTGATCATTGTGTTGTTGAGATTCATATCATTGTCAGTAATAATTCTCTCTGGTACACCATATTGACATATCAGGTTATGTCGAATAAACCGCACCACGACGTTCTTTGTTACTGTAGCAAAGGAAGCTGCCTCAACCCACTTCGTGAAGTAATGAATGGCTACTAAGATGAAGTGATGTCCATTGGAAGCGGTGGGCCTGATTTCTCCGATCATGTCGATGCCCCACATTGAAAAGGGCCAAGGAGCCGTCAAGACATTCAGAGGAACCAGAGGCACATGTACCTTATCAGCGTGGATTTGGAACTTATGTCAAGTTCGAGAGTGTTGATGACAGTCGGTTTCCACAGTGGACCAGTAATATCCTGCCTGTAGGATCTTCTTAGCCATGGTATGTCCACTAGAATAGGTTCCGAAGGTGCCTTCATGTAGATCTGTCATGATACTCTCTGCTTCACTCTTGTCTACACAACATAGTAGTATGGAGTCATGGTTGCGTTTATAGAGGATTCCATTACTGAGGAAGAAATTTGCAGTGAACCTTCTTAGAAACTTATTATCATTGACAGATGCCCCTTCGGGATACTCCTGAACTTCGAGATACCTTTTGACTTCGTGAAACCAGGGTTTGTCTGCCACTTCTTTGGTATCGATCTCACAGCAGTGTGCTAGTTCATCCAACCTCTCTATGGTGATTTGGGGAGCTTCATTGTCCCACCTTACCTTGAACATAGAGGACATGGTAGCTAGCGCGTCCGCTAACTGGTTCTCCTCTCGTGGGAAATGCTCAAAGGTTACCTCCTCAAAGTGTGGGAGTAATGTCAGTACATGCTCTTTGTAAGGAATGAGATTCGGGTGCTTCGTATCCCACTCGCCTTTGATCTGACTTATCACCAGAGCGGAATCCCCGAATACACTCAAGAACTTGATCCTGAGGTCAATAACAGATTGAATACCCATGATACATGTTTCATACTCCGCCATGTTGTTGGTACAGTTGAAACATAATCGGGCAGTGAACGGAGTATGACAGCCCTCGGGAGATATGGTCACAATGCCAATGTCGTTACCTAATGCGTTTGAGGCTCCATCAAAATACATAGACCATTGGGATCCCTCCTCAGGTCCTTCATCTGGTCCAGGTTCTTCATAGTCAGTCACCAACATAATATTCTCATCCAGGGACTCGAAATTCATGGACTGGTAGTCATCCACGGCCTGATGAGCCAAATGATCAGCCAATATACTCCCCTTTATTGCTTTTTGTGTTGTATATTACAATTCGTATTCAGTTAAGATCATTTGCCACCTTGCTATCCTTCCGGAGAGAGCGGGCTTCTCAAAAATATATTGGATCGGATCCATCTTCGATATCAACAAGGTAGTGTGAGTCAGCATATACTGTCTCAGTCGGCGAGCATCCCATGCCAAAGCGCAACAAGTTTTCTTGAGCAATGAGTATCGTGTCTCAAAGTCGGTAAACTTTTTGCTATGGTAATAAATTGCATGCTCTTTTCGACCAGACTCGTCATGCTTCCCCAGCACACACCCCATTGAATTGTCTAGCACTGTCAAGTATAATATCAAAGGTCTTCCTTCAACTGGAGGCATCAGAATTGGTGGTTCTTGAAGGTATTCCTTGATTCTTTCGAAAGCGGTCTAGAATTCATCATTCCACCTTACCACTTGATCTTTCTTCAGAAGCTTGAATATTGGCTCACAAGTGGAAGTCAGATGTGAAATGAACCTTGCGATGTGTTGTACCCCAAAATTTTCCCTCTCATTTATCATGTTTTTGTCACAAGATCTCTTTGATTCAAGACAGGATTAGGGTTTTGACCTACTCAAGACATCTCATCATGTACTGATAACCTAAAATTAGGGTTTGGGATTGCACAAGGATTTTTGGACTATCAGTGCTTCATATGACTTTCAAGTATCATTATGGACCCCTAAGTATACTCATGTCAAGTTTCAAGCCTTGAATCACAATTTTGATCAGTCAATTGGACAGTTGACCTAAAAATTAGTTGTATTGAGGAAAAAGTCAACCATGGCCAATTTACAGTCAAACTTCATAATTTTTTATCCACGTCAACATTCTAAACTCATATTCATCATTTGATCAAGTTTGAACCACAATTCCTCAAGAAATTTGATCAAATCATCAAAAGGGCAAAATGGTCAAAATTAGGGTTTGGACTAGGAAAGGGCAATTTCTAATTTTTGACCTAGCAAATGACCAATTGATTTGAAGCATGGTTTCAAGGGTTCAATTTCATCATCTTTAACTAATTACATGGTTCAAAACATTGCAAATCCATTAGATAGACAAATGAAATTTGCAGTCAACTGTATACTGAAAAGTCAAACTTTGACTTTTTGGTCAAATTCAAGTGCCAAGGATCACAATTCATCAAAACATGTCAAAATATGAAACTTGTTCATCAAGGAATCAAAGATTGAATATTTGGTTTTGAAATTTGAAATTTTTCTTAACTTAGAAATTTTTCTAAGTATAGAAAATTTCTTATTTTTTCTCAACTTTAAGCCATTTTTTCACCATGATACAAGATGATTCAAAGGAAATTCCCAAAATGAAAGTTGTAGATCTCTATGAAATCTACAAATTTGCTTCACACATTTTTCCTTAAAGATGCTTGGATCTCAAGATACAATTTTGTGAATACATGCTCATGAACTAAAATAACTTAGTGAAATTTTGCCCTAATTTAGGCAGGTTTTTTACCTAACTTCATGGAAATTTTTCACCTAGTTCCAAGAGGAATCTTGAAATGCATTTCAAAGATGAGTTATATAGAACATTGAAAGCTTTCCAAAATGTCCAAGAACTCATTGAGATCATTTTTGAGTAGGGAGAATCGAAGAGATGAAGTTGGCAATTTCTCACTTTTAATTCAAGCCATTTCATGAAGAACAAAACTCCAATTTGAACCTATGCTACCTAATCATTTCTTCACAGGCATCAAACTTGTTTCTCACTTCATAATTTAATGCTTACTCAGTTGACAAAGCCTTAATCCAAGCCCAAGGGTCTTTGTCCATGCTTTAATTCCATAAATGGCACAAAGTTTCCATTGCCATTTTGGAAAAGCTTAACTTTTGCAACTTATCATTTCTTGAGCATTGTATATGTTTTCTCTGCAAACACAAGTCCTATAAACCAAATACAAGTTGTCTAGGACTTGTACCAACTCCAAGCAGGCCAGTACAAGCATGTGGAGACTTGTCTCTTCACTTTGCTTCAAAAGCAAGAAAATGTGCAAAAAGCCTACAACTGAAAAATCTGTTGTGGAGTTGATAAAAAAACTTTCTATATACCAATACACAAACCCATTACAACTGAGAACACATTTTCAAAAGGCCAGAAACACCCTGAAACTCCCTATCACCAAAAAATTATCAAAACTTGCAGTTTGTGTCCAAGCATAGCAATCCACTAATTTGCTCGTGCGTTTCAAGTTTTAATCATTCAAAAACTTTACCTACCTCATATCTAAGTGTTCCAGACCATCATCCCTCCACTGTAACACCTCCTTCTCCATCTTTCGTTTTTGTTTTTCAAGCTTGCAGGTTGACTTGGATAGAGAGTTTCAGACACTTTCAAAGCAAGGTCAAGATTGGAACATACTCAGGGAGGTTCAAGAAAGCTAAAGGAACCTTCAGGCCTTCCTAAATCTCACTCAAACTCCATTCACGATCTTAGCTGAAAGAGGTAAGAATTCCAAATTTTATCTCTTCATACAGGCATCCATTGGCCATGATTTGTGAAAGAAAAATGTAGATATTATAGTGCTGAAGACAACCATGTGCATAGATTTCATTTTTGTTCATTATGTGTAGAGAATTTTGGAGTTCAAATTTCTGTAAAAATTAGGTTTAAAATTAGGGCTTTCAAAATTCGTTTTAATCTTTGATTGTTTGTTTCCATAAGTTACATGTATGAAATCATGGGAAAGAGTACTATCATTTTCATGTTGGAAGTTTCCATTTTCATGGAGAGATGAGAAAGATAGAGCTTCTGGCCAGCTTGAGGAAGAAGATAAAGTACAAAGCAAGGAAGCTTTTTACGTTATGTTTTTATTATTTCATATAAACTAATGGATGTACAGCGACCCCAGTGGCAAGGTAGCGCGCTGGTAATTCCCGGGTCATGGGTTCGAACCTTGGCGCTACCTTTTACATTTTTTCGTTTTTTCAGCTTCAGTTTTTGCATTTTTGGCAGTATGGGCTTGGTTCTTGGGCCTCCTATTTTTTTTCTAAGACACTACTCCCTGTTTGCTTGCAGCACCCCTGACCCAATCTTTTTATTATTTATTTTATTTTCATATTTTTTTTATTAAAATATTTTCTTTAACACATAAAAATCATAAGAAAATATAAATATGATAATATTGTATTTTTATTTTATTTTATTTTCACATTAAAAATATATTTTATTTTAAATATATACTAACTATCTTTCTTAAATAAATTTGTAAAAATAAATTAAACTTAGATATATTCTTATCTTTGTTTTTATACTTGTAAATATTTATTTTAATATATAAAAGACTAAATATTTTCACCAAATATTATTTATTATTTTAACACAAAACAAAATGCACAAAAAAAATGATAGTTAAAGAATTTTATTTTCTTTTAAATTAGAAATTAGGGTTAACTATTTTTCAAGAATTAATCTCCTCTTCTTAAGTTATTAGGTTTAGTTCAAAATTTCTTTTCACATAAAAAACAAAACAAAAATCCTTTTCTTGAATTTATATATCTTTGCATATTTAAATTGTCTTGTATATTATTTATTCCAATATTTGTACAAATTCGATTTGGTTGTAATAGCTTAATTAGATTTACATTGTTGTAAGTCCCCATTCATAATTTGTATTCCCCCCTCCCATAAAATGTTGTGATAGCGTAGTAATCTTTAAATTACGCAATTTACCGATTTTACATACCATGCTAGTAATTAGGGTTTGAATGGCAAGATAAAAAACAAATCAAATAGAAAACCCTAAATCCAAGACAAAATAAAAGCATGAAAATAACACACTTGCACACAAGCATCCTTAGGGTTTCTCCACTTGGTTGCCTTATACAAAAATAGCCATATTATGCATGCGAAGTATCTTGGCAAAACAAACAAATATAAGATCGTAGTCCCTCGATGACACTATTCTAATTTGCCTTACAAAATGATCTTGGTCCCTCAAAATGCTAAGATACTTTGCAACATTGCTAATCATGGTTATACGATGACCCGCGCCTGTCCCGTTTACATCCGAAGATAGGGTTGCTTACCAAATCAATGGTAAGACAACAATGTCAAAGGAATAGAAAATGAACAAGAAAGATATTTGAGTAGGTAGATTACTTCTAGTTACTTGCTCTATTTTCAAACAACTATCCTTGTTATTTTTCAAAACAAACACATACATTTCAAAAACATCTTACGAACATTGAAAACATTTTCAAAAAGACAAACATCTTTGTATACATTCTTACGAACGAGAATCATTACAAAGATTGCCTAAACAATGGCCTCTTTTACAAAATACTTTCAAAACCACACCAAACACAATTTCGAACAACAAAAGCAAGTGATCTAGCAAGTAACTAAGAGCCCATGGAAAACCATAGATGAAAAGGGTGCTAATACCTTCCCTTTTCATAATCTACCCCCCGAACTCAAGAAAACATCTCAAAGGTCTTTCCTGTGCTTTTTCACCTTTCCTTTTGGATAAAAGAAAAGTCGGTGGCGACTCTTGCTAACCGCAACATTTGCGATAAAACGCAAAACCCTCGAGTCAGTTCTCCCACCGTATCACACGATGTAATTCAGACGTCCCAAGAAACCTCTAACCTCTTTCTCTGTATGGGGGACCGGCATCTCTTGCATGGCTTTTACCTTCGCAGGGTCTACCTGAATACCCTTGTCACTGATAATGAAACCCAGAATCTTACCAGACGTTACCCCGAAGGTGTACTTGTTCGGATTCAACCTCAACTTGTATGTCTACAACCTGTTAAACAATTTCTGGAGATGATCAAGGTGATCTTCCTCAGTCTGAGACCTGGCTATCATGTCATCAACATAGACTTCAATCTCATGGTGAATCATATAATGGAATAAAGCGACCATGGCGTGCTGATAAGTTGCCCCAACATTCTTCAACCCAAAAGGAATCACCTTATAGCAGAAGGTGCCCCACTGTGTAACGAAGGTCGTCTTCTCCATATCTTCAGGAGCCATCTTGATCTGGTTGTAGCCAAAGAAACCATCCATGAAGGATAAGATCTTGTGTTGCACGGTGTTGTCGACCATAACATAAATATAAGGAAGGGGAAGTCATCCTTGGGGATTTCCCTGTTCAGGTCTCTGTAATCTACACATATCCGCACCTTATCGTCCTTCTTAGGTACCGGTACGATGTTGGCAACCCACTGTGGATAGGAAGTGATAGCTAAGAATCCTGAGTCGAACAGTTTCATGACCTCTGCCTTGATCTTCTCTAACATTTTAGGGCGCATACGACGGACCTTCTGTTTAACCGGCATAAAATCTTCTTTGGTCAGCAGGCGATGTACCACAATATCAGCATCCAAACCAGGCATGTCTTCATAGGACCAAGCGAAGATCTCAACATAGTCGTGCAACATCTGTATCAACCTCTGTTTGACGCTAAGCTACATATTTGTACCTATTTTAACCTCTTTTTTGTCTTCCTCAGTACCCAAGTTCACTGTCTCAACCGACTCTTCATGGGGTTGTATGGCCCTTTCCTCATGTTGTAATAGTCTAGCGAGTTCTCCAGGCACCTCACAATCATTCTCACCTTCGTCCTCGACTTGGTTGATCGGATTTTTGAAGTCATAACTGGAAATAGCAGAGATGTTATCAATGGGATCCAGAGTGGATATGGATCTGCATTATGATACGTGAGTGTGTGTAAGAGAATAACTGTTTTGATAAAGTGGAAGCAGGAAAGAAAAACAGAGAGCACAAAATTTGTATGCAAGAAACATCCAATGCTTTATTAATGATATATGAAATGACAAATAACAGCCCTCACAAGCAAAGCCAAGGTGCCTCGGGCCAGGCACCAGGCCATAAAGTTTCAAATTGTTTATTACAAATCTCAAAACAAGTAATTCAATTACTGCGGAATAAAAGAAACAGGTATAAAGTCCCTAGCCGTCCAGTTATTCAGTCTATCATTGGTAGTTGGGTATATCCAACTGTCCATGTCTGAGTCTTCCTCGCTGTCTTCAATGGCATTAATTCCCCGATTACTGATGTGTAGGGGAGGTCCTCCAGCCCGAGCGCGTCTAACAGCCCTTTGAGCCCCTGTAGTAAAGGCCAAACCAAATTTGTCAGTTTTGTGAGTGAAATCAGGGAGCTGACCCCAATTGGTACACCCACCTTCTTGAACCACAACCTTGGCGTCCTTGAGAGAAGCCATCTTTAGTGGAGGTCTGCTGCTAGTAGTAGTTTTAGTCAATGCCGAGATCTGAGCGACCTCTTCGAAGTTCTGACAAGGAGTTTCTATGAATTCCCCGTCCATATCTACGTAGCGGAAGGAATTGAGGTGGCTCACCATGTATTCTTCTTCACCCCACACAGTGACAATCTTCCCTTTTACCAGATACTTTAGCATTTGGTGGAGTGTGGAAGTAACTGACCCAGCCTCATGGATCCAAGGACGACCCAACAAACAAGAATATGACGGCCTGATATCCATCACATAGAAGGTGGATCCAAAAGTCTGAGAACCTACTTTGACAGGGATGTCCACCTCCCCTTGCACCATTCTCTTCGATCCGTCAAAAGCCCTTACCACAATGTTACTAGGCTTTAACGTCAAACCCTCGTAATCTAACCGGTCCAACGCCTTCTTCGATAGAACATTCAGCGAAGACCCAGTATCTACCAGCACATGAGCCATAGTGGTGCCCATGCATTCAATCGAAACATACAGAGCATCATTATGCTTCCTTCCCTTTGGTGTCAAGTCTGCATCTGAAAAACCCAGCCCATTATCAGCAGTCAGGCTGGCCACACAATCTTTGAACTGATCAGCTGAAGTCTCTTGCGGCACATGCATAGTTTTGAGGAATACAATCAAAGCCTTTGCATGGGCTTCGGAGCATAACAACAGGGATAACATGGATATTTTTGATGGGGTCTGCCCCAGCTGCTCGACCACATTGTAGTCGCTCTTCTTAATGATTTTCAGTATTTCCTCCATTTCATGCTTAGAGGCTTCCACAATAATTTTCCTAGGCGCCTCCGTCCAGGCAGGCTCACCTATAATTTCCTTGTCACGGGTATCAGACGATTCGCCGACAAGGGTAATAACTGGAGTAATAACAACAACTGTATTGGATGTACTAGCAGGAACAACAGATGGAATGATAATAGGCTTGTTGGCAGTCTTAGGGGAAATCTCGGGAGAGAAGACCGTTCCACTTCGGGTGATTTTGTTGGTTCCGACAATGTTACCAATATCAGGATCAACCTCTTCATATTTCAGATCTTGTTTGATGCCATGATAGTACACATCGGCACCATAATGCCATGGGACAGCTTTGTCCGAGACATACGGGACAAAACCAGGAACAATGATTATCAATGAAGCAATTCTTGGAGAAGATGTAATCCTAACAGGTCTTCAGATGGGACAACAAGAACCAAAGTTTTCTCAAACAAAATTTCTTTGCTGTCTATCAGGCGTTGAACACCTAATTTCAGCAAACGGCAACCAGGAGGTAGCAACGAACACATGTGGCAACCTTCACCACAACCAGGAAATAAACCGGCCAACAACAAATTTTTCTTGACATTCATGAGAGGAGTAGAAACATCATTAATAGAGGTAACAAACAAATCAATATCAATAACATTAACTCCACGATCGTGCTTGGGCATGGGAACCGTTATGACATTTGGCTTCTCTGGAGCATCAAACTCTATTTCCTTGGCTTCAATCAATTCTTGTACTTTGTCCCTCAGAGCCCAACAGTCATTTGTATCGTGGCCAGGACTCTCAGAATGATAGGCACACCGAGCATTCAGATTATATTGGGGAGATGTAGTATTTGGATTCTTGGGAGCCTCTTTCAAGGTTGCCAAGTTGGATCTCAACAGATGAGGCATCACTTCAGCCAATGTCATATTGATTCGAATAAACTGCCGTTGTGGTCTTTCCATTCTTTGTTGATTGTTGCATTGTGGAGGAACTGCAGGCCTAGGTATCATTACGGAACTTACTGTCTGACGATGTTCAGCCCTGTTTTGGCCCCTCGGGCTATAGATGGCACTGGCTTCCTTCTTACCAGCAAATGGCTTCTTTACTGAGCTTGAAGAGGCGTCTTTCTGTATCTTGCCACTCCGAATCCCAGCGTCTACTCTTTCTCCAGTTAGAATCAGCTCGGTGAAACCAGCTGACAAGATGCCAATCAAATGATTGAAAAATGGACCATATAGCGTCCCCATAAACATATCAACCAACTCCCTATCAGACAACGGGGGTTAAACTCTCCCAGCCAAGTCTCTCCATTTTTGCGGATAGTCCTTAAAGCCTTCACTTGCACCCATGAACATATTCTGGAGTTGAGTACGAGTAGGAGCAAGGTCGTCATTGTATTGATACTGCTTGTAGAAAGCAACAACCAGATCTTCCCAATTTCTGACATTGGCTCCCTCCAGCTGGTAGAACCATTCAAGCTGAGTTCCTGACAGACTATCTTGAAAGAAATGAACCCACAGATTTCTATCAACGGTGTGGGGCTGGATCTTTCTGACATAAGAACGGAGATGGAGCTTTGGGAAGGACACCCCGTCATACTTAGCAAAAACTGGAGCTTTGAACTTCTGCGGGATTACCACCCCCGACACCAATCCCAATTCTTCGAAATCCAGTCCAGGTATCCTCTGAACTTCCATGGCACTCAGACAATCTTCTAACTATTTGTATCTATCCTCAACAGGAGGATATTGCTCATCATTGTAATCGGTATCATTGTGAGAAACTGCAGGAATGTGGTCCTTCTCTTCTTCTTGATTCTCCCTTTCCTTAGATGAAGAGGTCAGATCGACTTGTCGCTTCAACCGCTCTCCAAACCTTCTCCCATATTCAGAATACCATCAACCTTCTTCTTTTTCTTCTTTTCTTTCATGATGAGGGATTTTAGATCCTCCTGCCCTTTTGCCAGGCTTATGAACATTTGTTGGAACTGGGCATTCTGTGCCTGAAGATCCTTGATGGTTTGTTCGGAAGACATTTCATGCTGAAATAAACAGCGAAGAAGTTGAGAAACCTGTAATGGTACCTGTAATGATATGTATGATAATGGGATGCGCGTGCAATGATTTCAAATACTTCGGGAAATTTAAATTTGCAAACCAAAATAAACAAAGATTTTATTAGCTGAATTTGAGGGTTCAAAATTCCTTTCAGGCGTTACAATTAAAAATAAATCTAAAACTAGAAAAGAAATCAAAATTCCCATGGATGCTTTCTCTTTGTGCCGAGATAATCATTTAGCCCTATTTCTTCATGCAGTTGCTTTGCGAGCTCTAAAACCTTCCTCTCCTAAGCATGGAACTGATACCTGTAAGTATCCCGCTCCTTCATCAACTGAATCCAAGACCTCTGTAATTCCACAAGATCAGTGGGCATGTAAGGATAGAGAACCGTGTAAGGAATACCTTCTTCAGTAGTGGGTTCCACAATCACTGGTAAAACGGCCACATAGGGCATCATAAGTTTCTGGGCATGAGCTCGTACCCATTGGAGGTAAGGTTCCATAGGAATGGAAGTCTTTGGCCCCAAAGCCCTGGCACCAGATCAGTTTACCATGCCCTAAGCTCGTATGAATCTCCGGCGATACTCGTGAGTGTCATCCTAATAGTTGAATACAATGCCCTCGGTAAGTAACTCATGGGGACCATCCCTTCGAGCGTGACCAAATTATCGCAGAGATAAACAAGGATTGTAGGTTATACTTCATCTAATGCCAAGTAGCGGGACATTAGGGTACTCCCCACAGCGGTCAATAATATCAGTGTTTTCCATAGCTCGGGAACACCAGAGAATATCCATGTGAGCGAGTGACATTATCCTTTGCAACCAACCCAAACCTTCTTCATTCTTCAGTACAGACTTAGGAAGGTGAGAAATAAACAACCTCGACAACAATGGCATCCAGCACATAAGAATCCCTCTTCTCTTCATGGTACGAGTATGGAGAGTTTGCAAGATATCTCCGCGCAGGTAGGCACAGGGTTGCGAGAGAGGAAAATCTTGATAGCATTCACATCTACGAATGAGTCTTGATTAGGGAATAGGACTAACCCATAAATTAGAAGATCCAAAACCTCCTCAAAAGCCTGAAAATCCTTATTATCCCAAAACAGCTGGGCCTTGTCTATCAGAAACTTATCTAGAAAACCCTTGACTCCGCTTCTTGTTTCCCAGGTGGATACCACGTCGGACCGTTTCAGATGCAAAGCTGAGGCAATGACTTCTGGCTTAGGAACTTCTTCTAGACCTATGAAGGGTAACTGTTCAAGAATGGGTATATCCAACAGCTGAGAGAATTCTTCCAAGGTAGGCACCAATTGATAGTCTGGAAAGGTGAAGCAGTGGTGCTTGGGATCAAAGAACTGAAAGAGTACACTCATCATATTTTCATCAAAGTTTGAAGTGACCAGGTTGAGAAGTCGACCATGTCTCTTAGTGAACGCAGAAGTTTAAGAAACCCTTGATGCTAGCTCTTTGAGTTGGGAAGGTATCTTTACAAAGCTGATTCTGATAGTGTTTCTATGAACGGAAGCCATGATCTGCAAAACAGAACAAAGATAAATTCTGTTGGTCTTTGAAATGGTTAGTGCAATAAGAATGGATGCCATGTTATGATGCATGATGTCATGAGAAAACACATATATAGCAAACACAAGTATAGCAAACACAGTCAAATCACACAAAGTCCTTAGGTTTAAGGCCTGCATGAGGTTAAAGGTAGTACCCTCTGGAAGTTTAGTTGGTTTTAAACCTGTCTTAAAAAGTAACCGGGTTCTAAGGATCTCAATATCACTGACCATCCTTTATCGGGCATTGTCTCGACTCAAGCAATCTTTTCTTGCGGCCGAAATATCCTGAAAGTCTGATCTCAATGAGTGTAGCATCGAGTATCAACCAATCCTCAGCTCTACACTGAGACCGTCTATCTCACTACTTTATAATGGCCAAGTTTGTTCAACTAAGGTTCTAAGGTCCGTTAGTGCTTCACGACACCACGCGGCGGCCCCATATTTTCCTCGTTTCCCCATGAAGGATACTGGTACATACCAAAGTGCCACACCAACACAGCCATCGCTTAAACCATATCGGTCTACACCGTACAGTCTCCACGATCTATTTTTGTTTACCTAATGAGTGCCCCTAGATCCGAGTGTAGGATCTATAGTAACCCCAAACAAACCCTCAAAAGTAAAGTAATCAAGACAATCAAGAGAAGCAATTTAATGACCTAGATCCTAAGGTATACCCCACTTATTTATTCCCCTGCAGAGTCGCCAGTTCTGTGATACATTGGTAGAACCAAATGTTAATACCAGTTTGCATTTTGCATTTTTTGTTCCAAAATGTCGCGGTAAGCAAGAGTCGCCACCGACTTTTATTTCATCCAATCATGGAAAAGGAAAAAGAACAGAAAAAACCATTTTTTTGATATTTCTGAGTACGGGGGGTAGATTATAGAAAGGGAATGTGTTAGCACCCTTTCTATCCATGGTTTTCCATGGGCTCTTAGGTACTTGCTCATTTTTCAAATTGCTTGTGTGTGTTTGTCTTGAAAATGTTTTACTTCGTGATAACCCTTGTATCAGTCCCCAAGGGTGTGACGAAGTTGTTTTGAAAATTTGTTTTGAAAGGTGTTTGTGTGAAAAGTTTTTTATTGAGCAAGTACTTAAGATTCTACCTACTCGAAAAAAGATTGTTTGTTCTTGTTTTCTTTAGACAACGCTATCCTACTATTAAGGAGTAGGTAGCCCCGCCGTTGGAGTTGTAAGGGACATTCGAAAGGGACAAGTACAATCACCAAAGCAACAGTTAGAAAACTTTAGGAGTAACTCTAAAGTCTTAAGATCTTTCCGAGGCAACATTCGAATGGGACATTTTGATCTTTTAGACTGGAGGGTAACCACTAAAATCTCCTATGCTTAATGAATGTTTACCGAAGGCAACCGAAGTGGGGTAAACCCTAGGAGTGAATATGTGCATATGAATTATTTCAGTTAATTAGTCTTTGCACCTTAAGTGATCTACCATTTTAATTTCAAGTAATCTTCCCATACAATCCTATTAACCATGCATCTAACAGTTAAATATTTGCAGGAATTTAAAGAGCGAAAAATAAACCTAGCTATTACAAGGCTTTGACAGTTACATAATTATCTCAACTGAAAATAAAAATGCGGAAGCTTAAAACCCTAGTTACTATTACAAACTCGAAGTAGTTACAATAATGGAAAAAAGAATTAAAAAGCGCGCGTCGAATTAAATGCAAGAATAATTAGAAACCCTAAAAATCTAATTAAGAAAATATTTAGGTTATTTTTGAGAAAGAAAATTAATTAGGTTATGTACAAAATTTAAAACCCTAATTCTAATTGTTTTTAACTTATGAAAAAAAGAATAAAATTTCCCTAAATTAAATTAAATTACATAATTCAAGAAAATAAAATATTTTACCAAAAAATATTTTGTATACTTTTGTGGTTTTTATTTGAGAAAAGAAACAATTTAATTACAAAGTTTAAAACCTAATTCCTATTTAATTTTAATTGAAACAAAATAATCAAATAAACTAATTAACCTAATTTATTTTCAAAAATATTAATTTGAATAAATAATATTTAATTCTGTGTTTTTGTGATTTTTTTTTTAGTTTTATAAAAAATAATAATTTTTGTGTTAATTAACTAAAACAAATAAAGAAATTAATTAAAGAAATTAAAAAGAAAATAAAAGAAAAGGAAAACTGGGTCTGCATGATGAGTAAATGGAGGGTGCAAATCTGAATTTCCCAAGCCCAAAAATCCTCCAAGCCCAGTCAGTGTTTGATTTCTTATAGCATTAACTTAAGGGTGCATCATGGTCCCTCATTTCCTGTGCGTTGGATCTGATACTATGCTGGATCAAGTGGCTGGATGCTGGTGGAGTATGGTGGACGCCTGAGTGGGAGACACGTTGGATCTGTTGAGAGAAAATAAAATAAAGGGAACGCTGGGACCTGGGATCGAACCCAGGTCCTTATGCTTAATACCAATGCCTCGTTGCCAGTTGCGCTATGCATTTTAATTATTAGTACAATGAAAACAAAATATAATATAAAGAAAACAAATCACTGACTCCCATGCGTGCGAATTTTCAAATGGGTGAATGGATGATTGCCACGTGATTGTCTCCTTCCCCAGGACTGTCGCTTTTTCCATTAACCCTTTACCTTCGGACAAACTCGTCACTATAGGCTATAGTGACGGTTTATTATGCGTGGCTAAAACCTGCAAAAATATTAAAACGAAATTCAAGCAATATAAATTCCATTCAAGGGCATGAATCAAATGTACTTCATCCCCTGAACATGAAGAGACCCTTAATTTAGCCCAATTTTTCCTCTAGCTAGGGTTCCCTAATTTGGAGCTCATGAACCCTAACTATGGCAAGTAGCTATTCTTGCATCAAAACTTAAATCCAGGCTATCAAAAAGCTTCCTAGCATGATCCTAAACATGTGTATGCAAGCAAATTGGATTAAAGATGCGTAAAACTAGAGGAATAAGTTTGAGTTCAGAGGATGCAAACTGTGATGTATAGCTGGCGATTCTGGTGGTTTGATGACTTGGGAATGATTGGAATAGCTTCAATGCACGCCCAGGAAGAGATTGCTAGCTTCAAATTTCCTTGAATCGTACTATAGACTGAAAACCGAATCACACTTTTTGCAAGAACCCCACATTTTATTTGATGCTTTTCACGACTGCAAAACGTTGTCCCATGCTTTGTTCTTGTCCAATATATATCTAGGAATGAATTAGGGTTTTAAAATTGGATTAAATCTTTGCAATTATGAGAGATTTGATTTGATTTTCATGCTACATGTAAACTTTGTATTTTGAGCCAGATCATCCCTTTCTTGTACCAATTATTCTTGATTCGTTTTGGCCTTGATAACTCAGCATATTTTGATTGCCAACCTGTCCAAAAACCAAATCAATTCATATCTTTGCTATTATTAATCAATTATTTGATTTAATTCAATTTTTTAATTAATAAAAAATCAAAATAATTTGAAAAATGAAGAAAATTATGTGTGGGTGAATATTTGGGTCGTGGACCATATTATAAGTGAGGAGCAAGCATAAAAAGTTAGGCCCATTTGGCAAAAAAATGCAACTTTGAGCCCATTTAACTTTTGGTAATTTTGCAAAAAATGTCAACTTTGACAAGGCATATATCCTCCAATTTTAACCCTAAAGAGGTGTTCTTGGACTTTTTAGAAAGCTTAGGATTGCCCCTAAGCAACCCTTTTTGTCTCATCTAAATTGAGTCTTCCATGTTCATGTAAGAAGCTTTGACCCAAAAGGTCTTTTTGTTAAATTTTCAAATTGACCCATAATGTAGAAATTCATATATTTTTTGGGTGCATATTTTGAACTTGTGGGCTGAAGATTAATTGTAGGGAATTGCGTCCTCTTCAAGATGAATCTTGGATGGAAAATTTCTGATGAAGCATGTGGAAGTTATGCTTGGTCAAAGTTTGGTTGACTTTTCCAAAGAAACCCTAATTTAGCAACTTTTGGGTTTTGATGAATTTAGAGTATTCCTTGAGGAATCATGATCAACCCTTGATCAAATGATGAAATTCATTTCAAAATGTTAATGTTGACCAAAAATCTTGAAGTTTGATTGTATGTGGGTCACAGTTGACCTTTGACCTAATACAGTCGATTCTCAAGCATCTGAGCAGTTGACTGAGCAAACTTCTTGTGCAAGGCATGAAACTTGACATGTAGGATCTTGAGACCATATTAAGACCATGGAGAGCATATGAGGTCTTTGGGGTCCACCTATCTTGATGAAAATGGAAACCCTAATTTGAGATAACCTGCCTTAGGAGAGAGTTTTCCTGGTCAACTCTTGGGCAAACTTGAGCAAATTGAGGATCTCAAGGAGTATGTGTTGAGTAAAATGAGAGAGAAAATTTTGGGTTACAATAGGTAGAGACTTCATTGATTTTATATTCAATGATGGTTCGATGGGTTGTTTTATAGTCCACAAATTCACCTCAAGTAGGCACGGTAGCTAACTGCCACCATCCTGTTCAACATATGTCAGGGTTTATTAAAGTCCTTGAGGGAGTATCTTACCCTCTTAAATGAAGCGACCATAAAGGTGATCCATCTCAATAAAATGTTCCTATGAGCGTTTCGTAATGGCCTCGGGATGGGGCACCTCAACGAAGCTCTCTCTCAAAGACCAACTACGACAATGGTTGAACTAGTGACGCGAGCTGAGTTCTACATAAATGGTAAATAATGTAATGTTGAGAAGAAGTCCCCTGACAGAAAATAATGTGCTCATGGCGTCGATATCTCAATGAGGAACTTTTATGCATCACCTACTAGAGATAGAACCACCTTTAAACAGAAGGGAAACCCTATGAAGAGGTTCACGCCTCTGAACACTCATCAAACATCAAATATGGTGTGGATTCCTTCACATGGATAACATCCACCAACTTCCAACACCAAAGGTGGATATCATATAACCAAAGCATAATAGTTGGTGTAAGCTCCACAAAGTGAAGGGGAATCACACTGAGAATTTCCTACAACTTATGAATGAGATTGAACACTTTATCCATGAAGAATATTTTAAGAAATATGTCGGACGTAGCCCTAGTAGAGAAATAGGAGGGCATGGTTCCCAAGGAAATGAAGGTTGCGAGAGTCATTGGACCAGACAGACAAGTGAGTCAAGCAGGAAGGAGGGCGACATGGCCATCCAACACACACTTAACACCATCATTGGAGGATTTGTCGATGATAGAGAAATTAATTTCACCCAAAATAGATATGCTCGCCAAGTCCTAATTGTAAACAGTCATTTAGCTCGTCACTAAATAGGAAGCACCACTAGTTCATGGAGCAAAATAATCTTTTTTTTGTGGAAGATGTAGACACCATTCACCCTTAAAAGTGATTTTCATTCGAAGCGATGAATGAGAAATCAAGAGAGTCATAATCAATCAGGGAAGAGCCATAGGAATCTATTACAAGGATGCTTTTGAGAGGCTTTGCCTAGACATAGAAGATCTTAAATCCTTTCAAAGATCTTTGGTAGGATTCTCGAGTGAGCTAACCTAGGTAAAGAGGCACGTAAATTGAAATCAAGGTAAGATATTAAGTCATTGATGTGCCTTCACCATATAATATTATCATAAGGCGACCTGTGGAACCTTGTTTTGTAGGTGATATGCTTTTAACATAGAAAATAATTCTTATGATGACAATTAATATTTTCTGACAAGTCGAGCATAAGCGAATAAATGGATAAAGATGCAAACCTAAGTATTAGGTTTTGATGGGCTTGAATACCCGATGATGCCAATCAAATGGAATTCAAATCAAGCCTCATCTCAAGTGAACTCAAGCAAGTTTCTAAAAAAGAAAGTATCTAACAAAGTCTTGAAGTTCAAGAAAGCCCTACCATGATTAGTCTGAGTGAATACTTTGTAAAGCATAAGGGTGTTCTCGTAAAAGTGTATGGCTAAATCACACACATTCAAAATCATATTTTCAAATTGATTTTTCTAAATTGAAATTCGAGTGCTTGCAATGCAAAGGTCAAGACTGGTGTCTCAACACAAACGCGATGTCAGGATAGCTGTTATGACATTTGTTTACAGAAAACTTGCTAAAATTGTTGATTGTGCAGAAAGATAAATTGCAGAAATTTAAAGAACACAATCAAATGTTAACCCAGTTCGGTGCAATGTCACCTACTCTGGGGTCTACCAAGCCAAGAAGGAAATCCAATATGATAGTATTAGTTCAAAGCTAAACCAACCCTATTTTACAACTTCTCGCCTAATCACTACCTTGTGCAACTTCTACCTAGAGACCACTCGATATGAGATCCCCCTTTCACTTCCAATCACCATAGTAATATACCTACAGCAACAAACCTTGTGGCTAGACTTAAAACCCAAAAAGAATTTTACACTTCCAATAAACAATACTTAGTCAAGACTCTTAACTAAGAATAATACTTGGTTTTTCTTAACAGCTTCAACCAAGAACAATACTCAACCCTTTGCTTAAAAGCTCATGGGTGAGAATAATAGCTTAATAAATAAGCAACAACGAGTCAACTCAATGCATCAAAGATACATGAGTAAAACACAAAAAACACAAACACTAAAAACCTAAAAGACTCCCAAAACCTTAAACCCTTATATTGCACAAATGGTTTGCTGTTGTGAATGCTTGTTATTTTAGATTTAGCAAGTTCCTTTATATAGACTCTTGTAGTATGGGCTTGGACTCTTTAAAATATCCAATCTTCACGTTCCAAAACAACTAAAAGATCTTCTCATAAAAATAGGAACAAATCTTTTTAAATCTTCTTAAAAAGTCTTCAAGATCCTTTTTAAGGAAATAAATAAAATCTGCACATTGTTCCTAAATAATCTTATTGACCTGTGTATAATGATGAGGAATATCCAAAAGGATCTCATAAACTCAAATCCAATATGTCAAGAGATATATAACAGTAGTATATGTTTTACACATTACAACATGTGACAACATTTGTCTTTGACATCTAGTTTAAAACTCAACAGCTAAACTGTCATGACATTTGATGCAGATGTTACAACATCTTGCTCAACATCAGAATAGAACCATATTTTACCAAAATTTAGCCAATCATAAAACCGTGGAACTAAATATCTCCTCCTTTAGAATATTTTGGCTAAAACAACCAAATAATAATAAACTTCAATATACAAACTGCAAGAGATAAAAAAATACATCAAAGAATGTATGCAGTTACATATCACTATCTTCAAAACTTTAGGAGATCAAATATTCAGACATGTGGTCTGACATCACACAGCATAACTCCTCCTTGGCATAGAAGCTAGACATATCAGACAGGTTCATTACTCCCCCTTCTACACATGATGAAAACTCCCTCTCAATGGAAAACCCAAATCACCATAAAATCCAGAACTCTAAATATGAGCTATATGAGTTCACACATCAGAGGCAACAACAATAGAAGATAAAACCAACCTCATATCAGGATTTATTCACATCAGGAAAGATGTTAGAACATTGGATAAGTCATCATACACATAAACTCTACCAGCAGTAGCAACAATAATTTCCTCCATTACAGTCAGCATGACAGACTATCATGCTACCCCTAAATAGTTGCAACCAGCAAGCAACCATAATCACTACTTTCTCCTTAGCAGTAGCAAAGTTCTATCAGTATGTTATTTAACATGTCAAGACATGTTTAATAACATCAAGACACATAGAAAACACTAATACTTTACTCCCCCTTTTTACCTAAAACTTGACAAAAATTGGAGTAAATGTAAGCAAAATTAGAAGCACACATACTGCACACAAGCACAAATGGAAGCACAAATATTGGAAACACGCAAGTAATAAACACAGATGGAAGCACAAATTGGAAACACACAATAGTTGATGAAACCAAAAAACTTTAGGTGGTCATCCTCCTCTTGCTCATGTCAAAGGTCATCTTTCCCCCGTTAAAGATCCTCCTACACTCCTGGGTGCTATCACCAGCTCTATGCAGAGAGCATTTGTCCCATCCAATAGCAACTTGCTTAGGCTTCCTAAGCATCAGAACATAGAGGAAAGATGTAGTATCAATTGCACTCCTCCATAACTGTAATTGTTATAAATCCTCAATAGTATAAGTTACAATCCCACTGCTTACAACAGTAAGTCAATCCTTGTTGTCCATATGCTCTATAGTAATAACCTTTTCTTAAATAAAACTCTTGATCAGTTTCTTAGGATCATCAGGATTCTTGTTCCAGCCATGTTGAATAATATTTCTGATAATGTTCTGATTTTCACCATATAGTGTCATGACATTATGTTTGAAATTTTGATCCATCATCATCTAGTTTACCAATACCAGCTGAGAACAACCTCTCTTTGTTCTCTTATCTTCAGTAGTATTCCTAGAAGCACATGTTTACTTCTCATTGAAACAGGAAATCAGACAGTTTCCTAGAACTAGATAACTATCATTACTACTAACCAACTTTGCCTTGTAGAGATCTTTCATGCTGAAGGAATAAGACATACCATACAAACTAATTCCAATGATGTGTTCCAAGATGTTCCTTTCTTGAATAGTAGGAAATATCTTTGATTGAAACTCAGAACCAATACATGAATTTGATATTTTCTTACTGGATTCAATAATGTCTTCTTCATTATTGATACTTGACATCAGTTTGTTGTACTGTTCTATCTGATCCCAAGTGAAAAAACCTTGACTGTCTTGAAACCTCATAGATTCAGGACTTGTGAATTCACATAATACTTCCCTTATTGCTTTATTAGTCTACACAAGGAATGTTCTAACATTGTCCTCAACATATATCCCTTGTTTAGTAATTGAATCATCGACTTCCATATTGATAGATCCCAAAGTTATTCCAGTTCTACAGTTAAAAACTCTATAAGTTCTGCTTCTTGAAGAGTAACCCAGAAATATCCCTTCACCCCTTATGGGATCCTTCTTTCCCTTTTTATCTTGGTCACTCAAGTAATAGTATTTACTTCCAAAGATATGAAAGTAATTGACTCTAAGCTTCATTCCTTTCCATAACTCATAAAGAGTGGTTGAAGTACCTCTTCTCAAAGTAACCCTATTATGAATATAACAAACAGTATTCATGGCTTTTGCCCAAAA
Source organism: Vicia faba (assembly GCA_948472305.1). NCBI lineage: Eukaryota > Viridiplantae > Streptophyta > Magnoliopsida > Fabales > Fabaceae > Vicia > Vicia faba. The sequence goes on from OX451740.1 coordinate 965,316,168, forward strand.
GTACACAGACAACCCCTTAGCACGAAGCATGACTCTAGCTAATTCTAGAATATCCTTGGTCACTTGTTCAACAATACCCCTTACCTGTCTCTTTAAAATTGTATCTCGGGGAGACCAACACTAGACAAGCTGACTGCTCTACCCTCCATGGTGCATTTAAAAATGAAGTTATACACTAAGAGGGCATGCATCTCCACCAACCATGGAGACATCTCAGCTTCCAAGAGATGTTTCAACGCGTCTTCCAAAGGGAAAAACATGGTCGACACTAGGGAACGACCTACTAAAAGAGAAACCACCTCGACAATAGTGGCTACCTCGACGGACAAACCCGCTCGAGTTGAAGAACAACAAGCTCCACCAAAGGTTGACTCCATTGACCTCGACACCCATTTTAACAAAGATGAAGTCGAGGCCTCCAATGGCGAAAAAGATCAACTATGACCCATCCCAGGTAGAGACTTCGATTTCATCCCCCTCGGCGAAGACCCGAACAAAGGCATGAAGTTCGGTGACAGACTCCCCAGCCTGGCGAGGAAGCAACTCAAAGCCTTCTTGAGGGAAAACATTGGCATTTTCGTGTGGAGCACTCTAGAGATTCCTGGACTCGACCCTGAGGTCTCCTGTCACCAACTTGTTATGGATCCAGCCATTAGGGCAGTAGTACAACGTAGGCATAAGTAATCTCTCGAAAAGCTGTAAAAGACCTCATAGAGGCAAATTTTATTTATGAGGTCCGGTATTCAACTTGGCTCTAAAACGTTGTACTTGTTAAGAAAAATAATGGAAAATGGAGTACGTGTGTTGACTATACTAATCTCAACCAGGCATGTCCCAAAGATGTTTTTCCTTTACCTAATATCGACATGTTTACTCAGGCTGTAATCAAATCTACATGTCGATTAGCAATAAACATTGCACTGCCTTCATGACTGGGTCGGGCAATTACTACTACAATGTAATTCCCTTTGTCCTAAAAAACACAGGGGAAACGTACCAGCGGGTGATGAACAAAGTCTTCCATGGTGAGATCAGGGATATGCTCGAGGTATACATTGATGACATGATCATCAAGTCCCAAGCACAAACCGACCATGCTGCCCACCTAAAAGAGTTTTTGACCAAGCAAGGCAATGCAAGATGAGGTTTAACCCTGAGAAGTGCGCCTTCAGGGTCAAGGTGGGAAAATTCTTTGGTTTCTATCTAACCTAACAGGGAATTGAAGCCAACCCCGAAAAATGCAGGGCGTTCACCGAGCTACCCACTCCTAACTCAAAAAAATCCATACAAGTCTTGAACGACATGCTCACCTCATTATCCGTCTTTGTGGCGACATTCGCACAACGCACACTTCCATTTTTCAAACTCTTGCATAAAGAGGCGGCGTTTGAGTGGACCGAAGAGTGTGAGTAAGAATTACTCCACCTTAAACAAGCCCTTTTACAACCACCTATGTTATCAAGGTCAGAGAGTAGGGAAACTTTGTTCTTTTATTTGGCCGTCTCCACCGAGGCCGCAAGTGCAGCCCTCGTCCGTGAGACACTAGACGGGTAGAAACCAATGTACTTTACTAGAAAAGAGAAACAAGTCCCCGATGTCAAATATTAACAAATTGAAAAGGTATCCTTAGCCCTCATCAATGCGACGAGGAGACTCAGATTTTACTTCCTGACCCACACAGTTGTCGTACGGACAGACTAACCCGTGAGACAGCTCCTAGGTCGACCAAACATGACCGGTCGAATGCTTAAATGGTCCCTAGAGCTTTTGGAGTTTGGTCTTCAGTATGAAAGTAGGGAATCCCTTAAAGCCCAAGCATTGGCCAACTTTATTGCAGAGATGACCATCCACGAACCCTCTGCAAGCGAGAAACACAAGTGGACCACCTTAGTGGACGGAGCTTCCAGCTCGACGGGAAGTAGAGCAGGAATCCTCCTAGAAAATGAAGAGGGCATTATGATCGAACATTCGCTTGCCCTGTCGTTTCCCATGTCAAACAACCAGGCCAAGTACGAGGCCCTGCTCGTAGGGTTAAGGCTGGCGGAAGTCCTAGGTGCCCGAGAAGTACAAGTATTCACGGACTTCCAGCTCGTCACATCTCAAGTTTGAGGAGAATATCAGGCCAAGAACGATAGTCTCATCGAATACCTAAACCTAGTAAAAGAAAGGATGAAGAAGTTTGACTGGCCAGAAATCAAACACATACCCCACGAACAGAACACGTGGGCCAACATACTCTTAAAACTTACGAGCATCAAGAAAAATGGTGGGAACAAATCCGTTATCCAAGAATCTCTTTCTCGTCCGAGTATTGAAAAACCCACTGCATCGCCCGAGGTGAACGCCATCAGGGATATTCTTGTTGGATGACCCCTGTATTTAATCATCTCAGAAAGGGAGAGTTACCCGCTGATAAAAAGAGGCCAATCTAACCAAACGACGAGACTGTTCTTATGTAGTATTCAAGCAGAAGCTCTATCGACAGGAAATCTCCATCCCACTCCCGAAATGCATCGAGGAGTCCAAAATCCTAGAGATATTACAGAAAATCCACGAGGGAATTAATGCCCAACACTTGGATAAAAGATCTATAGCATGAAAGGCACTGCGTGCAAGGTTTCATTGGCAAACCATGCAGCAAGACACGAAGGAGAACGTCAAAAAATGTGACAAATGTCAAAGACACGTGAACATGCACCTCGCACCCCCACACTAACTCAAAACATGGTCATCTTCGTGGAGGTTCGCCTGGTGGAGGATGGACATCCTCGGTCCGTTCGTACAAGGATCATATCAAAATAAATTTGTGATTATGGCCGTCAACTATTTCACAAAGTGGATAGAGGCCGAAACCTTGGCCAGAATCATATCACACAACATCCTTCATTTCTATAGACGTAACATGCTTGCCCGATTCCACATACCACAAGCGCTCTTCACTGACAACGGGGCGTAGTTCATTGACCAAAGCTTCCAAGAGTTCACCACCATGCTGGGCACCAAACAACACTTTACGTCTGTCGAACACCCTCAAACCAATGGGTAAGCTGAGGCTATGAATAAAGTTAACTTATGAGGACACAAGCGCATGTTGTGTGAAGCCAAAAAAGGGTGGATTGAAGATCTGCACAAGGTCCTATAGGCTTACCGAACGACACCACACTCGACGACCGGAAAAACCCCGTTTCGACTAAGCTATGACACTAAAGCACTCACCCTCGTGGAAATCCTGGAGCCCTCCAAACAAAGTGAAGTCCCTTTAGACGAGGAATTAAATGAAGAGGCCCTAAGGGAAGAGCACAACTTGGTCAAAGGAATCCGATCAGGAGCAACTCTTCACGAAGCCACACTGAAACAACAGATAGCCCTGTGTCATAACACCAAAGTCATAAAACGCGAATTCCATGTCGACAACCTAGTCTTGCAGAGAAATCAGAAAGACTCATGTGAAGGAAAGCTGGCCTCCAAATGAGAAGGACCTTACCATATCCACGGGGAAACGAGTACTAAAGCCTACCACCTCAACGCCTAAGTGGAGAACCACTACCTCGACCATGGAACACTACAAAGATGAAACAATATTACAGCTAAGTCCTAGATGAGCGTACAGGCTTAGCAGTCGACGTACCCTCTCCAACAGACGACAGGGATTGCTCGACCATGGAAACATGTTGAGGTACGAACATGGCCTCTAACTAGTAACAAAAGGTGAGTTTTCACTCATTGGTCGAACATAACCTTAGTAAGACGGGGACACCTCGACCGAGCTCCATCGTCAAAGTACCTTATAGGAAAAACACCCAGCTCGCGATGGGTATTTCACGCCACAAAGTCAAGGCCCCGATCACGATCTTGGCCTCATCCATGCGAACCCAAAATTCGCCTCCTCGACACATCTCCATGTGTGTCGACCAAAACTATGGTCGAGCATAAATTTCCACTTGTCATATTTCGATGCCGAAATAAGCACGTCAAACACAATGACAGAATATCATAATGCAAAATAAAAGAGAAAATAAAGGCTGGTGTTATCTGTACAATATCAAAGTGGAGCGCGCAAGCCCAAACTAGTTAGATATACAAAAACGTGCAGAGCCTCTTGTCCAAAACAACAAAAATTTGGCACGTAAATCGAGCAAACATACATGCACACAGACCTAAAGCTCCTAATCCCTGCCATCCTCCAGGATGTGTATCCCTCGAAATGCCTACTAATGTCTTGTTTATATAGAGAGGAGTGAGGAGACAAGATAAAATAGCCTTGATTAGGTGTTTGAAAGCCATGAATGAAAATTTGTAATGTTGGCCAAAAACATGGAATCTTGTCCTTTTTTTTGAAATTTGAATGTATGTGGACATTTTGGCTCCTTCGAATTCCATATAGTTCATGCCCTTCGATTAGACTTCTTGTATAGCCTTAGAATGGGTCCTTTGAATGGACCATTTGTGTACCCTTTGAATGGGCCTTTGGTTACCTCCTCGAATTGACCATTTGTGTACCTTTCGACTGGCTCATGTTCTCATCACTGGGGCTTCTTCGTTTGAACCCCTATTCAGCTAGCCCTAACGTAAACTCTTTCCTGGCCAATGAATGTGCTTGTTCACATTGGCTTGAAACTGGCAGTATGTTGTCTTTTGGGCCAGCAGTCCTCTTTGAATATTTTTCTTTCATTTTAGCTAGCAATATCCTTCATTTTGAACCAATGTGTGTGCTCTTTTGAAGGGAACCTATGCATCACTTGTATACATCACTTGCCATTCCTTCGAATGGGACAATAAAGTAAATCCTTCGAATAGAACACCCATGTATGCCCCTATAAATCCATCAATACATGTCTTGCAAATAGGGCAAATATATGTCCTTCGAATGGACCATGTGCCTGTCCTTCGAATGCGCCAGTACTAGGTGTCAAAATGTGGAACACTGTGTGTTAAATATTTTGGAGTTGGAGTCAAGGCTAGCATGAGGGAAGCAAACTACTTAATGAATCAAAGAACATATGAAAGAAAACTACTACTTTATGGGTGCTGGCATGAAGGGAAACCATTGCCTTGCGCATTGGAGACAACCCTAGAGGAAGTCATTTTCTTGTGGGTCGAAAGCAAACACAGAGGCAAGTTGAAGGGGCCTTGGCCTTGTGGATCGAAGGCAAGTCTAAGCTTTTTGCCTGGTGAGTTAAAGGCATGCTGATGGGTCTTTGCCTTGTGAAACCAAGGCAAGCATGAAGAGGCATACGTGTGCTGGTGACAAGCTAAGGGGCCTTTTTCCCAGTGGGAGCTTTGTGAATTGAAGGCCAGTTAAAAGTAGTCTTTTGCCTTGTGGATCAAAGGCGAGTCTGAAGAAGCTTTTTCCATTGTGAATCCAAAGCAAGCATGAGGAATCCTTTTGCCCTAAATGTAGCTGGCATGCAGGAACCCACTGTTTTTTGAATCCAAACACACTTGTTGAGGATTCTTGCTTTGTGCGTTGAAGGCACGCACAAAGGGATTATTTGCCTAGTCGAAGCAGGAATCGAGCTGGCTCCAAAGAAATCAAACGCCCAAACGAAGCAGGAATTAAGCTTGCATGCATGGAAATTAAATGCCTAAACGAAGCAGGAATCAAGCTTGCTCCACAAAAATCAAATGCCCAATCGATGCAGGAATCCAGCTTGCATGCAGGTAGCCATTGCATTGTGAATCAAGCCAGCATGTAAAGCCAATGGTGCAATCGAAGGAGCACTAATAGGAGGCCCTTCCCTTTTGGATCGAAGGAGGCTATTTCAAAGGAAACAAATGCCCAGTCAAAGCTGGTATACAACAAACAAGCAAAAGACCAAGGCTTCAATCAAAGCTTGGAAATTTGAGGCAAGCTTGGAGGAGGTTAGGTGCTCAATCGAAGCCTTTCAAAATGCCAATCGAAAGACACCTTGTTCATGCCAATAGAAAGACCTTGTTTATCTTCAAAAATTTTATTTTTCTTTAATCAAGTGTTTGTAATCACCTATGTAAGAGAAAAATCTTGGGAAAATATGGGAGGGAAAATTTTGGGGTACAACACCAGAGAATGGAAGGCACCGATGATGCTATTACTTGGGCTTTGTTTCGTAAGTAATTCCTAGTGAAGTATTACCTAGAGGATGTCCGTGGGAAGAATGAGATTGATTATCTGGAACTGAAACAAGGGGATTTATCAGTAACTGAGTATGCTGCCAAATTTGTGGAGTTGGCAAACTTTTATCCTCACTACGCAGAGGAGACATCTGAATTTTCTAAGTGCGTCAAGTTTGAGAATGGATTAGGTTTTGAGATCAAGAAAGCAATTGGGTATCAGCGAATCCGCAAATTCTCGAATTTGGTGAAAAGCTGCAAAATCTATGAGGAGGATAGTAAGGCTCACTACAAGATTGTCACTGAGAAGAGAAGCAAGCAGCAATAAAATCATGGAAAGCCTTATAATGCTCTAAATATCAGAGGTAAACAAAGGTTTACTGATGGCAGAAGAACCGGTGGGGGAGGTTCTCCTTCTCACATTGTGTGTTACAAATGTGGGAATCCAGGATATCAAAGTAATGCATGTATCAGGGAAGTGAAAAGGTGTTTTCATTGCGGTACGACTGGGCATGAGAAGGCTGATTGTAGACACAAGGTTGTGGTATGCTTCAACTGTGGCGAAGAAGGACATATTGGTAATCAATGCCAGAAACTAAAGAAAGCTCAATCTGGTGGAAAGGTTTTTTCTTTAGCCAGAACGCATACATATAATGGAAATTGGTTGATCAGAGGTATTTGTTTCATTAATGGTACTCCTTTAATTACTATTATTGATATTGGTGCTACACATTGTTTTATTGCTGCTGATTGTGCTAATAAGTTGAGTCTTGAGTTATCCTCTATTGTAGAGATAAAAAATGTAGTGGGGTAAATTAGAGATCGAGCTATTAATTAACTCGACTCATAAAAGCAAGAGTCGCCACCGCGCTTTATTATTTCCAAGGGAAAAGGGAAAAGAGCGAAATAAAACCCATAAATATGCAATATAAAGTAATACTTAAAAGTAATGAAAATACAATGCATTTTTGAAAAAGATATAGAGTTTGGAGGTTGGTTATGCAATGGGAAGGTATTAGCACCCAATGCATCTGCGGTACTCCGCATGAACCTTTTGAAATATCTGTTTTGGATTTAAAATTGTTTGTTTGATTAAAATGGTTTGTTTGGCTAAAAATGGGTGTGGACGAGATTTTTGAAGATACGACAACCTAGTGTCGAAGTTTTGACTTAAAAGGTGTGAGTTTTAAAATTAAGTCTTTTAGGAAAATTGACTTAAGTTTAGCAAAATAGTAAAACAAAAATGAATGAAGGGATTCGCACAATCGGATAAGATGTATTTGATGACATGAAGTCAACAAAGTTATAAACATTTCCGTCGGAATTGAGATGGACGAACGATATAAAGATTAAACGATCGAGAATAAAGTTAATTAAAATGATAATTGAACAATTAAATAAATAACGAAAATTAAATTATACTAGCATGTATTTTCAAACAAAAATTAAATAAAAGATTAGTTTATAAGCATGTATTGGTATAATTAGTAAACATCAAAATTAAATAAAGACTAATTTGATAATATGTTTTGGATAAACAAGAATTAAATAAAAGATGATTTATTAGCATGTTTTTGAATAAATAAATAGAAAAAATTAAATAAAGACTAAATTATATAAAAAAAAGCATGTATTTTGAATAATTATAAATGGCAAAAATCAAATAAGAGATTAATTTAATAACATGTATTTAAAAAAATAACAAAAATCGAATAAAATATTAATTATAATAGGATGCTTTTTTTGTATTTTTATAATAAGGGGTAAATAATAGAAATCTAAACTAATGTTGTTATCATATATTTTTACTAGAATTTAGGGAAAAGGCTAACAAAACTAAAAACAAAATAAAAAGGCCCAACAAGGGTAGGACCTAGGTCCTTTAAGTTGCTGCAAACATGCCTTGCCAATTGAACTATATTGTTTTTTCTGTTATTATTATGATTTAATTAAAATATAAGGTGAATACGGTTGATTGATTGGGCCAATAGGCCCAAAGGGCCTGACCTGATATGGGAAAGAAACAAGGGGAAAAAATTGTAACCCTAACAAATCAAGCGCCCCTGCTGGTCTGTTGTTTGTTCATTGGGAAGGAGAAAATAAGATTAAACATTATTGATGTCAATAAACTCTATTTTCTATGGGTTTTTATCCTGAAACAAAATTCAAAATTTTCTCTTCCCTAAATATTCTCTTTCTTCCCTTCAATTTGCTTTCTCTTTCTTCCTCCTGCTCCTTGATGATGTCATAACAATTCCATCCAACCTCGGATGACAACTGCCTAAGCAAGCAATATTTGTGGCCCGTTTGAAGCCTCAACACCTTAAGGGCATCAGGTACCACTATCCTTTTGATCTTGTCATATGGTGGAGGAATTCCCTCTTATACTTTTAACCTAGCAAGTGAAGCCTCTCCACGCTTGGTCTTGTGTGGAATCATTCCATGAACAGTGCGCCAAAAGATCTTGGATGGAGCATGAAAGTGAATAGGACGATGAGAGGTTTTGGTGTTCATACACTTACGAAGGAACCACGTGTATTTCATCTTCTGTCTAACGAGACCGCTAGAGATGAAAATTTCTCCGCATATAACGAGAAATACCTTCTGACCCTTGAGAAGCTCCTTCAGGACGATTGAGGCAAGGCGGCCGAGCATGTGGTGACGAGTGTCAACCACCACTCTCTTTGCGCAGGCTCCTGATCTAGACACCGTTTTTCTCTTTCAGGCGGCTTGTTTCTTCTACATATCTCACTCCGTCTTTGACAAATAAACTGGCAGTAACATCTTCGCTGGTTATTTCCATATAAACCAATGTGCTTTGAACTAGAAATTGTCCTTGCAGACCAAGTGTTCAGGAGCTACCCGTTGAGCTTTCATTGTAACTATGAATTCACCACTAGATTTTAGCGCGAGAACTCCATAGCTCAGCAGATAAAACAAAGGAGGAGGAGCAACAATTTAAAGGAAGGGAGGTTGGTATTACTACATTTTTAAGTTTTCGATCTGGTTTCTGGGTTTTCGATTTCATCGCATGTTATTGTTCTGTTTTTTTTGTGACAGAAGAAGAAAACATGGTTAGCTAGAGTGTGTTGAATGGTTTAAGGTTGATATGAAGGGATGGTGATGTGAGATTGACGGTTAGTGATTACGAACGGTTGTATGGAGGTGATTGTCATTGGGAGATGTATAGTATTGGATCAAACTGGAATAAAGATAGAATAGCTAGTGGCGGTTTGGCAGCGGAGATGCGGCGGAGATGTGGTGGTGTTAGTGACTACTTCACGGTGATAGTTTCTGGTATGGCTCTGGTGGGATTTGATGCATCTTATTTATTTACATTTTTGGCTTCAATTTTGATTGTGTTGTGAGTTGTTTGAATGTGGTTGAGGGAGAAATTTATCATGTATATTTTGACTAGTTTTGTGAGGATAGGATTTTTTTGTTTATATGGTTTTTTATGACTGCTAACAGGTTTGTTGAAAGAGGTTATTTGTATGGATCGGTTGTTATTGTTGTTGAGTTGTTATTGCGTGAATCATGTGGTTCTGTTTTTATTATAACAGGTTGCAGAAAAAAACAGTGATTCAAGCATAAAAATTAATATGCAAATAAATTCAGCAGACATGGATGTACATGTGAAAGAGTTGTGCAGAAGTAATAGAGAGGAATAAAAATACCTATTGGAGTCTCTCTGACGGAGCTTCAAAACAGTAAGTTTTCCTCTTTTCTGTTTTCTCTCTTGCTGAGTTTTTTTTTGTGTCTTGGAATTTTTCTGTTGTTTCCTCTTGAATATTTTTTCTCTCCCTTATTCCTGTCTATGAAGGGGCTTTTTATAGTGAACGAATAAAGCATTTAGAGGAAAAAACAATAGGGTATGTGAACTGTTTTCACAAACCGTTTTGATGCTTTGTTCATACAATTTTTCTTTAGCCATATTGATGCAATTTCTGGGTTGTTTTGATGCAGGGCAGCAGGTTGTACAAATTAGTTTATAGCAGATTTTGAGCAGTTTTTTCAGCAGGTTTTGGACTATTTTATAGGCTATTTTTATAGCAGATTTTAGGACTATTTTGTTGTATTTTTTGCAACTGTTTTGCTGTATTTTTTGGGAATGTTTTGCTGTATTCATTGGTACTGTTTTGCTGTATTTTTTGGACAGCAAAATACCACAAAAATTGGACTTATTGCATTGCAACAAGGCTGGAAAATATGCGCAGCAACATGATATTGGGTTGGAATTTAGGACACTAGAAATAATAGTTTGTACAACATGTAATTCCTTGTAACTATGTAATAATAAATCCAAATAAAATTGTAACATGAATAGAAATTTGTCCTCAATATAATTCTATCAATTCTTTTGTAAACACTTTGAATCTTTATTCATCTTGATGAAATTCAAAATCTTCCACTTGGATTTGGAAAAGAATGATTGATATTTGAATGAATTGTTGAATGATGAAGAAATAATAATGCGAGCCTTAAGACTTCAATCTTGCATTTTGTGATAGAGATCCAAATAAATTCCATGAATTGATCTTGTAATAAAATTGTAACCATCATGTATTTATTCTTGTGATGAATGATTATTTGAGTCAAGTTTCCTTTTCCAATACCTTCTTGAATAAATGTCTCATGTGAATTCAAATGACCATAGTGTGAATCCATCAAAATAATCACACAAAAATAATCTTGAATAAATGTTTAATGTGATGAACAATTATTCTTGAATGAGCCTTTTTGATAACTTCTATTTAATTAACACTTGAATTCACCTGATAAAAAATCAAGTATTCCAAATAAATTCTTCCAAAGAGATCTTGAATTTAATCACCCACTCTAACGAAATTCACCCCGCGTCATATAAATATAAGAAATTGAACCATTCTTAAAAGCTTCGAATGATCACTAGAAGAGGGATTTGAGGAGAAATGTTATCGCGTTGAGAAATTGGCACAGTGAACTGAAATTAGGGATCGATAAATCCTTAAATCATGACAGACGTCTCATAAAGACTTTTTGTGGCTTTCTAAACACAATTAGTCTTCAACTTTTAAAGAAAACTTGCAGATGATTTTTGGTCGAAGCGTTCAAAATTGACTTGCATAGCTTGATCTTTCTTATATTTCAAGGCAAGACGAAACACACGTAAACCAGTGGTCATGTAACCTTGATTGTTTCTTTGAGGAAGTTCGGAGACGCTTGAGGCCACTTGTTGAAACAGAGCATTGAAATAAACACACGATTCTCTGAAAGTTCCCTTGATGAATCAGTCTTCGAGAATCAACGATCCATCATACTTCTGGCTTGAGAGACTCCAAACCCTGATTGAGGCGTGATGCCTGATACTCTTGATTTAGACCTGTTTCTGCACGTGAAATCAAAGAAACAAAAAAAATACACTTTGTGCTTGATTAGAAGTTAGTCGTGCATAAGATGAAATGCTCATAACACTCGATAATCTCTACACAGGAAATGCTCGAAGGTGAAACGTTCGAAACCGACCATATTTCTTAGGTCAAAAATTAGGGTATGACAGCTGCCCCTATTTAAGTTTCTTTTATCCGGAGATATGAAGATTGAAATCTTCGTCTTGACGAGATTGAAGGTACTTAAATACAGAATATGCAATTTTTGGCCCTAAGATACCACCATTGTTTTTATGATATGAATGTAATATTTGAATCTTATGGAGAATGATTCCGCATGAGACAAAATAATGTTGAAGAAACCAAACATATGCTAAAATAATCCATAGGGGAAGAGGTTATAACTCTACTAAGGAAACATAGCCACATACTTCGAATGAGATACTCTTATTGGGGAATAACTTCGAAAGAAAACAATTTTCTAACTCTAACAAAGAAAACGCCTTGCATAGGCTACGAAAATAGATGACTACTAACCCAAGATGATGGTGAGTTTACAACTCAGGTCAAAGGTAGGCAAAAGATATACCAACTTTTACTGATAGTGAACAACCAATTTTTACTGAAGGTAGAGATTTCATAACAAACTTCTCTGCGGGAATTTTCCTGAGAGATACCATTTGCTGCTTAAATAACACAAGCTGCTCAAATAAAGAGGCCGCCACTTGCTGTATTCAAAGGATATTAATAAAAACACAAGCTGCTCAAATAAAAAGGCCTCCACTTGCTGCCTTCAAAGGATATTAATAAACACACAAGCTACTCAAATAAAGAGGCCTCCACTTGTTGTCTTCAATGGATATCAATAACACGTAAGCTTCTCAAATAAAGAGGTCGCCACTTGCTATTTTCCAAAGATATCTGTAACACACAAGCTGATCATGAAGAGGCTGCCACTTGTTGTCTTCCAAAGATGTCTATAACACACAAGTTGCTCATGAAGAGACTGTCGGTTGCTGTTTCCCAAAGATATCTATAACATATAAGCTGCTCATGAAGAGACTATCGCTTGCTGTCTTCTAAAGATATCTATAACATACAAGCTGCTCATGAAGAGACCACTGCTCGATGTCTTCCAAAGATATCTATAACATACAAGCTACTCATGAAGAGACCTCTGCTTGCTATTTTCCAAAGATATCTATAACACACAAGTTGCTCATGAAGAGACCGCCACTTGTTGTTTTCCAAAGATGTCTATAACATACAAGATGCTCATGAAGAGACCTCCACTTGTTGTTACGTCGATATTCCAGAAGAATGTTATGATAACACTACTAGGGAATACATTTCTTCTTCAAAGGGAACCATGAAGAGGTCCTTCCCGAGGAGACCAAGTATTTAAAATGCGCAGAATAAATGCGTTCTTCATCTAGGTTTCACAGCATAGAGAAAACCACATGATAGCCTATGCAAGAGACAAAGCCCAATCCAGGAATAAACCGGAGAGAAAGCTATCAAAAAAGACTCCACCCAATGATGAAACAACTCAATTAGGGATTTATCCTATCCAAAGATGGAAAAGGAAGTCTAAAGCAAGATTCTTCCATGAGGATTAGCTAAGTTAGGGAATTAGAAAGGAGGAATACTTTCTTCTTAAGTTGACATTCTATTTGGAAAGAGAAAATACGTTATTCGAATAGACATAACCAAGGTATATGAACCCAATAAAAACGAAAAATACGAACGTACGTGCATGATGCAAGTGTAAATGAATAAATGAATGTCATATATATGTTGACGAAACAGATAGAGGAAATAAATTGAAGATGATGAGACATCACAAAACAACTAGATACTCGGCCAATATCAAAGATATGGGAAAAAACTAGAGATAGACAAAAAAGGAACATCAGAGTGTATCCTACTACAAGGCTCAAGTCTCTCCGGGGAGGAAGATTTTCAAAATTCAATCTTCTAACATCAATAAACCACTGACATGATAATAAAAGGTACTTCACTTTAGTTAGGGAGAAAAATCCCGCTCAACTAGAGATAACTGAATCAAGGCTTAACCAGGATTACTGGGGAGTCATCAAGCTTAGAACTCTAATGGGAACACAATATCACACAACCAACACCTCAAGATGACTTTGAAAGAAGAAACCATTATTCATCATGCAAGGATGAACTACTGTATTATTTTTCATTTCAAAGCTTAACCATTCTCGGGGCAACTGTTAATATTCTTTTCAGTATTCATGACACATTTCAAGATAGGAATACTCTAATTAACTTTGTTTCAAATATTTCCATAAAAACTGAAATTTTGCCCGATAAAAGAAACACAAAAAAGATAAGTGCTCAAATTTCATTAATAAGATGGTAGTCCACTAATGGCGTGACTCCAAAGGTTTACAAAAATTTGGAAAATAGTACATGAAAGAAAAGGTTACAAAAACAATGACCACTATTCTCCCTAACAATTTTGAATTTAAGATGTGTTCAAATTTGTCGTGACTGGTCTGATCAAAAGCCTGCTTAAGCTTCCCCTTCGGATTTTCAACTCAGCGAGCTGTCATCTCAATTTCAGGCGAAGTACTTCTTGACTGCATTGGTGTTCACAAAGTGTGGGAGCTCCTCACTGTCCATATTTGTAAGAATCATGGCACCTCCAAAGAAAACCTTCTTAACAACATATGATCCTTCATAATTCGGAGCCCATTTTCCTCTAAAATCAGGTTGGAAAGATAATATCTTATTGAGTACGAGGTTACCTTCTCTAAATTCGCGTGGCCGAACCTTCTTATCAAATGCCTTCTTCATTCTTTGCTGATATAGCTGGCTATGACACAATGTTGTCATTCTCTTTTCTTCAATCAAATTCAACTGATCATATCTACTTTGACACCATTCAGCCTCAGAAAGCTTGGCTTCCATCAAGACTCTCATAGATGGGATCTCAACCTCCATAGGGAGTACTACTTCCATGCCATATACTAGAGAAAATGGAGTTGCGCCTGTTAAAGTTCAAACTGAAGTACAGTACCCATGTAAAGAAAATGGGAACATCCCATGCCAATCTTTGTAAGTTACCATCATCGTCTGGATAATCTTCTTGATGTTTTTATTAGAAGCTTCAACAACCCCATTCATCTTTGGTCTGTAGGGAGAATAATTATGATGTTCGATCTTGAATTCTTCAAAAAGCTCTCTCATTATCTTGTTATTCAAATTCAAACCATTATCAGTGATGATCTTACTCGGGATACCGTATCGATAAATGATCTGATTCTTGATAAATCTGACTACCACCTGTCTAGTTACATTAGCATATGATGTTGCTTCCACCCATTTACTAAAGTAGTCAATGGCCACCAAGATGAAACGATGACCATTTGAATCCTTGGGTTCAATCATTCCAATCATATCAATGCCCCACATAGAGAAAGGCCAAGGTGAAGAGATAACATTGAGGAGGGTCGATGGCACATGTATCTTGTCCGCATAAATTTGGCACTTATGGCATTTCTTCACATATTTGCAGCAATTGGGTTCCATTGTCATCCAATAGTAGACAACCCTCATCATCTTTTTAGCCATTGCATGTCCATTAGCATGAGTGCCAAAGGATCCTTCGTGTACTTCTTGCATCAACATGTCTGCTTCATGTCTATCCACGCATCTAAGTAAAACATGTCACAATTCCTCTTATATAAAACTTCTTCATTGAGGAAGAAACTACTTGCCAACCTCCTCAACATCTTCCTATCTTTATTGGATTCCCCAGGCAGGTATTCTTGAGTTTGAAGAACACGTTTAATGTCATCGAACCAAGGTTTGTTGTCGGTGACCTCTTCTGCTGAGAACACATGAGTGGGTCTGTCGAGGCGCATAATTTTGATTGAAGGTGTATCGTTGAGTAAGAAAAGGGTTATGCCACATAAGTACCAGAACCCCGTGCAAAAAGGATCAGAGCCACTAACCGATCACCTTACTATGAGTGTATGGAGATAACAAGCTTAATGTGATTACACTTGAATGAAAAAGAGCAAAAAAAGAGGATGAGTAAGTTAGGCTTTGGCATAATAATATGATTCGAATTGGTTTGCGTATTCAAGAGACAAGATCAGTGTTCCTACGATATCCTTAGTGTGTAAGATTAGTACCTATTGATGCAATATTAACCGAGAAGAGTTTGTAGCCTAGAATGAGTAGTTGATGATGCTGTTGTGTTTCTTTTGATTTTATTTTGTTCGGAGTGAAAAAGTTCAAGTGTGGGGGAATTTGATCAGTGCATTTTGATGCACATTTTTCCATGATTGTACTTATGCATTTCCATGGTTTGTTTAGCTTATTTTTGTATTTTAGAAATGAAAGGAGAAACAAAATCCAGCAAAGCTCCCATCGTTTTAGGAAGACCGTTCATGAAAACGGAAAAAACAAAAATTGATGTTGACGATGGAACCATGTCCATGGAATTTGGTGACATTATCGCAAAATTCAACATTTTTGATGCCATGAAACATCCCCTGGAGGAGAATTCCATTTTTCACATTGAGTTGATCTCTAGATTGGCTGATGACACTTGTTCTGAATTTTTTTCATTGATTTTTCGTCTTTATCTGGATTTGATGATGTTTACATGTGTTCTAATTGTACTGACAATAACTTGTGTGTTGTATGTGCTGAGATTGATGCTGCCTTGCAGGCTGATGTGTTTCCTACAGGTGAAGTTGTTATTGATGAATCTGTTTTTGCAGCTGATGCCCTTGACATCCTTGCTGCCCCAAACACTCCACCCATAGAGCAGCCCCCGTCCTTAGAGCTGAAACAACTCCTTGAAAACCTGAAATACGCTTATTTTGTTTTGAAGAAGCATAAGAAAGGAATTGGATGGACCTTAGATGATATTTATGATATTAGTCTGTCCATGTGCATGCATAAGATCTCACTTGAAGATGTAGCAAAAGCAGTGAGGCAGCTCCGTAACCTTTTGATCCTTAATGTTGTGAAAGATGAGATCATGTTCACGTGCCCATTTGACACTTTTACTTTTAGAAGAACATTCTTTGATCCAGGAATAAAAAGTGAAGGTACTGATAAAAATTGCAAAGTCAAAGGACACCGCCTCAAGCTATTCCATGAGAGTCCCACGTTGGAAGAGGAAACTATAAAAGTGCTCTCGTTGGGAAAGGCTACTTATGCAATCATCTATCCACCTTGACTCCTCGGGTGTGTTCTTTCCTCTCTCCTCGCTCTTATTTTATGCTTGTTTCTTTCATTGAGGACAATGTGTGTTTTAAGTATGGGGGAGGGAATCATTTATTTGTTTTGTTTTCTTTGCTTTTGTTCTCTGTTTTCTTGTTTTGTTTTCAGTTATAAAAAAAAATATGCATCTTTTTGAAAGTTTTGGGTTATAGATTAATCTGAGGTTAGTTGTAGAGACTTGGGATAAGTTCACAAGATCGGTATCATCTTAACATTGTAAGTCTCATGCATATGGAAGTTAATTTGAATTTTTATTATGACTTAGCCTTGAATTCTCATCTTTTAATAGCTATTGAGTAGTTTATTTCAGCAGTCAACACCATCTCACATGCACTCTACGCAAAGAAGCCGATTAAAATAAGTGAGTGATTCAAGTTTTATTTGAAAAAAAAGGAATGCGCCTTCTAAGTATGGTGACCCTCACCCGGTCACTTAACCCAACGGTCATAGAACCTACAAAAAAAGTTGATAATAAGACTCGCTGTTATTTGGTTCAGTGGTTTCTAGTGCTGAACTTAGTAGGGAGGATTACGGTCTGATCCCCCGCAACTACAATTGAGTAAGCAAAGGGTTATACCATATAAGTAGAAAAACCTCGTGCAAAAAGGATCAGAGCCACTAACCGGTCGCCTTACTATGAGTGTGTGGAGATAACGGGCTTAATGTGATTGCGCTTGAATGAAAAAGAGCAAAAAAAGAGGATGAGTAAATTAGGTTTTAGCATAATAATATGATTTGAATTGGTTTGCATATTTAAGAGATAAGATCAGTGTTCCTACGATATCCTTAGTATGGAAAATTAGTACATATTGATGCAATCTTAACAGAAGAAGAGTTTGTAGCCTAGAATGAGTAGCTGATGATGCTGTTGTGTTTCTTTTGATTTTATTTTGCTCGGAGTGCAAAAGTTCAAGTGTGGGGGAATTTGATTAGTGAATTTTGATGCAAATTTTTCCATGATTGTACTTATAAATTTCCATAGTTTGTTTAGCTTATTTTTGTATTTTATAGTGTTTTTCTATTTTAGTTTATTTCTACTCTTATTTGATTTTTACACTTTATTTTCAGCATTAGCAGTCTGTACAAATAAATTCATAACTTGATCTACGGGAGTCGGAATGAGGCTTGCTACTAGTCGTTGGAAAGCTAAGAGAAAGAGCTACAATTTTCATTCAGAAGTCGAGAGCTGAATCGTAATGTAGAAGGGCCATAAAATTCGTTGAATTTGCAGCATTTTATATTTAAGTTTTGGGTCATTTGTTTTGGGCATGAATTATGTTTTCAACCCAGTTGGGTTATGAACCGAATCCTTGTCTTTGCTATACCTAGAAGCCGTTGTAGTAATTTAATTTCAACCTTTTCATTATTTAGAAAAATATATATTTTGCTTTTACGCTTGAATGAAGAACTAATCATCCAGAGTTGATCTACTGTAATCGTGTTCCGATGCTTTGAGATTTTTAACTTATCAATTCAATTTCGTTTCTCTTTCAATTCTATTTTATGAAATTGCATTTGCTTAATCTGTTATTTCATGGAATGTCTTGATTAAATTTGTATGATTGTATTCCTAATCTTTAATCGTTGTTTACGTCGCTTAGTCGTTAAATCGCATTTTATATCGTGTTTGCTTAATTCACGATTGTATTAATCCGTTTGCTTAATTCAGAATGGGAATTAAATCTATTTTATATCTATTAAGCTTGTCAATTGGTAATGAAATTGAATAGAGGTCGAAGCCCCTTAGGGAATTGGTAAGGTAAAAACCAATGATTAGCAGGAACTTGAAAATAGTAGATCAACTTATTTTTATAATCACTTATTTTAATCACTTATTTCGTGTTATAAATCGATCCTAAAACCAACCCCCATTCGATTTCTATTAGTTAATAATAAAATCAAGAATCCTTGCGATACGACTCAAGCCATTGTCGCTATATTACCGTTTCGTAAAAACACTTATTTTGATCCGTGCGACAGCGGATCAAATTGGCGTTGTTGCCGGGGATTCTTGTTGTTATTAATTAATATTTTAGGCATATGTAATATTCTTGCTTTTTTTTTCTTTGTTGTGTTTATTGATTTTCAGGGTTGCAATTTCGGTTGCAGTACAATTTTCAGCCTAGTAGGTAAGGTTGAAACCTACTGTTTCGATTTACTCCGAATTTTTTCATGAAGTTCCAAAAAAAATCTACGAACAGTACTTCTTTAGAATAAAATTCTAAAAGAATTCGGCCCTTAAAATCGCAAATTCATCTTTTTCTATTTTTAACGATTTTTTTACTGTTTTCATAGAGTCGAAAAAAATCAAAAAAATTCTCAAAATTGTTATTTTTTCTAATTAGATTAAATCTGGTGTTATTTTATTTTTCTAAAATTTATTTAATCGATTTCCTTCATTGTGTTTGTTTTTTATTATTAGGGATATTGTTGGCATTTTGAACATTGTTGCTGCATTGCTGTGTATTAGCCCTGGCTACTAGGTATTGTTGTTATGAATTTGTTGCTTTTGATCCTGAAGTAGAGAGAATCTTGCGCACACGACGTAGAAAAGTCCAGGTTACCACTAACATACCACCCACAATTGAGTCTGACTCTGAGTTCAAATATTTGCACCACTTGTTTGCTTCAGATTCTGAACTTGTTATTAATATGGCTGACCAAAGAACCTTAGGGAAATTGGTTGTCCCTCATGTGAATTGTAATGGCATGTGTATTGATTATGATGATGTTGCTGCTCCTTTTGAATTAAAATTGGGTTTAATACACTTGTTGCCCAAGTTTAGTGGTCTTGCAGGTGAGGATCCGCATAAACATTTGAAAGAATTTCAGGTCGTATGCTCCACACCGTCAAAGCCTGAAGGGATCACTGAGGATCATATCAAACTTCAAGCTTTTCCTTTTTAATTGCAGGGTGCAGCGAAGGATTGGTTATACTATCTTGAGCCAAACTCAATTGCAACTTGGAATGCTTTAAAAAAAGTGTTTTTGGAGAGATATTTTCCTGCCTCTAGAGCTGCCTCAATAAGAAAAGAAATTTGCGGTATTAGACAAGGTAATGAGTCACTAACTGAGTATTGGGAGAGGTTCAAGCACTTGGTATCCAGCTACCCTCAACATTAGATTACCGAGCAACTACTCATCCAATACTTTTATGAGGGGTTGTTACCGATGGACAGGAACATTCTTGATGCTGCTAGTGGTGGAGCACTCGTCGATAAAACTCCAGCTGCTGCCAAGGCTCTTATTGAGAATATGTCTCTTAATTCTCAACAGTTCACCACTAGAGACAATTCTATTTAAAGTAAAGGCGTGAATCAAATTCGAGCTTCCTCCTACAAAGCTTTGGAAACCATAATTGACGAGCTCACCACCTTAGTCAAACAACTAGCAGTAGGAAAACCTCAAACAACAACTTTGTGTGGTATTTGTACTTCTCATGAGCACCCGACCGATACCTGTCCCATTCTAAGAGATGAGTCCATTGCTTAGCTACCTCAAGCTTATGAAGCAAACCTTTACAATAAAAACAGGTACATTAATACTCCTGACCTGTCCACAAATAAATATCATCCCAATTGGAGGAACCATCCCAACCTTCGATATGGAAATTCACAAACCAGCCAACAACAGAACCCACCCCAAGTGGTTGTCCATGCACCTTCCAGACCATCCTTAGAGGATCTTATCAAACAAGTGGTTATCAACAACCTTCAGTTCCAATAAAGAACCGATTCTAGCATTCAGACCTTGCACACACAGATGGGACAACTTGCTACACAAATATATTCCATTCAATCCCAAGGGTCGAACCAACTTCCAGCGCAAACTGTTGTCAATCTGAATGGTTCTAATGCTAATGTCAGCATAATTTCTTTGAGATATGGAAAGGTAACAGAAACAACCCCTGAAAAAAATGAAAAAAATATTGAGGTAACATCTGAACCTTCTCCTTCTGAATTTATTTCACCTGAAATTTCTCCACCTTCTGCTGTTGTGGTGGAAACTGAAAAAATTAAAGAAAAGGAGTATGTTCCACCAGTTCCCTTCCCACATAGAGTTATTAAAAATAAAAGAATTGAGGAGGGAGAGAAAGAAAGAGAGATATTGGATGTTTTTCGAAAAGTTGCGGTAAACATTCCGCTTCTTGATGTAATTAAGCAGGTTCCTAAGTATGCTAAGTTTCTGAAGGATTTGTGTACCAACAAGAGGAAGATTAAGGGAAGTGAAAGAGTCAACTTAGGAAGAAATATTTCTGCTTTTATTCATCCCAAACCTTCATCCGAAGAGGTTGTAGGAGAGCAAAATGTTTCAGCCCTCACTACTCAGGTTCTGCCACAAAAGCAGAAGGATCCAGGAACATTTGCTATTCCTTGCACCATCGGGAACAGTAAATTTGAGAATTACATACTTGATTTGGGAGCGGGCATTAATGTGATGCCTACTTCTGTTTATAATAACCTTTGTCTTGGTCCTTTGCAGCATACAGGTTTAATCATTCAATTGGCGAACAGGAGCAACACTCGCCCCGCCGGCGTAGTCAAAGATGTCCTTGTTCAAGTTAAAGATTTGATTTTTCCGGCTGATTTTTATATTCTAGACATGGAAGGAGAAACAAAATCCAGCAGAGCTCCCATCATTTTAGGTAGACCGTTTATGAAAACGTCAAAAACAAAAATTGATGTTGACGATGGAACCATGTCCATGGAATTTGGTGACATTATCGCAAAATTCAACATTTTTGATGCCATGAAACAACCCCTGGAGGAGAATTCCATTTTTCACATTGAGTTGATCTCTAGATTGGCTGATGACACTTGTTCTGAATTATTTTCCATTGATTTTCCTTCTTTATCTGGATTTGATGATGTTTACGTGTGTTCTGATTGTACTGACAATAACTTGTGTGTTGTGTGTGCTGAGATTGATGCTGCCTTGCAGGCTGATGTGTTTCCTACAGGTGAAGTTGTTATTGATGAATCTATTTTTGCAACTGATGCCCTTGACATCCTTGCTGCCCCAAACACATCACCCATAGAGCAGCCCCCGTCCTTAGAGCTGAAACAACTCCCTGAAAACCTGAAATACGCTTATTTGGTTTTGAAGAAGCATAAGAAAGGAATTGGATGGACCTTAGATGATATTTATGATATTATCTTGTCCATGTGCATGCATAGGATCTCACTTGAAGATGTAGCAAAAGCAGTGAGGCATCTCTGTAACCTTTTGATCCTTGATGTTGTGAAAGATGAGATCACGTTCACGTGCCCATTTGATAATTTTACTTTTAGAAGAACATTCTTTGATCTAGGAATAAAAAGTGAAGGTACTGATAAAAATTGCAGTCAAAAGAAACCGCCTCTAGCTATTCCATGAAAGTCCCACGTTGGAAGAGGAAACTATAAAAATGCTCTCATTGGTAAAGGCTACTTATGCAATCATCTATCCACCTTGACTCCTCGGGTGTGTTCTTTCCTCTCTCCTCGCTCTTATTTTATGCTTGTTTCTTTCATTGAGGATAATATTTTAAGTATGGGGGAGGGAATCATTTATTTGTTTTGTTTTCTTTGCTTTTGTTCTCTGTTTTCTTGTTTTGTTTTCAGTTATAAAAAAAATATGCATCTTTTTAAAAGTTTTGGGTTAAAGATTAATCTGAGGTTAGTTGTGGAGACTTGGGAAAAGTTCACAAGATCGGTATCATCTTAACACTGCAAGTCTCATGCATATGGAAGTTAATTTAATTTTTATTATGACGTAGCCTTGAATTATCATCTTTTAATAGCTAATGAGTAGTTTATTTCAGCAGTCATCACCATCTCACACGCACTCTACGCAGGGAAGCCGATGAAAATAAGTGAGTGATTCAAGTTTTATTTGAAAAAAAAAGGAATGTGCCTTCTATGTTTGGTGATCCTCACCCGGTCACTTAACCTAACCGTCATAGAACCTACAAAAAAAGTTGATAATAAGACTCGTTGTTAGTTTGTTCAGCGGTTTCTGGTGCTAAACTTGGTAGGGCGGATTACGGTCTGATCCTCCGCAACTACAACTGAGTAAGCAAAGGGTTATGCCACATAAGTACCAGAACCCCGTGTAAAAAGGATCAGAGCCACTAACCGGTCACCTTACTATGAGTGTGTGGAGATAACGGGCTTAATGTGATTGCGCCTGAATGAAAAAGAGCAAATAAAGAGGATGAGTAAGTTAGGCTTTGGCTTAATAATATGATTCAAATTGGTTTGCATATTCAAGATACAAGATCAATGTTCCTACGATATCCTTAGTGTGCAAGATTAGTATCTATTGATGCAATCTTAACCGAAGAGTTTGTAGCCTAGAATGAGTAGTTGATGATGTTGTTGTGTTTCTTTTGATTTTATTTTGCTCGGAGTGCAAAAGTTCAAGTGTGGGGGAATTTGATCAGTGCATTTTGATGCACATTTTTCCATGATTGTACTTATGCATTTCCATGGTTTGTTTAGCTTATTTTTGTATTTTATAGTGTTTTTCTATTTTAGTTTATTTCTACTCTTATTTAATTTTTGCACTTTATTTTCAACATTAGCAGTCTGCACAAATAAATTCATAACTTGAGTTACGGGAGTCGGAATGAGGCGTGCTACCAGTCGTTGGAAAGCTAAGAGAAAGAGATACAATTTTCATTCAGAAGCAAAGAGCTGAATCGGACTGTAGCAGGGCCATAAATTCGTTGAAATTGCAGCATTTTATATTTAAGTTTTGGGTCATTTCTTTTGGGCATGAGTTATGTTTTCGACTCAGTTGGGTTATGAACCGAATCCTTGTCTTTTCTATACCTAGCAGCCGCTGTAAATTTAGTTTCAACCTTTTCATTATTCAGAAAAAAAATACATTTTGCTTTTACGCTTGGATGAAGAACTAATCATCCAGAGTTGATCTACTGTAATCGTGTTCCGATGCTTTGAGGTTTTTAACTTATCAATTCAATTTTGTTTCTATTTCAATTCTATTTTATGAAATTGCATTTGCTTAATCTGTTATTTCATGGAATGTCTTGATTAAATTCGTATGATTGTATTCTTAATCTTTAATCGTTGTTTACGTTGCTTAGTCGTTAAATCGCGTTTTATATCGTGTTTGCTTAATTCACAATTGTATTAATCCATTTGCTTAATTCAGAATGGGAATTCAATCTATTTTATATCTATTGTGCTTGTCAATTGGTATTGAAATCGAATAGAGGTCGAAGCCGCTTAGGGAATTGGTAAGGTAAATACCAATGATTAGCAGGAACCTGAAAATAGTAGATCAACTTATTTTTATAATCACTTATTTTAATCACTTATTTCGTGTTATAAATCGATCCTAAAACCAACCCCCCATTCGATTTCTATTAGTTAATAATAAAATCAAAAATCCTTGTGATACGACTCGGGCCATTGTCGCTATACTGCATTTTATAAAATACTCGTTTTTGATCCGCTCGCGACAGCAGATCAAAATTTTTATTTTTTTATTTTTTTTTTATTTTTTTTAAAAGATGAATTAGAATTATTATAACCTCAAGGTGTTAGAACCTGAATACAGCATATTGTCAAGATGAATTAGTTCTCCATGAAAATTCGTACAAAAGGCAAAAGTAATTTTTCTGAATAATCAAAGGTAAAAAAAAGAAATTATTGTAGTTGCTGCTAGGTATAGCAAAGATAAAGATTTGGTTCATAACCCAACTTGGTCGAAAACATAACCCATGCCCAAAACAAATGATCCAAAACTTAAATATAAAATGATGCAACTTCAACGAATTTTATGGCCCTGCTACAGTCTGATTCAGCTCTCGACTTATGAATGAAAATTGTAGCTCTTTCTCTTAGCTTTCCAACGGCTGGTAGCACGCCTCATTCCGACTCCCATAGCTCAAGTTATGAATTTATTTGTGCAGACTGGTAATGCTGAAAATAAAGTGCGAAAATCAAATAAGAGTGGAAATAAACTAAAATAGAAAAACACTATAAAATACAAAAATAAGCTAAATAAACCATGGAAATGCATAAGTACAATTATGGAAAAATGTGCATCAAAATGCACTGATCAATCGTTCCAGTCATTCACTTGGAACATAGAAGACAAAGTAGCTAAAGCATCAACCATCTGGTTCTCATCTCTAGGGATATGATGTAATTCCACTTTGTTGAAGAAAGTTAACAATCTTCTAGCATAATCTCCATAAGGGATTAAACCAGGATGATGAGTCTCCCATTCTCCTTTGATTTGATTGATTACTAAAGTTGATTCTCCGTATATGTCAAGAATCTTGATCCTTAGATCCACCGCTTCTCCGAGACCAATAATACATGCTTCATATGCAGCCATGTTATTCGTACAGTCAAACTTCGACCTCACAGTTAACGGGATGTAAGTACCTCGGGAGTGATGATGATTGGCCCAATTCCATTGCCATAAGCATTTACAGCCCCGTCAAATATCAAACTCCAACAGGATTCGAGATCAGGTCCTTCTCCAGGTAATGGCTCCTCACAGTCCTTGGCTTTCAAGTACATAACATCTTTATATGGGAAGTCAAACTTGATGGATTGATAATCATAAATTGGTTGGTGAGCCAAATGATCGGCTAAAACACTTCCTTTGATTGCTTTCTGAGTGTGATACTCAATGTCATATTCAGATAATAACATCTGTCAACGGGACATTCTTTCAGACAAGGCGGGCTTCTCAAGGATATACTTGATTGGATCCATTTTGGAGACCAACCAAGTAGTATGGTTAATCATATATTGGCGCAGATGGCGAGCATCCCAAGCTAAAGCACAACAGGTTTTCTCAAGCATTGAATATCAAGACTCACAGTCTGTGAATTTCATACTCAGATAATATATGGAATATGCCTTTCTTCTAGTCTCATCTTGTTGACCGAGCACACATCCCATGGAATCTTCCAATATGGTCAAGTACATAATCAGAGGTCTTCCTTCCACCAGAGGCATTAATATGGGAGGCTCAAGTAAATATTCTTTGGTGCTATCAAAAGCTCTCTGACAATCTTCTGTCTACACACATCCTTGGTTCTTTAGAAGAAGCTTAAAAATTAGCCCACAAGTAGCAGTCATATGAGATATAAATCTGGAAAGATAGTTCAACCTTCCAAGGAATCCTCTTACTTGATTTCTGTCTTGGGCAGGGGCATCTCTCGAATAACTTTAACTTTATCAGGATCCACCTAAATACCTCGTTGTCTGACAATGAAACCCAGAAGTCTTCCAGAACGAACACCAAAAGTACACTTGTTAGGATTCAGACGGAGTTTGTACTTTCTCAAACGTTGGAATAATTTCAAAAGATGCTCCAAATGATCTTCTTCAGTCTGCGATTTGGCAGTCATATCATCTACATAAACTCATATTTGTTTATGCATCATATCATGGAATAGAGTAGTCATGGCTCATTGGTACATTGCACCAGTATTCTTTAAACCAAACGACATCACTCGATAACAAAATGTTCCCCATGGTGTAATGAAGGTTGTTTTCTCCATATCTTCAGGTGCCACCTTAATTTGATTGTAACCAGAGAAACCATCCATAAAAGAAAAAACTTTGAACTTTGCGGTGCTATCGACCAATACGTCAATGTGTGGTAATGGGAAATCATCCTTTGGGCTAGCTATATTCAGATATCTGTAGTCCACACACATTCAAACATTCCCATCTTTCTTATCAACATACACTATATTGGCTAACCATTGAGGATAAACTGATGTGACAAGGAAGCATGCGTTAATTTGTTTCTGGCCTCTTCTTTAATCTTGTCAGCCATATCAGGATGAGTCCTTCTCAACTTCTGCTTAATCGGCAGGCACTCAGGTCTCAACGGAAATCGATGATCTACAATATTGTTATCCAAACATGGCATGTCTTGGTAGGACCAAGAAAACACATCTACATACTCCCTGAGAAGCTCCAACATCCTTTCTTTGACCTCTGGGATAAGCAATTCTCCAATATTGACTTCCTTTTTGTCTTCACCACTACCCAAATTGATTATCTCCACGGGCTCTTCGAACAACTGAATAATCTTTTCATCATGCTCAAGTAGACGGGAAATTTCATCAGGAATCTCTTCACTACCCTCTTCCTCAGCTCCAAACACAGGGAATTCCAAAGTTTAGAGGCGACATAGGGTCATTATTTTCAGGGTTTATGTCATGGATTAATCTGCACATATGATTTATGCTTTATTTTAGAAATAGATTAATGTGAAATTTGTACAGATATATATATATATATATATATATATATATATATATATATATATAAAAATTATATTTCTTTATTATTACTATTTTTCTATTTTCTACCATTTTCCAAAAAAAGTGAAAAGTAAAAACAATATGGGGGACAAAATAACATTTTTATTCATGATTGGCAATACTTGAAACAAAAGCCCAAACATCTTTTCTTTTGCCTTGGGCGGAGAAAAAGGATTTATTTTCAACATATCCCGACACAAATACTCTATCGTCTGGGCAGAGTGAAAGTTTTTCAAAATAGAACAAAACATTACTCTGAAATGTGCATCATAGAAGGAATATCAACAGCAGCCCAGTTCTGGAAAACCACTCCATGCGCTACAAAGTCAGGCAAATCCTCTTCAGAATTATCTTCCATTATAGCATCAACTTCTGGCGGAGTTGGATGGATAAATCCTTCGCTTCGTAAAACTTCTTGTATTGGAAGGGTAACTGTATCTTGCTTAGCTCTTGCAGACATGGGATAAAAACCAAGATCTTCTCCAAACTTGTTCTTAGGCAAAGTCAACATCTGGCCCAAACCTTCAGTCGAACCACTCTCAACCACTCATCGTGCATCTTCATGAGAAGAGATAGATGCCCTTGCTTTTTCACTTCATCATTAGCGACATATAGAGTTTGGAACTGGGTCCCAATAGCTTCATCAACATCAATATAGGAAAACTATGACAAGTGGCTTACCACCACAAGTTGTTCTCCACCAATTGTTACCAGCTTTCCATTCCTCACAAACTTAAATCTTTGATGGAGCGTGGAAGTTACTGCCCCTGTATAATGGATCTATGGGCGACCCAATAGGCAACTGTAGGCAGCATGAATATCCATTACTTGGAAAGTAATATGAAAGGTAAGAGGACCAATTTTCATGGGGAGATCCACTTCACCGATGACAGTTTTCCTAAAACCATCAAACGCTTTGACAATTACCCCACTAGGTCTCATAGGAGCACCTTGGTGTGAAAGTCGAGATAATGTAGTTTTGGGTAGTACATTTAATGATAAACCTGTATCTACCAGCACACTTAACAATGTATCATTTCCACAACTTATTGAGATATGAAAGGCCATATTGCGGTTCCTTCCCTCTTCAAGAAGTTCTTCATCGCTGAAACCAAGATTATTACATGAGGTAATATTTCCCACAATTACATCAAATTGGTCTACCGTCACATCATGATCTACGAACGCCTGGTCCAAGACCTTCATTAAAGCTTCCTTATAGGCACCAAAATCTCTTAGTAAAGCGAGCACATAAATCTTGGACGAAGTTTGCAATAGTTGGTCACGTTCTTGTATTCACTTCTCTTAATGAGTTTCAAAATATCATCATCGTCAGGATATGGGTTAGGTCCACTGGATCGGCCTGCCTCGACCCTTGGTTCAACATTCATCATCGGAACTTCCACTAGTATAGGTCTTCTAACTTGAACTTCATGCCTTTTTGATGGTACAGCTGCAAAGATACACCCACTCCTTGTGACTCTACTCACATCAACAATATTGACTAAAGATGGCATCGATGGTATAGGGACTTCTACTCCATTCTCAATCATTATGGAACTATATTTGTATGGTATGGCTTTGTCCAAGTTATAAGGCATGAGACCAGGTGGATAGATAATCAAAGGAGCAGCAGATGAAGTCTGACTATCATAAGCAATCCCTACTGGCTCAGGCATATTAAACTGTCGCACTATAACATTCACTTCATCATTTGGATCTCTGTCATATGTGATAGTAATAACCCTTTGATCTAACAACTTCTGAATATCCTCTTTCACAACAGGACATTCATCTTCTATTGAGCAAAATTCACAAATGTCATTATCATGTTGATGTTTAAAGAAGACAAGTCTATTTAAACTTTGATGCATTCTAATCAGTGAGTCCCTTATATGTTCAACTTGGTAGACTCAAAACTTTCCAAGACATCCGTGCACCATAGTTACCGACGCTTCCCCATGTTGAGGCAATGGATTAGCTTGAACATTTGGATTAACATCTTTGAAAGATGAAATATCACTCTTGATTAACCTCTGGACGTCTTCCTTCAAAGCAAAGCAATTTTCAATACTATGTCCTGACGAACCTTGGTGATATGTATAAAATTGATTCGCCTTGTACCAAGGGGAAGTATTATTAGGTGAAATAGGAGGAGGTTATGTTGTTATGATATTCTTCCGGATCAAAGCGTGGAACAACTCGGTGTAAGTCATTGGGATTGCATCAAACTGTGGTTTTCTCGGCGAACGGTTCTGATTGTTGAATTGAGGAGCCTGTCGTCGATGTTGTTGATGAAACTGTCGGTGTTGAATTAAAGAGGCTTGATAGGTTGGAGTTACCATTATTGGGCAGATAGCGGGAGTGACTGTCACAACATATGAATACCCTCTTCTCGTCCTTCCAGGAAAAATTACACTAACATCTTATTCTCTCCTCTTGGGGAAGACACTCCCAAATTTTTTGACACCACTAGATGTACCACCTTCCTTGGTTAGACACCCTTCATGGATTCCCTCTTCAAGTCGCATACCCATGTTCACCATCTCAGTGAAGTCGCTCGGCACACTTGCGATCATTCTCTCATAGTAGAAGGAACCTAATGTTTTTAGAAAAGTATTCGTCATTTCTTTTCTTCGAGGGGAGGATAGATTTGAAAGGCAATCTCACGCCACCTTTGGGCATACTCTTTAAAAGATTCTCTATCCTTCTAGTACATAGCTCTGAGTTGATCTCGGTCCGGGACCATGTTAACATTATACTTGTATTAACGAACAAAAGCCTCATTGAGGTCATTGAAGTTGGGGATTTGTGTGCTATCCAAACCCATGTACAATTTTAGGGCGACACCAGTTAAGTTGTCCTTGAAGTAGTGAATTAATAGCTTGTTATCATCAGATTAGGTGGACATCTTCCTCACATACATGGTCAAGTGACTTTGCGGACATGAGTCACCTTTGTATTTTTCAAAGTCTGGTGCTTTGAACTTAGCTTGGATTTTCACGTTTGGGACCAAACACAAGTCATGAGCATTTTTCCCGAACAAGTATTTCCCTTTAAGTGCTCTAATTTCCCTCCGCGTCTCTTGAAATTGGTCTTGAAACTCCTCTATCCTATCGAAGATGCCTAAACTTTCAGCAGGTTCATCATGATAAATGGGTTCATTTTTATATGGAATAGTGTGAACCATGAGAGCAGTAGTAGTCATTACGGGCTGAGGGAAACATACTATAGGCTGGATCACAGGTTGCACAGTAGTCATCTCAGGTTGAGGAAAAGATACAACATGTTGGATCACGGGTTGCACAGTAGACTGGTACCCTTCTGGCATGAAATCGTAAGGCATACCCCATGGAAAACCTTTCGGCATTTGAGGTTGCAGAGGGTTGACTTGAGCCAAAGAGGCTGGAGCAATGATGATCTCGGAAACCACATTAGTTTGAGCTTGTGTTTTAGTGGCCGAAGTCGATGGCTGATTCTGAGCAGCCATCAAGCTTTCCACCAAAGCGGTCAATTTTTCCAGTCCAGTACGAAGAGTAGTAACCTCCTCGTGAAGCTCATGATTTTCTTGCTCTAGGTCTTCCATTCTCTTTCGACGATTGGCTCGAGTATTATACTTGTGAAACAACTTGATAATCTATGGGAGTGGAAAATAAGAAGGAATAAAACTCTAAAAAACATGTAAGATTGAATGTTGAATGACGCATGATATGAGATGCAAATGATTATCTATTTTGATGGTTTTTCAAGGAACTTAGAACTTTGATAACTTTTCACACATTAATGGTAAAGAGCTTTGGAATAACAAAACTCATTTCATTAATAAAAGGCAAAAAATTATAACTTTGGAACATAAAGCCTTTTGAAAGAGTTTTACAAAATGACATAAGTAATAAAAGCTAGGGACTAAGATCACTTAGAATCATCATCGGTCAAAGGACCAAATGCTACTTGTAACTTGAGCTTCCTAATCTTCTTTTCATAAAAGTCTTCCATTTCTGTCTTCTCGGCTACTAGCTGATTTCTTGAGCAATGCATCTTTCTGACGAAGCTTCTCATCGCGATCAATAAACCAACCATATTAAATAAATAGAATATCTTCCTTCTCTTTCAGTTGTCTAGTCAGGACCATGTTTTAGTATTCAGACATGCTATATTTTTCCTTCCAAGCATCTCTTTCAGACTCCATTCTAGCCAGATTTTCCTGATACTCTTTCATGTTCTCAATAGGAGTGGCAGTAGATGACATTGTAGCAACAGGGAATAAAGGTTTCTCGGGATAATAAGGCATCTTGAGAACCCAAGCCCTAGCACGAACCCATTGAAGTTAAGGCTCCAAAGAAACAACACCTCTCTTCCCTAACATGTCTCTTCCCTTTCTATGGATATGGCGCCAAGCCCTTTAAATCTCCTCCTTAGTTGCTTTGTGATCTTTTCCTTCTTGGAGGAATAAACCACTCAAATGAATGTTATTTGATTGTCCTTCACTTGGTATCCAAACTGGCGACGTGCAAGAACAAGATTATAGTTAATTCCTCCCCTCATACCAAGAAGAGGCACGTTGGAAAAAACACCATAACTATCAATGATCTTCACATCAGAATAAGCTTGATTGTACCAATCTATGTTGGAATGATTAAGAGCCATAATTTTTGGCGCCCATTGTGGCTCCTTCTTGAGATCCTAGAAAACATCAGGCCCGGGTAAATGAGAAACATACCACTGGTATAACAATGTTGCACAACAGATAATCATCCCACCTTAGTAAGAATTTCGAAGATGGATAGAATAGAAGGCATCTTCTAGCAGCGTAGGGACTGGATTTCCAATCAAAAATATTCTAATGGCGTTGATATCCACGAACTTAACGATGTTAGGGAACAAAAACAACAAATAAACATGTAAAGCAAAAATAGCTTCAAAGGAGACATTATCCTTTATCTCGGTGAAGTAACGAGCTTTCTTCAACAAAAATTATGCAGGTAAGCCTCAGATTCCTCCCTTAGTAATCATGTTATCTTCTATCTCAGAATTCCTCAAGTGGGTAATTATTGTTATCTCATGAGGCTTGGGTTCCCCTTCTAAACCGGAGAAAGGAACACAGTTGGTGATTGGCAAACCAAGTATATAAGAATACTCTTCCAAAGTGGGCATCAACTGGTAATCAGGAAAAGTGAAGCATTGATACAACGGTTCATAAAACTGGACCAACGTAGTAAGGATACCCTCCATCATCTTGCGCTTCATAATAGGAATAGTAGATCCATATTTCTTTCGAAACTCCGTAGGATTCACAATCATGGGAATCAAACTCTTCAATTCTTCAATCTTAGGCTCCTTGAAACTATAACTCCGAGTGTTTCTTTTTCCAAAATCCATAGTAAAAGTACCTGAGATGTCTACAAAAATCATTCTTAAGTTCCTTGAAAAACATGTTTAATGAATGCTTATGGATGCATGAATGAATGATAATGCAACAATTACACATCAGTTCACAAACATGGGGTTCAAAGGTTCAACGCTTAGAGCATGGAGTCAAAGGTAAATCCCACCTCCAAGGTATGTACTAAAGGTTTAATCAAACCTGTAAAATAAGGTTCTAAAGGTTCCCAGAGTCTACGATCCTCTTTCGAATATTACCAACGTATTGATTACTCGGTAATTAGCCATATTCTCAAGAGAAACTCGTCTAAGTTAGCATTGTGTGACAACTACTTCTGGATTACTCCGTTATAGTCTCCGCACTACACCTAAGAGGCCAAGATGGGTTACTTCTCTGACTCCCAGGTCGAAAGCAATAACGTCTTCCTGATTACTCAGTAAATGAATACTACAGTCATAGGGGCTTCCACTGAGTGAGGGATTTCATGCGTCCTTCTTCGGGATTACTCCCTCAAAGTTAACATGATTGTACCCCCCATCCTATTCCTAAGTGTAACTTAGTCTGGGTATAGGAATTGTCCTTTGTAAATAAATACAATTCCCAAATAAACATAATATATAACATATAATCAAACAAATAATAATAAAAACAAATAAGACAAACTAGGCTTAACCCACTTAGGGTTGGAGTCCCCAGCAGAGTCGCCAATTCTGTAACGATAAAAAATGTAGCGGGGTAAATCATAGATCGAGCTATTAATTACATCGAATCACAAAAGCAAGAGTCACCATCGCGCTTTATTATTTCCAAGGGAAAAGGGAAAATAACGAAATAAAACCCTTAAATATACAATGTAAAGTAATACTTAAAAGTAATGAAATTACAATGCGTTTTTGAAAAAGATATACAGTTCGGGGGTTGGTTATGCAATGGGAAGATATTAGCAACCAATGCATCTGCGGTACTCTGCAGGAACCTTTTGAAATATCTGTTTTTGGTTTAAAATTATTTGTTTGATTAAAATGGTTCATTTGGCTAAAAATGGGTGTGGACGAGATTTTTGAAGATACGACGACCTAGTGTCGAAGATTTGACTTAAAAGGTGTGAGTTTTAAAATTGAATCTTTTAGGAAAATTGACTTAAGTTTAACAAACTAGTAAAAAATGAATGAATGGATTCGCACAATCGGATAAGATGTATTTGATAACATGAAGTCAACAAAGTTAAAAATATTTCCCTTGGAATTGAGACAGATGAACGATATAAAGATTAAATGATTGAGAATAAAGTTAATTAAAATGGCAATTGAACAATTAAATAAATATTAAAAATTAAATTATACTAGCATGAATTTTCAAACAAAAATTAAATAAAAAAGTAGTTTATAAGCATGTATTGGAATAATTAGTAAACAACAAAATTAAATAAAGACTAATTTGATAATATGTTTTGAATAAACAAGAATTAAATAAAATATAATTTATTAGCATGTTTTTGAATAAATAAATAGAAAAAATTAAATCAAGACTAAATTATAAAAAAAAAGCATGTATTTTGAATAATTATAAATGGCAAAACTTAAATAAGAGACTAATTTAATAACATGTATTTAAACAAATGACAAAAATCGAATAAAAGATTAATTATAATAGGATATTTTTCTGTATTTTTATAATAATGGATAAATAATAGAAATCTAAACTAAAGTTGTTATCATATATTTTTACTATAATTTGGGGAAAAGGCTAAGAAAATTAAAAACAAAATAAAAAGGCCCAACAAGTGTAGAACCCGGGTCCTTTAAGTTGCTGCAAACATGCCTTGCCAATTGAACTATATTGTTTTTTCTGTTATTATTACGATTTAATTAAAATATAAGGTGAATACGGTTGAGTGATTGGGCCAATAGGCCCAAAGGGCCTGACCCGATAGGGAATGAAACAAGGAAAAAATGGTAACCCTAACAAATCAAGCATTGTTGTTGGTCTGTTGTTTGGTCATTGGGAAGGCAAAAAAAAAGATTAAACATTATTGTTGTTAATAAACTCTGTTTTCGATGGGTTTTTATCGTGAAACAACATTTAAAAATTTCTCTTCCCTAATCGTAGATTCTATTTCTTCCCTTCAATATGATTTCTCTTTCTTCCTCCTACTCCTTGATGGTGTCATAATAATTCCATCCAACCTCGGATGACAACTGCCTAAGAAAGCAAAATTTGTGGCCCTTTTGAAGCCTCAACACCTTAAGGGAATCAGGTACCACCATCCTTTTGATCTTGTCATATGGTGGAGTAATTACCTTGTATACTTTCAACCTAGCAAGTGCAGCCTCTCCACGCTTGGTCTTGTGTGGAATCATTCCACGAATAGTGCGCCAAAAGATCTTGGACGGAGCACGAAAGTGAATAGGACCATGAGAGGTTTTGGTGTTCATACGATTACGAAGGAAACACGTGTATTTCATCCTCTATCTAACGAGACCGTCGGAAATGCAAATTTCTTTGCATCTAACGAGAACTACCTTCTGACCATTGAGAAGCTCCTTTGTGACGATTGAGGCAAGGCAGTCGAGCATGTGGTGATGAGCGTCAACCACCACTCTCTTTGCACATGCTCCTGATCCAAACACCATTTTTGCTCTTTCCGATGACTTGTTTCTTCTTCATATCTCACTCCGTCTTTGACAAACAAGCTGGCAGTAACATCTTCGATGGTTATTTCTTCATCAACCAATGTGCTTTGAACTAAGAACTTGTCCTTGCAAACCAAATCTTCGGGAGCTACCCGTTGGGCTTGCATTGTAACTATGAATTCACCATTAGATTTTGGCGCGAGAACTCCATTGCTCAGCAGATAAAATAGAGGAGGAAGAGCAGTGATTTAATCAAAGGGAGGTTATTACTGCATTTTAAAGTTTTCGATCTGGTTTCTGGGTTTTCGATTTCATCGCATGTTATTATTCTGTTTTTTTTTGTTTGTGACCGAAGAAGAAAACATGGTTAGCTGAAGTGTGTTGAATGGGTTGAGGTTGAGATGAAGGGCTGGTGGTGTGTGATTGACAGTTAGTGATTACAGACGGTTGTATGGAGTTGATTCTCGTTGGGAGATGTATAGTATTGGATCAAACTGGAATAAATATGGAGGAGCTAGCGGCGGTTTGGCAGCGGAGATGCGGCGGTGTTAGTGACTACTTCATGGTGATAGTTTCTGGTATGGATCTGGTGGGATTTGATGCATCTTATATCTTTCCATTTTTGGATTCAATTTTGATTGTGTTGTGAGTTTTTTGAATGTTATGTTGTTGATCAGGAAAATTAAAGAGAGAGTTAGGGATTTCAATGTTATGTGGTTGAGGGAGAAATTTATCATGTATATTTTAACTAGTTTTATGAGGATAGGATTTTTGTTTCTATGGTTTTTTATGACTGTTAACAGGTTTGTTAAAAGAGGTTATTTGTATGGATCGGTTGTTATTACTTTTGAGTTGTTAATGTATGAATCATATGGTTATGTTTTTATTATAACAGGTTGCAGAAATAAACAGTGATTCAAGCATAAAAATCACTATGCGAATAAATTCAGCAGACATGGATGTATATGTGAAAGAGCTGTGTAGAAGTAATTGAGAGGAAGAAAAATACATATCGGAGTCTCTCCGATAGAGCTTCAAAACAGTATGTTTTCCTCTTTTCAGTTTTCTCTCTTGCTAAGTTTTTTTGTGTGTCTTGGAATTTTTCTGTTATTTCCTCTTAAATTTTTTTCTCTCCCTTATTTCTGTCCATGAAGGGGCTTTTTATAGTGAAAGAACAAAGCATTTAGGGGGGGAAAATAGGGTATTGGAACTGTTTTGACAAACTGTTTTGATGCTTTGTTCATACAATTTTTCTTTAGCCATATTGATGCAATTTCTGCGCTGTTTTGACGCAGGGCAGCAGGCTGTACAGGCTGGTTTACAGCAGATTTTAAGCAGTTTTTTCAGCAGGTTTTCGATTGTTTTGTAGGTTGTTTTTACTGCAGATTTTGGCACTGCTTTGCTGTATTTTTTGGGACTGTTTTGCTGTACTTTTTGGGACTGTTTGTTGTATTTTTTGGGATCTTATGCTATATTTTTTGGACAATAAAATAACACAAAAATTGGACTTATTGCATTGCAACAGTGTTAGAAAATATGGGTAGCAACATGATATTGGGCTTGAATTTAGGACATTAGGAATAATGGTTTGTACAACTTGTAATTCCTTGTAACTTTGAATATTTATTCATCTTGATGAAATTCAAAATCTTCCACTTGGATTTGGAAAAGAATGATTGATATTTGAATGAATTGTTGAATGATGAATAAATAATAATGCAAGCCTTAAGACTTCAATCTTGCATTTTGTAATAGAGATCCAAATAAATTCCATGAATTGATCTTATAATAAAATTGTAACCATGATGTATTTATTCTTGTGATGAATGATTATTTGAATCAAGTTTCCTTTTCCAGTACCTTCTTGAATAAATGTCTCATGTGAATTCAAATGACCATGGTTTGAATCCATCAAAATAATCACACAAAAATAATCTTGAATAAATGTTTAATGTGATGAACGATTATTCTTGAATGAGCCCTTTTGATAACTTCTGTTTAATTAACACTTGAATTCACATGATAACAAATCAAGTATTCCAAATAAATTCTTCCAAATCTATCTTGAATTTAATCACCCACTCTAACGAAATTCACCCCGCGTCATGTAAATATGAGAAATCAAACCATGCTTAAAAGCTTTGAATGATCACTAGAAGAGGGATTTGAGGCGAAATGTTATCACATTGAGAAATTGGCACAGTGTACTGAACTTAGGGATCCAGAAATCTTAAATCATGACAGACGTCCCATAAAGGCTGTTCGTGGCTTTCTAAACATAATTTGTCTTCAACTTTTAAAGAAAACTTGTAGGTGATTTTTGGTCAAAGCGTTCAGAATTGACTTTTATAGCTTGATCTTTCTTATATTTCAATGCAAGATGAAACACACGTAAACCAGTGATCATGGAACCCTGAATGTTTCTTTGAGGAAGTTCGGAGACGCTCGAGGCCACTTGTTGAATTGAAGCGTGGAAATAAACACACGATTCTCTGAAAGTTCCCGTGATGAATCAGTCTTCGAGAATCAACGATCCATCGTACTTCTAGCTTGAGAGACTCCAAACCCTAATTGAGGCGTGACGTCTGACGCTCTTGATTTAGACCTGTTTCTTCATGTGAAATTAAAGAAACAAAAAACATACACTTCATGCTTGATTAGAAGTTAGTCATGCATAAGATAAAATTCTCACAAAAATCGATAATCTCTACACATGCAATGCTCGAAGGTGAAACGTTCAAAACCGACCATATTTTGTGACCTTGATGTATATAAGAAAAAATGCAAAATGAAGATGGGATCTTAGGTCAATAATTGTGGTATGACATCTATGAATGTGGAAATGGTTATCGATACTCCAACAAAGGGATTAGTGACTACTTCTTTAGTATGTTTGAAGTGTCCCTTGTCTATCTTTGACAAAGACTTCCTTGTTGATCTAGTTTGTTTACCGCTGAGTGGTCTGGATGTAATCTTGGGTATGAACTGTGTTGTAGCCCTAAATTTTCCCTCTCATATCTCAAGAAATTTCTCACAAGATTTTCAACTGCTCAAAATTTCCCAAGGATTGATCAGCTCAAGGCACCTCCTCAACACTAATGACTCAAATTAGGGTTTGAGTTTACACAAAGACAAATTAACTTTTAATGCCCCATATGACTTTCATGGATAATTTTGGACCTTCAAGAATTCTCATGTCAAATTTCAAAGTCTCGCAGTTCAAGTTTGCTTAATCAATTTATCAGATGACCTAAAATCAGCTGTATTGGGCAAAAAGTCAACTATGGTCAATTTACAGTCAAACTTCATAATTTTTTATCCAAATCAAAATTTTGAACTCATATATGTCAATTTCTCAAGTTTGTATCGCAATTCGTCAATAAATTTGATCACGTCACCAAAAGCGCAAAATGGTCAAAATTAGGGTTTTGATTGAGAAGGCTCAGTTTTTTACTTTTAACCAAATACATGACTTATTGGTTTGAGACATGATATCAAGGATTCAAATGCATCATCTTGACCTAATTTCATGGTTAAAAACATTTCTCAAGATCAATTGATTGATAATTGAAAATTGGTCAACTGATGAAAAAGTCAACAATACACTAAAAACTCAAACTTTGACTTTTTGATCAAAATCAAGTTTCAAACATCACATTTCATCAAGACATGTCAAAATATGAAGATTATTCATCAATAAATAAAAGTCAAAATTATCTTTGAAAAGTCAAAATTCTAAGACTTAGAAATTTTTCTAAGTGTTGAAAAGTTAACTTTTTTCACGATTTTGTGTCAAATTTTCACCATGATACAAGATGATTCAAGGAAAACTTCCAACATAAAATTTGTAGATCTCAATGAGATCGAAAACATTGTATGGCATAACTTTGTCTATAAATGCTTGGATCTCAAATTATTAATTCATAATGACATGTTCATGAAACTAAAAACACTTAGTGAAATTTTGCCCTAGTTAGGCAGATTTTTTACCTAACTTCTTGGCCAAGTTTCACATGGTTCTAATTTGATTCTTAAAAAATGTCCAACATGAAGGTTGTAGAGTATGTTAAAAGATTTCCAAAATATCCAAGAACTCATCAAGATCATTTTTGGGCTAATAGAATCGAAGTCAAGAAGTTGGGCATTCATTCTTGATTTACAAGGCAGATTTGTGAAGAACACTTGATCCAATCCTCAAGCATGTTGTACAAATCCCACTTTGCAGAATTCTGACTTGCATTTCACTCCATAATTAAATGTTTACACAACTTTTAGATCTTTTATCTAAGCATTTGTGACACTGTCCAAGTTATTCCATTAATGGCACAAAGGTGACACTTCCATTTTGGAAAAGTATGCTTTTCCAAATGTCAACCCTTCTTGAGCTTCTCAATGGATCTTTCTGTACACACTCAACCTAGAAACTCAGAAGAAGCATGTTTAAAGTGATTCAACCACTCTACATAACTTTTACCACACATTGGGATTTTGGTTTTCCACTTTGCTTCAAAAACAAGCAAAATGCCATAACATGTGATCTTTGTAACCTGACCATCTCAACTCTCCAAGACATTTCCTATATATCAAGACACTATTATGCAACTTAGCACACGAATTAGCCAGCCTGAAAACTCCCTCAAACTTCCTCAAACACAAGATCATCAAAAACACCTCAAAACTTTCCATTTCTGAGTTTTGAATCCAATCTCCAATTTCACTCGTGCGCTTCTCGGGCTTTTGCTTTCAAAAGATTCTAAATATCATGTACAAACAATCCTAACACCTTTCAAAGTTATGTAACACGATTTTCCTCAAACTCCATAACCAAAAAATAGAGCTTGTATCTTGACTTCTCTAGCACGACTCAGGCACTCCCAGCATCAAGTAAGGGTTGCATAAGCTTCCTGGGAACTTGAGGAAGCTAACCTGGTCATAACCATCACTTAAAACAACCTCTAACTCAAAGCATGATCTTCAGCTGCAAGGTGAGTTTTCTGATTTTTCATATCATTATTTAGGCATTGTTAGGGTTGCATTTTCAAAGACAAAATGTAGATATCATTGCCCTGAAACTGTGCATGTCCTTATAATTCATTTATATTGCTTGAGTAGAGAGAATTTTGGACCTGAACTTTCTGAAAAAATTAGGTTAGATTTGGTACCATTCAAAGTTCATGCTTATCTTTGATTTATAGTTTTAATGAGTTACATTTTTGGATTCATGATGAAATATGCCACAAGTTTCATGTTTTCATTTTTCATTTTGGTTGAGAAATGAATGAGATACAGCTGGTCTAGCTGGGCACAAGGTTGAAGACGAAGTACAGGCCATGGACTTGTTTTATTTTAAGTTTAATAGTTGTTGTATTACTAACAGTTGAAACAGGCCACCCCAGTGGTACAAATAGCGTGCGCTAAAGCCTTGCCCTATAGAAGGTCCTGGGTTCGAGTCCCAACGAGACCTTTTGTTATTTTTCCATATTTTTCTTATTTTTTTATTTGCATGAAGTGCGCTTGGGCCTTCATTGGCTGGGCTTTGACATTTTTGCTTCATTAACCCCATGTTTTACTCACAGGGCCCCAAGCCCATTTTATTTTCTTTTTTCTTATTTCATTTATTTATTTTCTTTTAATATATTTTACTTGATACCAAAATCATAAAAAAATTATAAAAAAAACAGATTTAGGCTTTATTTAATTAAATTAATTTTTATCTTTAATTAAAATTATTTTAGAACTTAGGACGTTTAGTTAATTAGTTTTTTATACTAGTTTAATTTAATTAAAATTCTTTTCACAAACAAAACCCTAAAAAAAACTTGTTTTTATTTAATAAATTAATTTATTTTATTAACTTAATTTTAATTTTTCTTATTTTAGCTAATTATTTTCTTTTAAGTTAATTAGGTCAAAACTATCTTTCTTAACAAACAAAATCCAAAACAAAATTCATTTATGTTCTTGTATATTTATTCATTTTTGTATATTATTTATTCAAATTCAATATGGTTGTAATAGATAAGTAGATTTTAATTTCTTGCAATCCCCATTTATATATTTGTACACCCCATCCCCAAATGATGTAATAGCGTAGAATATTTATTTTTCACAATTTGTCGCTTTCATAAATGCTAGTAATTAGGGTTTGTATGGCAAGATAAAATCAATGCTTAGAAAACCCTAATTCAAGATTAAACCAAGCATGAAATATAATAAACTTTCACACTTTGCACCTGTTGTACCCTAAAATTTGCCCTCCCATATTCTTCAAAGTTTTGACAAGCATCATCTCAATTTGCTCAAGTCTACTCAAGGGTTGCACAGTCAAACCATCCTCCTAAGCCAGTCAAAATTAGGGTTTTGGTTCTTGCAAGGAAGTTGAGGTTTTCAAGGGATCAATCAAGTCCCATATGCTCATACACATTGTCAAGCATCCATATGCCAAGTTTCAAGGCTCACAAGGTCAAGTTGCACAGTCAAAAGCCTCATTTGCTTCACAATCAACTGTAGGGGTAAAATGGTCATTTGGCAGTCAAAAGTCAAACTTTTTGGTCAACATCTTATTTTGAAGCCACAATCAT
Source organism: Vicia faba (assembly GCA_948472305.1). Lineage (NCBI taxonomy): Eukaryota > Viridiplantae > Streptophyta > Magnoliopsida > Fabales > Fabaceae > Vicia > Vicia faba. Next base: position 965,357,801 of record OX451740.1, read on the forward strand.
CATTTGATCAAGTCTTGATCATGATTCCACAAGAATGGCTCAAAAATCATCAAGATGCAAAAGTTTCCATTTTTGGACAGTTGAAAAGTCAACTGTAACTTGACCAAGGCATAACTTTTTCATGGTTCATCAGAAAAATCCCATCCAATGCTCATTTTAAAGGGGATGACATTTCCTACAACTCATCTTCACATTCCAAGTCCAATAAATGCTCTCACAAAAAGTTATTAATTTCTACATTATAGGTCATTTTCAAAAGTCAACAAAAAGGCATTTTAAGTCAAAGACCATAACTTGAGATTGGTAAATCAAAATGACATGGGACCAAAGTCATTGGTTAGAGGACTTCAAGACCTTTCCAAAATGTCCAAGAACATGTTCATATGATCAAATTTGAGCAAGATATGCATTGGAGAAGTTGGGAAATTTTTGTGAAATGGCAAAAGTCAACTATCCCTAAAGCTTCAATTTTTGACAAAAGGGCCCACTTTCTTCCACTTGATTCAGCCTTGTCATGCCACACACGTGTCCCATGATTGATTTCAAGACCAAACATTTATTTTTTTCATTTTTATTTAATTTTTATGGATTTAATTCATTTTAAATCCATAATAATTCAAATAAATCTAAAAAAATTAATTGAATGGCATATTTTTGGTTTGAATAGCTTTTATGTATGATATGCCAGCTCACAATTTCGTGCTAAGGCTTTTTGTGCACAAAATCTTGATTTTGAACCAAATATGAAAGGTCTTTAATGGTGATAAACAAAAATCTCAAGACATCAATACAATGGATCCCAAGCCTAGCTGCTAACCTAATTGCATTCACATATACATATGCAAGCATTGCAGACCTAATTCACGATCTGAGCACTGCACAAACGGCGAAACCATATTCAAAAAAATCAAGCAAAAAGTAAAAACTGTTTTCGTACTTCCACGCCAATTCAAAGCCTTTGATTGTTTCCAACACATTGCTGGGACACTCAGGAACGCATAGCAATCACAAACAAGCCTTGACACTCCAAGAACACGCCAGAACAAGTCACACGGTTTGGTTATATTTTCATAATCTTAAATCATAATTCATGCATTATTAATGTGATTTGTTATGTGCTTTGCATTGCTAGAACCTCCCTGAAGCTTTTGGCATAAGTCAATTGGATTATGGGGCCCTGGAATCGAAACCACCATTAACGAATTCTAGGGTTTCCGAGTTTTTGATTTGGGGCTTTTCAGAATAGGGAAAATCACGCTTCATGACACCCATGGTTGAACTCAGGAGATCAATACGAACGGAATCCAACCATCGCGCCCAATTTATATAGAGCATAGCTCTATTCGTTATTTTTTGCCGTCTTGTTTAGTGGGGGTTAAAAACCCCCGCTATTTGCTTTGTTTTGCAGGTGTTCAACGAGGACGATGATGTGTTGTCAGCTTGCTACTGGATAGTTCAAATGGCGCGCGCTTTTGTTGTTTTCTCTCTCCAGCATATGATTGTTTCTTATATTATTTTCAATTGTTAATATTATAACAGATACACGCGCGTGGCCTAGTGGTTGGTGAGGTGTTTGTTCATCATTGGGACCTGGGTTCGAATCCCAGGTCCCCCCAAAATTCCATATTATTTTTTCTTATGTGCTTGTGTGCAGGTTCCCAAAAGTACTCCATCATGCACCCCTCATCCAGATGCACGCCATGTGGCCCTTAACACAGATCTAATGGCTTAGAGCAGATGACCACCGTGCATCCAGTCAACATGTGCCATAGAGAGGTCAGAAAGTCAACGTGGCTTGGCTGGTTAATGGGCCTAAATTTCCAGATTCACCTCCTTAAGGGTCCAACACCTCCCTTGGTTCATTCTTTTTCTTTTTGTTTTATATTTTCTAATTTAGTTATTAATTATTTTTTTTAATTATTATTATTACTACCAAAATTAAAATAATTAATATTTTTGATAAAAATTAAAAAAAAAAACTAAAAAATGTAAATATTTTTTATTATTCACTATTAATTATTTTTGTAAATAAAACACTAATAAATTGATTTAGTTTAAATTAGGTTTAATTTTAATCTTCTTTTTACAATAAATAAATACAAATTTAGACTTAGGCTTTTCTTTTGACATTCTTAATTTCTTTTTATTTTATTTCATTAAAACATAAAAATACAAAAAACTTTTTTTTCTTTTAATAAATAATTAATTAATTAGTAATTAGGCTTAATTTTTAATTAATTGCAAAAAAGGGACAAAAATTCAATTCTTTCTCAAAAAGGGTCAAAACCCTTAGGACATCTCGATTCATTCTTTCGCGCGCATTTTAGTTTCAATTCGTTATTTTGATTATTTATGTAACTGCTTCCGGAAATGTAATAGTTAATTAGGTTTATATCTTTATTTACTATTTCTCGCATTCTTATTTTCAAAACGGGTTTTTGTTTTTGGCGATGTATAGACCCGCGCCTTGTAATAGCTAGATTTACCTTTCCGCATTTTATTTCCTGCAAATCATTTAACTGTTAATATGCCTGCAAGAATGTATGACAAATAAAAACCAATCCGTAGCTCACAAATGCATGATCAAAGATAAACATAACATGAAAACAAACACACATGCACATGCCACTCCTAGGGTACGCCTCACTGGTTGCCTCGACGTGGTCATCAAGTATAGGGTGTCTTAGAGGTCGCCCTCCTGTCTAAGATCCAGTTGCCTCGAAACGGTTGCCTCGAATAAAAAGGATCTAGGACATTAGGGTTACCACTAAGATGTCCTACCATTGCTTTGGTGACCACACATGTCCCTTATAATCAAATTGACTCGAACACCTCCAACGGCGGTGCTACCTACCTCTCAATGGTGGGATAGCACTATCTAAAGGACTCTTACACAACCTAATTCCTTAGAGTAGGTAGATCTCATGGGTACTTTCTCTTTCCAAAACAAACAAAAACAACTTTTCACACTGACACTTTCAAAAGGTTTTCAAACAAATTTTTCATACACTCTTGAGGACAGATACAAGAGTTACTTAGAAATTTTTCAAACGAAACTTTTTCAAAACCCACTCACACTTGAAAAGCAAACAATTTTGAAAACATAAGAGCAAGTACCTAAGAGCCTGTGGATAACCACGGATAGAAAGGGTGCTAACACCTTCCCTTTCTATAAATCTACCTCCCGAACCGAGAAACATCTCGAATAAGGAATTTTGCTGTGCTTTTGTCCTTTCCATATTGGAGAATATAAAAGACGGTGGCGACTTTTGCTTACCGTGACATTTCGCGAAACCAGCTTTAAAAAAAGTCAGTTATATTTCCACCGATCACAGAACTGGCGACTCTGCTGGGGAATCTTATAAAAGTGAGGTGTACCTTAGGATTATACCACTCTTGTTTTCAATTGCTTGATTTGTTTGCTTTAATATTTTGGGCCTGTCTTGGAGTTTCATAGATCCTAACCCGGATCTAGGGGATACCTTTTAGAAAGTAGCAACAAACTGTGAGGGAACTGTGTGGGGTATACCGACACGTTTGAAGCAGTTTGCTACGTTGATGTGGCACTTTGGTGAGTACCGGTAACCCTTGAGTCAAGTCAAGGAGAGTACGGGGCCGCCGCGTGGTGTCGTGAAGCATCAACTGACCTTAGGAACCTTACTTGACAATCTTGGCCTCTTTAGGGGTAGTGAGATGACTGACTTTGGTACAGTCCGAAGTTGGTTGATACTCGATACTACACTCATTGAGGGTTGTTTTCTTGGAATATTTTGATCGCCAGTTCAGTGGCTAAATCAAAACAATGAACACAGAAAACAACCCAATGATATTGAGCTCCTTAGAACCCGGTTACTTTTGATAGGACAGGTTTTTGAGCCCACCAACTTCAAGAGGGTAGTACCTAGACCCCATACTGGCCTAAACTCTAAGGGTTGTCTGGTGTGACTTGTGTGCCTTATCGTGTTTGCTTTTTGTGAATACTTGTGATGTGTCCTTATCATAACATCATAACATCATACAGCATCATATGCATTTACTAACCACTTCAAGGGTTCTAATCTTCATCTTTGTTCTTGTTTTGTAGGACATGGAAACTATCCGCAGAAAGACAATTCAGATCAACCTTGTAAGGGTCCCTCCTCAGCTTAAGGAGCTTACATCCAGGATTCCCGAGAACTCTTCCTTCAGTGAAAGGCATGGTAGACTCATCAGCTTGGTTAACACCAACATTGAAGAAGATATGATAAAAGTTCTCTTCCAGTTCTTTGACCCTTTGCACCACTGTTTTACTTTCCTGGATTATCAATTGGTGCCTACTTTGGAAGAGTTTTCTCAGCTTTTGAAGGTTCCCATTCTCAGTCAACTACCCTACAACGGTACAGAAAGGGAACCAAAACTTGAAGAGGTTGCTAAAGCATTATGCCTACAACCATATGACATCAAGGTACATTGGGAAGTTAGAAGTGGTATCAAAGGATTCTTGGCGAAGTTCCTGTTTGAGAAGGCCCAAGAATGTTGGAATTCCCTTGACCTACAAGCCTTTGAAGAAGTTGTGGCACTCCTTGTCTATGGGTTGGTGTTGTTCCCGAATTCGGATCAGCTTATAGATATCAATGCCGTCAAGATCTTCATGTCCAGGAATCCTATACCTACGTTGCTTGGGGACATCCTCCACTCATGTTACACTCGAACCATGAGAAAAAGAGGTGTTCTCATGTGCTGCACTCCTCTCCTGGCAAGGTGGTTTATTTCGCACCTTCCACAATCAATTTTGAAGAACGAGCGGGGTTTGAGATGGTCACAACGATTGATGACTCTTACACATGCTGATATACATTGGCGTTCTCGGTCCAGAGAAAATGTCACTATCATTGATCGTTGCGGAGAGTATCCTAATGTTCCTTTACTTGGAATCAGAGGAGGTATTACTTACAACCCCTGTCTGGCTTTGAGATAGTTTGGATATGCTCGGAGGGACGGCCCTCATGACATGTTGATTCCTGACATATTTTTTGACTTCGACAACGATGCGCAAGGACTTCGCTAGAGATTCATCAGAGCTTGGAGGATGCCTAACAGGGTAGATAGTAAGACACTAGGGCACAAGAACTCCATCCCCCTGGAGCCTTATCTCAAGTGGGTACGAGCCCGCTCCCAGAAGATGGTGATGCCATATCCTCATATTCTCCCTGTGATCAAAGAGCCAGTTTTGGAAGGAGAGGTGCCCTACACCATTCTACATCCAGACATGCCAACATCTTGGGAAGAAATGCAAAAAAGTTGGATCCAACTCAAGGAAGAACGGAATTCTCTTGAAACCAGTCTACATGCCAGTGAGAAGAAGGTCTTGGAGCTCACCCGTCTACTTCACGAGGAAAAGACTCTCAACACCTACATTGCTCCAAAGAGGATGCGCATTGTCTTTTGGGATTAATTATTTTGTAATGTTTTGCCCATGAGGCCCTGATGTACTGAACAAATTATTTCTTAATATAACGTGTGTTCCTTTTTGTCTACAACAAATTTGAACTTTCGAACCCTTGAATTCATTGCATAAATAGCATATCATGCATCATGTGCATAACAGGTACCCTTTTTCTACAGGTCGCTTAATCTTTTTCGCTGTTTATTTCAGCACTCAATCATCATGAATCCTGAACCAACTACTGAACAAGCTATCAAGGCCCTTCAGGCCCAGAACGCCCAATTTCAAGAGCTGGTCATAAGCTTAGCCCAAGGACAACAGGAGTTGAAGGCTTTGCTCCTGAAGAAGAAGAAGAAGAAGAGGACTGTGCTGTTCAACACTGGACGCAGACTCAGGAATACACTGCAGAATGAAGTTGAGCTGACTACTCCATCTGTTGGGGAAGGCAGTCACCAAGAGGGAGGGGTCCCTAGTCCCGTGGTCTCTGACACCGAGACAGATTTCAATGATGAACAGTACCCTCCTGTCGAGGACCGGTACAAACAGCTGGAGGACCGGTTAAATGCTATGGAGATTCAACGTGTGCCTGGGTTGGATTTTGGAGACTTAGGGTTATCTTCTGGGGTGGTAATTCCACACAAGTTCAAGGCACCTGCCTTTGTGAAGTACGACGGGGCTTCTTGTCCTAAACTGCACCTCTGTTCTTATGTAAGGAAGATCCAGCCTTACACTGCAGACAAGAACTTATGGATCCATTTCTTCCAGGAGAGTCTTTCAGGGACTCAACTCGAATGGTTCTATCAGCTGGATGGAACCAATATTCGTAACTGGGAGGACTTGGCTACTGCTTTTTATAAGCAGTATCAGTACAATTCCGACCTCGCTCCTACGCGTACCCAACTCCAGGGTATGTCGCTAGGAACGGGTGAAGGTTTTAAGGAGTACGCGCAGAAGTGGAGAGACCTGGCTGGCAGGGTGCAGCCACCGTTGACGGACCGTAAACTCGTGGACATGTTCTTGGGGACCATGTCTGGTCCATTCTTTAATCACCTGATTGGTAATTCCTCTGCTGGGTTCACAGATTTGATCTTAACCGGTGAGAGGATAGAAGCTGGCATCAAGTCGGGGAAGATACAAAAAGGTGCCTCCTCGAGTACTGAAAAGAAGACCTTCAAGAAGGAAGCTAGTGCTGTGTCTGGTCCCAGAAGGCAGAACAAACCGGAACGCCGCCAAGCTGTCAACGCGGTGGTAATTTCAAAGCTTGCTGCTGCTCCTCAGCAATACAACCAGCCGAGGGTTGAGAGGCCCAAAAGGCAGTACACTCGGCTCAGTATGACCCTCTCTCAGATATTGCCGCAACTGCTGTCAACCAATCTGGTAACTGTCAAGGAAGCTCCGAAGGTGGTAAACACAACATCTCCGAAGTACAACCCCAACGCCCGTTGCGCTTATCACTCTGATAGCCCGGGGAATTCTACTGATGATTGTTGGGCTCTAAGGAATAAGGTTCAGGACCTTATTGATGCTAAAGAAATACAGTTCGAGGCGCCCGAAAGGCCCAATGTTGTGACTGCTCCCATGCCCCAACATAGAGTGAATGTTGTGGAAGAGGATCTGTATGTAGCTTCTGTGGATGATATTGCTACTCCGCTGTTGACCGTCAAGAGGAACATGTTGCTGGCCGGTTTATTTCCGGGATGTAGTAAAGGTTGCCATTTATGTGCTGTTTCACCTGCTGGTTGTCCTTTGCTGAAGTCAGGCGTCCAAAACCTGATGGATAGCAAAGAGATCTTGTTCAAGAAGATTGCTGTTCCTGCTGTCCGTACCGAAGAAGTTTCTATTGTCACTATTTTCAACAACCCTCCTAAGGCTCCCTTAAAGAAGCCTGTCAAAATTACGCCTGTTCACAAGATTGCACCTATCATCATCACTGTTCCGGGGCCCATCCCCTATAAGTCTGACAAAGTTGTCCCGTGGCACTATGGGGCAGATGTTTATGTGCTTGGAGTAAAGCAAGAGTTTGATACTAGTACCGGTGTCAGCAACATCACCGGGTCTTCCAAAGTCACTCGTATTGGTAGGCTCTTCTCACCTGATATTGTGCCACCAGCTATTCAAAGACCTCTTGTCATCACACCTGCCAGTGTGCCTGCTTCCCTTCCTGACCAAGTTCCTGTTTCTACCCCTGCTGTCGAGTCATCTGACGCTCGGGGCAAAGGGGTTGCTACTGATGTGCCTGCCCGGACGGAGGCACCGAAGACCACTGTTGAAGCTTCCAAGCAAGAGATGGAAGAGATTCTCAAAATTATCAAGAAGAGTGATTTCAACGTCGTTGAGCAGCTGGGGAACACCCCATCTAAGATTTCCATGCTATCACTGTTGTTGTGTTCAGAGGCCCATGCCAAGGCTCTGATCTCCTTCCTGAAGACGGCCCACGTGCCACAAGAAACGTCTACTGATCAATTTACCGATTGTGTGGCCAACTTGACTGCTGATAATGGGTTGGGTTTCTCTGACGCCGATCTGACTGCCAAGGGAAAGAACCATAACGATGCCCTGCATGTCTCCATTGAATGCAGGGGCACTACTCTTGCCCATGTGTTGGTAGACATCAGTTCTTCATTGAACGTATTACCCAAGAAGGCCCTAGACAGGTTGGATTATGAGGGTTTAGAGCTCAAACCTAGTAACATTATTGTCCGGGCCTTTGACGGGTCCAAAAGGATGGTACATGGTGAAGTTGACATCCCAATCAGGGTTGGTTCTCAAGTTTTTGATTCTACTTTCTATGTGATGGACATTCGTCCATCCTATTCTTGTTTGTTGGGTCGTCCATGGATCCACAAGGCTGGAGCTGTGACCTCACATTACATCAAAAGCTTAAGTACCCGGTCAGAGGGAAGATTGTTACAGTGCAGGGGGAGGAAGAGTATATGGTCAGCCACCTCAACTCGTTCCAGAACGTAGAGATGGATGGGGAGTTCATTGAGACCCCCTTTCAACACTTTGAAGAGGTGCCTCAGACATTGGCAGCAGTAGAGACTGTGACTGAAGAGGGTTCTCCTTTGAGGATGGCTTCCCTAAAGGATGCCCGGGCTGTGATTGAGAAGGAAGCTCAGAGGGCTGTTCGTAAGGCGAGGATTGGAAGACCTCCTGTGTTCATCACCAACCCGGGAGTGAATGTTATTGAAGACGACGCAGACGAATCTGAATTCGACAGCTGGATCTACCCGACGACCAACGGCGGACCAAGCAACTGGACTGCAAAAGACTTTACACCTATTACTTTTGTCACTCAGTAATGAACTCCTTTGTTTTGAATTTGTAACAGACAATATTACTAAAACTTTATGGCCCGGTGTCCTACCCGGGGCACCGTGGTTTCATTTGTGAGGGCTTTTGTGTGTCACTTTCATATATCATTAATAAAAGCATTGGACGTTTTTTACATTTCAAATCTTGCGCTCCTTTTCTTTCTTTATTATATTGCAAAACAGCTATATTTACACACACTCACTTATACAGGTTCCAATCCACTCTGGATCTCACTGGTAACGACTCTGCTACTGCCAGTTATGACTTCGAAAATCCGATCAACTTAGCCGAAGACGAAGGTGAAGATGATTGCGAAGTGCCTGGTGAGCTTGCAAGACTGTTACTCCAGGAAGAGAGGGCCATTCATCCACATGAAGAGCCAGTGGAAATAGTAAATTTGGGTACTGAGACAGACAGAAAAGAAGTCAAGATTGGTGCCAATCTAGAGCTCAATGTGAAACAACGGTTGATTCAGATGCTGCATGATTATGTGGAAACCTTTGCCTGGTCTTACAAAGACATGCCTGGGTTGGATACTGACATTGTGGTTCATCATTTGCCTACCAAGGAAGACTGCCCTCCAGTAAAACAGAAGGTCCACCGTATGCGTCCAGAAATGTCCGAGAAAATTAAAGCTGAGGTTATGAAACAATTTGATACCGGGTTTCTAGCAGTGACTTCTTACCCTCAGTGGGTTGCCAACGTGGTTCCAGTGCCAAAGAAAGATGGTAAGGTCCGAACGTGTGTTGATTATAGGGATTTGAACAGGGCAAGCCCCAAGGATGATTTCCCTCTGCCTCACATCGACGTTCTGGTTGACAATACTGCTCAGCACAAGGTGTTCTCCTTCATGGACGAGTTCTCCGGTTATAACCAAATCAAGATGGCTCCTGAAGACATGGAGAAAACCACTTTTGTTACTCAGTGGGGCACCTTTTGCTACAAGGTCATGCCTTTTGGGTTGAAAAATGTCGGGGCAACCTACCAACGTGCCATGGTTGCTTTGTTTCATGACATGATCTATCATGAGATCGAAGTATACGTTGACGATATGATTGCAATGTCCCAAACTGAGGAGGAACACCTTGACCATCTGCAGAAACTGTTTGACCGTCTGAAGTTGTACAAGCTGAGGTTGAACCCAAACAAGTGCACCTTCGGGGTAAGATCTGGAAAACTACTAGGGTTCGTCGTGAGCGACAAAGGTATTCAAGTGGACCCTGCCAAGGTGAAAGCCATACAAGAGATGCCAGTTCCCAAGACAGAAAAAGAAGTCAGAGGCTTTCTGGGACGGCTGAACTATATTGCCGGATTCATCTCACATCTAACTGCTACATGTGAACCAATCTTCAAGCTGCTGAAGAAAGATCAAGTAGTACGTTGGAACGATGAATGTCAGGCCGCTTTCGACAGAATCAAAGAGTATCTCCAAGAACCACCCATTCTTATGCCACCGGTTGAAGGGAGACCTCTAATCTTATACTTAACAGTACTGGACAACTCAATGGGGTGTGTGCTGGGGCAGCATGACGAGTCTGGCCGAAAAGAGCACGCCATTTATTACCTTAGCAAAAAGTTTACCGACTGTGAGACCCGATACTTACTGCTCGAGAAAACTTGCTGCACTTTGATATGGGCTGCTTGCCGGCTGAGACAGTATATGTTGACTCACACTACTCTTTTGATTTCAAAAATGGATCCAATCAAGTACATCTTCGAAAATCCCGCCTTGTCCGGAAGAATAGCAAGATGGAAGATGATCTTGACGGAATATGACATCCAGTACACGACTCAGAAAGCAATCAAGGGAAGTGTATTGGCAGACCATTTGGCACACCAGGCAGTGGATGACTACCAGTCCATGAACTTTGAATTTCCAGACGAGAACATCATGGCGGTGACTGATTGTGAAGTACCTAGACCGGATGAAGGACCTGAGGAAGGATCCCGATGGTCTATGCACTTAGACGGAGCCTCGAACGCTTTGGGTAATGGTATTGGCGCTGTGATCATATCCCCAAAAGGCACTCATACTCCACTCACTTCCCGGCTATGTTTCAACTGCACCAACAACATGGAGGAGTATGAGGCATGTATCATGGGTCTTCAAGCTGCAATTGACTTAAGGATCAAGTTTCTGAGTGTCTTCGGAGATTCCGCTCTCGTGATCAATCAGATCAAAGGCGAGTGGGATACGAAACACCCAAATCTTATTCCTTACAAAGAGTTTATGTTGACGTTGATCCCCCATTTCACGGAGATAAATTTTGAACACTTCCCAAGAGAGGAGAATCAGTTGGCGGACGCGTTGGCTACGATGTCTTCTATGTTCAAAGTCAAATGGGATAACGAGGCTCCCTGGATCATTATCTGAAAACTGGATGAACCTGCATATTACTGTGATCTTGAGGCTGAAGAGGTAACTGAAAAACTTTGGTATCATGAAGTGAAGAGGTACCTTGAAGCTCAGGAATACCCCGAGGGTGCATCTGTTAATGACAAAAAGTTTCTGAGAAGGTTCTCGGCAAAGTTCTTCCTCAGCAATGGCATTATGTACAAGTGAAATCATGATTCAACCTTACTGCGTTGTGTGGATAAGACTGAAGCAGAAAGGATCATGGCAGAGCTTCATGAAGGTACCTTCGGAACACACTCCAGTGGACATACCATGGCAAAGAAAATCCTTCGGGCAGGATATTTCTGGTCTACAATGGAAGCTATTTGTTACCAACATTCTCGGACGTGTCACAAATGCCAGATCTATGCTGATAAGGTGCACGTTCCTCCAGTTCCTCTGAACATCTTGACAGCACCTTGGCCTTTTGCAATGTGGGGAATTGATATGATCGGCGAGATAAGACCTACGACATCCAACGGGCATCGCTTCGTCCTGGTAGCAATTGATTACTTCACAAAGTGGGTTGAAGCAGCTTCCTTTGCTACCGTAACCAAGAACGTCGTGGCACGGTTCATTCGGCACAACCTGATCTGTCGATATGGCATCCCAGAAAGGATTATTACGGACAATGGTACCAATCTTAACAACAAAATGATCACTGAGCTCTGCGAGCAATTCAAGATACAACACCACAACTCTTCTCCTTACCAGCCGAAGATGAATGGGGCTGTAGAAGCAGCAAATAAGAATATCAAGAAGATTGTGCAGAAGATGACAGTGACCTACAAAGATTGGCACGAGATGTTATCGTTTGCTCTTCATGGGTACCGTACCTCAGCACGGACGTCAACAGGGGCAACTCCCTTTTCCTTGGTATATGGCATGGAGGCAGTCTTGCCTATTGAAGTCCAGATACCCTCTCTCTGGATAATGAAGGATGCAGGTTTGAGCGAAGATGACTGGATCCAGACCCGGCTTGATCAATTAAATCTAATTGACGAGAAGAGACTCACTGCTATTTGTCATGGTGAGACGTACCAAAAACGGATGATCAGGGCATTTAACAAGAAAGTCAGACGACAAGAGTATCAAGTCGGAGACCTGGTAATCAAGCGCATCATTCTTCCTTAAAATGATCCCAGGGGAAAATGGACCCCTACGTACGAAGGGACATTTGTGGTTAAACATATCTTCTCAGGAGGAGCTATGATTCTAACCACCATGGATGGTGACGACCTTCCTCACCCCGCCAATGCAGACATAGTAAAAAGATACTACGCATGAATAAAAGACCCGCTAGGTTGACACACCTAGGCAAAAATAAGGGCTTCCCGGCGAACCAAAAGGGTTCGGGCAAAAATAAGGGATGAAATAAAAAAAAATATGTACACCCGGCAAGTCGAAAACCTGAAAAGGCGGCTTGGGCAAAAATGGGTATCCCGGTGGACTGAAAACCCGAAAGGGTGGTCCAGGAAAAAGTTAGGGATAATCGTAATACTATGTCTCATTGGATCACCTTGTGTCCAGAATCTGGCATCAACTATCAGGTTCAGACGACATCAATCAATCAGCTTCATCTTCAACTAAGCAGCCAAGTGATGAGACACTTGAAGACATAAAGGCAATAGCAGAGTTGAAACCTAGTGGGATTATTTTTCACATAGCTGTTTTGTTTTCTTTTCACAAAATTGTATAAACTCTGGTGTTCGGCGGTGTTCTCTTACTAGGACGTCAGCCTCTTGTACATAAACGCCTATTTACAGGCAAATTTCAAAATCAATACAAGCTCATTTTTCAGACAAATCGCCAATTTTTTTTCCTTTTTTCTATTTTGTCTTGCGAAGAACGTCCAATGTTCATTTTTGATATATGCATTTGACAGTAATTGCTAACTCATAAATATTTGCATGCGAAACAAAGGACTAATTACAGGTGATATCAGAAACATGGGCAATAATGCGTTGTGTTGTACCCCAAAATTTGCCCTCCCATTTCTCATTGATTTCTCACCACAAAGCCCTTGAAGCTCAAGATCCAGTTAGGGTTTCATCTGCTCAAGACCTCTCCTTGCACTGTGGACTCAAATTAGGGTTTGTGTTTGCACAAAGATGTTTTGACCTAAAATGCCCAAGATGACTTTCATGCTTCATATTGGACTCCCAAGTTTACCCATATCAAGTTTCAAATCTTGATTCCAAGTTTTGCCCAGTCAATTGGACAGTTGACCTAAAAATCAGATGTATTGGGGAAAAAAGTCAACTGTGGCCAATTGAGAGTCAAACCTCATGAAATTTGACCCACATCAACATTATGAACTCATATGGACCATTTGATCAAGTTTGAATCACAATTCCCCAAGAAATTTGATCAGATCACCAAAAGGGCAAAATGGTCATTTTTAGGGTTTTGACTGCACAAAGGCAATTTTTGACTATTTGACCTAGCCAATGGCAAACCAAGCTCACACATGGACTCAAGGACCCCATGGAATTGTCTTGACATCCTTAACAAGTTCAAAAGATCCCAAGTACACAGGATTGACAGTTGAATTTCCCAGTCAATTGATCAATTTTGACTGTATACTGAAAAGTCAAACTGTGACTTTTTGGTCAAAATCAAGAGTCAAGATTCATTTTTCATCAAAACATGCCAAATCATGAAACTTGTTCACCAAGAAACCAAGAAATGCAAATTAGGGTTTAAAATGGAATTTTTCATAACTTAGAATTTTTCTAAGTTATGGAAAACCCTAATTTTTTCCCAACTTTGCCCCACTTTTTCACCATGATTCATTGGGATTCAAACAAAAGTCAAAACATGAAAGTTGTATCTTGTTGCATAATCTACAACTTTGATTCACAAAGTTTTCTCATTTGAAGCTTGTATCTCAAGTTACAAATTTTTGAATAAGGGCACTAAACCATTCTTAACTTAGTGAAATTTTAACCTATTTTGACAAGGTTTTCTACCTAACTTCAAGACCATTTTCCATACACTTCCACTTGGAATTTCAAATTGCATTTCAAAGGTGGATTGTAGCACACATTCCAAGCTTTCCAAAATGTCCAAGAACTTCTCAAACAACCTCATGGTTAGGGAGAATCGAATTTCACAATATAGCAAAAACTCACTTTTGAATTGGCCATTTTTCATGTTCATAAGATTATGCAACTTCTCAAAACCAGCATGCCCTTGATTACAGGTCCTTAAACCAAGTTACACTCATAAATTTAATGCATACTCTTTGTGCCAAGACCATGTTCTTTGTGTTCTAACATTACATGAAGGTTTAATCCATTTTTAGATAAAGTAAACTATCCATTTTTGCAAATGTTCACTTTATGTCCAATTGGTAAATCAAGCAAGTACAAACCAAATCTCTTTAGCACAAGATTATGAACAAATTACTCTGATCAAGAGAAGCTTGGCAGCAGGATTAGGGGTCCTCTACTGACCTAGAAACACAAGTTGCCTTTCTTGCTTAAGTTAGAAGAAAAGTGCCATAACATAGACCAACATCCATCTCAGCTTAGACACACAAGAACAAAGTTATCAAACACATTACAGACATCATAACCAAGCTATTGCACGAGCCATTTGCCTCCCAAACATCATCAAACCAAAAAACACCATCAAACTGCAAAAACAAAGTTGCCTCTGCAGTTTGAGTGCCAACTTCTACTCCTCTCAAGCATTCTTGCCAAAACCAGTTCACATACCTTCCATATCATCTATGCAAGCTAACCAAAAGCAAAGGCATGACCTGTAATCACTCTAACCACTTCCACCATTTTCACATTTCTGATTTGCAGGTGGAGTTCTCTAGCTCGATTCAGAAGCTTTCAAGACAAAGTAAACATTGGAATAGCATCCCTGGACCTCAAGGAAGCTTTTCCAATCATCACCTTGCACTGAAAGTTCTTACATCTCCAGATAGAACTTCAACTGAACATGTAGTTTTTTGAATTCGTATCTCTCTTATTATGCATCATTAGCTTTAAGTTTGTGAATAAACAAGGTTCTACTCATGCCACTGAACATGTCCATGTCTTTACTTTTCATTTCTTTTGCTTGAGTTGTGAGAATTTGGAGTTTGAAAATGGCAGAAAAACTAGGTTAGGATTTGGGGGAGGAGAAATTCTCCCTCATCTTAGAGAGTTAGATCAAGTTATGCATATGGTTAGAATCGTGGTTTCATGCTTAACATCTTTTGTGTTGGAAGTTTGTTCAAAAAATCAAAGAATCAGGATATTCAAGTGGAGCTCTTGGCGCGCGTTTTCTGAACAATTTTTGTTCAAAGGTTGAAGAAAGGTGATTTTGGGCTGGGCTTGCTTCTGAGTTACTTTTCACACCACCCTTTTTGGTTTTGCACCCCTGAGCCCATTTGCTTCATTTTTAATATTTTTGACTTTTGCCTTTTTTTGATTGGTTCATTTATTTTTTCTAAGCATATTAAAAACATAAAAATATTTTTCTCATCATTTTTTGAATTTATTAAGTATTTATTTGATTATTTCTTTAGTTTGTATATAAATGAATAAATATATATCTTTTGTTTAAAATTACAAAAATAGCATAAATATACTTTTTATACACTTTTATTTTATTTTTACTCCCTGAAAATATTTTATAGAAAAAATACTTTTTTTATTTTAATATTAAATATCATTAATTAATATATATAATGCATATTTCATAAATCATATAAATAAATAGGTATATTAGTATACTTAGGATAAAAATACCAAAAAAGGTACATATTTTATTTTTTAATATTTAATACTAAAAAATGCCTTTTGTACAAATATACCATATTTTATTTTGTTTTTATATGTAAATAATAAATATTATATGAATTAATGTCCCTTTTGATTAAAAAATTAGGGTTTTTGCCCTAAATTCAAAAATACCTCAAAAATAATATCTTTTATTTTTTATTTTATTTTTTACATAAATAATACTTTTGTCATACATATACAAAACATTTTTTGCATCTTGTATATTTTGTTCCATTTTTTTTATTTTTATTATTGTACCTTAATTAAATTGTATAAATTCAAAATTGATGTAATAGTTTTAGGTTTAATTTCTTGTCTAAATAATCCCCATTTGAAACATTGTACCCCCCTCCCCATATTATTGTGATGTAATAGCGTAGGAATTTAAATTTCGCACTTTATCGCTTTCTAAACATACTATGCTAGAATTAGGGTTTATATGCGAATAAAAATGAACAAAGTAGTTGGACCTAATACAAGATAAATGAGCATGAAAAATGGACAACACATTTCACACTTGCACCCCTAGGGTACTCCACTTTGTTGCCTTCAAATAATTGGGCCATATTGTATGTTGAACTTCTTTGGGTAAAATAAACAATCAAATGGTCATAGTCCCTCAAAATGTTGCTCAAATGAATGATCAAGTCCCTTTTAAAGAAAATTGCCCAAAGACATTTAACACTATTGCAACTATGGTCTAAACGATGACCCGTGCCCGTCCCTTTAACCTCCTAAAACAAGATTGTCCACCAAATACAATGGTGGAACAAAATTGTCAAAAGGTTTAAAACATAACAAAAATCTTTGAGAAAATTTTAAGGTAGATGAACTCTTAAAGTACTTGTCAACTTTCCAAGAAAACACTTGCCTTATTTCAAAACCCACTTCATAAACACTTTCAAAACAAACTTTCAAAAAACCTTGAAACATCTTTTCAAAAAGACAAACACCTTTTGTAAAACATCCGAGTGAAGAACTGTTACAAGGCATCTTTTTCAAAACATTTTCAAAACCACACACCAAGCACCATTTCAAACAATTGAAAAACAAGGCAAGTTGATCTAGGCAAGTACCTAAGAGCCCATGGATAACCATGGATAGAAGGGGTGCTAATACCTTCCCCTTCTATAATCTACTCCCCGAACCCAAGAAAAGACTCAAAGGTTTTTTGCTGTGCTTTTTAAACCTTTCCTTAGGATAAAATAAAAAGTCGGTGGCGACTCTTGCTCAACCGAAACATTTGCGAAAACAAACGCAAAACCATAGTCAGTTCTCCCACCGTATCACAGAACTGGCGACTCTGCTGGGGACTATTTTTAAAGTGGAGTAACCTTAGGGCTTAGATCACCCCCTTTGCATGACTAATTGTTTGATTTGCTTGCTTTATACTTTGGCTCTATTGTTTGGGTTTACAATCCTCCACCCGGATTTTGGGAAAACATTCATAGATAGCAATACGTTGTGGAAACTGTGCGGGGTATACCGACACGGTCTAAGCAATAGCTATATTAGTGCGACATATTTGTGAGTACCGGTAACCCTTGAGTTCAATCAAGGAGAGTACGGGGCCGCTGAGTGATGTCACTAAGCACTAATGACCTAGAACCTTACTTGACCATCTTGGCCTTTTATTAGGGGTAGTGAGATGACCGACTTTGGTGCAGTCCGAAGTTGGTAGATACTCGATACTACACTCATTGAGGGTTGTTTTCTTGGAATATTTTGGTCGCTAGTTAAGTGGCTAAACCAAAACAATGAACATTGAAAACAATCCAGTGATATTGAGCTCCTTAGAACCCGGTTACTATTTATAGGACAGGTTTTTAAGCCAACTACACTCAAGAGGGTACTTACCTATGAAACCCCATGCAAGCCTGAAATTAGGGTTTGGTGTGATCTGTTTGTACATATGTTTTGTGCATACATCATAAACATCATGAAACATCATATGCATTCACTAACCATTTCAAGGGTTTTGGATCTTCATCTTTGTTCTTATTTTGCAGGACATGGAAATCCCTCGCAGAAATACCATTCAAGTCAACCTTGTGAGAATCTCTCCTCAACTCAAGGAGATCACCTCAAGAATTCCAGAAAATTCATCCTTCAGTGAAAGACATGGTAGACTGCTCAGCCAAGTCAACACCAACATTGAAGAAGACATGATGAAAGTGCTATTCCAGTTCTTTGACCCTCTTCACCACTGCTTCACTTTCCCTGATTATCAGTTGGTACCCACTTTGGAGGAGTTTTCTCAACTCCTAAGAATCCCTATCCTTAATCAACTACCCTTCAACGGTACGGAAAAGGAACCAAAGCCGGAAGATGTTGCTCGAGCATTACATCTTCAACCATCCGACATCAAGGGGCATTGGGAAACCAGAAGTGGCGTCAAAGGATTCTTAGCAAAATTCTTGTTTGAGAAGGCACAAGAATGTTGGAACTCATTGGACCTACAATCCTTTGAAGAGATTGTGGCACTCCTTATCTACGGGTTGGTCTTGTTCCCAAATCCTGACCAATTGGTAGATGTCAACACCGTCAAAATCTTCTTGTCCAGAAATCCAATACCAACATTGCTTCGGGACATCCTTCACTCATTTTACACACGAACAATGAGAAAGAGGGGTGTTCTCATGTGCTGTACTCCTCTCCTTGCAAGGTGGTTTATTTCGCACCTTCCACAATCTGTCTTGAAGAATGACCAGGGTACAAGGTGGTCCCAATGGTTGATGACTCTTACTCATTCTGATGTGCATTGGTGTTCTCGGTCCAGAGAAAATGTCATCATCGTCGATCATTGCGGAGAGTGCCCTAATGTTCCTTTACTTGGAATCAGGGGAGGCATTACCTACAACCCTTGCCTAGCTTTGAGGCAATTTGGATATGCACGGAGGGATGGCCCTCATGATATGTTGATTCCTAGCCTAGTTTTTAACTTCGACAACGATGCGCAAGGACTTCGCCAAAGATTCATCAGAGCTTGGGGAAAACTCAACAAAGTTGATAGCAAGACTCTGGGACACAAGAACTCCATCCCTCTTGAGCCCTATCTCAGGTGGGTACGAGCCCGAGCCCAAAGTCTAATGATGCCTTATCCTCATGTACTCCCAGTGATTAAAGAGCCCGTCAATGAAGGAGAGGTTCCCTACACTATCCTACATCCAGACATGCCTACATCATGGGAGGAAATGCAGAAAAGTTGGATTCAGCTCAAGGAGGAACGAAATACTTTTGAAGCTAGCTACTACGCCAGTGAAAAGAAGGTTCTAGAGCTTACTCGCCGACTCCACGAGCAAGAGGCCCTCAACACCTACATCGCACCAAAGAGGATGCGCAATGTCTTTCTGCCTTGAGGAGTTTATTTTGTAACATTTGGCCCATGGGGCATTTATGTACTAACAAATTTCTTCTTATTAATATGACGTGCGTTCTTCTTTGTCTGAAACAATTTTGAATGTCCTAAATCCTTGAATGCATTGCATACATCAGCATACCATTCATCATGTGCATAAGCAGGTCTCACTCCAGGTTTCCTTATCTATCTGCTGTTTATTTCAGTAGAATGGATCTCGAGCAAACAGTCAAAGACCTACAAGCCCAGAATGCACAGTTCCAGCAACTCTTGATGACTCTGGTTAAGAGTCAAGAGGACATCAAGACTCATTTGGAGAATAAGGACCCAGTAAAGAAGAAAAATAGGGTCGGAGTGGCTACTTTGGGGAGAAGATTTGACAGAGAAGCTCGGAGAGTGCTTGAATTTCCTCCTACTTCTGATGAAGGGACTAGTAAAAGGGATCGAGTTGCGGTGCCTTCCGAGTCTGATGCAGAGGAGGAAGAGGTTGAAGAGGATGAAGATTATTCTGACCAGCAATACCATCCAGCTGATGATAAGTATAAGGGTTTAGAAGACAGATTGGCTGCCATGGAATTACAAAGGGTACCGGGTTTGGATTTTGAAGACATGGGCTTGGTTGCCGGAATTGTGATTCCCCCAAAATTCAAAGTGCCAGTGTTTGTGAGGTATGATGGGCTTTCCTGTCCCAAAATGCATCTTAGGTCCTACGTAAGAAAGATTCAACCCTATACGGCAGATAAAAATCTCTGGATTCATTTCTTCCAAGACAGCCTATCGGGAGCCCAGTTGGAGTGGTTTTATCAGCTAGAAGGAACCAATGTCAGAAATTGGGAAGATTTGGCCACCGCTTTCTATAAACAATACCAGTATAATTCTGATCTTGCTCCTACTCGTACCCAACTTCAGGGTATGTCACTAGGAACAAGTGAGGGATTCAAGGAATATGCACAAAAATGGAGGGATTTGGCTGGCAGGGTGCAGCCTCCTTTAACCGATCGTGAGCTCGTTGATATGTTTCTCGGGACCCTATCTGGGCCATTTTTCAATCATCTAATTGGTAACTCTTCCGTAGGGTTTACCGATTTAATCTTAACCGGCGAAAGAATAGAAGCTGGCATCAAGTCAGGAAAGATTCAGAAGGGTGTTGCTGCAGGTATTGAGAAGAAGCCTTTTAAGAAGGAGACAACTATGGTATATTCTCAGAGAAGAGCAGGGAAGATGGAGCGTCGGCCAACTGTGGGGGCCGTAATGATTCAAAACACTCCGAGTGAGAAGCCTCGCTATAATCAGTCCAAACCAAATCAGCAACGGGTGGAAAGGCCACAGCGGCAGTTCACCCGTATTAATATGACTCCAGCGCAAGTGCTTCCCCATCTGTTGAAGTTGAATCTCGCCACCATCAAGGAGGCACCAAAGAATGTAAATACGTCCTCTCCACATTATCATGCCAATGCTAAATGCGCCTATCATTCAGACAGTGTTGGACACGACACCAATGATTGTTGGGCACTCAAGCATAAAATCCAAGACCTGATAGAGGCTAAGGAGGTAGAGTTTGACGCTCCAGAGAAGCCTAATGTGATATCTGCACCTATGCCGAAGCACGGCCGAAATGTCAATGTCATTGAAGAGGATTTGTATGTTGTTGACGTCAGTGATCTGACTACTCCACTGCTTACCATTAAGTTGAATTTATTAAGGGCCGGGATCTTCCCGGGATGTAAAGAAGACTGCTATTGTTGCCACTCTCTGCCGTTTGATTGTCCGCTATTAGAGAAAGGCATCCAAGGCCTTATGGATAGCCGACAAATTTTGTTCGAAAAAGTCTCTGCTGTTCCAGTTCATGTTGAAAATATCTCAATCATAACCATTCACGCCAATCTTTCCAAGGCCGTCAAAAAGCCAGTTAAGATTACACCAGCCGCAAAATCTGTTCCTTTAAAGATAACAATGCCAGGGCCTGTTCCCTATGTTTCTGAGAAGTCGATACCTTGGAACTATGGTGGTGACATCTACTACCATGGTATCAAGCAAGTCGAAGTAATTGAAGAAAGTTCGGATGACGAGGAAGCCAGCATTAGTAACATTGCGGGCACCAGCAAAATCACCAGGAGCGGGAGAATATTTTCTCCAGAGATTGCCCCTCCAAGAGCAGTCTTTGGACCCTCATCAGCTAAAGAAGTCATCCCTGCACCAGTAAAACTCTCCGCTAGAACTCCTTTGATTGAAGAGGTTGTTGTTCCTAGTGCTGTCTCTCCTACCATTGCTGATAAAGGAAAGGGAATACAGGATGAGCCCATCAGGACGAGGGCTTAACCCTTGGTAATCCCGGAAGCATCCAAGAAAGAAATGGACGAGATTTTGAGGATAATCAAGAGAAGTGATTACGATGTGGTGGAACAGTTGGGGCAAACCCCCTCCAAGATCTCCATGCTGGCACTATAGCTTTGCTCAGAAGCGCACGCTCAAGCTTTGATTAAGTTTCTGAAGGCAGATCATGTGCCCCAGGAAACCTCCGCGGACCAATTTCAACATTGCGTGGCTAGCCTGACTGCGGACAATGGATTAGGTTTTTCTGATGCCGACCTAACCCCTAAAGGCCGAAACCACAATGATGCTTTGCATATTTCAATCGAGTGTCGCGGAACCACCCTTGCACATGTTTTGGTTGATACCGGGTCATCGCTGAATGTTTTTCCTAAGAAGGCCTTGGACCGGCTAGATTGCGAAGGGTTGGATTTGAAGCCGAGTGATATTGTCGTCAGAGCTTTCGATGGGTCGAAGAGAATGGTCCATGGAGAGGTTGAAATTCCCATCAAGATAGGTACTGAGGTGTTTAGATCCACTTTCTATGTAATGGACATCCGTCCATCATACTTCTGCCTGCTGGGTAGACCTTGGATACACCATGCTGGGGCAGTCACCTCCTCCTTGCATCAGATGATGAAGTATCCTGTCAAGGGAAAGATCATCACTGTCCACGGCGAAGAAGAGTACATGATTAGCCACTTAAATTCTTTCCGGTATGTGGAGGTTGAAGGAGAGTTCATTGAGACGCCGTTTCAACATTTCGAAGAAGTTCTTCCTGAAATAGCAGTAACAAAGTTGGCAGCTGAGGCACCAAGACAGATGGCCAGGATGGCATCTCTGGAGGATGCAAGAGCCGCAATCAAAGAAGGGAAGAATTCAGCATGGGGGAAGTTACCCGACTTTCCGCATAAGACTGACAAGTTTGGATTAGGTTTCACAACCGCTGGCCAGAAAGCTATGCGCCAGTCAAAGATTGAAAGAACGCCAGTCAAAATTTCTCCTTACAGAATCAACGCCCTGGAAGATGAAGACAAGGAAAGCAACATTGAAGAGTGGATTTATCCAACTGTCAGAGGAGGATTGAGCAATTGGGAGGCTAAAGACTTTGTCCCCATCACTTTTATTCATCAGTAATTTATCTGTTAAACATTTCTTATTTGGTCTGTAATATTTTACTTTCAAACAATCCGTACACTATCTTTTCACCTCCTGCCTTGCCCGGGGCATGTAGGTCCACTTGTAAGGGTTTTGACTATTTTTCATATTCATATGCCATGTTTAATGATTCATTGGATGTTTTTCATTTGATAAACTGCTTATGTTCATTTTCTTTCCTTTTGCATTTTTTGTTTAAGGATGGCTATCCCTTACACACACCCACACTCACCAATGCAGGTACCCATCCACTCCGGATTCCATGGGTGACTATTCTGCTGTATCTTTTAATAACTCTGAAGATCTGGTCAATCTAGCCGAGTATGAAGATGACGAAGGTTGTGAAGTACCCGGGGAACTAGCCAGACTTCTGCAACAAGAGGAAAGGGCCATCTTACCGCATGAAGAGCCATTGGAAGCTGTTAACTTGGGAACCGAGGAGAATCGGAAGGAGGTGCAAGTGGGTGCCAACCTAGAACCAAAAGTCAAGGAGCGCTTGGTACAGTTGTTGAATGAGTATGTTGAAATCTTCGCTTGGTCCTATGAAGACATGCCGGGTCTAGACACCGACATCGTGGTTCACCGTCTCCCCACAAGAGAAGACTGTCCACCAATCAAACAAAAAGTTCGCCGAATGAGGCCTGACATGTCCGAAAAGATCAAAGCAGAAGTAATGAAGCAGTTCGACGTTGGCTTTCTAGCTGTTACGTCCTATCCTCAATGGGTCGCTAACATTGTGCCAGTACCTAAGAAAGATGGCAAAGTCAGAATGTGTGTGGACTACCGGGATTTGAATAGGGCCAGCCCTAAAGATGATTTCCCGCTACCTCATATTGACATCTTGATCGACAATACAGCTCAGCATAAGGTGTTTTCCTTCATGGACGGATTCTCGGGCTACAATCAAATCAAAATGGCTCCCGAGGATATGGAGAAAACAACTTTTGTTACTCAGTGGGGCACTTTCTGTTATAAGGTGATGTCGTTCGGGCTGAAGAACGCAGGGGCAACCTATCAACGCGCCATGGTAGCTTTATTTCATGACATGCTACATCGTGAGATTGAAGTTTACGTAGACGATATGATAGCTCGATCACAAACAGAGGAAGAGCACCTTGAACATTTGGAGAAGCTGTTTGCTAGGTTAAAAGAATACAAGCTCAGGCTGAATCCAAGTAAGTGCACTTTTGGAGTTAGGTCTGGTAAACTCCTGGGATTCATTGTAAGCAACAAAGGCATTGAAGTCGATCCTGCAAAAGTAAAAGCAATACAAGAGATGCTTGCTCCCCATACTGAAAAGGAGGTTAGAGGATTCTTGGGGCCCATAAACTATATTGCCAGATTCATCTCACATCTGACTTCTACCTGTGAGCCAATTTTCAAACTCTTGAAAAAAGATCAGGTAGTGGAATGGAACGACGATTGTCAAGCTGCTTTTGATATAATCAAGGAGTATTTGCTAGAACCTCTTATTCTGATGCCACCCGTCGAAGGAAGACCGTTGATCATGTATTTGACCGTCTTGGATAACTCAATGGGGTGTGTTTTGGGCCAGCATGACGAGTCTGGTCGAAAAGAGCATGCTATTTATTACCTTAGTAAAAAGTTTACCGACTGTGAGACTCGCTACTCACTGCTCGAGAAAACTTGTTGTGCTTTGGTATGGGCTGCTCGCCGACTAAGACAGTATATGCTGACTCATACTACTTTGTTGATATCCAAAATGGACCCTATCAAGTATATCCTCGAGAAGCCCGCTTTATCTGGAAGGATAGCTAGATGGCAAATGATCCTAACCGAGTATGACATCCAGTACACCACCCAAAAAGCTATAAAAGGGAGTGTACTAGCTGACCATCTGGCTCATCAGGCTATCAAAGACTATCAACCCATGAGATTTGACTTCCCAGACGAGGACATCATGAATTTGGACAATGTTGAAAGTAACGGACCGTATGACGGAGCCGAAAAGGGATCCCGATGGACCCTGTACTTTGATGGTGCTTCAAATGCACTTGGGAACGGTATTGGCGCAGTACTCATTTCTCCGGAAGGTTGTCACACTCCTTTCACGGCCCGACTTTGTTTCAGCTGCACAAACAACATGGCTGAGTATGAAGCTTGCATCTTTGGTCTCGAGGCTGCTATAGACTTGGGGATCAAATCTTTGATCGTATTCGGGGACTCGGCTTTGGTCATCAGCCAAATCAAAGGAGATTGGGATACCAAGCATCCTAATCTTATCCCATACAAATAACATGTCCTGACATTGTTGCCGCATTTCGAGCAAATTACCTTCGAGCATTTCCCGCGAGAAGAGAATCAGTTAGCCGATGCTCTAGCCACAATGTCCTCCATGTTTAAACTCAATTGGGATAACGAGGCTCCCCAAATCACCATCAAGCGAATGGATGAACCGACACATTGCCACGAGATTAATACCGAAGAAGTAGTGGAACAACCTTGGTTCCATGAAATCAAAAGGTATCTCGAGACTAGAGATTATCCTGAAGGAGCTTCCGTAAATGACAAGAAGTTCTTAAGGAAATTCGCTGCTAAGTTCTTCCTGAGCAACGGCATCCTTTACAAATAAAGCCATGATTGTGTATTACTCCGATGTGTGGATAAAGCTGAAGCAGAGTTGATCATGACTGATATACACAACGGCACATTTGGCACTCACTTGAGCGGGCATACAATGGCTAAGAAGATCCTAAGGGCAGGCTATTATTGGTCTACCATGGAGGCTGACTGCCATCAACATTCTCGTACTTGCCACAAGTGTCAAGTCTATGCTGACAAAGTTCATATCCCTCCGGTTCCTCTCAACGTCCTGACTGCTCCGTGGCCCTTTGCAATGTGGGGCATTGATATGATTAGAGAGATCAAGCCCACGGCTTCCAATGGACATCGCTTCATCCTAGTTGCCATTGACTACTTCACTAAATGGGTCGAAGCAGCTTCATTCGCCTCTGTCACCAAAAATGTGGTTGCCCGTTTTATCAAGCAAAATCTCATATGTCGGTATGGTGTTCCAGACAGGATCATTACGGACAACGGTACAAATCTGAATAACACAATGATCACCGCATTATGCGAACAGTTCAAGATTTATCATCACAATTCATCTCCCTATCGGCCGAAGATGAACGGTGCTGTTGAAGCGGCGAACAAAAACATTAAGAAGATCATTCAGAAAATGACAGTCACTTACAAAGACTGGCATGAGATGTTACCATTTGCTCTGCATGGATACCGTACGACGACACATACTTCAACTGGGGCAACCCCATTTTCTTTGGTTTATGGCATGGAAGCTGTTTTGCCTATGGAAGTCCAGATCCCTTCTCTAAGAATTATGAAGGATGCAGGTTTGAATGAAGATGATTGGATGCAGACCCGACTTGATCAACTCAATCTGATCGACGAGAAGCGACTTGCTGCTATATGCCATGGTCAGACGTATCAAAAGCGGATGATCAAGGCCTTCAATAAGAAAGTCAGACGTCAAGTGTATCGAGTCGGGGATCTCGTAATCAAGCGGATTATCTTGCCGCAAAGTGATCCCAGGGGAAAATGGACTCCTACATATGAAGGACCATTTGTGATCAAGAGCATATTTTCTGGTGGTGCAATGATTCTGACCACCATGGACGGCGACGATTTGCTGCACCCTGCGAACGCAGACATAGTCAAAAGATACTACGCATAAAATAACCCGACAAGTCGAAAACCCGAAAGGGCGGCTTGGGCAAAAATGGGCATCC
This sequence comes from Vicia faba, assembly GCA_948472305.1. Classification (NCBI taxonomy): domain Eukaryota; kingdom Viridiplantae; phylum Streptophyta; class Magnoliopsida; order Fabales; family Fabaceae; genus Vicia; species Vicia faba. The sequence goes on from OX451740.1 coordinate 965,384,310, forward strand.
CGGTGAACCGAAAACCCGAAAGGGCGGTTCAGGCAAAAATTAGGGATAAAAACGAAAAAAAATCTGTACACCCGGCAAGTCGAAAACCCGAAAGGGCGGCTTGGGCAAAAAGGGGTTTCCCGGTGGATCGAAAACCCGAAAGGGCGATTCAGGCAAAAATGAGGGAATTAAAAGCGTATGACTATGTCTCGTCGGATCACTTCAAAGACAATCTCTTCATCAACCAGTTCCAGACTTCTGATCAATCCAGTCATCGTCAAACAAAGCATTGAATGGACAGATATTCAGAGTTGTGAAAGCTATAGCAGAACGGAGTCCCATGGAACTATTTCACATAGCCATCCTTTATTTTGTATAAAATCTTTCAATATTTACGACAAAGTCCTCTTACTAGGATGATTGTCTCCTTTGTACAAATATACTCAAAGAAAATCAATACAAATACTATTCCCAAAAATTTGTGTCATTTCCCTTTTCTTTTTCTCTTGCACTATTTGTTTTATTTTGAGAAACGTCCAATGTTTTGTTAAATAGGCATATGCATTTGAAGCATAATCACTTCCTAAATGAACCTAAGAAAGAGGATTACTGATAGGATGAAGGTACAGATGGATATCTTGACACCCTTTCGAAGAAAATCCCCCAAGAGATTTGGAATCCATATCCCTAGCAAACCCTGAGGCTTATCTCCAGCAGACTCTTGAAGCTTATCCCCAGTAAGGTTCTGGAAGGTATTTCCCCGCAGAGCACGAACGTCTCTCCCGAGTTTTATTCAAAGTTATTCCTCACAAAGGCTTATAACTGGGTTATCCTCAGCTAACAACCACAGAAGATCGCACTCGCCAGAATTCTTCCTATCCCCAGCAGAGTTCATCAAGAGTTTCCCAGCACAACTTATCAATATGATCCCAAGAGGAGTTTATCTTTGTTATCACCAGCCAGAGAGTCCTCCAGAGCTCAATTTCCCTCAGAGTGCAAATTTTCAATATCCCCAGCGGAGCCAGACTAATGAGCCTTCTCCCCACAGAGTCTTAGGAAGAGAAATCTTGAGTTCCCCAGTGAGACCGCCAGAGTTACTTCCCACCAAGCTGAAGATTCTCAATCTTACCTCCCCAGCATGAGTCTGTTAGATTGGAACTCCCCAGTAGAGGTCATCAGGAATTCTCTTCCCCAGCAGCAGCCAAGGATTTATTTTTTTTCCCAGCGGCAGTCAAGATGTTTTATCTTCGGCCACCTCGGATTCATTTATCCTCAGCAAGATAGCTCGTCAGCTTACATGCGCATTCATCACATTCACGTCATAAACATTGATGTCACGTATATTGCATCATGCATCATAACATTGCATACAACTAATTCTTTACCTTTTCAGGAAAGATCAGTCGACAGACTAAAATTATTCAACTTCAAGATTTCTGAAAACAGTTCACGGGTTCTCCAAGTAAATGGATGTTAACCTGTCACTTGTTCAGATTCTTCTTCAAGACTTCTGAAAACAGTTTATGGATTCTTCCCAACAACGGATGTTAATCTATCGACTTGTTCAGATGCAACTTTTGAAAACAGTTTACGGACGCTTCCCAACAACGGATGCTGCTCTATTGCTTATTCAACTTCAAGATTTCTGAAAACAGTTCACGGGTTCTCCAAGTAAACGGATGTTAACCTGTCACTTGTTCAGATTCTTCTTCAAGACTTCTGAAAACAGTCTATGGATTCTTCCCAACAACGGATGTTAATCTATCGACTTGTTCAGATGCAACTTTTGAAAACAGTTTACGGACGCTTCCCAACAACGGATGCTGCTCTATTGCTTATTCAACTTCAAGATTTCTGAAAACAGTTCGCGGGCTCTCCAAGTAAACGGATGATTAACCTATCGCTTGTTCAGTTTCTTCTCCAACTTTTGAAAACAGTTTACAGATTCCTCCCAACAACGGATGTCAATCTATTGCTTGTTCAAACCCCCCAGTTCAGAGATGGTCCCAAGCCTGGACACCTTCCTGATATTCCCTTCCAGATGGCATCTCTAAGCCCATCCCCGACAAGATTTCTGTCACTCTCCCAGATGGCATCATTAAGCCCATCTCCAAATGGCATCTCTAAGCCCATTCCCGCGTCCATCGCTTTGACGAGTGCAAATTTCCGGGCACTCTAGTGTCCAATCTCCTTTTACCCTCGAGTCACGAAAGGCAAACTTGACAATCTAACTCTTCGGATTCAAGAAGATTGAACAGGGGCAACTGTTGTACCCCAAAATTTTCCCTCCCATTTCTCATTGATTTCTCACCACAAAGCCCTTGAAGCTCAAGATCCAGTTAGGGTTTCATCTGCTCAGGACCTCTCCTTGCACTGTGGACTCAAATTAGGGTTTGTGTTTGCACAAAGATGTTTTGACCTAAAATGCCCAAGATGACTTTCATGCTTCATATTGGACTCCCAAGTTTACCCATATCAAGTTTCAAATCTTGATTCCAAGTTTTGCCCAGTCAATTGGACAGTTGACCTAAAAATCAGCTGTATTGGGGAAAAAAGTCAACTGTGGCCAATTGAGAGTCAAACCTCATGAAATTTGACCCACGTCAACATTATGAACTCATATGGACCATTTGATCAAGTTTGAATCAAAATTCCTCAAGAAATTTGATCAGATCACCAAAAGGGCAAAATGGTCATTTTTAGGGTTTTGACTGCACAAAGGCAATTTTTGACTATTTGACCTAGCCAATGGCAAACCAAGCTCACACATGGACTCAAGGACCCCGTGGAATTGTATTGACATCCTCAACAAGTTCAAAAGATCTCAAGTACACAGGATTGACAGTTGAATTTCCCAGTCAATTGATCAATTTTGACTGTATACTGAAAAGTCAAACTGTGACTTTTTGGTCAAAATCAAGAGTCAAGATTCATTTTTCATCAAAACTTGCCAAATCATGAAACTTGTTCACCAATAAACTAAGAAATGCAAATTAGGGTTTAAAATGGAATTTTTCATAACTTACAATTTTTCTAAGTTATGGAAAACCCTAATTTTTTCCCAACTTTGCCCCACTTTTTCACCATGATTCATTGGGATTCAAACAAAAGTCAAAACATGAAAGTTGTAGCTTGTTGCATAATCTACAACTTTGATTCACAAAGTTTTCTCATTTGAAGCTTGTATCTCAAGTTACAAATTTTTGAATAAGGGCACTAAACCATTCTTAACTTAGTGAAATTTTAACCTATTTTGACAAGGTTTTCTACCTAACTTCAAGACCATTTTCCATACACTTCCACTTGGAATTTCAAATTGCATTTCAAAGGTGGATTGTAGCACACATTCCAAGCTTTCTAAAATGTCCAAGAACTTCTCAAACAACCTCATGGTTAGGGAGAATCGAATTTCACAATATAGCAAAAACTCACTTTTGAATTGGCCATTTTTCATGTTCATAAGATTATGCAACTTCTCAAAACCAGCATGCCCTTGATTACAGGTCCTTAAACCAAGTTACAATCATAAATTTAATGCATACTCTTTGTGCCAAGACCATGTTCTTTGTGTTCTAACATTACATGAAGGTTTAATCCATTTTTAGATAAAGTAAACTATCCATTTTTGCAAAAGTTCACTTTATGTCCAATTGGTAAATCAAGCAAGTACAAACCAAATCTCTTTAGCACAAGATTATGAACAAATTACTCTGATCAAGAGAAGCTTGGCAGCAGGATTAGGGGTCCTCTACTGACCTAGAAACACAAGTTGCCTTTCTTGCTTAAGTTAGAAGAAAAGTGCCATAACATAGACCAACATCCATCTCAGCTTAGACACACAAGAACAAAGTTATCAAACACATTACAAACATCATAACCAAGCTATTGCACGAGCCATTTGCCTCCCAAACATCATCAAACCAAAAAACACCATCAAACTGTAAAAACGGAGTTGCCTCTGCAGTTTGAGTGCCAACTTCTACTCCTCTCAAGCATTCTTGCCAAAACCAGTTCACATACCTTCCATATCATCTATGCAAGCTAACCAAAAGCAAAGGCACGACCTATAATCACTCTAACCACTTCCACCATTTTCACATTTCTGATTTGCAGGTGGAGTTCTCTAGCTCGATTCAGAAGCTTTCAAGACAAAGTAAACATTGGAATAGCATCCCTGGACCTCAAGGAAGCTTTTCCAATCATCACCTTGCACTGAAAGTTCTTACATCTCCAGATAGAACTTCAACTGAACAGGTAGTTTTTTGAATTCGTATCTCTCTTATTATGCATCATTAGCTTTAAGTTTGTGAATAAACAAGGTTCTACTCATGCCACTGAACATGTCCATGTCTTTACTTTTCATTTCTTTTGCTTGAGTTGTGAGAATTTGGAGTTTGAAAATGGCAGAAAAACTAGGTTAGGATTTGGGGGAGGAGAAATTCTCCCTCATCTTAGAGAGTTAGATCAAGTTATGCATATGGTTAGAATCGTGGTTTCATGCTTAACATCTTTTGTGTTGGAAGTTTGTTCAAAAGATCAAAGAATCAGGATATTCAAGTGGAGCTCTTGGCGCGCGTTTTCTGAACAATTTTTGTTCAAAGGTTGAAGAAAGGTGATTTTGGGCTGGGCTTGCTTCTGAGTTACTTTTCACACCACCCTTTTTGGTTTTGCACCCCTGAGCCCATTTGCTTCATTTTTAATATTTTTGACTTTTGCCTTTTTTTGATTGGTTCATTTATTTTTTCTCAGCATATTAAAAACATAAAAATATTTTTCTCATCATTTTTTGAATTTATTAAGTATTTATTTGATTATTTCTTTAGTTTGTATATAAATGAATAAATATATATCTTTTGTTTAAAATTACAAAAATAGCATAAATATACTTTTTATACACTTTTATTTTATTTTTACTCCCTGAAAATATTTTATAGAAAAAATACTTTTTTTATTTTAATATTAAATATCATTAATTAATATATATAATGCATATTTCATAAATAATATAAATAAATAGGTATATTAGTATACTTAGGATAAAAATACCAAAAAAGGTACATATTTTATTTTTTAATATTTAATACTAAAAAATGCCTTTTGTACAAATATACCATATTTTATTTTGTTTTTATATGTAAATAATAAATATTATATGAATTAATGTCCCTTTTGATTAAAAAATTAGGGTTTTTGCCCTAAATTCAAAAATACCTCAAAAATAATATCTTTTATTTTTTATTTTATTACATAAATAATACTTTTGTCATACATATACAAAACATTTTTTGCATCTTGTATATTTTGTTCCATTTTTTTTATTTTTATTATTGTACCTTAATTAAATTGTATAAATTCAAAATTGATGTAATAGTTTTAGGTTTAATTTCTTGTCTAAATAATCCCCATTTGAAACATTGTACCCCCCTCCCCATATTATTGTGATGTAATAGCGTAGGAATTTAAATTTCGCACTTTATCGCTTTCTAAACATACTATGCTAGAATTAGGGTTTATATGCGAATAAAAATGAACAAAGTAGTTGGACCTAATACAAGATAAATGAGCATGAAAAATGGACAACACATTTCACACTTGCACCCCTAGGGTACTCCACTTTGTTGCCTTCAAATAATTGGGCCATATTGTATGTTGAACTTCTTTGCGTAAAATAAACAATCAAATGGTCATAGTCCCTCAAAATGTTGCTCAAATAAATGATCAAGTCCCTTTTAAAGAAAATTGCCCAAAGACATTTAACACTATTGCAACTATGGTCTAAACGATGACCCGCGCCCGTCCCTTTAACCTCCTAAAACAAGATTGTCCACCAAATACAATGGTGGAACAAAATTGTCAAAAGGTTTAAAACATAACAAAAATCTTTGAGAAAATTTTAAGGTAGATGAACTCTTAAAGTACTTGTCAACTTTCCAAGAAAACACTTGCCTTATTTCAAAACCCACTTCATAAACACTTTCAAAACAAACTTTCAAAAAACCTTGAAACATCTTTTCAAAAAGACAAACACCTTTTGTAAAACATTCGAGTGAAGAACTGTTACAAGGGTAGCCTGTACAAGGCATCTTTTTCAAAACATTTTCAAAACCACACACCAAGCACCATTTCAAACAATTGAAAAACAAGGCAAGTTGATCTAGGCAAGTACCTAAGAGCCCATGGATAACCATGGATAGAAGGGGTGCTAATACCTTCCCCTTCTATAATCTACTCCCCGAACCCAAGAAAAGACTCAAAGGTTTTTTGCTGTGCTTTTTAAACCTTTCCTTAGGATAAAATAAAAAGTCGGTGGTGACTCTTGCTCAACCGAAACATTTGCAAAAACAAACGCAAAACCATAGTCAGTTCTCCCACCGTATCACACGTTGTATAAGTGATCTAGTTGCTTTGTCCACCAAGGTACCAAGGTAAGTTCGGCTGAAGAATGTAACCAGGATACCTTCACTCCCCACAGAGTAAGACAAGCAACACTCCATCCAAGCATAGTTGGTCTCCTATCAGCCCTGAAAAGGCACAGCATCTCCAGCAAGCAAGCAACACTCCATCCAAGCAGAGTTGGTCTCCTATCAGCCCTGAAAAGGCACAGCATCTCCAGCAAGTCAGCAACACTCTCCCCAAGCAGAGTTAGTCTACTGTCAGCCTTAAGGAAGTTGGGTATCCCTAGAAAATCTCAATATTCCTCAGCGGAGTATACAGATGTTCCTAAACAAGCATCCTCGGCAGTCTTAATATAAGATTGTTCCCCGACGAAATCCAGACACCCCAGTGGAGCCACTTCCCCGTTGCAGTCCAAAAGTTTCCCCAGGAAAGTTGAATTCATCTCCCCAGTAGATTCTGGAAGCTTATCCTCTGCAGAGTACGAACGCATCTCCCTGACTCTATTCAAAGGTTATTCTCCACCAGAGCTTATAACTGGGTTATCCTCAGCTAATTACCACGGAAAGATCGTCCTCGGCGAAGTTCTTCCTACCCCCAGTGGAGTTCATCAAAATTTCCCAACATAACTTATCAATGGAATCCCCAGCGGAGTTCTCATTCAAACCTCAGCGAAGTATCTCTTCCCCACAGAGTAATTCCCCGCAGAGTATCTCTCCAACAAGTTTATTCACCAACGGAGTCATCTTCTCCTACCGGTGTATCCTTGCAGCCATCATCCCCAGCGAAAATGAAGAACTCTATTCTTCAAACATCAGCCCAGGATTCAACTTCCCGACATCCGTCAAGGACTTATTTTCCTAGACGAGAATACATTCATAAACATCACATTACCATACACCATGACGCATGCATATACGCATCATAAACACACAATCTCATTTACTCTTGAGAACATCATGACATCATACATTTTCATACATCATGACATTGCATACAACTGATGTTTTGCCTTTTCAGGAAAAAGGTCAATCCAAAGATGATTACTATCAACTGTCGCGATTCCAGATTCGACACATGTATCTAGCCAGGGCATATCTGTGAGTAATTGATTGTAGATTCGATACATGTATCCAGCCAGGGCATATCTGCATAAAGAGTTTAGAGATTCGATAGCTGTATCCAGCCAGGGCACATCTGTAGACGACCAATTCCAGATTCGATTCCTGTATCTAGCCAGGGCATATCTGTGAGTAACTGATTGTAGATTCGATACCTGTATCCAACCAGGGCATATCTGCATAAAGAGTTTAGAGATTCGATACCTGTATCCAGCCAGGGCACATCTGTAGACGACCAATTCCAGATTCGATTCTTGTATCTAGCCAGGGAATATCTGTGAGTATTTGATTGTAGATTCGATACCTGTATCCAGCCAGGGCATATCTGCATAAAGAGTTTAGAGATTCGATACCTGTATCTAGCCAGGGCATATCTGTAGACGATGAATTCCAGATTCGATACCTATATCTAGCCAGGGCATATTTGTGAGTGATTGATTGTAGATTCGATACCTGTATCTAGCCAGGGCATATCTGCATGAAGAGTTTAGAGATTCGATTCCTGTATCCAGCCAGGGCATATTTGTAGCCGACTAATTCCAGATTCGATACCTGTATCTAGCCAGGGCATATTTGTGAGTGATTGATTGTAGATTCGATACCTGTATCTAGCCAGGGCATATCTGCATGAAGAGATTGAAGATCAACACCTATAGCAGGCTGGGAAACCATCTTTCTTTCTCAAGTACGCAAGTTCTCTCTAAGGAATCTCTTACGCGGTCGACACCTTCCGATGGCATCTATAAGCCCATCTCCACAACTATCCATCACATTTCCAAATGGAATCTATAAGCCCATTCCCGACAAGGTTCTGTCACATCTCCAGATGGCATCTATAAGCCCATCCTCCTATCCACCATCTTTCCAAATGGCATCTATAGGCCCATTCCCGCCATCACACTGCTGATACTCTACTATGCGAGTGCAAATTTTTGGGCACTCTAGTGTTCAATCATCTTCCACCTTCGGATCACGAAAGGCACGCAAGCCAATCTACATCCTCAGGTTTAAGAAGATTGAACAGGGGCAACTGTTGTACTCCAAAATTTTCCCTCTCATATTCTTCAAAGTTTTGACAAGCATCATCTCAATTTGCTCAAGTCTACTCAAGGGTTGCACAGTCAAACCATCCTCCTAAGCCAGTCAAAATTAGGGTTTTGTTTCTTGCAAGGAAGTTGAGGTTTTCAAGGGCTCAATCAAGTCCCATATGCTCATACACATTGTCAAGCATCCATATGCCAAGTTTCAAGGCTCACAAGGTCAAGTTGCACAGTCAAAAGCCTCATTTGCTTCACAATCAACTGTAGGGGTAAAATGGTCATTTGGCAGTCAAAAGTCAAACTTTTTGGTCAACATATTATTTTGAAGCCACAATCATCATTTGATCAAGTCTTGATCATGATTCCACAAGAATGGCTCAAAAATCATCAAGATGCAAAAGTTTCCATTTTTGGACAGTTGAAAAGTCAATTGTAACTTGACCAAGGCATAACTTTTTCATGGTTCATCAGAAAAATCCCATCCAATGCTCATTTTGAAGGTCATGACATTTCCTACAACTCATCTTCACATTCCAAGTCCATGAAATGCTCTCACAAAAAGTTATCAATTTCTACATTATAGGTCATTTTCAAAAGTCAACAAAAAGGCATTTTAAGTCAAAGACTATAACTTGAGATTGGTAAATCAAAATGATATGGGACCAAAGGCATTGGTTAGAGGACTTCAAGACCTTTCTAAAATGTCCAAGAACATGTTCATATGATCAAATTTGAGCAAGATATGCATTGGAGAAGTTGGGAAATTTTTGTGAAATGGCAAAAGTCAACTATCCCTAAAGCTTCAATTTTTGACAAAAGGGCCCACTTTCTTCCACTTGATTCAGCCTTGTCATGCCACCCACGTGTCCCATGATTGATTTCAAGACCAAACATTTATTTTTTCATTTTTATTTAATTTTTATGGATTTAATTCATTTTAAATCCATAATAATTCAAATAAATCTAAAAAAATTAATTGAATGGCATATTTTTGGTTTGAATAGCTTTTATGTATGGTATGCCAGCTCACAATTTCGTGCTAAGGCTTTTTGTGCACAAAATCTTGATTTTGAACCAAATATGGAAGGTCTTTAATGGTGATAAACAAAAATCTCAAGACATCAATACAATGGATCCCAAGCCTAGCTGCTAACCTAATTGCATTCACATATACATATGCAAGCATTGCAGACCTAATTCACGATCTGAGCACTGCATAAACGGCCAAACCATATTCAAAAAAATCAAGCAAAAAGTCAAAACTGTTTTCGTACTTCCACGCCAATTCAAAGCCTTTGATTGTTTCCAACACATTGCTGGGACACTCAGGAATGCATAGCAATCACAAACAAGCCTTGACACTCCAAGAACACGCCAAAACAAGTCACACAGTTTGGTTATATTTTCATAATCTTAAATCATAATTCATGCATTATTAATGTGATTTGTTATGTGCTTTGCATTGCTAGAACCTCCCTGAAGCTTTTGGCATAAGTCAATTGGATTATGGGGCCCTGGAATCGAAACCACCATTAACGAATTCTAGGGTTTTCGAGTTTTTGATTTGGGGCTTTTCAGAATAGGGAAAATCACGCTTCATGACACCCATGGTTGAACTCAGGAGATCAATACGAATGGAATCCAACCATCGCGCCCAATATAGAGCATAGCTCTATTCGTTATTTTTCGCCATCTTGTTTAGTGGGGGTTAAAAACCCCCGCTATTTGCTTTGTTTTGCAGGTGTTCAACGAGGACGACGATGTGTTGTCAGCTTGCTACTGTATAGTTCAAATGGCGCGCGCTTTTCTTGTTTTCTCTCTCCAGCATATGATTGTTTCTTATATTATTTTCAATTGTTAATATTATAACAGATACACGCGCGTGGCCTAGTGGTTGGTGAGGTGTTTGTTCATCATTGGGACCTGGGTTCGAATCCCAGGTCCCCCCAAAATTCCATATTATTTTTTCTTATGTGCTTGTGTGCAGGTTCCCAAAAGTACTCCATCATGCACCCCTCATCCAGATGCACGCCATGTGGCCCTTAACACAGATCTAATGGCTTAGAGCAGATGACCACCGTGCATCTAGTCAACATGTGCCATAGAGAGGTCAGAAAGTCAACGTGGCTTGGCTGGTTAATGGGCCTAAATTTCCAGATTCACCTCCTTAAGGGTCCAACACCTCCCTTGGTTCATTCTTTTTCTTTTTGTTTTATATTTTCTAATTTAGTTATTAATTATTTTTTTTTAATTATTATTATTACTACCAAAATTAACATAATTAATATTTTTCATAAAAATTAAAAAAAAAACTAAAAAATGTAAATATTTTTTATTATTCACTATTAATTATTTTTGTAAATAAAACACTAATAAATTGATTTAGTTTAAATTAGGTTTAATTTTAATCTTCTTTTTACAATAAATAAATACAAATTTAGACTTAGGCTTTTCTTTTGACATTCTTAATTTCTTTTTATTTTATTTCATTAAAACATAAAAATACAAAAAACTTTTTTTTCTTTTAATAAATAATTAATTAATTAGTAATTAGGCTTAATTTTTAATTAATTGCAAAAAAGGGACAAAAATTCAATTCTTTCTCAAAAAGGGTCAAAACCCTCAGGACATCCCGATTCATTCTTTCGCGCGCATTTTAGTTTCAATTCGTTATTTTGATTATTTATGTAACTGCTTCCGGAAATGTAATAGTTAATTAGGTTTATATCTTTATTTACTATTTCCCGCATTCTTATTTTCAAAACGGGTTTTTGTTTTTGGCGATGTATAGACCCGCGCCTTGTAATAGCTAGATTTACCTTTCCGCATTTTATTTCCTGCAAATCATTTAACTGTTAATATGCCTGCAAGAATGTATGACAAATAAAAGCCAATCCGTAGCTCACAAATGCATGATCAAAGATAAACATAACATGAAAACAAACACACATGTACATGCCACTCCTAGGGTACGCCTCACTGGTTGCCTCGACGTGGTCATCAAGTATAGGGTGTCTTAGAGGTCGCCCTCCTGTCTAAGATCCAGTTGCCTCGAAATGGGCCTCGAATAAAAAGGATCTAGGACATTAGGGTTACCACTAAGATGTCCTACCATTGCTTTGGTGACCACACATGTCCCTTATAATCGAATTGACTCGAACACCTCCAACGACGGTGCTACCTACCTCTCAATGGTGGGATAGCACTATATAAAGGACTCTTACACAACCTAATTCCTTAGAGTAGGTAGATCTCATGGGTATTTGCTCTTTCCAAAACAAACAAAAGTAACTTTTCACACTAACACTTTCAAAAGGTTTTCAAACAAATTTTTCATACACTCTTGAGGACAGATACAAGAGTTACTTAGAAATTTTTCAAACGAAACTTTTTCAAAACCCACTCACACTTGAAAAGCAAACAATTTTGAAAACATAAGAGCAAGTACCTAAGAGCCCGTGGATAACCACGGATAGAAAGGGTGCTAACACCTTCCCTTTCTATAAATCTACCTCCCGAACCGAGAAACATCTCGAATAAGGAATTTTGCTGTGCTTTTGTCCTTTCCATATTGGAGAATATAAAAGACGGTGGCGACTCTTGCTTACCGCGACATTTCGCGAAACCAGCTTAAAAAACAGTCAGTTTTATTTCCACCGATCACAGCACCTTTAGGGTTTACTCTACTTTTTTGCCTTAAAAAGGGTCATGATATGCATGTGATACATCTTAGAAAAAACAATCAAAAACACAAGATCATAGTTCCTCGATGATGCTTCGAATGTTTCCTTACAAATGATCTTAGTCCCTTAAGAGAAATGCTAAGATATCTCACAACATTTCTATCCATAACTATACGATGACCCACGCTCGTCCCTTTACATCCAAAGATAAGGCTTCTTACCAATCAATGGTAAGATAGCAATGTCAAAGGAAGATAGAAATGAACAAAAGACTTTTGAGTAGGTAGAACGCTCGTAGTTGCTTGCTCACAATCCATATTCAAAACAAACATCTCGTCAAACATATTAAACAATTACAAAACATAAAATATTTCCAAAAGTCCAACACTTTGTGTTCATTTTTATCGAGACGAGAATCATTACAAAGTTTTGCCTAAACAAAGGCGCTTTTCAAAAATACTTTCAAAATCCACCACAAACACATTTCAAACAAAGCAATTTCAAAAGTGATCTAGCAAGCAACTAAGAGCCCATAGATAATTATGGATGAAAACGGTGCTAACACCTTGCCTTTTCATAACCTACCCCCCGAACTCAAGAAAATATCTAAAAGGTATTTCCTATTCTTTTCACCATTTCCTTATTGGATAAAAGAAAACTTGTTGGAGACTCTTGCTATCCATAAAAATTGCGATCAAACGCAAAAGCCCCAAGTCAGTTCTCTCACTGTATTACAGAACTGGCGACACTGCTGGGGAATACTTAAAAGTGGGGTTACCTTAGAGACTAGATCATATTTAAATGCTTTCATTTTTTTATTTATTTGCTTTACATTTATAGGTCCTTGTTTGGGTTTGTATTGATCATCTACCCAGATCTGGGAACATCATTAGGTAAGTAGCAATAGATCATGGAGACTGTGCAGGGTATACCGACATGGTTGAAATGGTGGCTACGTTAGTGTGACATATTTGTTGGTACCGGTAGCCCTTAAGTTTAGTCAAGGAGAATATGGGCCGGCTGTATGGTGTCATGAAGCACTAACTGACCTTAGAACATTTAATTGAATAACTTGGCCATTAGGTAGTAGAGAGATAGTCGACTTTGGTGCAGTCCGAAGTTGGTTGATACTCGATACTACGCTCATTGAGATCATACTTTCGGGATATTTCGGTCGCTAATAAAGAGGCTTGTGCTGAAATAATGCCCGATGAATAAAGATTAGTGATATTGAGATTCCGTAGAACCCGATTACTTTCTAGGACAGGTTGAACCAACTAAACTTCAAGAGGGTACTTACCAATGAAACCTCATGCAAGCCGAAACCTAAGGACTTTTTGGTTTTGTGTGTATGTGTATACTTGTACATAACATCATGACATCATACCATGACATTTTTTCACTAACCATTTCAAGGACCTAGAGATTTATCTTTGTCTTATTTTGTAGGACATGGCTTCCACTCGCGGGAATACTATCCAAATTAACCTCGTAAGAGTGCTTCCTCAACTCAAAGAGTTAGCGTCAAGGGTTCCTGAGAATTCTCCATTCAGTAAAAGACATGGTCGACTTCTCAATCTGGTTACCTCAAGCCTTGATGAAGATATGATGAAGGTGCTCTTTTAGTTCTTTGACCCTTTACACCATTGCTTTACCTTTCCTGATTACCAACTTGTGCCTACTATGGAAGAATTATATCAACTCTTGGGAATTCCTATTCTCGATCAACTACCCTTCAATGGTATTGAAAGAGACCTAAGACCCAAGGATATTGCTCGAGCTCTACATTTTCAACGATTCGACATTGTGGCAAATTAGGAAACAAGAAGTGGTGTCAAAGGGTTTCTAGCCAAGTTTTAGTAGGAGAAGGCTCAAGATTTTTGGGATACTCTGGATTTACAAGCCTTTGAAGAAGTGTTGGCGCTTCTCATATATGGGATGGTGCTGTTTCCCAATCCTGACCAACTCATAGATGTGAACACAGTCAAAAAATTTCTATCTCGTAACCCGGTGCCCACCTTGCTTGGAGATATCATGCATTCTCTTCACACTCACACCATGAGGAGAAGAGGAGTTCTTATGTGTTACACTCCTTTGTTGGCTAAGTGGTTTATTTCATATTTACCTCGATCTATTTTGAAGAATGTGCAATGCATGAGATGGTCTAAAAGGTTGATGTCACTTACGCATTCAGATATTCATTAGTGTTCTCGATCTTTGGAGGATGTTATCATTATCGATCGTTGTGGGGAATTCCCTAATGTCCCTCTCCTTGGCATTAGGGGAGGTATCACTTATAACCCTTGCTTGGCTTTCCGAAAGTTTGGATATGCTAGGAGAGATGGTTCTCATAATGCACTTGTCCAAGGAATTGCATTTGACTATGAAAGCGATGTCCAAGGCTACCGTTAAAGATTCATATGATTTTGGGACATGGAAAACAAAAATGATAGCAAGACTTTGGGGCATAAAAACTCCATTCCTTTGGAGCCTTGTCTCAAGTGGGTGTGAGTTCGCGCTCAAAGCCTTATGATGCCTAATGAAGCCATCCTACCTATCATCATGGAGCCTGTTTCCGAGGGAGATGTTCCATATATCGTCCTTCATCCTGATATGCCTACTTTTCTTGAGGATTTGCAAAGAGCTTAGATTCAACTAAAAGGGGAGTGAGACACCTTGGAAACTCAGTTCTACGCAAGCGAGAAGAAGGTCTTGGATCTTGCAAGACAACTTTACTACGAGCAAAGTTTGAACGCCTACATTACACTAAAGAGGATGCGCTCATCGGAATCCTGATTCTCTTTCTTGTTTTAGGAGTTTATTTTGTTTTTTTTTTCTTTTTTCCATTGAAAGCCCAAGAGGCATGTTGTAATCAATCTGAACTTATTAATGCAATTAAAGTTTGTTCCTTCTCTGTCTAAACAAATTTAAATCTTCTAAGTCCTTGAAATCATCTGCATATGCATTTCATGCATCATAACATAAGCAAGCTTTCCGCAACAGGTTTCCTTATGTTTCTACTGTTTATTTCAGTAAAGATGGATATCGAGAAAACCGTGAAAGATTCTCAAGCATAGAGTTCCTAGTTCCAAGCAACCTTGTTGACCCTTGACAAGGGACAACAAGAGCTTATTACGCTGCTAGCAGCCAAAAAGAAGACTAAGAAGAAGGCCCTCGTCAACATGGGGAAAAGGTTTAGAGGCTCAGTCTGTCAGGTGCAGATAGTTTAAGATTTATCCTAAGAAGACGAGAACCGGGTGGAAGAGGCAAAAAGCACCCGTGCTAGGGGTGCAAATAATCACGCTTCCGAGGATGAAGTTTACTTTGATGAACAGTATCCACTGGCCGAGGATAAATATAAGCAGTTAGAGGATAGACTGAAAGTTGTTGAAATTCATGTCGTACCTGGTTTGGATTTTGGTGATTTGGGATTATTACCTTGGGTCGTCATTCCCCATAAGTTTAAAATACCAATCTTTGCGAAGTATGACGGAGTTTCATGCCCAAAACATCATCTGAGGTCCTACGTCCACAAGATACAACCACATACTATTGACAAGAAGCTCTGGGTCCATTTCTTCCAAGAGAGTCTGGTTGGGACTCAGTTAGAATGGTTTTACCAATTGGAGGTTTCCTGCATTCACACATGGCAAGATCTGATCACTACTTTTTATCATCAATATCAGTGCAACACTGATTTAGTACCAACAAGAGTTGAACTTCAAGGAATGACAATGGGTACTAATGAAGGGTTTAAAGAGTATGCACAAAAATGGAGGGATCTTGCTGGAAGAGTTAAACCACCGCTAACTGATAGGGAGCTAGTGGACATGATCATAGGAACACTAACGGGACCCTATTTCAACTTACTAATTGGTATCTCATCTTCTGGTTTCACCGAATTAATTCTGACTGGTGAAAGGGTCGAGAGTGGAATCAAGAGTGGAAAAATTCTCATGGCATCTGCTTCTACATCAAACACTATAAAGGAACCCTTTACTGGCAAGAAAGAATCCAATGCTATTTATGGGTCAAGGTCAAGGGCCCATACAAAGAAGGATCACCGTCCATCTGTTAATGTTGTTTTGATCTCCAACCCTCCATGTGCTCAAAGATAATCATCCAACCATCAACAATCTGAAGTTCCTCAAAGACATTTCACAAGGATTAACATGTCACTGTCCCAAGCGTTGCTACATCTGTTGAAGGCCAACTTAGTGCCATTGTATGATCCACCATCAAATCCAAATACTATATCACCGAAATACAATCCAAATGCCAAGTGTACATATCATTCCAACAGCCCTGGGCATGAAACTGATCAATGATGGGCTCTGAAGAATAAGATTCAAGACCTAATTGACAACAAAACTATTGAGTTTGATCAACCTACAAATTCAAATGTGATAACTGCACCAATGATGAACCATGGCAAAGGTGTTAATGCGGTTAATGACACTACTTTTGTTTCCTCCGTTGAGGATTTGACTACTCCATTCACTATTGTAAAGGAAAATCTACTGATATTTGGGGTGTTCCCTAGATGTTTAAAAGATTGTGATTGATGTGCTGAACATATAAATGGATGCAAGTGGCTGAAAAAAGGTGTTCAACGCCTGATAGATAGTCACGAGATCCTGTTTGAAAAAGTTCCTACCATCAAGAGTTTGACCAACAAAGCTGAAGACCTTTCCATAATAACAATCTCCAATGAGCCTCTTAGAATCTCCTCAAAGGGTCCTATTAGGATTTCATATGAATCAATAATTTCTCCTTTAATAATCACTGCCCCTGGGCCGATTCCTTACTCCTCCAACAAAGAAGTTCCATGGAACTATGGTGTCGAAGTTTATTATCATGGGATAAAACAAGATTCTTGGATCAACGAAGAAAAAGCTGATGTTACTAATATTGCAGGTTCTAGTAAAGTAACAAGAACATGGAGGATCTTTTCCCCTGATATTTCACCACCCACTACTATAACTCCCGTCTTCATAACCAATGACAAGTCTAGTGCCAACACTAGAGTCAAAGAGAAAGAAGGTGAGCCTGTTGGGATAGAGGCACCTACCAAAGATACTGATGCTGAAGAACCCTCCATGGAAATCCTGAAAATTATAAAGAAGAGTGGTTTCAAAATAGTCGAACAATTGGGGAAAACCCCATCCAAAATCTCCATGATGTCATTACTACTATGTTCTGATGCTCATGCCCAAGTTTAATCAAGTTCTTGAAGAAAGCTCACGTGCCCCAAGAGACTACGGTTGAACAATTCGAGAATTGTGTGGCTAGTTTAACGGCTGCCAATGGATTAGGGTTCTCCGATGCTAATTTGAATCCTATGGGAAGTGTGATACGGTGGTAGAACTGACTTGGGATGTTTTGCGTTTGATCGCAATTGTTGCAGTTAGCAAGAGTCGCCACCGACTTTTCTTTTATCCAAATAAAGGAAAGGGTGAAAAGAACAGGAAAGACCTTTGAGATTATTTCTTGAGTTCGGGGGGTAGATTATGAAAAGGGAAGGTATTAGCATCCTTTTCATCCATAGTTATGTATGGGCTCTTAGTTGCTTGCTATATCACTTACTTTGTTTGAAAATATGTTTTGTGGTGGTTTTTGAAAGTATTTTTGAAAAGGAGACTTCGTTTAGGCAAACTTTGCAATGGTTCTCATTTCATAAGAACATATACAAAGTGTTAGACTTTTGAAAATATTTCATGTTTTGAAAGTGTTTGGTGTGTGTTTGCAAGGATGTTTGTTTTGAAAGTGAGCAAGCAACTAGGAACGTTTATACCTGCTTAAAAGCCTTTTGTTAATTTCCTCCCTTCCTTTGATATTTCTATCTCACCATTGATTGGTAAGAAGCCTTATCTTTGGATGTAAAAAGGGATGGGTGTGGGTCATCGTATTGTCATGATAGCAATGTTGTAAGACATTTTATCATTTCTCTTGGAGGGACTAAGATCATTTGAAAGGCAACATTCGTAGCGTCATCGAGGGACTATGATCTTGTATTTCGATTGTTTTTGCTAAGACATCCCACATGCATAACATTACCATTTTTAGTCTTTTATTAGAGTTGTTAACTTGTTGATTTTTATCTTTCCATACAAACCCTAATTTACTAGTATTGATATGAAAGCGATAAATTGCGGAAAGTAAATTTACTACGCCATTACATCATTTAGGGATGGGGTATACAAATTTACAAATGGGGATTGCAAGAAATTAAACCTAATTAGCTATTACAACCATATTGAAACTTGAATAATGTACAAGAATTGAAAGGAATATAATGTACAAGGATATAAATGGAAAAGAAATGGATTTTTGTTTAGATTTTGTTAAGGAAAATGGTTCTTGACCTAATTAATTAAAGAGAATAAAATAATTAACCTAAGGGAAATTAAACTTAAGTTAATAAAAGAAATTAATTTTTTAAAGAAAACAAGTTTTTTTAGGGTTTTGTTTGCAAAAGTTTTAATTAGATTAAACTAATACAAAAAGTTAGTTAATTAAAAGAAAACCTAAGTTCTAAATTAAATTTTATTAGTAAAGAGAAAATAAGATAAACTAAACCTAAGTCTAATATTTATTTATGAAGAGAAATTAATATTGAAGATAAGAAGTTTTTTTTTGTCTTTTTGTTTTTTTTAAAGGAATAAAATATAAGTATATAGAATGGAAATAATAAATAAAAATATATTTTTGGATTTTTGGATTTAATAAATAATAATAATAATAATAATAATAATAATAAAAATAAATAAAATAAAGAAAATAAAACAAAATATGAAAAAATAAAGTCAGGAGGTAAAAATGGAATTTAGGGTGTTTGTTAGGAAAAAACAGTTGGAATTTTGGGTGTTTGTAAGGCAGAAAAAATAAAATATGAATGGGTTAGAGATTGTGTTAGTGAAACAGGGGGTTAAAACCAAAAAATGACAAAGCCCAATTGATTCAGGCCCCAGGCGCGTAACGTTCAAACAAAAAGATGAAAATGTTGGAAAATATGCAAAATGACAGCGCTGGGGCTTGAACCCATGCCCTTGACCACAAATTCATTCCTAGAAATGAACTTCATCTTCAACCTCGAGCCAGGGTCCCTGTATCTCATTCATTTCTCATCTATTTTCAAAACTTCCAACATCAAACTTGTTAGAAATTTTACTAGGATTTCAGAAATTTAAACAATTTGGACTAACAATCAAAGATAAGCATGTATTTCTAAAAGTAACAAATCTTGACCTAACTTTTTTCAGAGATTCAAACTTAAAATTCTCTAAGTTCAGGAAATATAAATGAAAACTATGGATATGTACAACTTCAGGGAAATGATATCTACATTTTGTCTTTGAAAATTAAAGCCTAACATTGCCTAAATGAAGAGATGAAAGTTCAGAAAAATACCTCAAGAACTGGAAATCGTGAAATGAGTTTGAGCTGCTTTCAAAGAGCTATGATGATCAGGTTAGCTTCCTTGGACCTCTAGGAAGCTAATGCAATACTTAGCTTGAGCTATGGATGGCTGGAATGGTCTGGAGAAGTCAAGTTGTAGACCTCTGTTTTTGGTTATAGAGGATGGTGATGGAGATGTTAGAGTTCCAAAACAAGGACATGGATGAACTATATTTAAGGTAATGGAGCTTTGCAAATTATTTTGACGGAAAACGCACGAGGGAAATGAAAGATAAAAGTTCAAGGGCAGGACTGTCTATCAATGGTGTTTTTTGAGCAATTTTTGGTTTGTGAGTGTTTGAGGGAGTTTCAGGGCCTTAGAATTTGTGTACTAGCTCATAAATAATGCATCTATTTATAAGAAAAAGGTTTGGAGTGCTCTAGTTGATCAGAATTCAAATTTACATATTTAAGCTCAACATGTGATTTTTTGACAAAACAAGTTTCCATGCCTTGTACTTGGTTCATAGAGTTGTTAACCACTTTAAACACAATACCTCTGACTTTGTGGGTGGAGTGTAATCAAAGAAAACAAGTTAGGAGCTCAATAAGCTTACTTTGTGCATAAAGCTTACTTTACAAGAATTGATATGTTACTTTCTCTCCAAAATGGCAAATTGATTTGGATAATGCTTGAATCAATTGGATAATGGTTCAATAAATTGTGTAAACCATTAATTATGGAGTGAAACACATGTTTAAAGCCTGCAAATCAAATATTATGCAGCATGGGCTTTGATATTTGAATTCTTGCATATCAAAAAATGGCCTATAATTTAAGAATGA
This sequence comes from Vicia faba, assembly GCA_948472305.1. Classification (NCBI taxonomy): domain Eukaryota; kingdom Viridiplantae; phylum Streptophyta; class Magnoliopsida; order Fabales; family Fabaceae; genus Vicia; species Vicia faba. The sequence goes on from OX451740.1 coordinate 965,404,770, forward strand.
AACCCTAACTTCATATCTTCGATTCTCCTTGCTCAAGAATGATATCAATGAGTTCTAGGACATTTTGGAAAGCTTGTAACATCCTCTACAACCTTTATGTTGGACATTTTTGAAGAATCAACTTGGAACCATGTGAAAAGTTACTATGAAGTTAGTACCAAAAATATGCCTAACTAGGGAAAAATTTCACTAAGTCTTTTAGTTTCATGGACATGTCTTCATAAATTCATAACTTGAAATCCAAGAATTTCTAGAAAAAGTTCTTCCATAAAATGTTTAAATCTCATTGAGATCTAAAACTTTCATGTTGGAAGTTTTCCTTGAATCATCTTGCATCATGGTGGAAATTTGGCACAAAGTTATGAAAAAATGTTAACTTTCTAACACTTAGAAAAAATTCTAAGTCCTAGAATTTTGACTTTTCAAAGATAATTTTGACTTTTTAATTTCTTGATGAAAAAATTTCATATTTTGACATGTCTTGATGAAATATGATTTTTGAAACTTGATTTTGATCAAAAAGTCAAAGTTTGACTTTTCAGTATACAGTTGACTTTTCATAAGTTGACTAAAATTCATCTGTCAATCCAATGATCTTGAGAGTTGATTTGAACTATGAAATTAGGTCAATATGGTGCATTTGAATCCTTGATATCATGTCTTAAACCAATAATTCATTTTCTTGGTCAAGAGTCAAGAACCGAGCCTTCTCAATCAAAACCCTAATTTTGACCATTTTGCCCTTTTAGTGTTCTGATCAAATTTGTTTGAGGAATTGTGATCCAAACTTGATCAATTGACATATATGAGTTCATAATGTTGATATCGATAAAAATTATGAAGTTTGAATGCAAATTGACCACAATTGACTGTTCCCTAATATAGTTGATTTTAGGTCAACTGATTGAGAAAAAATGTGATCCAAAGCTTGAAACTTGACATGAGCAATCTTGGAGATCCAAAATGATCCATGAAAGTCATATAAGGAAATAGAAGTTCAATTATCTTTGTACAATCTCAAACCCTAATTTTGAGTTGATCAAACCTTGTGTAGTCTTGAATCAATGGAGATCTTATGAGAGATTTATTGAGAAATGAGAGGGAAAATTTTGGGGTACTGTTTACCTTGGGATTTGGTAAACAACCGCTGATCCTCCAAATGGTTACTTATTTGGTTACTCGCAGGATCGATCAGATTGATCCTATGGACATAGGTTGATTTTGAAGTTTAATTAATGTGGATAAGGCTTTAAGTAAATTGTTTAAAGTAAATTGCATAAAGGAAAAGGCTTGGTAAAATAAACGAGGCTGGAATGTAAAGGTTCGACAGGAATCTTAAAGGGAAAAGCATGTAAAATACTGGAAAAGTAAATGACTTGAATTGATTAAATTGGTGTTTCACACATACATTTCTCAACAATTCGTTCGCTCACACTGGGTACTTGAATCTAAATGAGTGACTATGTATCTATTGTGAACACACGCGAGAAACTACACGTCTACTCCTATTTATACAAAAACATTCCAAGTAACCGTCGGGCAGTTACACTGCTTCGAGATCAAGCCATTTGTCACGTTCTCCATGCTCGACGCTCCAGATCCTTGCACGTTCGCACGTAGTAACTGCTGGAAACCGTTTTCCCTCCAAAGCTTTGAATTTCAAACCGCTCCACTCTGGACCATCGAACACGTTCGTCAAGAGACGTCTTCGACGAAACTTCTTCGACGTCGAAGGCAATCAGCCTTCTTCCTTGGAAGAAATCTTCTAAGTATTTGGCCATCTTTCGACGGTCACTTCGACAGGCTTAGCCAGTCGAAAGTATCTTTCAGCTTTTAATGGCTGTCATCAATTGAAACAAAGGTGTCGAATTTAGGAGCCAACAAATTGCCCCCCAAGAATGCCTTATTTCGACTCTTGAAAGAAAAAGGCATTCTTTGAAAACGCCATTCGACACCTGTTTGTCCACGCTGAGTCACAAGTTAACTTGTGCACTTTTGTTGCTTTTTACCAACTATTGGCAATCCCAAGAAACCATCATTGATTTGATCCTAGGACGTCACTGTCAGTACGGCGTGCAGAACCAAAACATCACTTCATAATTTGTCATTATGACAAATTCAAAAAACGAGGACGCACGCTGCGTCTCTCTGTTTCTGCAGAAACGGCCAAAACAACAGGATGCTGCCACGCGTCCCACTACTCCCTGCAGCATTAAATGACATTTAATGCCCTCGTTATTGGGAATTTCTCCCACTACTATAAATAGTAGTGAATATCCCATTGTGGGACTTTTCACGCAAACAATCTCTCAAACTCCCTTGCTTTCTTGCAAACTTGTTTCTCTTTGCAGAAAAACTCTTCCTTTTCCAACTTCATCTTCATCCTCAACAATGGCTTCTGCTTCAACTGCCCCCAAGACTAACGCACCAACTGAACAACTTGCTAAGCCCAAGGTTTTTGTAACCGCTCCGGTAGTGAACGCTACAGGGAAACGAAGGGTCCCTGAACCATCTGATATCTCCGTCCGCGACGCTTACTCGCGTCACTTGATGATTCCGGTTGGATACTCCAACCAAATCTTCGCAATGGCTGGACCCATGAACCCCAGCATCTCTGAAGCTATGAAGATCAAGAGCTACTTTCCCATTGTCGAGAAGCTCAAGCCAGTAGCTTGTGCTAAGAAGGATCCAGAAGACAACGAAGACCCCACACACGAGAAGATTGACCTTCGTTTCTTCAACAGAAGTGTTAGAGTTTTTAGGTCTTGCCCTAATCTCACCCAGGACTACGTTGCTTGGCTAACAAAGCTGGAAAAACATCAAACTCCAGTCTGGAAGGAGATGGGCATCTTTGACCTAATAATGCTGTCGAAGACAGGTTTAAACTACTCCCCAGAGATGCTTATAGCTTCGATGCTGTTCTGGGATAACTCTCACTTCACCTTTCACCTCCCATGTGGGATGTTAACTCCCACACTCTTCGACGTAGCAGCCATCACTGGCCTTCGACCAACCGGAGATTACTTCGACCCGGAAGAGATGTCGGAGGACCAAATTGGCTTTTCTGAGACGAAGCCAACATTCACCACCTTTATCAACCACTTTCATGACAAGTCGACAGACACAGTGTCCGACGTTGAACACATAGCGTTTCTAGCCTTATGGCTAACTCGCTTCGTGTTCTGTTCGAAGTCCCTGCAAGTGACCAAAAAGATGGTCACTCTGGCCACCCAACTGCATCACCGTCAGAACATCTGTCTGGCAGAACTAATTCTGGCCAGTCTTTATGACTCCATCAGCAATGGGGTTACTCTTTTGAAGCATATCGAAGATAGGAACAGTCTGCTACTCGCTGGGCCTTTCTGGTTACTTCAACTGTGGCTCAACGCCACTTTCGAATCCTTCTTACCCAAGAAGAATCAGATAAACGAACAAGCCCCAGCGATAGCCAATAGACGGATCGAAGGAATTAGGCTGGCTCTACTGACGCCTATGGAAGATGGGCTAGAGTTCCAACAAACCTTCACTAACTTCGTGCTGATGTTCGCTCGAAGGAAGGAATTTGTTTCGACTATGGCTCCATTCGCTCAGCGAAAGGTGGGGCCAGCTTGGTTCACAAGGCCACATCCCAAGGAATCGAGTGGTCCCAATGTTGATGAGCACACCATACTGTGGGAGGCATTCCTTACCCCAAGGATTATGCCTCTTCGATTTAAGAGTTCTAAGACTCATCTGAGTCTGCTTGCCTATCAACCAAATCTGGTGTCTCGCCAGTTTGGTATCATCCAAACCCTGCCTTCTCCCATTTTCCAAAAAGAGAAGTCAATGTTGTACTTCTGCAACGATTATACAGAAGACGCTGCTACCAGGCATATTGGAAGATATGCTGGTCGAACCATCCTCTCGTTGTTCAATTACCAGCTTAACTTCCTTTGTTCGCCATCTTTTGAAGAATGGTGGAGAAGCTATTACGCTGAGTACTTCTTCGACGAGAAGGACTTCATAGCAGAGTTGCAGAAGTCTTTTGTCCTGGTGTTTGACAAAGTAAAGAAATGTAAGTTCACACTCTCACATTACTTTTTATCTTTCTCTTCGACTGTTAGCTTGTTAACTTTGCTTTTCGCTTCCAGTTGTTCGAAAACCCTTGGTCAAGAAGGCTACAGGAGGCCCACAAGGAGGGGTCCCTTCGACAAAACCTCCACCGCCGGCGAAGACTATAGCGCCGGCGAAGACAACAGGCAACCAACAGGGGGAAGGCTCTTCGAGGAGGCCTCCTGCATCGGTAACCAGATTTTCTTCATTTTCATCCTGGCTTTCGATTTTTTATTTTCGACGTAATTATTCAATCGAATTCCTATTGGTTTTATAGGCCCCTTCGCCCAAGAAAAGGGCAGCATTTGTAATCGAATCGGGGAGTGATGACGAAAGTGATTCTCCTCCTTCTCCCTTAAAGAGGCGAAAGTTAACAAAGGACGCTTCTGTTCCTACTCCAGCTCCTGAAGGTCGAACCGTCAGAATAAAAGTTGGTGTAAGAAAGCCTAGGCCACCTGCAGTGGTCATCGAAGAACCAACTGAGGAGGAACTGAACGCTCTAGTTACCCAGCCTGTCGAAAGTGATAATTCCAGCCCTGGGGCTGAAGCCAATCCACAGGTAATCTATTAGACCCTTCTTACAACTTAGGCATAAATACCAATATTTGATTATATCTCTTTCGACATCTGAAGATTTGTCTTCTTCCTCTTTTTTAGGAAACTACTGGAAGTTCCCCACCAAGGACTTCAGAAACTCTGGAATCTGCTGACCTTAGCAGGCCTCAGGTGCAAGATTTGGGCAATGACGAAGCCCACACTGAGCATGAGGCCAATGCTGAAACAGTGGAGAAGACAACTGAAGAACCTATGGCGGAGGAAACACAGCCAGAAAAGGTTCCTGTGGTGGTCTTGTCGTCAGAAGAGAATCCTGAAGGAAAAGACCAAGGCAATAGCGAAGAGAATCAAGATGCTGTTGTCGAAGAACATGAAGGTGGTACTGGCGAAGAACACCAGGATGACGCCAACGAAGAACCACAGAATAATGCTGGCGAAAGACCCCAAGGTGAAGCTAACGAAGAACCACGAGTCGACGCTAGTACCGCCTCAGTTCAAGTCGAAGAACAACCAAACGAGGCACTCAGCATTCAACAGCCTCCAGTCCAAGATAATGCTATGGCAAGGGTCACCTCCTCAAAGCATAGGTCGAAAGAAGACCTGGAAATCTTGAAGCGAACTGACCCTATCAGCTACCTCAATGCAATCGTTGAGAGTAAGAGTTCTTCCGACACCAGTCAGGAAATTCCTACTTTGTCGGGGAAATCTACTGAGACTTCTCCTCTTGATGATGCATTGGCGAAGGTCAAGGCCCAGTTCTTCAAGAGAGATTTAATGAAGGCTTTAGAGGGGGACCCCACTGCTCCATCTTGCTTAAAAGAGGTTTTGAATGCTGTTGATTTCGATGCTGTAGCTCCAGAAATCTCAGACTTAATCATGGAATTACATTCTATGATTGACCAAGTCTCAGCGGATTACCGGCGCCAACGAAATTTCAACAGTCAGCTCGAAACGTTGCATGGCAGGAGCTTATCTGCATGGACTGCCGTCACAAGTTCGACTTCTCGAATTGCCGAGTTGTCGAAACAGAAAGCGTCTGCACAGGAAAGGTTCGATGCTATCGAGCGAGAGAATGTCTCCTTCCGAGCACAAATTGCAGAGATAGAGGCGAAGATAAACGCCAACACTGTGCTCCAAGGGGAAATTCTTTCGACCATCCCAGACGCTGAGAGCCAGACTGAGGTCAAGCAAGGCCTGGAGTTCGCTGAGAGGGCCCAAAGCCTCGATGCTCAAATTGCCAAACTGGAGCAAGAAAAATCTTGGTGCAAGAAGAGGTTGGATTTGCAGCATGCTAAGTATCTTCGACTGAAGAATTCTCTTTCTTTTTGATTCTCTTTTGTAACCATCTATTGTAATCGCTTTCGACAACAATTGCCATTTTGGCAGAAATTAATAAAAATTTCCATTTTGGCATTTCTATGGTTAATTTAGTTTATTATTTTATTTTTATCTCTTGAAGTATAGGCTTGTATTTTTTCAAATATTTACCATTTACTCTCAAGAGTCTTTTATCACCACTTATCTCTTCGACTTCATAGGCTCCACCAGAAAAAGTTTGGATAACTCTGAAGGGTCCTTCCCATTTGGGTGAACATTTCCCCATGCTTCGATCCCGTCGATCCATGGGAAGAATTACCTTCCAAACTAAATCTTCAGGCAAAAACACCTTAGGTTTTACCTTTCTATTATAAGAGTCTTCGACTCTTTTCTTCTGAAGCCTGAGTAAGTCGAGAGCGTGTAATCTCTCTTCGTCTAAATCCACCAATTCATCTAACATCATGTTCCAATAAACCTCAGAAGGAATATCATAATGCCTCTGAACTCTTGCAGATTGAAGACAAATTTCTGCTGGCAATACTGCATCATGGCCAAAAGTTAGCCTATATGGTGTTGTACCAGTGGCTTCTTTTGGGGACGTTCGACAAGCCCATAAGATCTGGTCTAACGTCTTATGCCAATTCTTTGGTTTCTTCCCAACATGTTTCTTTATCAAGCCAATTACCACTTTGTTAGCTGCTTCGACTTGACCATTCGCCTGTGCATAGTAAGGCGTGGATGTTAGGAGTTTGAAACCTGTTTCCTGAGCAAATTCCTGCATCTTTCGACCAGTGAAAACTGAACCTTGATCAGTTGTTATTGTCTCAGGGATTCCATACCTAAATATAATGTTCTTTTGAATAAATTCAATGACATTTTCTTGGTCTACATTGACTAAAGGGACAGCTTCGATCCACTTAGTAAAATAATCAATGCCTACCAATATGTATTTCTGACTCTTTGATGATGCTAGTCGAATCTCTCCAATAAGATCCAACGCCCATCCTCGAAAGGGCCAAGGCTTCACTATCGAGTGAAGTTCGCTTGCTGGTACGTGCTGGATGCCTGTATGAACTTGACACTCTTGGCAACCTTTGGCGAACTCAACACAATCTTTCAGCATAGTGGGCCAATATAGTCCTTGTCGAAACAACAACCATTTCATCTTATGGCCTGCTTGGTGAGCCCCACATGCCCCAGCATGCGTAGTCGAAAGGGCTATGTATGCTTCAGTTTCACTTAAACATTTCAGCAACACCCCTTCAGGCGTCTTCTTGAATAACTCATTACCCATGAGTACAAAACTCAACGCCCTGTATTTTGTTTTTCGTTCTGTCGGAGCTCCTGGATTTTGAAGATAGTCCACAATGGGTTTCCTCCAATCCTGGTCTGACAAATTATCAATGAACGAAATCTCGAAGTTTGAGTGATCAGCATATCCTAACCTTGTTGATTCCAAGTCTGTTGGTGATAGACAAGTCGCTCTTATCTTCTCTCGAACTTCGATTGCTCTTTGTAATCTCGTTTTTGAAATTTTATACCCAGATGCAATCTGTGCCAAGTCATTGGCTATTTGATTTTCGACTCTGGGTATGTGTCGAATGTTGATACTTTCAAATTGTTTCAACAAACGATTTGCTATCACAAAGTACATAATGAGATTTTCTCTTATGCATTTATATTCCTTTGTGACTTGCTTGATGACTAACTCTGAGTCTCCCATTATTTCGACTCGAGTTGCCCCCAATTCCAACAATATTTCAAGGCCAGTAATTAGAGCTTCATACTCAGCCTCATTGTTCGAACAAGAACCCTCGATTTGGTACTTGAATGTTGTTGGAATTTTATCTGGAGAAATAAGTAAGACTCCTACTCCTGTTCCATTTTTATGGCTGGAACCATCGAAGTAGAATTTCCAAGGTTCTATCTCCACATAATTAATATCCTCGACTTGAATAGAGTGGTCGACTATGAAGTCTGCAACCACTTGTCCTTTTACTGCCTTAAGAGGCATAAAGGTCAAGGAGTATTCAGTCAATGCTAATGCCCACTTGCCAATTCGACTATGCAAGATAGGTTTCGACAACATATATTTGAAAACATCAAAATGAGACGAAACATAAACATCAACTGGTTTTATATATTGTTTGAGCTTTGTACAAGAAAAATACAGACATAGACACAATTTTTCAACTTCGCTATATCTAGTTTCTGCATCATTCAAAACTCGACTGAGATAATAAATGGGTCTTTCGACTCCATTCTCATCCTCTTGGGCTAACATACTTCCCAGAGTTTTGTCAGATGCAGCTATGTACAATCTCATACTCCTATTGCTACAAGGAGGCACCAAAATAGGTGGCTTAGTGAGGTACCCTTTGATTTTGTCGAAGGCTTCTTGTTGCTCTTGCCCCCATTCGAACCCCTCCTTATTCAGTCGAAGCAAGGGTGAAAAGGCCTGAGCTTTCCCACTTAGGTTAGATATAAACCTTCTCAAGAAATTTATCTTGCCTAAGAGAGATTGCAATTCCTTCTTATTCGATGGCGCTTTCGCTTCCAAAATTGCCTTCGTCTTGTTCTGATTGATTTCGATCCCTTTCTTGTGGACAACGAAGCCCAAGAAATCTCCAGCTTTTACACAGAACGCACACTTCAAAGGGTTCATCTTCAGACCATGTTCTCTCATTCTTTCGAATGATTGTCGAAGGTGGTCAATGTGACTCTTCCTGGAAACAGATTTTATAACAATATCATCAATATAAACTTGCATAAACGTGTTAATAAAATCATGGAAGATAGTATTCATTGCTCGCTGGTACGTTGCCCCAGCGTTCTTCAGGCCAAAAGGCATAACTACCCATTCGTAAGTGCCTAAGGCCCCAGGACATCGAAAAGCTGTTTTCGACACATCCTCTTCAGCAATGAAAATTTGATTATATCCTGAATAACCATCGAGCATACTCAGGTATTCGTAGCCAGCGGCAGAATCGACTAGCATTTCCGCCACGGGCATTGGATATTCATCTTTGGGGGTGGCAGCATTCAGATCTCTGAAATCTATGCACACCCTTAATGTGCCATTTTTCTTAATTACTGGCACTATATTGGCAATCCATTCGACATACCTTGTAACACGAATGAACTTGCATTTCAGAAGTCTTTCGACCTCCGTTTTGATCTTCGACAATATTTCTGGAGCGAAGCGTCTTGGATTTTGCTTGATTGGCTTCTTTCCAGGTTTGATTGGCAACTGAAGTTCTACCAATCCTCTGTCGAGACCAGGCATTTCGTCATAATCCCATGCAAAACAGTCTTTAAACTCTTTCAGCAATTGGATTACTTCCAACCTAAGTTCTGGATCAATTTTGGCGCTGATGTAAGTTGGCCTATTCTCTGATCCTTCGCCTAAGTTGATTTCTTCTAAAGGGTCTTGTGCTAACATCTTGATGTTGTTCGCCAAGGGATCCTTTTCGAAGCCCAAAGGCTCATCGTCATAGATCGCGTCGAGCCTCTGTTCCTGCATTCCTTCTGTCGAGATATCAGGAGGTTCTGGGTCAAAATCTTTTCCAGGACCTATATCTGGTGGCTCTGGGTCGAAATCTTTTCCAGGACCTGTATCTGGTGGCTCTGGGTCGAAATCTTTTCCAGGACCTGCAGAAGGTAGTACTTGTTCATTGGCCTTGGTGGCCATGTATTTTACTTCGGCTTCGAGAGCCGTTATCATCTTGGTTTCAGCCACATAGGCCGAAATTCGTTTCAGAGATTGTGACTCAGTCATTATCACTGAATTCGCTTCCCCAACCAGTTGGTTGGATACCAGTTAGCCCACTGAATTCTATGTGGGACACATCCTCTCTGTCCCATTGGAAACCATGCTCAGGATGCAGGTATAGGGAACAAAAGGTGTTTGGCGCTGGCGCCATGTCGAAATCAGGAGCTGGACATGGCCCTATGTGAGCCAAGTTTTTGTCGAAATCTGTTACACCCAAATGGTTTACTTCGCCAAGGTAGTAACTCTGATCAGCCTCTATGTTTTCGACCAACCCATCTGGGCGCCATAGAAGCAGTCTCTGATGCATCGATGAAGGCACAGCACCTACACCATGTATCCACTCACGACCTAACAAAAGGTTGTAGTTAGGTTTGGCTGAAATAACCATGAACATTGTTGGTCGAAGGATCGACCCAACTTTTATGTCGAGCTGGATCACTCCCATGGTGGTCCCAATGCCTCCCTCATAGTTGGACAGGACCATATTGTGAGGTTTTATTTCTTCATCCCTTTTGCCAATCTTTATTAGCACAGAATGAGGGATAATATTGATAGTGGCCCCACAGTCGACCAATATCTTGTTCACAGTGGTCTCTTCGAGCTTGGCCCTTATGAACAAAGGTTTGAGGTGATTCTTCATCGCCTCTGTGGGTGGCTCGAAGAAGCCATTTTGTTCTTCTGTAGTGCCATTGTCCATGACAAAATAGCATACTGGCCTGTGTCTGGCCATTTCTTGTTCCATCTCCCAGTCACTGGTTTCGACTTCTACTTGTCGATTGAATTCCCTAGGCAGCATTGAAACAACGTTCACCATTATGTCCAGGGTATCGTCGGACTCAGCATCATCTTCGTCTTCGACTTCGCTCTGGTTAGGCCAAACTAGCCTGTTGGTAACTGGTTCTCTCTCAAGAGGCTTTCTTTGTTTCCTTTGAGGCACATTCGAACTAGTTTCAGCCTTAGGTTCATTGGCAGCCTCCCTTTCAGCTTTTCGCCTTCTTTGATACCTCCTCCATTGGGATCTCGACATAGGATTTTTTCCCTTGTAGTTGCTGGACACTTGAGCAACCTTGGGTGCAGCAACTTGAGGATCTTTCTTCTGAATTAAAGAGGAACCCCTTGGCACTTCGAAAGAATGCCATTTGTCTTCACTTGGCCTTTTCCGGCCGGATGTTTTGTACCAAGTGTCTACTGGTACATTTGTTGGAGGCCTAAAAGTCAAAGGCCTCTTGTCTTGATTAGAACCCCTTCTGGGATCATGTCGAAGGTTAGAATTCTCCCTTCTCTTGTTCGCTGCTCTCACTCCTTGGATGTGCTCCGCAGCTTTTTTATCAAAGATAGAACTACATCTTGGACATAGCATGACCTCTGATTTCTTCTTCTGGCATCTTTGTAAAAAATCTGCCAAGTTTTCGTTTTCCTTAGGGAAAGCCGTTTTATTTGCCTGCTCTTGCCTTATGGCTTCTTCTGAAGCTTTAGGGTCAGAAAGTTCAACCATGTTGATGTTCATGGTATCCTTAGTAGCAAGAGTTAGTTGTTTCATTTGTGTTTCCAGTTTCTCCGTCTGGCCTTGTACAGTGGCCAATTGGGAACTGGGCCTTGGTCCAGTCTTTTGTACTTCAGCAGTCTTCGACTTTGGGTCTTCGACCGCTTTCTGGACAGCCTCAATTGTCTTCCTGGATAAGTTTCCAGAAAAACTGCCAAAAATTGGCATGTTGATGTGGTCCTTAGAGACTTCGACCATGTTAATGCCTGGCTTCTTCGACTGGATCTTGGTAGCCTCTATCATGTTCACCTCAGAGGGTTCTGCATAGTGGGCTTCAGCCTTCATTGGGTTGGAGTCGACAGCCATGGGGGATTTGTCAGCAAACTTTAATCTCCCTTCCTCAATAGCGTCTTGGACAAGATTCCTGAAAAGAAAACATTGAGAAGTTTTATGGCCCAGAAAATTATGATATTTGCAAAAACCCCTCTTCTTTCTTTGATCAAGAGGAGGCACTTTTACCCCAGGGGGTACTATCATTTGGCCATCTTTAACTAGTAAGTCGAATATTTCATCACATTTTGTGATGTCAAAACTATAAGTCTTTTTTGGGAACCTATCATTGGTCTTGTCTGGACCAATGGGATTTTTCCCATTTGAGGGGACTAACTGTTTACAAGAGTATGGAGGCCCTTGTTTCAGTTCTGCTAAATCGACCTCTCCTTCCTCGACAGCTAAAGTATCGTCGAAGGATTCTAGCTCTTCGTCATCCATCTCAACGTAAGCTATTCTCTCTCTCTTGTGAGTTTTTGTTGCCTTAGCTTTTTCAGCTTTAAGGCGTTCGACTTGTCGAACTCTATCGGCCAGTTGGGCCATGTCTCTTAGGTACTGGGTATCTAGCTTCTTCCTAATGGAATAGTCTAAACCGCCTGCGGCCATTTCGACCAGCTCATGTTCTGGCACTTGTGTAAAACATCTCGCCTTAAGCAACCTAAACCTATTCAGATATTCGTCTATAGGTTCAGTGAAACGTCTCTTAACACTCGCCAGTTCTTTCAGGCTTATCTTGGTTTGCCCCATATAGAATTGTTCATGGAACAATCTTTCCAATTGGGTCCAATGGTGGATCGAATTGGGGGGGAGAGTTGTGAACCAAGTAAAAGCGTTCTTGGTTAAGGAACTTGGGAAGTATTTGATTCTTAGGTTTTCATTATTTGAAATGTCTCCTGCTTCGATCAAATACCTAGCCACATGTTCGACAGTAGATTCTGTCGTGTCCCCAGAGAACTTAGTAAATTTGGGGACTTTGGTTCTAGGGGGTAAGTCAGTTTGTAACACATATTCTGACAATGGAGATGTAAAGTTGGGCCTTCGAAAGCCCATGTTCATTCCATTCTGAGTCATGATCCTTTCGATCATGGTTGCCAGATTGTTTTCCAACCCCATGTTTTGGTATTGGACATGCTGAACCACTTCGTCAGCATTTTGGTTTCTGTTAACTAACCTAACCTCTGGGGCTATTACCCTAGGTTCTTCGACAGGTTGTTCTACAGGCTGTTGGGCCTGATTAATGGTGGTTTCCTCCTCTACAAATATCCCCTGATTTCCTCTTATTTGCGCCCTTTGGGGCTGTCGAATAGGTGGGGGCACTCCAAAGAAGTCAGCCAAACGCGTCATTTGCGCTGTAACTTGCTGATTCGACTGAGTAGTATTTTGTATTAGAGGATTTAGCACTGTACTCAAAGTTTGTGCCAACATTTGCACCATATCATGGTTGCTTTCGTCCATCTGTTGCCTCAAGACTGCTGTCGAGGCATTTGTAAGGCCATGGGCTACTTGGGACGTTCCTCCTAAGAGTTGGGTCCTATTTCTATTCGCCATGCCTACTCCAGAGCCTTGGAGTGGCGAAGTGGCACTCACGAAAGGGTCTGAATAAGTGGACGCAGCATTCGTCAGGCTTGCCAATTCAGAAGTTGGCATACCATAGAATGGAATAAATCCTGGGGGAACCACTGGCCTTGGGCCAGTATTTCCCCTTGGAGGGGGGGTTCCCAAAGTCATTCTGGGGCCTGCAAACGAAGTTGTTGGCCCCGTGGTTGTGACTGACACCGCTGGTATCGAACCAGCATTCGTCGCTTCACTCACGGTCATATTAACCGTTGCTCCCACACTCGTTTGTGGGATTTCATTGTTGTTTGGCGGATTCGCCATCTCTTCCCTTCTTCTGGCAGTATTATTATCGTTGGTGTATATTCTACCACTCCTCAATAACATACAACTCGAAAAGATGAGATTTTTCAACAATCAACACACAGTCCCACTGGGCGTGCCAATTTGTTTACCTTGGGATTTGGTAAACAACCGCTGATCCTCCAAATGGTTACTTATTTGGTTACTCGCAGGATCGATCAGATTGATCCTATGGACATAGGTTGATTTTGAAGTTTAATTAATGTGGATAAGGCTTTAAGTAAATTGTTTAAAGTAAATTGCATAAAGGAAAAGGCTTGGTAAAATAAACGAGGCTGGAATGTAAAGGTTCGACAGGAATCTTAAAGGGAAAAGCATGTAAAATACTGGAAAAGTAAATGACTTGAATTGATTAAATTGGTGTTTCACACATACATTTCTCAACAATTCGTTCGCTCACACTGGGTACTTGAATCTAAATGAGTGACTATGTATCTATTGTGAACACACGCGAGAAACTACACGTCTACTCCTATTTATACAAAAACATTCCAAGTAACCGTCGGGCAGTTACACTGCTTCGAGATCAAGCCATTTGTCACGTTCTCCATGCTCGACGCTCCAGATCCTTGCACGTTCGCACGTAGTAACTGCTGGAAACCGTTTTCCCTCCAAAGCTTTGAATTTCAAACCGCTCCACTCTGGACCATCGAATACGTTCGTCAAGAGACGTCTTCGACGAAACTTCTTCGACGTCGAAGGCAATCAGCCTTCTTCCTTGGAAGAAATCTTCTAAGTATTTGGCCATCTTTCGACGGTCACTTCGACAGGCTTAGCCAGTCGAAAGTATCTTTCAGCTTTTAATGGCTGTCATCAATTGAAACAAAGGTGTCGAATTTAGGAGCCAACAGGTACAACAGGAAGGAACCACAACAAAGCCTTGCATGTCTCTATTGAATGCAAGGGAACTACCCTGGCTCATTTCTTGATTGATACTGGTTTCTCTCTAAATGTTATACCTAAAGGTGCTTTGGACCGACTAGATTGTGAAGGCCTAGTGTTGAAACCAAGTGATATAGTTGTAAGGGCTACTGATGGGTCTAGAAGGATGGTGCATGGAGAGGTGTATCTCCAAATTAAGGTGGGATAACAAGTTTTCAACTCCACTTTTTATATAATGGACATATGTCCCGCCTACTCTTGTTTGCTTGTGCGCCCTTGGATCCATGGGGTAGGGGCAGTAACATCCACCATTCATCAAAAATTACAGTATCCAGTCAAAGGGAAGGCCGTTACTATTTGGGGAGAAGAAGAATTTATGGTGAGCCACCTCAATTCCTTTAAGTATGTGGAAATGGATGGTGAGTTCATAGAAACTCCGTGCCAGGCTTTCGAAATTGTTCCTCCTATGGTTGCCGCCACCAAAATATCCTCCGACATATCAAAAGCTGATGAAGTTGTACTAAGAATGGTTTCACTTAAAGATGCTCATGTTGTGGTCAAAGACGAAAGATGTACTATCTGGGGACAACTTCCCGACATTTCTTTTAAAGCGGACAAATTTTGATTAGGTTTCACCATCAAAGCTCAGAAAGAGGTCAGGCCCGCTTGCATGGGAAAGCCACCTCTCTGTATCGGAAATTATGAAGTAAATGTTGTGGAAGACTCTGATGATGAATGCGCTTTTGAAGAATGGATCTACCCTACTGCCGAAGGAAAGCTCAACAACTGGCATGCGAAGGATTTCACTCTCATCTCCTTCATTGAGGAGTAATTACTGTTTACTGATTTCTATCAATTCAAGAACTTTTGTCTGTAACTTTAAATTCCAAAAAATGAATTTTAAGCCATGTGCCTTGCCCGAGCCACTATGGTCCATTTGTTAAGGGTTTTGTTAATGTTCATTTATCATATGATCATTTAATATAAACCATTAGACCTTTTGCATTCAAATTTTGTGTTCATTGTCTTTCTTTTTCTTTATTGCATTTTTTCAATAGCCATGTATCTTACATGCACACACACACACACACACACACACACACTTGAAAATCTTCATTAACTCCGGATCTCATTGCCAACGATTCTACTATTGCCAGTTATGACTTCGAACATCTAATTAACCAAGCCAAAGACGAAGGCGATGAAGATTGTGAAATACCAGGGGAACTAGCCAGACTTCTGATGCAATATGAGAAAGCTATCCAACCTCATAAAGAGCCAGTCGAAGTTATCAACTTAGGAACTGAGACAGACAGGAAATAAGTCAAGATCGGCGTTGTTGTATCCCAAAATTTTCTCTCTCATTTTACTCAATACACACTCCTAGAGATCCTCAATATGCTCAAGTTTGCCCAAGAGTTGACCAGACAAACTCTCTCCTAAGGCAGTGTGTCTCAAATTAGGGTTTCCATTATCATCAAGATAGGTGAACTCCAAAGACCTCATATGCTCTCCATGGTCCTAATATGTTCTCAAGACCCTCCATGTCAAATTTCAAGCAATGCACAAGAAGTTTTCTCAGTCAACTACTCAAATGCTTGAGAATCGACTGTATTCAGTCAAAAGTCAAATGTGGCCCACATACAGTCATACTTCAAGATTTTTGGTCAACATCAACATTTTTAAGAGATATCCATCATTTTATCAAGGTTTGATCATGATTCCTCAAGGAATGCCCCAAATTCATCAAAACCCAAAAGTTGCTAAATTAGGGTTTCTCAAGAAAAGTCAACCAAACTTTGACCAAACATAACTTCCTCATACTTTATCAGAAATTTTCAATCCAAGGCTCATTTTGAAGATGATTCAATTCCCTACAACTCATATTCATCCCACAAGTTTAAAATATGAACTAATAAAAAGATGTGAATTTCTACATTATAGGTCCTTTTGAAAAGTTAACAAAAGACACCTTTTGGGTCAAAGCTTCTTACATGAAAATGGAAGACCCAATTGAAATGAGACTAAAAGGGTTGCTTAGGGGACATCCTAAGCTTTCTAAAAAGTAGAAGAACACCTCTCTAGGGTTAAAATTGGAGGAGATATGCCTTGTCAAAGTTGACCTTTTTTGCAAAATTGCTAAAAGTCAAATATGCTCAAAAGTGCATTTTTTACCAAATGGGCTTAGCATTTCATGATTGCACCTCACTTGTAGCATGGGACACGACCCAAATGTTCGCTCACATGTTATTTGCTTCATTATTTATTTTATTTTGATTTTTTATTTATTAAAAATTAAATAAAATCAAATAATTGGTAAATAATATCAAAGATATGTTTTTATATGATTTTTGGACAGAATCTCAATCAAAATATGCTGAAATACCAAGACAAAAATGCATCAAGCATGATTGGTAAAAAAAAATGGGATAATTTGGCTCAATTTAGAAAATTTCCATATGGCTAAAGATTCAAATCAAATCTCATCAAAACTTCAAGATCCAATCTGTTTTGCAACCCTAATTCACTCAAGGGTATATAATGAACAAGAACAAAGCATAAAAGAAGGGTTGGCAGGCGTGAAAAGAAAAAACAAAGTTACAAATATTCCAAGAAAAATGCAAATTAGATCTTGCTCTATAGGTCATTTCAAGCGTTTCTAAGGATCAAGTCGTACTCCTAGGCACTCACTGAACCTGTAGCAAGCATTTGCAGGACCTGAAACCTCCAGAATCATGTTCTATCACGTCCACGGTTTGTACTTTTCCTTGAGTTTCATTTTCATGGATTCTGACATTATCTATACGTTTTAAATACATATTCATGCTTATAATCATGTTTGCAAGGTGTTTGGATTGTTTAATTTGAGTTTGAGTGCAAGAATTTGAGGACGCCGTTACTAGGGTTCATAAACTCATAATTGGGGTTTCCTCTTTCAGGATAAATTTAGAACAATTTTGGACACCATTAGACTCAGGACTCAACCCCTTATTGATCCTTAACATTTGTTTTAATTTATATTGCATATATCATATATTTAAATCACACAGGGTTTTAGCTACAAAAAAAATCCGTCACTATAGCTTATAGTGACAGAAAACAGCCGTAGGCAAAAGTCTGTGGCCTAAAGCCACAGATCAGCGAAGAAGACAATGGCGTGGAGGTGATGGATTGGTCTGTTCAAATAAATGGGGCCCACAAAAGGGCGCGCGCGTGACATCTAGGCTTAGTGCTTTGTTTGCTTTATATTTATTTTATTCAACTAGGTACATGAATGGCTAATCAGCGCAGTTGGCAAGGAGGCGAATATGTGAAGCAATGGACCTGGGTTCGATCCCAGGTCCAAACATTTTCTTATCATCTCAACTTCCACTAACAGATCAGGTACATCAAGCTTGTACATGCTCACCATATGCCATCACCATCAAACCAATGGATGCATCCCATGCCCAGATCTAGCGTTCATCATTGAAGGACCATGGTGAACCATCAAGCGCCAGCACCGTAGGATCCAGCATTGACTTGGGCCACCAACCTTGGGCCCAAGGTCAGATTCAGGGTTGCACCCCCCATATTTACTATACATCAGGCCCAATTCTTTTTTTCTTTTATTTATTTCCTTTATTTAATTATTTTGTTTAATTATTTTTCCACAAAAATTAATTACCTTTTTTTATTAATCATAAAATCTATAAATTACAAAATCACAAAAAGATCATTTTTTCATGAAATATTTACTTTAATTTAATTAGAAAACTAGGTTAATTTAATTTACTTTTTTCATAATTAAAAACAATTAGAAATTAGGGTTTTAATTAATTTGCAATTAAATTCTTTTCTCAAACAAAAAATATACAAAAATATTTTTCTCTCAATTAGGATTTTAGGTTTTTTTTAAGCGTCCCCGTATTTAATTCGCCGCGCGTTTAATTAATTCTTTTCATATTTTTGTAACTTCCAATGGTTTGTAATAGTTAAACTAGGGTTTTCATTTATATCTTTGTCCCCGATTTTGGTTATGTAATTAATCCCTATCCCCGAAGCCTTGTAATAGCAAGGATTATTTTCTCGCACTTTTAATTTTCGCAATCTTTAACTGTTAGATGCATGGTTAATAGGATTGTATGGAAATATGCTTGAAAATTAAAAGGGTAGCTCATTTAATGTACAAAGACTAATTAACTGAAATAATCACGTGCACATATTTCACTCCTAGGGTTTGCCTCACTTCGGTTGCCTTCGGTAAAATAGTCATTTAAGCATAGGAGATATTAGTGGTTTCCCTCCTGTCTAAAAGATCAAATTTCTCATTCGAATGTTTCCTCGGAAATGTTGCCTCGGAAAGATCTTAAGACTCTAGGGTTAATAATAAGGTTTCCTACCCATTGCTCTGGTGACTGTAGTTGTCCCTTTCGAACGTCCCTTACAAACTCCAACAACGGGGCTACCTACTCCTTAATAGTAGGATAGCGATGTCTAAAGGAAATGAGAACAAACAACCTTTTTCGAGTAGGTAGAATCTTAATTACTTGCTCAACGAAACTTTTCACACAAACACCTTTCAAAACAAATTTTAAAAAAAACTTCGTCACACCCTTGAGGACTGATACAAGGGTTATCACGAAGTAAAACATTTTTTCAAAACAAGCACACACAAGCAATTTTAAAAAGATGAGAAAGTACCTAAGAGCCCATCGAAAACCATGGATAGAAAGGGTGCTAACACATTCCCTTTCTATAATCTACCCCCCATACTCAGAAACATCTTGAAAAAGGTTTTTTCTGTTCTTTTTCCTTTTCCTGATTGGATAAAATAAAAGGCGGTGCGACTCTTGCT
This sequence comes from Vicia faba, assembly GCA_948472305.1. Classification (NCBI taxonomy): domain Eukaryota; kingdom Viridiplantae; phylum Streptophyta; class Magnoliopsida; order Fabales; family Fabaceae; genus Vicia; species Vicia faba. Next base: position 965,423,955 of record OX451740.1, read on the forward strand.
TACTGCGACATTTTGCGAACAAAAAATGAAAACCAGTATTAACAGTCGGTTCTGCCACCGTATCACAGAACTAGAGACTATGCTGGGGACATTGAAAAGTGGGTTATACCTTAGGATCTAGGTCATTTTTAAATTACTTTCTTGTTTGCTTTTCCTGCTTTATCTTTAAGGGTTTTTGCTTGGGTATTATTGAAGATCTTACACCCGGATCTGGGGACACTTTTTAGGTAAACAACAATAGATCATGGAGACTGTACGACATAGACCGATATGGTTTAAGCGATGGATGTATTGGTGTGACACTTTGGTTGGTACTCGTATCCTTCGTGGAGAATAGAGGGGAATACGGGGCCGCCGCATGGTGTCTTGAAGCACATACGGACTTTAGAACCTTAGTTGAACAAACTTGTCCATTAGAAAGTAGTGAGCTAGCCGGCCTCGGTATATAGCTGAGGATTGGTTAATACTCGATGCTATACTCATTGAGATCATACTTTCGGGATATTTCGGCCGCAAGAAAAGATTGCTTGAGCTGAAACAATTCCCGATAAAGGATGGTCAGTGATATTGAGATCCCTTAGAACCCGGTTACTTTTTAAGACAAGTTTGAAACTAACTAAACTTCAAGAGGATATGACCTTTAACCTCATGCAGGCCTTAAACCTAAGGACTTGGTGTGATTTGACTGTGTTTGCTATACATGTGGTTTATCATGACATCATGCATCATAACATAGCATCCATTCTTATTGCACTAACCATTTCAAAGACCAAGGGAATTTATCTTTGTTCTGTTTTGTAGATCATGGCTTCCGTTCGTAGAAACACTATCTGAATCAGCTTTGTGAAGATACCTCCCCAACTCAAAGAGCTAGTATCAAGGGTTTCTAAAACTTTTGCGTTCACTAAGAGACATGGTCAACTTCTCAACCTAGTTACTTCAAACTTTGATGAAAAGATTATGAGTGTACTCTTTCAGTTATTTGATCCCAAGTAACATTGCTTCACCTTTCCAGACTATCAGTTGGTGCTTACCCTGAAGGAATTCTCTCAGCTGTTGGATATACCCATTCTTGAACAGTTTCCCTTCATAGGTATAGAAGAAGTTCCTAAGCCAAAAGTCATTACCTCAACTTTGCATCTGAAACGGGCCGCCGTGGTATCCAATTGGGAAACAAGAAGCGGAGTCAAGGGTTTTCTATCTAAGTTTCTGATAGACAAGGCCCAGCTGTTTTGGGATGATATGGATTTTCAGGCTTTTGAGGAGGTTTTGGCTCTTCTAATCTATGGGTTAGTCCTATTCCCTAATCCGGACTCATTCATATATGTGAATGCTATCAAGATCTTCCTCTCCCGGAACCCTGTGCCTATCTTGCTCAGAGATATTTTGCACACTCTCCATACTCGTACCATGAAGATAAGAGGGGTTCTTATGTGTTGCATGCCATTGTTGTCGAGGTGGTTTATTTCTCACCTCCCTAAGTCTGTACTGAAGGATGAAGAAGGTTTGGGTTGGTCGCAAAGGATAATGTCACTCGCTCACATGGATATTCTCTGGTGTTCCTGAGCTATGGAAAACACTACTATTATTGTCGGCTGTGAGGAGTACCCTAATGTCATATTACTTGGTATTAGAGGGGGCATAACCTACAATCCTTGTTTAGCTCTAAGACAATTTGGTTACGCTCGAAGAGATGGTCCCCACGAGTTACTTATTGAGGGCATTGTATTCAACTACGAGGATGATGTTCACTAGTATCGTCGGAGGTTCATACGAGCTTGGGGCATGGTAAACCAATCTAGCACCAAGGCTTTGGGGCCAAAGGCTTCCATTCCTATGGAACCTTACCTCCAATGGGTATGAGCTCGCGCCCAAAAGCTTATGATGCCCTATGTGGCCGTTTTACCAGTGATTGTAGAACCCACTACTGAAGGGGGTATTACTTACACGGTTTTTTATCGTTATATGCCCACTGATCTTGGAGAGTTGTAGAGGTCATGGATTCAGTTTAAGAACGAGCAAGATACTTACAGAGATCGGTTCCATGCTCAAGAGAGGAAGGTTTTAGAACATACAAAGCAACTCCATGAAGAAAGAGGACTCAATGCTTATCTCGGCACAAAGAGGAAGCATCCATGGGATTTTTTATTTCTTTTCTAGTTTTATATTTGTTTTTAATTGTAACGCCTAAAAGGCATTTGAACTTTGAATTCAGCTAATAAAATCTTTGTTTATTTTGGTTTGCAAATTTAAATTCCCCAAAGTCTTTGAAATCATTGCATGCGCATCCCATTCATAGTATTACATGTACAAGTACCTTTACAAGTTTCTCATCTTCTTCGTTGTTTATTTCAGCAGAAATTTCTTCTGAACAAAGCATCAAGGACCTTCAGGCACAAAACGCCCAGTTCCAACAAATGTTCATAAGTCTGGAAAAAGGGCAGGAGGATCTGAAAGCCCTCATCCTGAAAGAGAAAAAGAAAAAGAAGAAGGTTGTCGGTATTCTGAATATGGGCAGAAGGTTTGGAGAGTGGTTGAAGCGACAAGTCGATCTAACCTCTTCATCTAAGGAAGGGGAGAATCAAGAAGAAGAGACAAGGGAGAAGTATCCCAGTCCTGCAGTTTCTGACAATGATACCGACTATAATGATGAGAAATATACTCCACCTGAGGATAGATACAAGCAGTTGGAAGATCGTTTGAGTGCCATGGAAGTTCAGAGGATACATGGACTGGATTTCGAAGAATTGGGATTAGTGTCGGGAGTGGTCATCCCGCAGAAGTTCAAAGCTCCAGTTTTTGCTAAGTATGATGGGGTGTCCTGCCCAAAACTCCATCTCCGTTCTTATGTCAAAAAGATCCAGCCCCACACCGCTGATAGAAATCTGTGGGTTCATTTCTTTCAAGATAGTCTGTCAGGGACTCATCTTGAATGGTTCTACCAGCTGGAGGGAGCCAATGTCCGAAATTGGGAAGATCTGGTTGCTGCTTTCTACAAGCAGTATCAATACAATACCGACCTTGCTCCTACTCGTACTCAACTCCAGAGTATGTCCATGGGTGCAAGTGAAGGTTTTAAAGACTATGCACATAAATGGAGAGACTTGGATGGAAGAGTTCAAGCCCTGTTATTTGACAGGGAGTTGGTTGATATGTTTCTGGGGATGCTATCTGGTCCATTTTTCAATCATTTGATCGGCAGATCGTCAGCTGGTTTCACTGAGCTGGTTCTAACTAGAGAAAGGGTATAAGTTGGGATTTGGAGCGGCAAGATACAGAAGGATACCTCTTCGAGCTCAGTAAAGAAGCCTTTTGCTGGTAAGAAGGAAGTGAGTGCCATCGATATCCCGAGGGGCCAAAACAGGGCTGAACATCGTCAGACAGTAAGTCCTGTAATGATACTGAGGCCTGCAGTTGCTCCACAATGCAACAATCAACAAAGGGTGGAAAGACCACAACGACAACTTACCTGAATCAACATGAAATTGGCTAAAGTTCTACCTCATCTGCTGGGACCCAACTTAGCAACCTTGAAAGAGGCTCCCAAGAATCGAAATACTACATCTCCCCGATATACTCCAAATGCTCGGTGTGCATATCATTCTGAGAGTCCTGGCCACGATACCAATGATTGTTGGGCTCTAATAAATAAGGTACAAGATCTGATTGAAGCCAAGGAAATTGAGTTCGATGCTCCGAAGAAGCCCAATATCATAACTGCTCTCATGCCTCAGCACGGTCGTGGAATTAATGTTGTTGATACCGACTTGTTTGTGACCTTGGTGGATGAAGTTTATACTCCTCTCATGACGGTGAAGAAGAATTTGTTGTTGGCCAGTTTATTTCTGGGTTGTGGTGAAGGTTTCCACACGTGTTCATTTCTACATTTTGGTTGCCATTTGCTGAAGTCAGGTGTTCAACGCCTGATGGACATTAAAGAAATTTTGTTCGAGAAAACTTTGGTTCTCGTTGTTCCATCTAAAGACATTGCCATTATAACCATTTCCACCAATCCTTCCAAGGTCTCCTCGAGAAGACCTGTTAGGATTACATCTGCTCCAAGAATTGCTCCGCTGATAATCATTGTTCCTGGTCCTGTCCCGTATGTCTTAGACAAAGCTGTCCCCTGGCATTATGGTGCCTATGTGTACTATCATGGTATCAAACAAGACTTGAAAGATGAAGAGGTTGGTCCTGATGTTGGTAACATTGTCGAAACCAGCAAAGTTACCCGAAGTGGAAGGGTCTTCTCTCCCGAGATTTCCCCTAAGAATGTCAACAAGCCTATTGTCGTTCCATCTGTTGTTCCTGCTGGTACATCAACTACCGCTCCCGTTCTTACTCCAGTTATTACCCCTGTTGACGAATCATCTGATACCCACGGCAAAGAAATTATAGGTGAGCCTGCCTGGACGGAGGCGCCTAGAAAAGTTGTTGTGGAAGCCTCTAAGCAAGAGATAGAGGAAATACTGAAAGATATCCATGTTATCCCTGTTGTTGTGCTCTGGGGCCCATGCGAAGGCTTTGATCACATTCCTCAAAACTGCACATGTGCCTCAGGAAACTTCAGCTGATCATTTTAAAGATTGTGTGGCCGGCCTGATTGCTGATAATTGGCTAGGTTTTTCAGATGCAGACTTGACACCAAAGGGAAGGAAGCATAATGATGCTCTGCATGTCTCGATTGAATGCAGGGGCACCACTATGGATCATGTGCTGGTAGATACTGGGTCTTTGCTGAATGTCTTGCCTAAGAAGGCGTTGGATCGGCTGGATTGTAAGGGTTTTACTCTAAAGCCTAGTAACATTGTGGTAAGGGCTTTTGACGGATCAAAGAGAATGGTGAACGGAGAGGTGGACATCCCTGTCAAAGTAGGTTCTCAGACTTTTGGGTCCACCTTCTATGTGATTGACATCAGGCCGTCGTATTCTTGTTTGTTGGGTCGTCCTTGGATCCACGAGGCTGGGGCAGTTACTTCCACACTCCACCAAATGCTGAAGTATTCGGTAAAAGGGAAGATTGTAACAGTGCAGGGTGAAGAGGAGTATATGGTGAGCCACCTCAATTCCTTCCGGTATGTAGAGATGGACGGGGAATTCATAGAAACTCGTTGTCAGAACTTCGAAGAGGTCCCTCAGATCTTGGTATCTACTGAAACTACTACCAACAACAAACTTCTTCTGAAGATGGCTTCCCTCAAGGACACCAGGGTCGTGGTTGAAGAAGGTGGGTGTGCCAATTGGGGTCAGCTCCCTGATTTCACTCACAAAACTGACAAATTTGGTTTGGGCTTTACTACAAGGGCTCAAAGGGCTATTCGACGCGCTCGGGATGGAAGACCTCTCCTACACATCAGTAATCGGGGAATTAATGCCATTGAAGACAGCAATGAGGACTCAGACATTGACAGTTGGATCTACCCAACTACCAACAGTGGACCGAGTAACTGGATGTCTAGGGACTTTATACCAGTTTCTTTTATCTCGCGGTAATTATCTTACTTGTGTTAAGATTTGTAATAAACAATTTAAAACTTTACGGCCTCGTGCCTTGCCCGAGGCACATTGGCTTTTGCTTGTAAGGGCTATTATTTGTCATTTCATATATCATTAATAAAGCATTAGACTTTTCTTACATACAAATTTTGCGCTCTCTGTTTTTCTTTTCTGTTTTCCACTTTATCCAAACAGATATTCTCTTGCACACACTCACGTATCATAATGCAGATCCATATCCACTCTGGATCCCATTGATAACAGCTCTGCTATTGCCATTTATGACTTCAAAAATCCGATCAACCAAGCCGAAGACGAAGGTGAGGATGACTGTGAGGTGCCTGGAGAACTTGCTACACTATTACAGCAGGAAGAAAGGGCCATACAACCTCATGAAGAGTCGGTTGAGATAGTGAACTTGGGTACTAAGGAAGACAAAATAGAGGTTAAAATAGGTGCAAATTTGGAGCTTAGCGTCAAACAAAGGTTGATACAAATGTTGCACGACTACATTGAGATCTTTGCTTGGTCCTATGAAGACATGGTTGGTTTGGACACTGATATTATGGTACATCGCCTACCGACTAAATAAGATTGTCCTCTTATTAAATAGAAGGTCCGCCGTATGCTCCCGAAATGTGAAAGAAGATCAAGGCAGAGGTCATGAAACAGTTCGACGCATGATTCTTAGTTGTCACTTTGTATCCACAGTGGGTTGCTAACGTCGTTCCGGTACCTAAGAAGGATGGTAATGTATGGATGTGTGTGGACTACAGAGATCTGAACAGGGCAAGCCCCAAGGATGACTTCCCACTTCCTCACATTGATGTTCTGGTCGACAACACCGCGCAGCACAAAATCTTCTCCTTAATGGATGGTTTCTCTGGCTACAACCAGATCAAGATGGCTCCTGAAGACATGGAGAAGACAACCTTCGTTACACAATGGGGCACCTTCTTCTACAAGGTAATGCCTTTTGGATTGAAGAATGCTGGGGCAACTTATTAGCGCGCCATGATCGCTTTGTTCCATGATATGATTCACTATGAGATTGAAGTCTATGTTGATGACATGATAGCCAGGTCTCAGACTGAGGAAGAGCACCTGGACCATCTCCAAAAGTTGTTCGACAGGTTAAAGATGTATAAGCTGAGGTTGAATCCGAACAATTGCACCTTCGAGGTAAGGTCTGGTAAACTTTTGGGTTTCATTGTCAGCGACAAAGGCATCTAAGTAGATCCTGCAAAGGTAAAGGCTATACAAGAAATTCCAGCTCCCCGTACAGAGAAGGAAGTTAGAGGTTTCTTGGGACGCCTGAATTATTTCGCCAGGTTCATTTCACATCTGACTGCTACTTGTGAGCCAATCTTCAAGCTTCCGAAGAAAGATCAAGTGGTAAAGTGGAATGATGAATTCCAGACTGCTTTCGAAAGAATCAAGGAATACCTTCAAGAACTGCCAATTCTGATGCCTCCAATTGAGGGTTGAAGGAAGACCTTTGATATTATACTTAACAATGCTAGACAATTCAATGGGGTGTGTGCTGGGGAAGCATGAAGAGTCTGGTCGAAAAGAGCATGCAATATATTAGCAAAAAATTCACTGACTGTGAGACACGATACTCATTGCTCGAGAAAACTTGTTGCGCTTTGGCATGGGCTGCTCGCCGACTGAGACAGTATATGCTGACTCACACTACCTTATTAATATCAAAGATGGATCTGATCAAGTATATTTTCGAGAAACCCGCACTCTCCAGAAGGATAGCAAGGTGGCAAATGATCTTAACTGAGTACGACATACAATATACAACCCAAAAGGCAATAAAGGGGAGTGTATTGGCTGATCATTTGGCTCATCAGGCCATGGATGACTACCAGTCCATGAATTTTGAATTCTCGGATGAGAATATTATGCTGGTGACTGATTACGAAGAACCTGGACCGGATGAAGGACCCGAGGAGGGATCCCGATGGTCTACGTATTTTGATGGAGCCTCAAACGCACTGGGTAACAACATTGGTGCTATAATCATATCTCCTGAAGGATGTCATACTCTGTTCACTTCCCGATTATGTTTCAACTACACCAACAACATGGAGGAGTATGAAGCATGTATTATGAGTCTTCGAGCTACTATTGACCTCAGGATCAAGTTCTTAAGTGTATTCGGGGATTCCGCTTTGGTAATACGTCAGATCAAAGGCGAGTGGGATACGAAGCACCCGAATCTCATTCCATACAAAGAGTATGTACTGACGTTACTCCCACACATTGAGGAGGTAACCTTTGAACATTTCCCACGAGAGGAGAACCAGTTGGCGGACGCATTATCTACCATGTCTTCTATGTTCAAAGTAAGGTGGGACAATGAAGCTCCCAAAATTACCATTGAGAGATTGGATGAACCAGCACACTGCTACGAGATCGATACCAGAGAAGTGGCAGACAAACCCTGGTTTCACGAAGTCAAAAGGTATCTCGAAGCTCAAGAGTATCCCGAAGGGGCATCTGTCAATGATAAGAAGTTTCTGAGAAGGTTCGCTGTAAAGTTCTTCCTCGGTAATGGAATCCTCTATAAACGCAACCATGACTCCACACTACTATGGTGTGTAGACAAGAGCGAAGAAGAGAGGATCATGACAGATCTACAAGAAGGAACCTTCGGAACCCATTCTAGTGGACATACCATGGCTAAAAAGATCCTACGGGCAGGATACTACTGGTCCACTATGGAAGCCAATTGTTATCAGCACTCTCGAACTTGTCATAAGTGCCAAATCTACACTGATAAGGTGCATGTGCCTTTGGTCCCCTTAAACGTCTTTACAGCTCCGTGGCCCTTTGCAATGTGGGGAATCGACATGATTGGAGAAATCAGGCCTACTGCTTCCAATGGGCATCGCTTCATCCTAGTAGCCATTGATTACTTCACAAAGTGGGTTGAGGCGGCCTCTTTTGCTACAGTAACTAAGAACGTCGTGGCGCGGTTTATCCAACATAACCTGATCTGTCGATATGGTGTGCCAGAGAGGATTATTATTGACAATGGTACGAATCTCAACAACACAATGATCACCGAGCTCTGTAAACAGTTCAAGATACAGCATCATAATTATTCTCCCTACCGGCCAAAGATGAATGGCGTTGTTGAAGCAGCTAAAAAGAATATCAAGAAGATTGTACAGAAGATGACGATGACATATAAAGACTGGCATGAGATGTTACCATTTTATCTTCATGGGTACCGTGCCTCAGCATAGACGTCGACAAGGGCAACACCCTACTCTCTGGTATACGGCACGGAGGCAGTCCTACCCATCGAAGTCCAGATACCTTCTCTCAGGATTATGGAGGATGTGAGTTTGAACGAAGACGACTAGATCCAAACCCGACTTGATCAGCTAAATCTAATCGATGAAAAGAGACTTACTGCTATCTGCCATGGTCAGACGTATCAAAAGCGAATGATCAAGGCTTTTAACAAGAAAGTCAGGTGTCAAGAATATCAAGTTGGGGATCTAGTAATCAAACGCATCATACTGCCACAAGGTGATCCCAGAGGAAAATGGACCCCCACGTACGAAGGGCCATTTGTGGTTAAGAACATTTTCTCGGGGGGAGCTATGATTCTAACCACCATGGACAGTGACGAACTTCCTCACCCTGTCAATACAGACATAGTGAAAAGATACTACGCCTAATCAAAGACACGCTAGGTCGACTGGCCTAGGCAAAAATAAGGGCTTCCCGGTGAACCAAAAGGGTTCGGGCAAAATTAAGGGATGAAAATGAAAAAATTTGTACACCCGGCAAGTCGAAAACCCGAAAGGGAGGCTTGGGAAAAAAAGGGTATCCCGGTGGACTGAAAACCCGAAAGGGCAGTCCAGGAAAAAGTTAGGGATATAAAGCGTACCACTATGTCTCATTGGAGCATCTTGCGACCAGACTTCCGTATCGACTATCAAACTCGGACGACGCCAATCAATCTGATCAACTTTCGGCCAAGAAGCAAAGTGGTGAGACACTTGGAGATATAAAGGCAATAGCAGAGCTGGAACCCAATGGGGTTGTTTCACATAGCTATTTTTTCTTTTACATAAATTTTGTATAGCTTCCATTTTTCCGGCGGTGTTCTCTTACTAGAGCGTCAGCCTCCTTGTACAAAAACGCCTATTACAGGCCGACTTTAAAAATCAATACAAAATTTTCACTTCGAGTTTGTTATTGTTTTTTGTTTTGTTTTGCAAGAATGTCCAATGACTTATTTTTTATATGTGCATTTGAAAATGATTGCTGCTCATAAATACTTACACAAAAAACAAAAGACGATTACTCGTAATTCCAGAAACAGGGGCAAAAACAAGAAGTGCCAAACCCGACGGTCACTCTTCCCAGCAGGTACCAAGATAGAGCCAGCTTGGGAACATAATTATTGGTACATACACTCCCCACAGAGTAAAAGTATCCAAAGGCATTGATGTCAGCTTTCCCGAAACAGGATGTAACCACCCCAACTGAGGTTCATAATCGCGGGCGAGTCAGTAAATTTCATCCTCCAAGCAGAGTTTATTTCTCCAGATACAGAGGCTCGATCCCCGACAGAGTTCATCACTTCAGTAACAAAAATACATTTTCTAAGTTTGTTCCCCGCAGAGTTTATTCTCAAGCAGCATCTTTTCCCAACAGAATATTTACAAATCTCCAGCAACCGTCAGGGATTTATTTTCCCAAACGCGAGCATACCCCGATAGCTTTTCAGGAACATACATCATGACATACACATACATATCATATACAACATAATCTCATTTATTTTGAGAACATCATCTCACCCTGCATTTCATGCATCGCATATAACTAACCCTGATATCTTTCCAGGAAAAGAGGATTAGCTTCAACAAATTTAGAAGTTATACAAGTCACATCTGCAGACGACTAACGAAAACTCAGTTCCCGAAACAAAACGGGTCAACTAATCTACACTATCACTTCGAATTAACCCTACTATCCAGGTTCCTTCTCACAGCCCTACTATCCAGGCTTTCATATCGAAGAAACCCTACGACCCAGGTTCCTTCTCACAACCCTACTATCCAGGCTTTCATTTCGAAGTAACCCTAATATCCAGGTTCCTTCCCACAGCCCTACTATCCAGGATTTCATATCTAAGTAAACCCTACTATCCAGGTTCCTTCTCACAGCCCTACTATCCAGGCTTTCATATCGAAGTAACCCTACTATCCAGGTTCCTTCTCACAGCCCTACTATCCAGGCTTTCATTTCGAAGTAACCCTACTATCCCGGTTCCTTCCCACAACCCTACTATCCAGGCTTTCATATCGAAATAACCCTACTATCCAGGTTCCTTCTCACAACCCTACTATCCAGGCTTTCATATAGAAGTAACCCTACTATCCAGGTTCCTTATCACAGCCCTACTATCCAGGCTTTCATATCGAGGTAACCCTACTATCCAGGTTCATTCTCACATCCCTACTATCCAGGCTTTCATTTCGAAGTAACCCTACTATCCAAGTTCCTTCCCATAACCATACTATCTAGAATTTCATTTCGAAGTAACCCTACTATCCAAGTTCCTTCCCACATCCCTATTATCCTGTCTTTCATATCGAAGTAACCCTACTATCTAGGTTCCTTCTCACAACCCTACTATCCAGGCTTTCATTTTGAAGTAACCCTACTATCCAGGTTCCTTCCCACAGCCCTACTATCCAGGCTTTCATATCGAAGTAACCCTACTATCTAGGTTCCTTCTCACAGCCCTACTATCCAGGCTTTCATATCGAAGTAACCCTACTATCCAGGTTCCTTCTCACAGCCCTACTATCCAGGCTTTCATATCAAGGTAACCCTACTATACAGGTTCCTTCTCACAGCCCTACTATACAGGCTTTCATTTCAAAGTAACCCTACTATCCAGGTTCCTTCCCACAATGCAACTATCCAGGCTTTCATTTTAAAGTAACCCTACTATCGAGGTTCCTTCCCACAACCCTACTATCCAGGCTTTCATTTCGAAGTAACCCTACTATCCAGGTTCCTTCTCACAGCCCTACTATCCAAGCTTTCATATCGAAGTAACCCTACTATCTAGGCTTTCATTTTGAAGTCACCCTACTATCCAAGTTCCTTCTCACAGCCCTACTATCCAGGCTTTCATTTCGAAGTAACCCTACTATCCAGGTTCCTTCTCACAACCCTACTATCCAGGCTTTCATTTCGAAGTAACCCAACTATCCAAGTTCCTTCTCATAACCTTACCATCCAGGTTTCTTTTCTCTTACCTCTAGACGACAGCTTATAACACGGTAAAACCTGGATCTGACCAGTTTCAGTCATTTTCACCTTTCCGCAGTAAGCCGCGATGCAGCCTGTACACTAACCAGATATGAAGTTCACCTCAGGAGTTAATTCCCCAGTAGAATAACAGAAAACTGAAGCTTCTAAAATTCTATTTCTCCCAAGACAGATACCAACATTCCTCAGCAGATTCCTCCTTAACGACAAGAGGAGGGACTCTAATCAAGAGAATACCTAAGGAAATCAACATCCTCTAGATGGCATCTTTAAGCCCATCTTCGATGATACTCCATCACATCTTGGATGGCATCTTTAATCCCATTTCAGATAATTCTCTAGCAACTTCTAAATGGCATCTATAAGCCCATTCCCGATATCATAAATCAAGTATCACTTCATGCGAATGCAAATTTATGGGCACTCTAGTGTTCAATCATCTTCCACCATCAGATCACGAAAGGCAGGCGAGTCAATCTACATCCTCAGGTTTAAGAAGATTGAACAGGGGCAGTTGTTGTACCCCAAAATTTTCCCTCTCATTTTACTCAATACATACTCCTAGAGATCCTCAATTTGCTCAAGTTTGCCCAAGAGTTGACCAGACAAACTCTCTCCTAAGGAAGTGTGTCTCAAATTAGGGTTTCCATTTTCATCAAGATAGGTGAAATCCAAAGACCTCATATGCTCTCCATGGTCCTAATATGTTCTCATGACCCTCCATGTCAAATTTCAAGCACTGCACAAGAAGTTTGCTCAGTCAACTGCTCAGATGCTTGAGAATCGACTGTATTTAGTCAAAAGTCAATTGTGGCCCACATACAGTGAAACTTCAAGATTTTAGGTCAACATCAACATTTTTAAGAGATATCCATCATTTTATCAAGGGTTGATCATGATTCCTCAAGGAATTACCCAAATTCATCAAAACCCAAAAGTTGCTAAATTAGGGTTTCTCAAGAAAAGTCAACCAAACTTTGACCAAATGTAACTTCCACATACTTTATCAGAAATTTTCCATCCAAGGCTCATTTTGAAGAGGATGCAATTACCTACAACTCATCTTCATCCCACAAGTTCAAAATATGCACTCATAAAAAGATGTGAATTTCTACATTATAGGTCCTTTTGAAAAGTCAACAAAAAACACCTTTTGGGTCAAAGCTTCTTACATGAACATGGAAGACCCAATTGAAATGAGACCAAAATTGTTTCTTAGGGGACATCCTAAGCTTTCTAAAAAGTCCAAGAACATCTCTCTAGGGTTAAAATTGGAAGATATATGCCTTGTTAAAGTTGACCTTTTTTGCAAAATTGCCAAAAGTCAAATATGCTCAAAAGTGCATTTTTTACCAAATGGGCTTAGCATTTCATGATTGAATCTCACTTGTAGCATGGGTCACGACCCAAATGTTCACTCACATGTTATTTTCTTCATTATTTATTTTATTTTTAATGTTTACTTATTAAAAATTGAATAAAATCAAATAATTGGTAAATAATATCAAAGATATGTTTTGATATGATTTTTGGACAGAATCTCAATCAAAATATGTTGAAATATCAAGACAAATACGCATCGAGCATGATTGGTACAAAAATGGGATAATTTGGCTCAATTTAGAAAGTTTGCATATGGCTAAAGAATCAAATCAAATCTCATCAAAACTTCAAGATCCAATCTGTTTTGCAACCCTAATTCACTCAAGGGTATATAATGAACAAGAAAAAAGCATAAAAGAAGGGTTGGCAGGCGTGAAAAGAAAAAACAAAGTTCCAAATTTTCAAAGAAAAGTGCAGATTGGATCTTGCTCTATAGGCCGTTTCAAGCGTTTCTAAGGATCAAGTCGTACTCCTAGGCACTCACTGAACCTGTAGCAAGCATTTGCAAGACCTGAAACCTCCAGAATTGTGTTCTATCATGTCCACGGTTTGTACTTTTCCTTGAGTTTCGTTTTCATGGATTCTGACATTATTAATACGTTTTAAATACATATTCATGCTTATAATCATGTTTGCAAGGTGTTTGGATTGTTTAATTTGAGTTTGAGTGTAGGAATTTGAGGACGCCATTACTAGGGTTCATAAATACATAATTGGGGTTTCCTCTTTCAAGACAAATTGAGAAGAATTTTGGACACCATTAGAATCAGGCCTCAACCCTTGATTGATCCCTAACATAGGTTTTAATTTATATTGCCTATATCATATATTTGAATCACACAGGGTTTTAGCTTCAAAAAAAATCTGTCACTATAGCTTATAGTGATGGAAAACAGCCGTAGGCAAAAGTCTATGGCCTAAAGCCACGGATCAGCAAAGAAGACGATCGCGTGGAGGTGACGGATTGGTCCGTTCAAATAAATGGGGCCCATAAAAGGGCGCGCGCGTGACAACTAGGCTTAATGCTTTATTTTCTTTATATTTATTTTATTCAACTAGGTACATGAATAGCTAATCAGCGCAGTTGGCAAGGAGGGGGATATGTGAAGCAAGGGACCTGGGTTCGATCCCCGGTCCAAACATTTTCTTATTTTCTCAACTGCCACTAACAGATCAGGTACATCAAGCTTGCACGTGCTCACCATATGTCATCACCATCCAACCAATGGATGCATCCCATGCCCAGATCTAGTGTTCATCACTGAAGGACCATGGTGAACCATCAAGCGCCAGCACCACTGGATCCAGCGTTGAGTTGGGCCACCAACCTTGGGCCCAAGGTCAGATTCAGGGTTGCACCCCCCATATTTACTATACATCAGGCCCAATTATTTTTTCTTTTATTTATTTCCTTTATCTAATTATTTTGTTTAATTATTTTTCCACAAAAATTAATTACCTTTTTTATTAATCATAAAATCAACAAATTACAAAATCACAAAAAGATCATTTTTTCATAAAATATTTACTTTAATTTAATTAGAAAATCAGGTTAATCTAATTTACTTTTTTTCATAATTAAAAACAATTAGAAATTAGGGTTTTAATTAATTTGCAATTAAATTCTTTTCTCAAATAAAAAAAGTACAAAAATATTTTTCTCTCAATTAGGGTTTTAGGTTTTTTTAAGCGTCCTCGTATTTAATTCGCCGCGCATTTAATTAATTCTTTTCATATTTTTGTAACTGCCAATGATTTGTAATAGTTAAACTAGGGTTTTCATTTATCGCTTTGTCCCCGATTTTGGTTATGTAATTAATCCCTATCCCCGAAGCCTTGTAATAGCTAGGTTTATTTTCTCGCACTTTTAATTTCCGCAATCTTTAACTGTTAGATGCATGGTTAATAGGATTGTATAAAAAGATGCTTGAAAATTAAAACGGTAGCTGATTTAATGTACAAAGACTAATTAACTGAAAGAATCACATGCACATATTTCACTCCTAGGGTTTTCCTCACTTCGGTTGCCTTCGGTAAAATAGTCATTTAAGCATAGGAGATTTTAGTGGTTGCCCTCCTGTCTAAAAGATCAAATGTCCCATTCGAATGTTGCCTCGGAAATGTTGCCTCGGAAAGATCTTAAGACTCTAGGGTTACTACTAAGGTTTCCTACCCATTATTTTGGTGACTGTACTTGTCCCTTTCAAACGTCCCTTACAAACTCCAACGACGGGGCTACCTTCTCCTTAATAGTAGGATAGCGCTGTCTAAAGGAAATGAGAACAAACAACCTTTTTTCGAGTAGGTAGAATCTTAAGTACTTGCTCAACGAAACTTTTCACACAAACACCTTTCAAAACAAACTTCGTCACACCCTTGAGGAATGATACAAGGGTTATCACAAAGTAAAACTTTTTTTCAAAACAAGCACACACAAGCAATTTTAAAAAGATGAGCAAGTACCTAAGAGCCCATGGAAAACCATGGATAGAAAGGGTGCTAACACCTTCCCTTTCTATAATCTACCCCCCGTACTCAGAAATATCTCGAAAAAGGTTTTTTCTGTTCTTTTTCCTTTTCCTGATTGGATAAAATAAAACTCGGTGGCGACTCTTTCTTACCGCGACATTTTGCAAACAAAAAATGCAAACCAGTATTAATACTCGGTTCTGCCACCATATCACAAAACTGGCGACTCTGCTGGGGACATTGAAAAGTGGGGTATACATTAGGATCTAGGTCATTTTTAAATTACTTTCTTGTTTGCTTTGCCTACTTAATCTTTAAGGGTTTTTGCTTGGGTATTGTTTAAGATCTTAAACCCGGATCTGGGGACACTTTTTAGGTAAACATCAATAGATCATGGAGACTGTACGGCGTAGACCGATATGGTTTAAGCGATGGCTGTGTTGGTGTGACACTTTAGTTGGTACCGGTATCCTTCATGGGGAAACGAGGAGAATACGGGGCCGTCGCATGGTGTCGTGAAGCACTAACGTACCTTAGAACCTTAGTTGAACAAACTTGGCCATTAGAAAGTAGTGAGATAGCCGGCCTCAGTATAGAGCTGAGGATTGGTTGATACTTGATGCTACACTCATTGAGATCAGACTTTCGGGATATTTCGGCCGCGAGAAAAGATTGCTTGAGCTGAGACAATGCCCGATAAAGGATGGCCAGTGATATTGAGATCCCTTAGAACCCGGTTACTTTTTAAGACAAGTTTGAAACCAACTAAACTTCAAGAGGGTATGACCTTTAACCTCATGCAGGCCTTAAACCTAAGCACTTGGTGTGATTTGACTGTGTTTGTTATACCTGTGGTTTATCATGACATCATGCATCATAACATAGCATCCATTCTTATTGCACTAACCATTTCAAAGACGAAGGTAATTTATCTTTGTTCTGTTTTGAAGATCATGGCTTCCGTTCGTAGAAACACTATCTGAATCAACTTTGTGAAGATACCTTCCCAACTCAAAGAGCTAGTATAAAGGGTTTCTGAAACTTCTGCATTCACTAAGAGACATGGTCAACTTCTCAACCTGGTTACTTCAAATTTTGATGAAAAAATGATGAATGTACTCTTTCAGTTCTTTGATCCCAAGCACCACTGCTTCACCTTTTCAGACTATCAATTGGTGCCTACCCTGGAAGAATTCTCTCAACTGTTGGATATACCTATTCTTGAACAGTTGCCCTTCACAGGTCTAGAATAAGTTCCTAAGCCAGAAGTCAATACCTCAGCTTTGAACCTGAAACGGGCCGACGTGGTATCCAATTGGGAAATAAGAAGCGGAGTCAAGGGTTTTCTAGCTAAGTTTATGATAGACAAGGCCCAGCTGTTTTGGGATGATATGTATTTTTAGGCTTTTGAGGAGGTTTTGGCTCTTCTAATCTATGGGTTAGTCCTATTCCCTAATCCGGACTCATTCATAGATGTGAATGCTATCAATATCTTCCTCTCCCGCAACCTTGTGCCTACCTTTCTCAGAGATATTTTGCACACTCTCCATACTCGTACCATGAAGAGAAGAGGGGTTCTTATGTGTTGCATGCCATTGCTGTCGAGGTGGTTTATTTCTCACCTCCATAAGTTTGTACTGAAGGATGAAGAAGGTTTGGGTTGGTCGCAAAGGATAATGTCACTCACTCACATGGATATTCTCTGGTGTTCCCGAGCTATGGAAAACACTGCTATTATTGAACGTTGCGGGGAGTACCCTAATGTCCCATTACTTGGTATTAGAGGGGGTATAACCTACAATCCTTGTTTAGCTCTACGACAATTTGGTTACGCTCGAAGAGATGGTCCCCACGAGTTACTTATTGAGGGCATTGTATTCAACTACGAGGATGATGTTCACGAGTATCGTCGGAGGTTCATACGAGCTTAGGGCATGGTAAATCGATCTGGCGCCAAGGCTTTGGGGCCAAAGGCTTCCATTCCTATGGAACCTTACCTCCAATGGGTACGAGCTCGCGCCCAGAAGCTTATGATGCCCTATGTGGCCGTTTTACCAGTGATTGTAGAACCCACTACTGAAGGGGGTATTCCTTACATTGTTCTCTATCCTTATATGCCCACTGATATTGGAGAGTTACAAAGGTCTTGGATTCAGTTTAAGAACGATCTAGATACTTATAGAGATCAATTCCATTCTAAAGAGAGGAAGGCTTTAGAGCTTACAAAGCAACTCCATGAAGAAAGAGGACTCAATGCTTATCTCGGCACAAAGAGGAAGCATCCATGGGATTTTTTATTTCTTTTCTAGTTTTAGATTTGTTTTTAATTATAACGCCTAAAAGGAATTTGAACTTTGAATTCAGCTAATAAAATATTTATTTATTTTGGTTTGCAAATTTAAATTCCCCAAAGTCTTTGAAATCATTGCATGCGCATCCCATTCATAGCATTACATGTACAGGTACCCTTATAGATTTCTCATCTTCTTCGCTGTTTGTTTCAGCAAAAATGTCTTCCAAACAAAGCATCAAGGACCTTCAGGCACAAAATGCCCAGTTCCAACAAATGTTCATAAGTATGGAAAAAGGGCAAGAGGATTTGAAATCCCTCATCCTGAAAGAGAAAAAGATAAAGAAGAAGGTTGCCGATATTCTGAATATGGGCAGAAGGTTTGGAGAGCGGTTGAACTGGCAAGTTGATCTGACCCCTTCATCTAAGGAAGGGGAGAATAAAAAAGAAGAGACAAGGGAGAAGGATCCCAGTCCTGCAGTTTTTGACAATGATACCGACTACAATGATGAGAAATATCCTCCCACTGAGGATAAATACAAGCAGTTGGAAGATCGTTTGAGTGCCATGGAAGTTCAGAGGATACCTGGACTGGATTTTAAAGAATTGGGATTAGTGTCGGGAGTGGTCATCCCGCAGAAGTTCAAAGCTCTAGTTTTTGCAAAGTATGATGGGGTGTCCTGCCCAAAACTCCATCTTTGTTCTTATGTCAGAAAGATCCAGCCCCACACCGCTGATAGAAATCTGTGGGTTCATTTCTTTCAAGATAGTCTGTCAGGGACTCAGCTTGAATGGTTCTACCAGCTGGAGGGAGCCAATGTCAGTTCCCTATTCTAAAAAGGAGGTCAGAGGCTTCTTGGGTCGACTTAACTACATTGCTCGCTTCATCTCTCACTTAACTGCTACTTGTGAGCCAATATTCAAACTCTTGAAGAAAGATCAAATAGTCAGATGGAACAATGATTGCCAAGTTTCCTTCGACAAAATCAAGGAATATTTACAAGAATCTTTTATCCTTATGCTTCCATTGGAAGGAATACCATTGATCATGTACTTGACAGTGCTAGAGAATTATATGGGATGTGTGTTGGGCCAACATGACGAGTTTGGCCGAAAAGAGAATGCGATATACTACCTGAGCAAAAAGTTTACCTACTATGAAACCATAAATTCACTGCTTGAGAAAACTTGCTGAGCTCTGGCATGGGCTGCTCGCCCGCTAAGACAGTATATGTTAACTCACACCACTTTATAGATTTCTAAGATGGACCCTATCAAGTACATGTTCGAGAAACCAACCCTCTCCGGACGAATAGCTAGATGGAAAATGATTCTGACCGAATATGACATCCAATATACCATACAAAAGGCCATCAAAGGAAGTATATTGGCTGATCATTTGGCCTATCAAGCTGTTAGTGACTACCAGTCTATGAACTTTGACTTCCCGGATGAGAATATTATGCTAGTAACTGGTTGTGAAGAACCTGGACCGTATGGCAGACCTGAACAAGGATCCCGATGGACTATGGTTTTTGATGGGGCTTCCAATGCTTTGGGCAATGGAATCGGTGCTGTGATTATTTCTACTGAGGGTTTCCATACTCCTTTCACTACTAGATTGTTCTTCGATTGTACGAACAACATGGCTGAGTATGAAGCGTGTATCTTGGGTCTAAAGGCTGCCATTGACTTAAGGATCAAGTTCTTGAACGTATTCGGAGATTCTGCTTTAGTAATCAGTCAAGTCAAAGGATAATGGTACACTAAGTATCCTAACCTTATTCCTTACAAGGAGCTCATGTTAACCCTGATACCATACTTCGAGGAGATCACCTTTGAACATTTCCCTAGAGAATAAAACTAGTTGGCTGACTCCTTGGTAACAATATCTTCCATGTTCAATGTCAAATGGGACTACAAAGCTCCCATGATTACAATCAAAAGATTTGACGAACCTGCGCACTGTTATGAGCTTGACACTGACGAAGAGAAACCATGGTATCATGAAGTAAGGAGGTATCTTGAAACACAAGAGTATCCCGAAGGAGCTTCCATCAATGATAAGAAATTAAGATTCTCAGCCAAATTCTTCCTAAGCAATGGAATCCTGTATAAGAAAAATCAGGATTCTACTCTACTCCAGTGTGTAGACAAGAAGGAGGAAGAGAAAATTATAGAAGACATGCATGATGGCCTCTTTGGGACCCACTCTAGTGGACACACTATGACCAATAAAATCCTGAGGGCTGGTTACTATTGGTCCACAATGGCAACTGATTGTCATCATCACTCAAGGACTTGCCGCAAGTGTCAAATCTATGCTCACAAGGTCAATGAACCTCCTTTTCCTTTAAATGTCATGATTTCTCTATGGCCGTTTTCAATGTGGGGAATTGATATGATTATAGAGATTAAACCTACTTCTTCTAATGGACACCGTTTCATCCTTGTCGTCATTGATTACTTTACAAAGTGGTCAAAGCTGCCTCATATGCCTCAGTTTCCAAGAACGTTGTAGCCAGGTTTATCAAGCATAACCTTATATGCCATTATGGTATCCCCAAAAGGATCATCACTGACAATGGAACCAACCTCAACAATTATATGATTATGGAACTTTGTACTCAATTTAAAATCAAACATCACAACTCTTCTCCCTACAGATCTAACATGAATGGCGCAATGGAAGCTTTTAATAAAAATATCAAGAAGATTATGCAAAAGATGGTGGTAACCTACAAATACTGGCATGAGATGTTATCGTTTGCTCTCCATGGCTACCGTCCTACAGCTCGAACATCAACTAGGGAAACCCGGTTCTCCTTGGTCTATGATATGGAAGTTGTCCTACCTGTCGAAGTTCAGATTCCTTCTCTAAGGATAATGAAGGAAGAAGATTTAGGCAAAGACGAATGGATTTAGACTAGGTTGGATCAGTTGAACTTGATTTATGAGAAGAGACCGGTTGCTTTCTGTCACAGTCAAATGTATCAAAAACGTATGATCAAGGCTTTCAACAAAAAGATCAAGCCTCAAGTGTATCGAGCTGGTGACTTAGTAATAAAGCGCATTGATCTTCCAGAAGGCGACCCCAGGGGCAAATGGACTCCCACTTATGAAGGGCCATTTGTTGTAAAGAAAGTTTTCTCTTGTGGTGCCATGATGCTGACCAATATGGATGGAGAAGACTTCTCACATCCTTTAAACATGGACATAATTAAAAAATACTACGCATAAAAAGAACCGCTAGGTTGACATACCTAGGCAAAAATAAGAGCGTCGCGGTGAATCAAAGAGGTTCGGGCAAAAGTTAGGGATATATGCAAAAGATTGTACACCCGACCAGTCGAAAACCCGAAAAGGCGGCTTGGGCAAAAATGGGTATCCTGGTGGGCTAAAAACTCAAAAAGGAGTTCCAGGCAAAAGTTAAGGATTGAAACGTATGATTATATCCCGCGGGATCTTTACAACCAAATTTATTACCAAAATCCAATTTCAAATGGTCCAATATCAATCTAATCAACTTATTTCAACAACAAGAGATGATGTTCAAAGACATAGGGGCAATAATAGGGTTGGAACACAATGAGATCACTTCCACATGGCTATTATTTCTGATGTCACTTTTATTCTTTCCATTCTTTCGACAATTTCCTCTTACTTGGATCTCTGTATCTTTGTATAAAAAAGCCTATTCATAGGTGTGATACGGTGGGAGAACTGACTATGGTTTTGCGTTTGTTTTCGCAAATGTTTCGGTTGAGCAAGAGTCGCCACCGACTTTTTATTTCATCCTAAGGAAAGGTTTAAAAAGCACAGCAAAAAACCTTTGAGATGTTTTCTTGGGTTCGGGGAGTAGATTATAGAAAGGGAAGGTATTAGCACCCTTTCTATCCATGGTTATCCATGGGCTCTTAGTTACTTGCTTAGATCACTTGCCTTTTTGTTTTCAATTGTTTGAAATGGTGTTTGTGTGTGTGTGGGTTGGAAAATATTTTTGAAAAGAGGCCAATGTGGTGGCAATCTTTGTAATGATCCATGTGGGGATGTATACAAAGATTTATGTCTTTTAAAAAGTTTTCATCTGTTTTTGAAAGTTGTTTTGAAAGTGTAGTGATGTGTGATTTTGAATTTAGGCAAGTGTTTTGGTTTCGCAAGTTTGATTCAAGCAACTAAGAGGTTGTCTACTCCTAAATTTCTCAAAAGATTATTGCTATGTCTTAACCCTTTTAACAAGTTTGTTCCCCCATTGTATTTGGTGGACAATCTTGTGTTAGGATGTGAAAGGGACAGGCGCG
Organism: Vicia faba; assembly: GCA_948472305.1. Classification (NCBI taxonomy): domain Eukaryota; kingdom Viridiplantae; phylum Streptophyta; class Magnoliopsida; order Fabales; family Fabaceae; genus Vicia; species Vicia faba. Next base: position 965,446,215 of record OX451740.1, read on the forward strand.
GGTCATCGTTTAGACCATAATTGCAATGGTGCCAAGTATCTTTGGGCATTTTCCTTAAGGGACTTGATCATTTTTTAGGCAACTTTCGAAAGCGTCATCGAGGGACTATGATCATTTGAATTGTGTTTGTTTTGCCCAAAGAGACCTAACATGCAATATGGCCCAATTTTGAAAGGCAACAAGTGGATATAACCCTAGGGGTGTTAGTGTGCAAGTGTGTTTTATTGCATACAAGAGTTTTTTCTTTGAATTAGGTTTTTCTATTTCATTGATTTTATCTTGTCATACACGTCCTAATTACTAGCAATAAGAAGCGGGAATGTAAAATCCTACGCTATTACAATAGTTAGGGGAGGGGGATACACATTTGTACATGGGGGGTTCAACGAGAAAAATAGACAAAAAAGAAAATAGTGAAAAACAAGATATATAGAGAGAGAGAGGGAGCCCGCGCGCTGTTGGGAGGTCATCAGAAGTTCTGACCCAGATCCGCTGTCAGATGATCAACCTGTTGGTGAAACTGGATGAGTCAGAACTTCTGACTCTAGAACCTGACTTTCTGGAAAATGGTGGGTGAAAGTTAGCTTTTGGTTCTGGTGGTGTTCTGGACAGATTTGGAAAAGGGGAAGTGAAGGTGTATACGTGTATAGGGTCAGAAGTTTGGAAAGAACGTTTTTGGTTTACAGAAAAGAGCTGGATGTTTGATGAAGTTGAAGGTAAGAAACTTAAAGTTATGAAACAAAGATGGAGATTTTTTGGCAGAGTTTCAGAACGCTGTGTTGCTTAGGAGTTTGGTTTCTCTCTTAGCAATTTTTTTGTTTCTCTTCTTGAACGTCTTTTGCAGTGGTGAAAGCTCTCTATTTATAGGCAAAGTTCTTGTGGATGCCTTGAGCATTTAAGGCGCCAACAGAGTTTGAGTCTTTGTTCTTTGACAGAAATTCCTGGGAAGTTGTGATAACAGCTATTTTTCAGCCTAGGTAGCAGCAGCAGGCGTAGATTGGGGGAAGTGACCTCTGAAATGGGCGGTGGCGTGAAGACCCATGCCAGAATCTGTGCAAAAGCATTTTCTAAGCCACACGTGAACGCTCAAGAGTGGTTGGAAGCATTAATGGGCATTAAATGGTGACAAGACCTGTCAATACCAACATTCTGGTTGTTGAATCAGCAGCGTAAACCATGCTCTGGCCTTGGCTACCTGTTGTCTGGAGATTCTCCTGGTTTTCTGGTACGTTCCTTGGATCTACTTCTGGACAATCTGGACTTAGAGATTCTGTATCAATGTGGCACCTATCCCTCTGACCTTCCATCTTCTGATTTCAACCTGTTCTGAAGGAGTCTTTATACCTTCATGTTTCTCTTGCATTCCTTTAGCAAGTTCTGACTGAGCTTGTGTAACTGCTGAAGGGGCATGTTCTGTTTGAGGCTTACACTCTGAGCCACGTTTACAACTTCTGATTGAACTGATGTAACTGCTGAAGAGCCAACTTCTGACCATGCTGAGCCAAACTTGCAACTTCTGACCGTCTTCATCTGGAATGGGTCCAGAAGTTCTGAAGCGCTGATTTTTCTAAAAACACTTATTTTAAAGAAACATTCTAAGCACTTAGAATTTGATTTTCCTCGAGATGAAAGCGTTGTTTCTGGATCTTGTGAGATCATCTTGCTCTTGTAAGTGACTTGCTTGGGCAAAAGGATAACTCAGGACTCGGATTTGTTTCAGGGGATTTTGAAAAATCTAAGATGGTTTCCTGAAGAAAGGGAGGGCGAATTTTGGGGTACAACAGTTGCCCCTGTTCAATCTTCTTGAACCTGAAGAGTTAGATTGGCGAGTTTGCCTTTCGCGACTCGAAGGTAAAAGGAGATTGGACACCAGAGTGCCCGAAAATTTGCGCTCGCTTAGTAGAGTATCAGCAATGTGATGGCGGGAATGGGCTTACAGAGGCCATTTGGAGAGGCGGTAGATAGGGAGATGGGCTTATAGATGCCATCTGGAGACGTGACAGAACCTTGTCGGGAATGGGCTTATAAATGCCATTTGGAAGTGTCGATCGCATAAGAGATTCCTTAGCGAGAAATTTGTATATTTGAGAAAGACGGATGTTTTCCTGGCTTGTTACAGGTGTTTGATCTTCAATCTCCTTATGCAGATGTGCCCTGGCTAGATACAGGTATCGAATCCACAATCGGTTGCTCACAGATGTGCCCTGGCTGGATACAGGAGTCGAATCTGGAAATAGTCGTTAATAGATGTGCCCTGGCTGGATACAGGAATCGAATCTTCGGACTCTTCAGACGTGCCCTGGCTAGATACAGGAATCGAGTCTGGAAACGTGACAGTTGATAGATGTGCCCTGGCTAGATACAGGAATCGAATCTTTGAACTCTTCAGACGTGCCCTGGCTAGATACAGGAATCGAGTCTGGAAACGTTGTAGTTGATAGATGTGCCCTGGCTAGATACAGGAATCGAACCTTTGAACTCTTCAGACGTGCCCTGGCTAGATACAGGAATCGAGTCTGGAAACTGATCACTCTCAGATATGCCTTGGCTAGATACAGGTATCGAATCCGGAATTTGTGACAATTGAAGGTAGTTGTTTTTGGGATCGTCTTTTTCCCTGAAAAGGCAAAAACATAAGTTGTACGCCATGTCATGATGCATGATGTCATGATGTTCAACATGAGATAGTGTTGTATGCACTTTATCATGTATGTAAGCAAGATGTATGAAAGTGTGAAATGCTTATGAATGTATCTTCGTCTTAGGAAAATAGATCTTTGACGATTGGCTGGGGAGTTGCCCTGTGGCCGAGATACTTTGCTGAAGTTTTGATGAGAGCTTCGCTGAGGGTTTCGATGATGGACTCCACTGGGGATCACAAAGATAAAATCTGCTGGGGATTTGAAAGATAAACTCCGCTGGGGATCGAAAGATAAAATCCGCTGGGGATCGAAAGATAAAATCCGCTGGGGATTGAAAGATAAATTCCGCTGGGGATCGAAAGATAAAATCCGCTGGGGATTGAAAGATAAAATCCGCTGGGGATTGAAAGATAAACTCCGCTGGGGATTGAAAGAACTTTGTTGGGGGCGATCTTCCGTGGCGATTAGCTGAGGATAACCCAGTTATAAGCCCTTGTGAGGAATAACTCTGAATAAAGTTAGGGAGAGATGTCCGTATTCTGCAGGAGATAATCTTCCAGAATCTACTGGGGATAAGCTTTAAGACCTGTTGGGGACAAGAATCCCACTTTCCTGGGGAAACTTTTGGAATTGTGTTGGTAAATGGTTCTACTGGGGTGTCCGTATTTCGCCAGGTAACAAACTTAGATCAAGACTGCCGGGGATGCCTGCTGACGAATGCCTATACTCCGTTGGGGAATGTGGTGCCTTTTTCAGGATTGCTAGGGAACCAACTCTGCTTGGGGAAAGTATTGCCGAATCTTGTCTTACTCTGCGGGGAGTTGAGATGATTTAGTCGCATTCTTCAGTCGAATCTACCTTGGTACCTTGACGGACAAAGCAACCCGACCGCATCAGACAACTTTACATTGCCCTGTGTCCGATGTCACCTGTAATTGATCTTTTGTCTCATACGCGAATATCTATGAATCAGCAATTTTAATGTCAAATGCATATATCAAAAAACGAACATTGGACGTTCTTCGCAAGACAAAACAGAAAGAAGAAAACAATGGTAATTTGTACGGACACGTGAATTTGTATTGATTTGAACTTTGCCTGTGAATAGGCGTTTTTATACAAGAGGCTGACATCCTAGTAAGAGGACGCTGCCAAATAACATAGAATTTTGAAAAAGAAATAAAACAGCTGTGTGAACGATCCCACTGGGTTCCAACTCTGCTATTTCCTTTATGTCTCCGGGCGTCTCATCGCTTTGCTGCCTGGTTGAAGATGAAGCTGATTGGTCGATGCCGAGGTCTGAGCCAGGTAGTGGATACTGAATTCTGGATGCGATGTGATCCAATGAGACATAGTGTTACGCTCCATCCCTAACTTTTGCCTGGACCGCCCTTTCAGGTTTTCAGTCCACCGGGATACCCATTTTTGCCCAAGCCGCCTTTTCAGGTTTTCGACTTGCCGGGTGTACAGATTTTTTCATTTCATCCCTTATTTTTGCCCGAACCCTTTTGGTTCGCCGGGAAGCCCTTATTTTTGCCTAGGTATGTCAACCTAGCGGGTCTTTTATTTATGCGTAGTATTTTTTCACTATGTCTGCATTGGCGGGGTGAGGAAGGTCGTCACCATCCATGGTGGTTAGGATCATGGCTCCTCCTGAGAACACACGCTTAACCACAAATGGCCCTTCGTAAGTAGGGGTCCATTTGCCCCGGGGATCACTTTGAGGAAGGATGATGCGTTTGATTACCAGGTCCCCAACTTGATACTCTTGCGGTCTGACTTTCTTGTTAAATGCCCTGATCATCCGTTTTTGATACGTTTGACCATGACAGATAGCAGTGAGCCTCTTTTCGTCAATCAGATTTAATTGATCAAGTCGAGTCTGGATCCAATCATCTTCATTCAAGTCTGCATCCTTCATTATCCGGAGAGAGGGTATCTGGACTTCAATTGGCAAGACTGCTTCCATTCCATAGACCAAGGAGAAAGGAGTTGCCCCGGTTGACGTTCTGGCTGAGGTGCGGTACCCATGAAGAGCGAACGGTAACATCTCGTGCCAATCTTTATAGGTCACTGTCATCTTCTGCACAATTTTCTTGATATTTTTATTGGCTGCTTCTACAGCCCCATTCATCTTCGGCCGGTAGGGAGAAGAATTGTGGTGCTGTATTTTGAATTGTTCACAGAGTTCAGTGATCATTTTGTTATTGAGATTGGTACCATTGTTCGTAATGATTCTTTCCGGGACACCGTACCGACAGATCAGATTATGCCGGATGAAACGTGCCACGACGCTCTTGGCTACTGTGGCATAGGATGCTGCCTCAACCCATTTCGTGAAGTAATCGATCGCCACCAAGATGAAGCGATGCCCATTGGATGTCGTAGGTTTGATCTCACCGATCATGTCTATGCCCCACATTGCAAACGGCCAAGGTGCAGTTAGAACATTCAAAGGAACCGGAGGGATATGCACCTTGTCAGCATAGATCTGGCATTTATGACAAGTTCGGGAATGTTGGTAACAATCGGCTTCCATTGTGGACCAGAAATATCCTGCCCGAAGGATTTTCTTAGCCATGGTGTGTCCACTGGAATGTGTTCCAAACGTGCCTTCATGTAATTCCATCATAATCTTCTCTGCTTCAGCCTTATCCACACAACGTAGCAGAGTTGAATCATGATTCCGCTTGTAGAGAATGCCGTTGCTGAGGAAGAATTTCGCGGCAAACCTCCTCATGAACTTTTTATCGTTGACAGATGCACCTTCCGGGTATTCCTGAGTTTCCAAGTACCTCTTCACCTCATGATACCAGGGTTTTTCAATAACCTTCTCAGCCTCGAGCTCACAGCAGTATGCCGGTTCATCCAACTTCCAAATGATGATTCGGGGAGCCTCATTGTCCCATTTAACTTTGAACATTGAAGACATCGTAGCTAGTGCGTCCGCTAGCTGATTCTCCTCTCTTGGGAAGTGCTCAAAAGTTATTTCTTCAAAGTGGGGAAGCAAGGTCAACACATACTCCTTGTAAGGAATAAGATTTGGGTGTTTCGTATCCCACTCGCCTTTGATCTGATTGATCACGAGAGCGGAATCTCCGAAGACACTTAGAAATTTTATCCTTAAGTCGATTGCAGCTTGTAAACCCATGATACATGCCTCATATTCTGCCATGTTGTTGGTGCAGTTGAAACATAATCGGGCGATGAGTGGAGTATGAGTTCCTTTGGGAGATATGATTACAGCGCCGACGCCGTTACCCAAAGCATTGGATGCTCCATCGAAGTGCATAGACCATCGGGATCCTTCCTTAGGTCCTTCATCCGGTCCAGGTACTTCACAGTCAGTTACCACCATGATGTCTTCGTCCGGAAAATCAAAGTTCAATGATTGGTAATCGTCCACAGGTTGGTGTGCCAAGTGATCCGCCAGTACACTTCCTTTAATTGCTTTCTGAGTTGTATACTGGATATCATATTCTGTTAAGATCATTTGCCATCTCGCTATTCTTCCAGACAGAGCGGGCTTTTCAAATATGTACTTGATGGGATCCATCTTTGAAATCAATAAAGTAGTGTGAGTCAGCATATACTGTCTCAGCCGGCGAGCAGCCCATACAAGAGCGCAGCAAGTTTTCTCAAGCAGTGAGTAACGAGACTCACAGTCGGTAAACTTTTTGCTCAAGTAATAAATAGCGTGCTCTTTTCGGCCAGACTCGTCATGCTGTCCCATCACACACCCCATTGAATTGTCAAGTACTGTCAAGTATAGTATCAGAGGTCTTCCTTCCATCGGTGGCATAAGAATGGGTGGCTCTTGGAGATATTCCTTTATTCTTTCAAAGGCGGCCTGACATTCATCATTCCAACGTACTACTTGATCTTTCTTCAGCAGCTTGAAGATTGGCTCACAAGTAGCAGTCAGATGCGAGATGAATCGGGCAATGTAATTCAGTCGTCCTAGGAAGCCTCTGACTTCTTTCTCTGTTTTTGGAGTCGGCATCTCTTGTATGGCTTTTACCTTGGCAGGGTCCACCTGAATACCTTTATTACTTACAATGAAACCTAGCAATTTTCTGGACCTTACCCCAAAGGTGCATTTGTTGGGATTCAATCTCAGCTTGTACAATTTGAGTCGGTCAAATAACTTCTTCAGATGGTCAAGGTGCTCCTCCTCGGTTTGAGACCTTGCAATCATGTCATCAACGTATACCTCAATCTCATGATGGATCATATCATGAAATAAAGCAACCATGGCACGTTGATAGGTTGCCCCATCATTTTTCAAACCGAACGGCATGACCTTATAACAGAAGGTGCCCCACTGAGTCACAAATGTAGTTTTCTCCATATCCTCTGGAGCCATCTTGATCTGATTATACCCTGAAAAACCATCCATGAAGGAGAATACCTTGTGTTGAGCTGTATTGTCAACAAGGACATCAATGTGAGGTAGGGGGAAGTCATCCTTGGGGCTGGCCCTGTTCAGGTCCCTGTAGTCAACACACATTCTGACTTTACCGTCCTTCTTCGGTACTGGCACCACATTGGCAACCCACTGAGGGTAAGAAGTTACTGCAAGGAACCCGGCATCAAACTGCTTCATAACCTCGGCCTTGATCTTTTCAGACATCTCTGGACGCATCCGCCGGACCTTTTGCTTTACCGGAGGGCAATCTTCCTTGGTTGGAAGGTGGTGAACTACAATGTCGGCATCCAAACCAGGCATATCTTCATAGGACCAAGCAAAAATTTCCATGTAATCTTGTAACATCTGGATCAATCGTTGCTTCACACTGAGCTCTAGATTGGCACCAATCTTGACCTCTTTCCTATCTGTCTCAGTACCCAAGTTAATTGTTTCCACAGGCTCTTCATGTGGCTGAATAGCCCTTTCTTCCTGGAGCAGCAGTCTTGCGAGTTCACCAGGCACTTCGCAATCATCTTCACCTTCGTCCTCGGCCAAGTTGATCGGATTTTCGAAGTCATAACTGGCGGTAGCAGAGCTGTTACCAGTGAGATCCAGAGTGGATTGAAACCTGTATAAGTGAGTGTGTGTAAATATAGCTGTTTTTGCAGTATATATAACACAGAAAGGAAAAGAGCGCAAGATTTGAAATGCAACAAACGTCCAATGTTTTGATTGATGATATATGAAAATGTCATACAAAAAGCCCTCACAAATGGAGCTACGATGCCCCGGGTAGGACACCGAGCCAACAAAGTTTCATATTGTTTGTTACAAATTGGAAATCAAAAGAAATCAATTACTGCGTGACAAATGTGATAGGGGTAAAATCCTTTGCCGTCCAGTTGCTTGGTCCGTCGCTGGTGGTCGGGTAGATCCAACTGTCAAACTCTGCTTCTTCTACATCCTCCTCGATGGCATTCACCCTTGAGCTGGAGATAAACACCGGAGCCTTTCTGATCTTCTCTTTGCGCACAACCCTCTGAGCCTCTGCAGTAAAGCCCAGCCCAAACTTGTCGTTCTTTTGAGTAAAGTCGGGAAGCTGACCCCAGCTTGCACAATTGCCTTTCTGAACCACAGCCCGGGCATCCCTTAAGGAAGCCATCTTCAAGGAAACATTCTCTTCAACTGTTGCCTCTGCTGCTGCTGAAATTGGATGCACCTCCTCGAAATGCTGAAAGGGGGTTTCAATAAACTCCCCATCCATCTCAATGTATCTGAAGGAATTCAAATGGCTCACCATATACTCCTCTTCTCCTTGCACAGTGACAATCTTTCCCCTGACGGGATACTTCAGCTTCTGGTGCAAGGTGGAGGTCACTGCCCCAGCTTTATGGATCCAAGGTCGACCCAGTAGACAAGAGTACGATGGACGTATATCCATCACATAAAAAGTAGAGTCGAACACCTGAGAGCCCACACGAATAGGGATGTCAACCTCTCCATGAACCATCCTTTTTGAACCGTCAAAGGCCCTGACGATGATATTGTGGGCTTCAGTTCCAGGCCTTCATAATCCAAACGGTCTAAAGCCTTTTTCGGTAGAACATTCAAGGAAGAACCAGTATCCACCAATACATGCGCCAGAGTAGTGCCCCTGCATTCGATAGAGACATGCAGGGCATCGTTGTGGTCTCTTCCCTTCGCGGTCAGGTCGGCATCTGAAAACCCCAAGCCATTGTCTGTTGTCAGGTTTGCTACACAGTCAGCGAACTGGACCGCAGATGTTTCCTGTGGTACATGGGCCGTCTTGAGAAATGAAATCAAGGCTTTAGCATGGGCCTCGGAGCATAGCAATAAGGAGAGCATGGAGATCTTGGAGGGCGTATGCCCCAGCTGTTCGACAACATTGAAATCACTTTTCTTTATTATTTTCAGAATCTCCTCCATTTCTTGTTGGGAGGCCTCAGCATTTACGGGTATTGGTGCCTCCATCCGGGCAGGCTCTTCTTCAATCCCTTTGCCCCGAGCATTTGAGGACTCGGCAGCAGGGGAAACAACTTGATCAGCAGCAGGAACAGGTGAACTTGCAGGTTTTATAAGGAGGGGTCTTCGAATGGCGGGCGGTGCAATGTCAGGCGAGAAGAGCCTGCCACTGCGGGTGACCTTGGCTGGACCAGTGATATCGCAGATACTGGCGCCAGTGTCAAATTCCTGTTTGATTCCATTCACATATACGTCTGCCCCATAATGCCAAGGGACAGCTTTATCAGACACGTAGGGGAGAGGCCCCGGAACAGTAATAATCACAGGTGCAACAGTCATGATTTGAACAGGCTTCTTCAGGGGAGCCTTGATTGGATTTTTGAAGATGGTAATCACAGAAACTTCTCTTATCGGAACTGCTTGAACAACAGACTTCTGAAACAAAATCTCCTTACTATCCATTAGGCTTTGGATACCTAACTTTAGCAAGGGACAACCAGATAGGGAAACCGCACAGAACAGGCAACCTTCACTGCAACCCGGAAATAAACCGGCCCGCAGTAGGTTCTTCTTGACAGTCTTCAGAGGGGTAACAACTTCCTCTACCGAAACAGCATACATTTCTCCCTCAATGGCATTTACTCTATGCTGGGGTATAGGAGCAGTTACAACATTTGGTCTCTCCGGCGCTTCAAACTGAATTTCCTTTGCGTCGATCAGATCTTGCACTTTGTTTCTCAAGGCCCAGCAATCATCAGTAGTGTGCCCGGGACCATCAGAATGATAAGCACACCGGGCATTTGGGTTATACTTAGGAGACGCAGTGTTGACGACCTTAGGAGCTTCTTTGAGGGTCACCAGGTTGGTGGATAATAGTTGGGGTAAAATTTGAGATAAGGTCATACTCAGTCGAGTATACTGCCTCTTGGGCCTTTCACTTCTTTGTTGATTGTACTGCTGAGGAGCAGCAACAGGTTTTGAGATGACCAAAGCATTGACGGTTTGGCGACTTTCGGGCTTGACTTGTCTTCCAGGACCATAGACGACACTTGCTTCTTTCTTAAATGGCCTCTTCTCAGCACTTGTGGAGGCAGTTTTTTGTATCTTGCCTGACCTGATGCCAGCTTCAATTCTTTCTCCTGTCAATATCAAATCTGTAAACCCAGCGGAGGAGTTACCAACCAAATGATTGAAAAACGGACCAGACAACGTCCCTAGAAACATATCAACCAGCTCCCGATAAGTCAATGTAGGCTGCACCCTGCCAGCCAAATCTCTCCATTTTTGAGCGTACTCTTTGAACCCTTCACCCGTTCCTAGAGACATACCCTGAAGTTGGGTACGCGTAGGAGCGAGATCAGAATTGTATTGGTATTGTCTGTAGAATGCGGTTGCCAAATCTTCCCAGTGTCGGATGCTAGCTCCATCCAATTGGTAGAACCATTCGAGTTGTGATCCCGAGAGGCTATCTTGGAAGAAGTGAATCCAGAGATTCTTATCCGCCGTGTAAGGTTGGATTTTCCTTACGTACGACCTCAAATGCAGCTTTGGGCAGGAGACCCCATCATACTTGGCGAAGGCAGGCGCCTTAAACTTGTGAGGAATTACTACCCCAGAAGATAACCCCAGATCTCCGAAATCCAGTCCCGGCACATTCTGAATTTCCATGGCGCTCAAGCGGTCCTCCAATTGCTTGTACCTGTCAGCAGCAGGTGGGTATTGTTCATCGTTATAGTCCGTCTCGTTGTCAGAGACTGCGGGACTAGGAGCTCCTCCCCCTTGGGGACTGTTTTTCTCAGCAGAATAAGTAGTTGGATCAGCTTCATTATGGAGGGTGTTCCCAAATCTGCGTCTGGTGTTGAACAACGCAGTCCTCTTTTTCTTTTTCTTATTCATGAGTAGAGTCTTCAACTCTTGCTGACCCTGGGCTAGGCTTAGGACCATCTCTTGAAACTGTGCACTTTGGGCCTGAAGGGCCTTGATTGCTTGCTCACTGGATGAGTCTGGATTCATGATGACTGACTGTTCCAAATAAACAGCGAAGAAGATTAAGCAGCCTGTAGAAAAAAATGGGTACCTGTTATGCACATGATGCATGAGATGCTATCTATGCAATGCATTCAAGGGTTTTGGAAATTCATAATTGTTGTAGACAAAAAGAACGCACGTCATTTTAATAAGAAAAGATTTGTCAGTACATAAATGACCCATGGGTCAAAAATTACAAAATAATTTCTCAGGGTAGAAAGACATTGCGCATCCTTTTTGGTGCGATGTAGGTGTTGAGGACCTCTTGCTCATGGAGTCGGCGGGTAAGCTCTAGAACCTTCTTCTCACTGGCGTAGAAGCTAGCCTCAAAAGTATTACGTTCCTCCTTGAGCTGAATCCAGCTTTTCTGCATCTCCTCCCACGATGTAGGCATGTCTAGATGTAGGATGGTGTAGGAAACCTCTCCTTCATTGACGGGCTCTTTAATCACAGGGAGAATATGAGGATAAGGCATCATCAACCTTTGGGCCCGAGCTCGTACCCATTTGAGATAAGGTTCAAGAGGGATGGAGTTCTTGTGTCCCAAAGTCTTGCTATCAACCTTGTTGAGTTTTCCCCAAGCTCTGATGAATCTTTGGCGAAGTCCTTGCGCATCGTTGTCGAAGTCAAAAACTAAGCTAGGAATCAACATATCATGAGGGCCGTCCCTCCGGGCATATCCAAATTGCCTCAAAGCTAGGCAAGGATTGTAGGTGATACCCCCTCTAATTCCAAGTAAAGGAACATTAGGAAATTCTCCGCAACGGTCGATAATGATGATATTTTCTCTGGACCGAGAACACCAATGCACATCAGAATGAGTAAGAGTCATCAATCGTTGGGACCACCTTGTACCTTGATCATTCTTCAAGACAGATTGTGGAAGGTGCGAAATAAACCACCTTGCAAGGAGGGGAGTACAGCACATGAGAACACCCCTCTTTCTCATTGTTCGTGTGTAAAATGAGTGAAGGATGTCCCCAAGTAACGTTGGTATTGGGTTTCTGGACAAGAAGATTTTGACAGCATTGACGTCTACCAATTGGTCAGGATTCGGGAACAAGACCAACCCATAGATAAGGAGTGTCACAATCTCTTCAAAGGCTTGTAGGTCCAATGAGTTCCAACATTCTTGTGCCTTCTCAAACAAGAACTTGGCTAAGAATCCTTTGACGCCGCTTCTGGTTTCCCAATGCCCCTTGATTTCAGATGGTTGTAGATGTAGTGCTCGAGCAACATCCTCAGGCTTTGGTTCCTTCTCCGTACCGTTGAAGGGTAGTTGATTAAGGATAGGAATTCTCAGGAGTTGAGAAAACTCCTCCAAAGTGGGTACCAACTGATAATCAGGGAAAGTGAAACAGTGGTGAAGAGGGTCAAAGAACTGGAATAGCACTTTTATCATGTCTTCTTCAATGTTGGCGTCGACTAGGCTGAGCAGTCTACCGTGTCTTTCACTGAAGAGAGAGCTTTCTGGAATTCTGGAGGTGAGCTCCTTGAGTTGAGGAGGGATTCTCACAAGGTTGACTTGGATAGTTTTCCTGCGAAGAATTTCCATGACCTGCAAAACAAGAACAAAGATGAAGATCCAAAACCCTTGAAATGGTTAGTAAATGCATATGATGCTTCATGATGTTTATGATGTATGCACAAAACATATGTACAAGTAAATCACATCAAACCCTAGTTTCAGGCTGGCATGGGGTTTCATAGGTAAGTACCCTCTTGAGTGTAGTTGGCTTAAAAACCTGTCCTATAAATAGTAACCGGGTTCTAAGGAGCTCAATATCATTGGATTGTTTTCAATGTTCATTGTTTCGGTTTAGCCACTTAACTAGCGACCAAAATATTCCAAGAAAACAAACCTCAATGAGTGTAGTATCGAGTATCTACCAACTTCGGACTGCACCAAAGCCGGTCATCTCACTACCCCTAATGAAAGGCCAAGATGGTCAAGTAAGGTTCTAGGTCATTAGTGCTTAGTGACATCACTCAGCGGCCCTGTACTCTCCTTGATTGAACTCAAGGGTTACCGGTACTCACAAATATGTCGCACTAATATAGCTATTGCTTAGACCGTGTCGGTATACCCCGCACAGTTTCCACAACGTATTGCTATCTATGAATGTTTCCCAAAATCCGGGTGGAGGATTGTAAACCCAAACAATAGGGTTAAAGTATAAAGCAAGCAAATCAAACAATTAGTCATGCAAGAGGGTGATCTAAGCCCTAAGGTTACTCCACTTTTAAAGTAAGTCCCCAGCAGAGTCGCCAGTTCTGTGATACGGTGGGAGAACTGACTATGGTTTTGCGTTTGTTTTCGCAAATGTTTCGGTTGAGCAAGAGTCGCCACCGACTTTTTATTTCATCCTAAGGAAAGGTTTAAAAAGCACAGCAAAAAACCTTTGAGATGTTTTCTTGGGTTCGGGGAGTAGATTATAGAAAGGGAAGGTATTAGCACCCTTTCTATCCATGGTTATCCATGGGCTCTTAGTTACTTGCTTAGATCACTTGCCTTTTTGTTTTTAGTTGTTTGAAATGGTGTTTGTGTGTGTGTGGGTTGGAAAATATTTTTGAAAAGAGGCCAATGTGGTGGCAATCTTTGTAATGATCCATGTGGGGATGTATACAAAGATGTATGTCTTTTAAAAAGTTTTCATCTGTTTTTGAAAGTTGTTTTGAAAGTGTAGTGATGTGTGATTTTGAATTTAGGCAAGTGTTTTGGTTTCGCAAGTTTGATTCAAGCAACTAAGAGGTTGTCTACTCCTAAATTTCTCAAAAGATTATTGCTATGTCTTAACCCTTTTAACAAGTTTGTTCCCCCATTGTATTTGGTGGACAATCTTGTGTTAGGATGTGAAAGGGACAGGCGCGGGTCATCGTTTAGACCATAATTGCAATGGTGCCAAGTATCTTTGGGCATTTTCCTTAAGGGACTTGATCATTTTTTAGGCAACTTTCGAAAGCGTCATCGAGGGACTATGATCATTTGAATTGTGTTTGTTTTTCCCAAAGAGACCTAACATGCAATATGGCCCAATTTTGAAAGGCAACAAGTGGATATAACCCTAGGGGTGTTAGTGTGCAAGTGTGTTTTATTGCATACAAGAGTTTTTTCTTTGAATTAGGTTTTTCTATTTCATTGATTTTATCTTGTCATACACGTCCTAATTACTAGCAATAAGAAGCGGGAATGTAAAATCCTACGCTATTACAATAGTTAGGGGAGGGGGATACACATTTGTACATGGGGGGTTCAACGAGAAAAATAGACAAAAAAGAAAATAGCGAAAAAAAAGATATATATAGAGAGAGAGGAAGCCCGCGCGCTGTTGGGAGGTCATCAGAAGTTCTGACCCAGATCCGCTGTCAGATGATCAACCTGTTGGTGAAACTGGATGAGTCAGAACTTCTGACTCTAGAACCTGACTTTCTGGAAAATGGTGGGTGAAAGTTAGCTTTTGGTTCTGGTGGTGTTCTGGACAGATTTGGAAAAGGGGAAGTGAAGGTGTATACGTGTATAGGGTCAGAAGTTTGGAAAGAACGTTTTTGGTTTACAGAAAAGAGCTGGATGTTTGATGAAGTTGAAGGTAAGAAACTTAAAGTTATGAAACAAAGCTGGAGATTTTTTGGCAGAGTTTCAGAACGCTGTGTTGCTTAGGAGTTTGGTTTCTCTCTTAGCAATTTTTTTGTTTCTCTTCTTGAACGTCTTTTGCAGTGGTGAAAGCTCTCTATTTATAGGCAAAGTTCTTGTGGATGCCTTGAGCATTTAAGGCGCCAACAGAGTTTGAGTCTTTGTTCTTTGACAGAAATTCCTGGGAAGTTGTGATAACAGCTATTTTTCAGCCTAGGTAGCAGCAGCAGGCGTAGATTGGGGGAAGTGACCTCTGAAATGGGCGGTGGCGTGAAGACCCATGCCAGAATCTATGCAAAAGCATTTTCCAAGCCACACGTGAACGCTCAGGAGTGGTTGGAAGCATTAATGGGCATTAAATGGTGACAAGACCTGTCAATACCAACATTCTGGTTGTTGAATCAGCAGCGTAAACCATGCTCTGGCCTTGGCTACCTGTTGTCTGGAGATTCTCCTGGTTTTCTGGTACGTTCCTTGGATCTACTTCTGGACAATCTGGACTTAGAGATTCTGTATCAATGTGGCACCTATCCCTCTGACCTTCCATCTTTTGATTTCAACCTGTTCTGAAGGAGTCTTTATACCTTCATGTTTCTCTTGCATTCCTTTAGCAAGTTCTGACTGAGCTTGTGTAACTGCTGAAGGGGCATGTTCTGTTTGAGGCTTACACTCTGAGCCACGTTTACAACTTCTGATTGAACTGATGTAACTGCTGAAGAGCCAACTTCTGACCATGCTGAGCCAAACTTGCAACTTCTGACCGTCTTCATCTGGAATGGGTCCAGAAGTTCTGAAGCGCTGATTTTTCTAAAAACACTTATTTTAAAGAAACATTCTAAGCACTTAGAATTTTATTTTCCTCGAGATGAAAGCGTTGTTTCTGGATCTTGTGAGATCATCTTGCTCTTGTAAGTGACTTGCTTGGGCAAAAGGATAACTCAGGACTCGGATTTGTTTCAGGGTATTTTGAAAAATCTAAGATGGTTTCCTGAAGAAAGGGAGGGCGAATTTTGGGGTACAACAATAGGCAAAACATCAAATACAAATATACTTTGAACTACAAACTTTCTGTTATTTCTGTTTTAAAGTGCGAA
Organism: Vicia faba; assembly: GCA_948472305.1. Lineage (NCBI taxonomy): Eukaryota > Viridiplantae > Streptophyta > Magnoliopsida > Fabales > Fabaceae > Vicia > Vicia faba. Next base: position 965,462,004 of record OX451740.1, read on the forward strand.
AGTGTCCAATGACTAAAATTGAATGAGCATATGCATATGAACATGACTAAATTTTTTAGCAAATGTATGCCTAAAAACAGTGACAAGCATATCTTTAAATGCATTTGAGATATCCCCACAGAGTTATTTCAATAAACATTATCCCCACAAATTTGGATTCATAAAATCCCGAGACAAAGTTTCAATCTCCAGAAGATCCTCTCCCAGCTGAGTTGGTCTTAAAAAAAGAAGCCTTATGGAAAGAGACTCCTCCCCATTAGTTCGTCAAAATATCCTCTAAAATAGGGTTTATTTCCCAAACAAACGGAAAAATTCCCAGCTTGAGTTGGCCTCTCAGACTATTAAAATCAGGGGACCATAACCCATAATCCCCAGTGAAGTCGCCAACAGAGTCATTGCTATCCCCAAAAGCTGCTGTAAAACCTGGGACCGACTAGATAACAGTCAACTTCAAGCAAGTTACTATGAAGCCTGGACCCGACCAGATACTAGTTCAACTCGATCAAGTTCAAATTACTGCAAAGCCTGGACCCGACCAGAAAATAGTTTGAGTTGCTAAAACCTGGACCCGACCATATAACAGTAAATCTCAATTTTTAGTTGATAAAGCCTGGATCCGACCAGATAATATTTCAATTCCTATCCAAACAAGTTACTACGAAGCCTGGACCCTACCAGATGTTAGTTCAACTTCATTCTACCCTCAATTTACTATAAAGATTGGACCCGACCAGAGAACAATTTAAGTTGCTCCTGAAGCCTGGACCCGACCAGATAACAGTTAATCTCATTTGTAAGTTACTAAAACCTGGACCCGACCAGATAATAGTTCAACTTCTCAAATCATTATTGAAGCCTGGACCCAACCAGATATCAGTTAATCTCAAATTTTAAGTTACTAAAGCCTGGACCCGACCAGATAATAGTTCAACTTCTCCAATTGCTGAAACCTTGACCCGACCAGATAAGAGTTAAAATCAAGTTCGAATTACTGTAAAAGATACTAGTTTAACTTCTTCAATCACTACCAAAACTCCTCTTCCACAGTATATTTTTCCACTATCCCCCAACAAGTTATTGTGAATCCTAGAAATCTGACCAGATAATAGCTTTCAAGAGATAATTCCCCACTAGAGCAGCAGACGACTAGAAATCCTGAGCTCTTTGCCCCAAGCAGAAGTCAACAAAGCAGAAATTCCCAACAGGAATCACTCTGAATAAAGTTTGAAGATACACATACTCTTCATCCCCAATAGTGGTCCGGGATTTAATTTCCCAAAACTCCCCAGCAATTTGTCAAGGATTTATTTTCCAGACAAAGATGAACTTTAATGTTTCACATTCATATATCATGTCACATACATAACAAATGCATATAGCATAATCTCATTTATGTTGAGAACATCATTACATCATGCATACATCTGCATACAACTAACTCCCTTTCCTTGCAGGAATAAATCAATTGTCAGTGAAGTCCTCTTCTGGATCAGATTTATCTCTCCTAGTTAAAGACAAGCAAAAGACATCTATAGTTTCAACATAAATCGACCAAAGATTTATTATGATACTCCTTCCAGTCTCCACCAATAGACATTAAAAATGTCATCATTAATCCCATTTCTGATACAATTAACCGCATCATCAAGTGCAAATTTTTGGGCACTCTAGTATTCAATCATCTTTCGCCTTCAGGTTACGAATGGAGGATCCGCCAACCTAACTCTCCAGGCTTAAGAAGATTGAACAGCAATAGCTGTTATACCCCCAAAATTTTCCCTCTCATTTCTCAAGAAATTTCTCACAAGACTTTCAACTGCTCAAAATTGCACAAGGATTGATTAGCTCAAGGCACCTCCTCAACACTGATGACTCAAATTAGGGTTTGAGTTTACCCAAACACAAATGAACTTTTTTGCCACATATGAATTTCATGGATCATTTTGGACCTTCAAGAATGCTCATGTCAAATTTCAAAGTCTTGCAGTTCAAGTTTGCTCAGTCAATTGATCAAATGACCTAAAATCAACTATATTGGGTAAAAAGTCATTTGTGGTCAATTTACTGTCAAAATACATAATTTTTCATCCGAATAAACATTTTGAACTCATATATGTCAATTGGTCAAGTTTGGATCATAATTCCTCAAGAAATTTGATCAGATCACCAAAAGAACAAAATGGTCAAAATTAGGGTTTTGACCGAGAAGGCTCAATTTTCGACTTTTGATCAAATACATGATTATTGGTTTGAGACATGATATCAAGGATTCAAATTAATCATATTGACCTAATTGAATGGTTTAAAACATTTCTCAAGATCAATTGATTGATAATTGAAAATTGGTCAACTGATGAAAAAGTCAATAGTACACTGAAAAGTCAAACTTTGACTTTTTGATTAAAATCAAGTTTCAAAAATCATATTTCATCAAGACATGTCAAAATATGAAGATTGTTCATCAATAAATCAAATTCAAAATTATCTTTGAAAATTCAAAATTCTAAGACTTAGAAATTTTTCGAAGTGTTGAAAAGTTAACTTTTTTCATGACTTTGTGTCAAATTTTCAACGTGATACAAGATTATTCAAGGAAAACTTCCAAGATGAAAGTTGTAGATCTCAATGAGATCTAAAAAATTGTAGGGAATAACTTTGTCTATAAATTCTTGGATCTCAAGTTATTAATTCATAAAGACACGCTCATGAAACTAAAAACACTTAGTGAAATGTTTCCCTAGTTAGGCAGATTTTTGACCTAACTTCTTGGACAAGTTTCACATGGTTCTAATTTTATTCTTGAAAATTGTACAACATGAAGGTTTTAGAGGATGTTACAAGATTTCCAAAATTTCTAGGAACTCATAAAGATCATTTTTGAGCTAAGAGAAACGAAGGCAAGAAGTTGAGCATTCATTCTTGATTTACAAGACAGATTTGTGAAGAACACTTGATCCAATCCTCAAGCATGATGTACAAATACAACTTTGCAGGCTTCTAACTTGAATTTTACTCCATAATTAAATGTTTACAAAACTTTTAGAGCTTTGATCCAAGAATTTGTAACATTGTCCAAGTTATTCAATTAATGGCACAAAGGTAACACTTCCATTTTGGAAAAGTATGCTTTTGCAAATGTCAACCCTTCTTGAGCCTCTCAATGGATCTTTCTATACACACTCAACCTAGAAACTCAGAAGAAGCATGTTTAAAGTGATTCAACCACTCTACATAGCTTGTACCACACATTGGGATTTCTGTTTTCCACTTTACTTCAAAAACAAGCAAAATGCCATAACATGTGATCTTTGTAACCTGACCATCTCAACTCTCAAAAACATTTCCTATATATCAAGAGACTCTTATGAAACTTAGCACATGAATTGGCCATCCTGAAAACTCCCTCAAACTTCCTCAAACCCAGGATCATCAAAAACACCTCAAAACTTGCCATTTTTGAGTTTTGAATCCAATCTCCAATTTCACTCGTGCGTTTCTCGGCCTTTTACTTTCAAAAGATTCTAAACATCATATACAAACAATCCCAACACCTTTCAAAGTTATGTAACACCATTTTCCTCAAACTCCATAACCAAAAAACAGATCTTGCATCTTGAATTCTCTAGCACGACTTAGGCACTCCTAGCATCAAGTAAGGGTTGCATTAGCTTCCTGGGAACTTGAGGAAGTAAACCTGATCATCACCATCACTTGAAACAACCTCTAACTCAAATCACGATCTTCAGCTGCAAGATGTGTTTTCTGAGTTTTCATCTCATTATTTAGGCATTGTTAGGCTTGCACTTTCAAAGACAAAATGTTGATATTATTGCCCTGAAACTGAGCATGTCCTTAGAATTCATTTATATTGCTTGAGTAGAGAGAATTTTGGACCTGAACTTTCTGAAAAAATTAGGTTAGATTTGGTACCATTCAAAATTCATGCTTATCTTTGATTTATACTTTTAATGAGTTACATTTTTGGATTCGTGATGAAATATGCCACAAGTTTCGTGTTTACATTTTTCATTTTAGTTGAGAAATGAATGAGATACAACTGGTCTGACTGGGCGCAAGGTTGAAGACGAAGTACAGGCCATGGACTTGTTTTATTTTAAGTTTAATAGTTGTTGTATTACTAACAGATGAAACAGGCAACCCCAATGGTACAAACAGCGTGCGCTAAAGCCTTTCCCTATAGAAGGTCCTGGGTTCGAGTCCCAGCGAGACCTTTTGTCATTTTTCCATATTTTTCTTATTTCTATTGTTTGCAGGAAGCGCGCCTGGGCCTCCATTGGCTGGGCTTTGCCATTTTTGCTTCATTAACCCCCTGTTTTACTCACACAGCCCCAAGCCCATTTTATTTTCTTTTTTTCTTATTTCATTTATTTATTTTCTTTTAATATATTTTACTTAATACCAAAATCATAAAAAAAATTATAAAAAAATAGATTTAGGCTTTTATTTAATTAAATTAATTTTTGACATAAATTAAAGTTTATTTTAATAACCTTTTATTTTGTCTTTGTTAATTAATTTGTAAATTAATTAGAAATTAGGATTTTTGATTATTATTTTCACACATTAAAAATATTTTCTTTAACAAATCCAAATTATATTTTAAAAAAAAAAAATTAATACTAGACTTAGGTTTATCTTTAATTAAAATTAATTTAGAACTTAAGACTTTTATTTAATTAGTTTTTTATACTAGTTTAATTTAATTAAAACTCTTTTCACAAACAAAACCCTAAAAAAAACTTGTTTTTATTTAATTAATTTATTTATTTTATTAACTTAATTTTAATTTTCTTATTTTAGCTAATTACTTTCTTTTAAGTTAATTAGGTCAAAATTATCTTTCTTAACAAACAAAATCCAAAACAAAATTCATTTATTTTCTTGTATATTTATTCATTTTTGTACATTATTTATTCAAATTCAATATGGTTGTAATAGAAGATTTAATTTCTTGCAATCCCCATTTGTATATTTGTACACCCTATCCTCAAATGATGTAATAGTGTAGAACATTTATTTTCCATAATTTATCGCTTTCCTAAATGCTAGTAATTAGGATTTGTATGACAAGATAAAATCAATGCTTAGAAAATCATAATTCAAGATTAAACCAAGCATGAAATACAATACACTTGCACACTTTGCACCCTTAGGGTTTACTCCACTTTGTTACTTTAAAAAGGGTCATGATATGCATGTGAGACATCTTAGCAAAAACAATCAAAAACACAAGATCATAGTCCCTCGATGACGATTCAAATGTTTCCTTACAAATGATATTAGTCCCTTAAGAGAAATGCTAAGATATCTCACAACATTGCTATCCATAACTATACGATGACCCACGCCCGTCCCTTTACATCCAAAGATAAGGCTTCTTACAATTCAATGATAAGATAGCAATGTCAAAGGAAGAGAGAAATGAACAAAAGACTTTTGAGTAGGTAGAACGCTCATAGTTGCTTGCTCATAATCTATATTCAAAACAAACATTTTGTCAAACATACTAAACACTTACAAAACATGAAATATTTTCAAAAGTCCAACACTTTGTATGCATTCTTATAGAGACGAGAATTATTACAAAGTTTTGCCTAAACGAAGGCGCTTTTCAAAAATACTTTCAAAATCCACCACAAACACATTTCAAATAAAGCAATTTCAAAAGTGATCTAGAAAGCAACTAAGAGCCCATAGATAACTATGGATAAAAAGTGTGCTAATACCTTCCCTTTTCATAACCTATGCCCTTAACTCAAGAAAATATCTCAAAGGTTTTTCCTGTTCTTTTCACCCTTTTCTTATTGGATAAAAGAAAAGTCGGTGGCGACTCTTGCTATCCTTAACAATTGCGATCAAGCACAAAACACCCAGTCAGTTCTCCTACTGTATTACAAACTGGTTAGAATATAATTATGTTCATATTAATTGTTATAACAAATCGGTGCGGTTTTCTACTCTTGATAAGGAAGAAGAAGGGAGATTCTTATCTGTTAGGCAGTTAAAGGAATTTATGCAAGATGAAGCTCTGGTATTTTCACTAATGGGGTTATTACCCATTGAGAATCAGGCTGCTATAGATGAGTTGCAGGTAGTGCGTGAATTTCCTAAAGTTTTCCCCGATGAAATTACATATGTGCCGCTAGAGAGGGAAGTAGAATTTTCTATCGATCTTGTTCTGGGTACCAAGCCTGTTTCTATGGCGCCCTATCGGATGTCAGCATTTGAATTAGTAGAATTGAGGAAACAAATGGAAGAGTTACTTGAAAATAAATTTGTTAGACCAAGTGTATCACCATGGGGAGCTCCAGTGCTGCTTGTGAAAAAGAAGAATGGTAGTATGACACTTTGTGTGGATTACCGACAATTCAACAAAGTGAAGATCAAGAATAAGTATCTACTTCTGAGGATAGATGATTTAATGGATCAATAGGTAGATGCATGTGTGTTCAGCAAGATTGACTTGAAGTCAGAATATCACCAAATTCGAGTAAAGGGTGAGGATATTCAGAAGACAACTTTCCAAACTCGATATGGACACTATGAATATTAAGTGATGCCTTTTGGTGTTACTAACACACCAGGTGTGTTTATGGAATATATGAACAGTATCTTTCATACTTATCTGGGTCAGTTTGTAGTAGTCTTCATATATGATATCTTAATATATTCGAAATCCAAAGAAGAACATGATGAGCATTTTCAAATTGTATTGCAAGTGTTAAAGGAGAAGAAGTTATATGCGAAGTTATCCAAGTGTGAGTTTTGGTTAAAGAAAGTTAGTTTCCTTGAACATGTTATTTCAGGTGGCGGAATCACGATAGACTCATCCAAAGTTGATGCAGTATTGTAGTGGGAGACTCTGAAGTCAGTTACAGAAATTAGAAGTTTTTTGGGATTGGCTGGTTATTATAGGATATTTATTGAAGGTTTTTCTAAGTTAGCAATTCCGCTAACTCAGTTGACTTGTAAAGGCAAGACATTTATATGGGACATCCAATGCAAAGAAAGTTTTGTTGAGTTGAAGAAGAGATTGATAACAACTCCGATTTTGATATTACCTAATCCTGAAGAATTGTTTGTTGTATATTATTATGCTTCTAAAATGGGTTTAGGTGGTGTGCTCATGGAGAATGATAAATCAGTGGCATACGCGTCAAGACAATTGAGGATTCATGAAAGGAATTATCCTACTCACGATCTGGAATTAGCTGCAGTAGTTTTTGTACTAAAGATTTGGAGACATTACCTTTATGGTTCTCGATTTGAAGTGTTTAGTAATCATAAAAGCTTAAAATATTTGTTTGATCAAAAGGAATTGAATATGACACAGCGCAGGTGGTTGAAACTATTGAAGGACTTCGACTTTCGTTTGAACTATCATCCAGGTAAAGCTAATGTTGTAGCCGACGCTTTGATTCGAAAGACTTTGCATATGTCTGCTCTGATGGTTAAGGAATTGGAGATGATTGAAGAATTCATAGATATAAGTTTAGTTTACGAAGTTACACCGCAGAGTGTGGTGTTGGGAATGTTGAAAATTAACAATGATTTGTTGGATAATATTAAAGATGCTCAGAAGTTAGATGTGAAGTTTGTGGATTTGATGGTTGTGAGTAATCAGTTAGAGAATAGTAATTTCAAGGTAGACACAAAAGGTATGTTGAGGTTCCGAGATGGAATTTGTATTCCTAATGACTCCGAGATCAAAAGGATGATTCTAGAAGATAGTCATAGAAGTAGATTGAGATTCCATCCAGGTGCGACTAAGATTTATCGAGACTTAAAGAAGTTATTTATGTGGCCAGGATTGAAACATGATGTGGCGCGATTAGTGTATGCATGTTTGACTTGTCAGAAGTTGAAAGTTGAACATCAGAAACCTGCAGGGTTGTTGGAACCGTTAGATATTCCATAATGGAAATGGGACAATATATCCATGGACTTTGTGACGGGATTGCCGAGCACTCTAAGAGGACATGATGCGATTTGGGTGATTGTGGATAGACTAACGAAGTCAACACATTTTATCCCAATCGATATCAGTTTTCCAGTGTCGAGGTTAGCAGAGATTTATATTTGTGTGATTGTGACGCTACACGGTGTTCCGTCAAGTGTTGTATCTGATAGAGACCCAAGGTTTACTTCTGATTTTTAGAAGAGTCTGCAGGATGCGTTAGGTTCTAAACTGAGATTGAGTTCTACGTATCAACCATAAACTGATGGTCAGACAGAGAGGACTATTCAGTCGTTAGAGGATTTATTGAGAGCTTGTGTCCTTGAGCAAGGAGGTACATGGAATAGTTACCTTCCACTGATTGAGTTCACTTATAACAATAGTTTTCATTCCAGTATTGGTATGGCACCTTTTGGGCATTGTATGGTCGGAGGTGCAGAACGCCTTTGTGTTGGTACGAATTTGGTGAAATTGTGAGGCTTGGACCCGAAATTATACGAGAGACTATGGGAAAATTAAAGTTAATTCGAGAAAAGATGAAAGCTTCGCAAAGTAGACAAAAGAGTTACCATGACAAAGGACCTTTAATTTCAAGAAGGGGATCATGTCTTTTTGAGAGTCAACCCAATTACCGGTGTGGGGCGAGCGTTGAAATCGAAGAAGCTTACTACTCAATTTATTGGCCCGTATCAAATTTCAGATAAAGTGGGAACTGTTGCGTATAAAGTGTCCTTACCACCTAATCTTTTGAATTTTCATGACGTTTTCCATGTGTCGTAACTTTGGAAGTATATTGCGGATCCATCTGATGTAATTCCGATGGATGACATATAGGTAAGGGATAATCTTACGGCAGAAACCTTACCAAGGAGGATCGAAGACCGTGAAATGAAGAAGCTAATCCCTCTAGTGAAAGTAGTTTGGGGAGGAGCAGCTGGAGAAAACATGACGTGGGAGTTAGAAACCAAGATGCGGGAGTGTTATCCAGAATTGTTCATATAAGGTAATTTTCGAGGACGAAAATCTTCTAAGTGGGGGAGAGTTGTAACACCCCAATTTAATTAGGATTACTTTTATTTAAAATAATTATATTAGATGATGTGTTTACTTGTGTTGACATATTTTATTATGTGATGTGATGCAATTCGGAAAATTAGAGATTGAAGTGTTGAGGGGTGTATGGCTAAAAGTGTAGAGAACAAGGGGTGAATAGAGAATATTAGTAATATTATTATTATTATTATATTATTTGTTATTAATTATTATGAATAAAATAGTGTTTATAATATTCATAATTAAATAATTTATTAACTTGAGGAAGGGAATTTTTTGGATATAGACATTAGGGGTCTAGAGGTCAATATAAGAAAACAAAAGTGAGAACACGACATATAAATCTTACAATGAGAAAAGGAAAGGAGAAGGGAAAATCTAGGGCAAAGAGGAATCCACAATCTTGGAAAGATCAAAGCTTCAAATCACGGTAAAGGGGGGGGGGGGTGAATGGATTCTATAATTGGTGATTTTACATGAGAGGGTAGTGAGGGTTCCTTTCCCTCTTAGGTTGTTTTTGGTGTATTTGATGTATGATTGATCTTTGTTGAATTAAATGATGTTGTTGTATTTGATTGGGCATGAGATTGTGATGTTATAATTGTGAATTGTTGGTGGTGATTTTGTTGTTATGATAATGGTACCACAAAACCTCAACCTAAAACCTATGAGTAATAGAAATTAGGAATAAAGGATTTGATGATGAAAAAGGACCCGTAATTGGTGTACAAAAAGTATTTCATTGTGATGAATTGATAGATAGTGAAACTATATGTGTAGATGACTTTTTAGGACCCGTAATGTGACAAAATCGCAGGAAAATTGGTCTGGTATAGTGCAGAATCGCAAACAGGAAAACCCTGTTCAGAGAGTATCGCTGGGCGATATCGGGAGTGTCGTCGGGCGACGGTGTTTCTCCGGGTGAAAGAAGAGGCGTGAAGGAGGCGAATTTTGGATGAGTTATTGGAGGGTGTCGCGCCTAGAGTCGTCGGGCGAAGGAAGTTTCGTCGGGTGATACAGGGCTTCACCGGGCGATGGATGGCAGTAGCTGAACATTGTTTTGAACTTTCTTGAATCGATCATAACTTTAGTTTTAGGAATCCGATTGAGGTGTCGTTTGAAGCAGTAGGTAGATAACACTATGAACTATGATTTGGAGGATAAGAATTAATTAAAAATATTATATTTCTAGTACCTAAGTTAGGATAGGAATATTTTCCCCCTCGTTTCACCGAAACGGTAAGTTGTTTATTGCGATGTTGTTTTGCTTACAATACTGTTATGAGGTAATGTTGATGATTATGATGATAATGATGTAGATTGCCGAAATTGGTACATTGATGAAGGATTATGCCTTGTTGTTCTATAATTTATGTTATTGCATGATATTGTTGCATGCATTCATTAATGAGGGATTATTGCTCTAATGTTCGCCTGGAATGTCATTGTGATGAGGGCTTATGCTCTGTTGTTGCCCAATTGGTAATATGTTGGGGGATCATGCCTCAATGGTACGACATGCATGTTGATGCAGGTCTCATTGTATTGCGTTAATGATTGAATTGATGTCGTATGATGCGAATGATGGTTGTTTATGATGTATTGTATGTATGATGTGATTTACTACTCCTTAGCATGTTTTATTCATCGTGTGATTATTGAATGAAATTCTCACCCCTTTTATGTTGTTGTTCCTGTACTCCTCGGGAGTAAAAATAATCAAGTACATGAGTAGTGCTTGAAGAGATGTTACCAGATCGAGTCTTAGGATTCGCTCTGATATGTAACACGGGATTTAGGGCTTTTACTATGTTGTTGCATGATTTCAATTGTTGCACATTTACTATAAACTTATGATGGACCATATATTATGGAGTTTGATTTGTTGTTGAGGCTAGAATGCCATTGAACCGATTTAAGTTGATTTTCCGCTGCCGAATAAATATTTTGGATAAACGAAGAAATAAAGTGTTTTGAAACTTTATGGATTTTTTGATTATGTGACATCCCAATGTGGAATCTGATGCATTCTTTTTCATGATTTTATATTATATTTATTAATTTGGGAAAATGGGGTGTTACAGTATCCTCCCAATTTACGAGGGACCAATCCCCGGCATATATCCACGTGAAGTTTACCTAAAACTTAGGAACCTTGATATGAAACTCATGGATCTTCGTCCAGAGTCCATGAACTTCATCGAAAGTGTCATGAATTTTCATGAGCTTCACCGAAAGTGTCATGAATCTTCATGAACTTCATTGGAAACTTCATGAGGATTCATAAAACTTTGCCCAGAACTCGTGAATTCGCAAGAAAACTTCATTCAATCATCTAATCTAAAGTAAACTAACAAAGCTTGAAGAAAATCACTTACTTGCAGACAAATGAACACTGGAAAACCTACAATGGTGGCAAGGTAGACATAGCATCTTGCAAACAGAGGAGGTGCAGGAGGAGAGAGAAAGTGAAAATGTTCAAGAGAATTCCTTAAGCCCTTTTTATAGCTAGTCCCTACCACACGGGTAGCATGCCAAGAGTCATCATTTCTTAGGCCTTTAGGCTTCCTCAAGAAATGATGACAATCTGAATAGCTGCCACCTGTGACACACGAAGGGACACGTCATTTGAAATTTAAAGAATCTCACGTAAATCCACGCGCTGACGCAAGGTCTCAAGACCTTCACTAACTAGCACATACACGACGTAGTTCCGACTCTCTCCTCACACATGAATCATGGAAAGGAGTTCAGAAGAGATTGTTGTGATTTCTTGACGGACGCAAATTATTCTTTTGCGGGAACCCCGAGAAGACAAACTCGAGATTCCTGTTCTTTCTCCACAGATGCGAAGCACCCTATCGCGGACACCTCGAGGAGACTAGTGCGCGAAAGCAGGCAGTCAACGACTCACTCGAGGAAAATCCTTCAAAGGTTGCTTGACACTAAGGAGAAGGGTGAGGAGGTAAATCAACTAACGACCATATTTCCTCGATCCAAAAAGCAGCCTTTCCCTCAAACAGCATCTCCTCGACCCAAAAGACACTCTCTTCTTCGAGCAATGTCTCCTCGAGTTAAAATAACAGTCTCTTTTTCAAGCAACGTTTCCCCGACAATCCAACAGACCTTAAGTTATCACTGTCTCGTCTAAGAGAAAAACCTTGGGGGGCTCCTATTCTAGGCCGGACTGGCACTTGGCCCATAGATGGGCAGGCCCAATACCAGCGCCTCTGTCTATGGCCCAATAGTTTCAGACCTAAGTCAGATAGCCGTTGGGGATTTCTCCACGTGTCCATTTGAGAACGTGTCCCTAGTCATCATCAACCACCACATGTCCTCTGAGAATAATAGGCCAACTGTCCCTATATTCTCGGGGCGCTTTACCAGGGAGGGGGTCACGTGGTGGACCCTATTACTCACATAAACCCTGGCAGTCCTTGTTATTGGGCCCAAGTCACTTGGTCCATTACATGGATCTTGGCCCAACACTGGAGGCTATAAATATCCTCTCACGTGAGAGGGTCAGGTATCCATTCATTCATTCATTCTACCCCACCTACTCTACTTGCTCTCGTTCTGAACCTCACTTTGGCATCATAGTGTCTTGCAGATACCCCGTACTTCACATTCTGTCGCTGCTCAACTTGAAGCTCGTGAGTCTTGACGATCTCTTCTGATCAAATATGATCATCTTAGTAAAAAACATACTACTTTATCTTCCTTTAAACTAGAAAACAAAAATTTGTTTGAAGAAATAGATAATATTATATAAAAAAATATTTTAATTCAAAACTCATTTTCTCCCTTCTTCTCCTTCTCATTATTAGAATCATTAAACCAGTGAAGTGTGAACAATATAGTATTTTGGAAATTAAAATTGATGATTTGCACTACATAGTTGATAAGTTTGTCAAATGAAAAGATAACTTGAATACCACTCTATGTAGTCAAATAGTCTACTATAACAAAATTAATTTTGATTATTAACATAAAAATAATGCTAAAAGTTTTAGTACTATATGTCATGTAAATTAATCCCTCAAATATAATGTGCTTAAATGGGAAATAGATCACCTCCTGTTCTTTACGTCCAGTCTTTTCTTTTATGCTCATCTAATGATTGAGAATTCATTAAAAGAAACAAATAACAAAAAAAAATACAATTTTGAAAAGAGAGACAAAATATGAATGATTGTGATGAGTGCACCCGAGACAACAAGAGAGAATTGACAGGAGAGAATCCAAATCCACTTAAATGTAATTAAAGTAATAAATATGATCATATTTCTCTATTCTATTTAGATAAAAAAAAATAATGACAAAAAAAAAATTTATACTCTTTCTGATTTAGCAGAAACTCTTGCATCAATAATTATTTTCGTCTCTAAATTTCGTTGATGCTCTACTATTTTCCTTGTAATATAAGTCTTCATGCAAAGATGGTTACAATAGCAACCATGGCTGCCATGACACCTCCTCCAAACACAGATGATACGACATAGTGACCATTAGAAGACGGTGGAGGAGAAGGAGCAGGTGCACCTTCTGCTAGAACGGTGATAACAAACTTCATTTGACGAGCAGCACAATGATCACCTTTTCCACAAACATACCATTTTCTCCCTTCAGTTTTCAATGGAATGATATCTTTTCCGGTAGAAAGTGCTTCGTTTTCCGGCGGAAAAGTACAGTTTTGAAATAGTGTGCCATTAACTTTGAAGACGTTGTGGAAAGAAGGGTTATAGTTAAAAACTGAAAAGAAAGAGATAAAGAATAATTAATTATAATTATGATATAAATAAACTAAAACAAAATGGAAAATTGTATATATTTTTCTTCTCTCACATACCAAGATTGTCACCAACATGAAAAACAGTTTTCTGAGCCCATTGAGTGTAGTTGAAATCAACAGTCCAACCCTTATCACCACCAACAATATGATCAGTAGCCATTGCAACCGAGGAAAGCAAAACCATGGAAATGAATAGGATCAAGGTTACACGAAAAGAAGCCATTTATATTTTTCTACAAAGTATGGAAAAGAAATGTAAAAAATTAGTGATGAGAAAAAAATTATTGAATTAAATATCAATCAAAGAATCACTAGCTAGCTAGCAAATGCTCTTCAAATGTTATTGTTTAGATGAATGAATTGTGCAATTCAACTTGGGCTATATATAGAATTGTGTGTATAATGTTTTTATCGACATAATAATATAATATTTAGTATAACATATACTATAAACGGCTACCGGCTTTGACAATAAGAAAACTTATTTTGTTTTTGCTTACCCATGAAATGGACAAACTGCAAATACTAATAAAAAACTGTTTAAAGCAAATTGAGAATAAAAAAATACTATGCAAGGGCGAAGAGGTTTTCTAACTAAATTATTTGTATAACTTTTCTCGAGACAAATGGACTAAACGTAGCAATAAGAAGCAGCAACAACATTTTAACAGGAAATCAAAGTATTGTATATATTGTATACTTAATATCAGTTGATATTAAATGATATTTTAAGAAGTGATAACATTGAATTTGTCAGCGGATGTTTGTACAAAATAATCTTGAAAATGTTCTTTTTAGATATAAATTAAAGTGATATTAATAGTCCTTTTGCAACTTAAAAGTGTATCATTTGTGTTTGTTAATTAAAATTATTTTAGTTTTTTTATAAACAATGGAATCAATTAATAACAGAATAAAAGGGATACTCGCCCAATTATAAACTGAGACTTACGCAAGGAAATTCAAGGGGTTGGAATTCCAAAAGAAAAAACTACAAGGCAGTATATAATAAGACCTAACAGCCAACTAAAATCATGATAACATTTTGATTTCGTCCACCGCCTTGTCTACTTGAAATGTGCCATTCTTAAATAAGATGACATTTTGTTTACACCTTAATATCCAACACACACCTAACCAAATTAGCAGCTTCCTATTATTAGGAATATTCCTTCCCACACCATCCCAGAACCAGCACATGTGCTCCATAATTTTTTCAGGATTTGGTTGATCGAAACATTAAGTCATTCCATAATTCTCATCCAAACTCATATGGACCTTGGACACGAAAACAATAAATGGTCCCTAAATTCTT
Source organism: Vicia faba (assembly GCA_948472305.1). Taxonomy (NCBI): domain Eukaryota; kingdom Viridiplantae; phylum Streptophyta; class Magnoliopsida; order Fabales; family Fabaceae; genus Vicia; species Vicia faba. The sequence goes on from OX451740.1 coordinate 965,477,142, forward strand.
CTTCATCAAAATATAATACACACTTATAATCATTTATGCATGGTATAACACCTCTTTTTGTCAATTCCAACTTCGTCGCAATTCTGCCCCACAAACAACAACAACTGAATACCTTGATTTTCGAAGGAACCATCATTTTTCAAATACGATCATTTACCTCCACCGTTTTAACACACAAAGTGTTTAATCCCACTAGACTGATAATGTACATGTAACCCTCCTCCCCCCCCCCCCCCCCCCCCCCCCACACACACACACACACACACACACACACACACACACACACACTCCCCCTAAACCACACAACCTTGTCTTCTTCAAAATTTAATGGTGTCACCTAGTAAAAAAGCTCCTTCAACTCCTCTACTTGAGCCAAACAATTCATATCAATCAGTACCTGCACAAAATAAATTTTCCAGACACACCTATTACCCACCCATTTCCCCATATCACAAACCCTTCACTTCAGACAAACAGACGGTAAATGCAACATATGAAATAAACATCTTAAGGGAGTTCCTCCAAACCAGTTCCATTTCCATAAAGAAATCAAATTTCCCACCCATAACTTCCAAGACAAAGAATCATTAAACCAATTGTTGTTCGGATCGCACAGTAATATTAAATCTCTCCACCACGTGGAGGATTTGTTCAAATTAGACATCAACATCCCTTCCATGGCGCAATTCTCCAACCTCCCGTATATGTGTTCTAATATCGGTCTCCATAACGCCTCCTTTTCCGCATAACATCTCCAATGCCATTTTGACATCAGCGCCTCATTAGAAGTAGCTACGCATCTAACTCCTTAGTTCCTGATGAGACTTAAATTCAATAGTTTGATTTTACAAATATTTATATTATAAATAATCTTGTTAAAATTAATATTAAATTGAATATTAAGAGTATTGGAGTTAAGATTAAGAATCTGTAGTGAAATAATTAAGGAAGACTTTGGGGTAAGAGCGAGAGGCATACATGTTATTCTTCTTGAGTCACCTCTGTATTAGTTCGAATGCTCTTCGTTTGGTTCGACCGCCACTTGTCTGAATTGGTCACCCAACTTCTCATTCTTCTACCCATAATATGTGATCATGGGAGTGTGTATTAGGTCAACAATCAACACTTATGAAGTCGTGGAGTTTAACTATCTCTCTTGAATTTTAGGATATCAACCACCCATTTTTGCTCGAGTTGCTATATTTTATAGAGACTTGATTCAGTCGATACAAGACCCCTGAGAAGGTATAAATAAATATAATGCCACTTTGATACAGGGGGATCAATCTCTAACAAAGCGAGAAACCACCCACACAAAGCATCTTATTCCATCATGTGAGCTTGCTTTAATCCTCGACAAAACCTAAATCCTTTAACAAGCCTTATTCATTAAGAGTTGTCATGCTCATTGTACTTTTATCCAGTATAATTGGCGCCAATCGTAGGCCCCTACTAAAACTGACCAGGGTCACCCTCACTATGTTCAACTGAGTATTGTTTTTGCACTAACCTCCCATCATGGTGAACAAGAAGGCAACTACTCTGACCAACAAAGATTCTACAAGTGAGGAAAGTGTCATAGTAGAGATGTGTGCCGCTATGAATGACCTTTGGCATCAGAACCAAACTTTGGAAGACAACTTAACATATCACATTAAACCAACAATGGAGTGATATTATCGATGAAGTGGAGGCATTGGATCCACAACCTCTCTCCTACCGAATATGGGAGGCGTCTATCTCAGAGAACTTCAAGCCGCCATCGTTGGCTAAGTTCGATGTATGCAACGACCCTTATGAACATGTGGCCTGTAACACCCCAATTCTACCCCGGCAACTTATATAAATAAATCAGAGTTATAAAAATTATTCATGCAAACGAATCGGGATGCCACAAATTCTTCTATCAAAATTCATTGCATTCATCATGGATATATAACACTTTTAAAACATCGAATGAACCATCGTCATGACATCTTTAATTAAGTAATTCAACATCTACGCAGCGGAAATTCTTAATAACATCTCTATCATCATTACATCAACTTCAAACCATCAAATACTTAATAATAATCAACTTAAAGTTCAACAACTGAATAATGAATAAAAAAAAGCAACAAGCGTTCATCTCCCCGAGTGTTACATATCAGAGCAATGACACCGACTCGAACTACTGAAGGTATACAGTCTTCACTCTTGATTACCTGCACGTTACCAACATAAGGGCAACATTCAAATAGAAGGGGTGAGATATCTAACAATATAATAAAATGCATGATAATTAATATATTAAATTAGATCAGATAACATCATCACTTCTCATCTCATAATCAACAATAATAATACACATTCACCATATCAATATACACTTTTTTATGCAGTCATATAATGCGACTCAATACTATGCAAATGCATGTGGTACCATTTGCAGCAGAACTCCCATCTCAAAAAGTTGTCAATTAATAGAGGCATCAACAAGGCATAAGCCTTCATCTCAATATTCGCCAATAAAGGCCATCTCAACGAGCATAAGCTCCATCTTAAAATGCAATGTATGCGACACAATCATGAATGTAATAACAACGTCACAATTAACAACATCTCAATACAACATCATCATTAGCCAAAGGCCTACATCTCAAAAGCATATCAACATATCTTCATCAAACATCTCATATCATTCATAATAATTCATCAAACACAACCTCATTAATAACATCTCGTCAACAACTCAGCTGTACTTTAATACGACATTAACTCATCAATTTCACAACGTTGACCATAGGCCTATACTAGATATTACCTAAAATTATCTAATAAAATAAGGCTTACTTATAAGTCATCAAACATCTACATATTGCTATTCTATAATCTTACATCATTATTATTATTATTCCTACTGTTACAAACTGAACAGCAGCTTCTAAGCATCTCATCTTCATCATTCTACATACAAAATCAACATAACGATCAACACGGGAACTAACTCTAAATCCATAAACTGGCGACTAGGACTACACTTTCTATTCTTCATTTTAATCCTCAAGAAAAAAACTCACCGGGTTAGCTATTTAACGCTTCGAACGGCGTCTCAAACGGCATCCGAAAACTCAAGTTACAGCATTTTCAAACTGAATCTGCCAAAAACCAGACAACATGGGTCGACGCATAACTCCTTGGATCAATGTGTACTGCACGGAATTTGCAACATGAGTCGATGCATCCTCTCTTGGATCGACTCATACTGAGTCTTACACACAGCATGTATCGTTACATGCCCCTATGGATCGACTCATCCTGAGTCTAAAAACACTCATGTATCGATGCAAAACCTCTTCGTGTCGACTCATCCTGAGTCTCTAAACCTTCTTGCATCGACACATCATGTTTGGGGTCGACGCATACTGCTCCATCCTGCATAAATTTTGTGATTTTCTCTGTGTTTTCACTACAAGTTCTATACTTTAGGCCCTGAAAACTTAATCTAATCATAGATAATCATTACTTACAGTTACCTTATAATTCTACATTAATTAAACAACTTCAGGACATCATCATTCATCTATAATTCATCAATTTCACATCATACAACATCATAAATATTCAATTCATGAACAAGATAACAATCACCTCTAAACCCACATACCAATTATCATGAACCCAATTATAGAGTCAGAACCCCACCCTTATCTTGGATTGAATGTCGCTCTATAATCTTCTGGTCAAAACCTCGTTCTGTCGTTTTTCTTCTTTTTCCAGCAGCTTCACGTTCTTCTTCTCAATCCTTATTATTCTATTGCCTCCTCTTTTCTATTCTTTCTATAAACAATAAAATAACCTATTATTCTTTATTCCTTATTAGGCTTAAAACTAATACACCCCAATAAAATAATTAAATCCAATTAATCACAACACATCTTCTCAAATATTCCAAAAATAATTGAATTAAATAATTAATTAAATTACGGGCGTTACAACTCTCCCCCACTTAGAATATTTTCGTCCTCGAAAAGTTACCTCAATCAAACAACTCAGGGTAGGAGTCCCACATCTTGCTCTCCAACTCCCAAGTCATGCTTTCTCCGGCAGCTCCTACCCAAACCACCTTAACCAAAACAATCTCTTTGCCCCTCAGAGTCTTTATTTCATGATCCGCGATACGTACAGGCATCGTCTCCACCGTAACATTATCCTGTACTTGCACATCGTCCATATGAATCACATGAGATAGATCTGAAATATACTTCCAGAGTTGCGACACATGAAATACATCATGCAAATTCGAAAAATTAGGCGGTAAAGCCACTCTATAAGCAACATTCCCCACTCTCTCTGAAATCTGATATGGTCCAATAAAACGAGAAGTAAGCTTTTTAGACTTCAATGCTCGCCCAACACCAGTCACAGGTGTAACTCTTAAAAACACATGCTCACCAGCTTGAAATTCTAAATCCTTCCTTCGCTTGTCATGATAACTCTTCTGTCTACTTTGGGAAGCTTTCATCTTTTCTCGAATCAGCTTCACCTTCACAGTAGTTTCACGAACAAGTTTAGGTCCAAGTACTACACTTTCACCAGATTCATGCCAACATAAAGGAGTTCTACATCTCCAACCATACAACGCTTCAAAAGGTGCCATCCAAATACTGGAATGGTAACTGTTATTATAAGTGAACTCTATCAACGGAAGATGAGTATCCCACGTACCTCCCTGCTCAAGAACACATACCCTTAGCAAATCTTCCAACGATTGAATCGTCCGTTCAATCTGACCATCTATCTGAGGATGATACGATGAACTCAATCTCAACTTAGAGCCCAACGCTTCTTGGAAACTCTTCCAAAAATCAAAAGTAAATCTTGGATCTCTATCTGACACAATGCACAGAGGAACACCGTGTAGCTTCACATTCACACTAGTGTAAATCTCATCCAACTTCGACAATGGAAAGCTGATGTTAATAGGAATAAAATGAGTTGACTTCGTAAGCCTATCAATAATCACCCAAATCGAATCATGTCCTCTCAAAGTATTAGGCAACCCCGTCACAAATTCCATTGAAATGCTATCCCATTTCCATTCTAGAACTTCTAACGGTTGCATCAACCCTGCAGGCTTTTATTGTTCAACTTTCGACTTCTGACAAGTCAAACATGCATACACAAATCAAGCCACATCACTCTTCATTCCAGGCCACCAAAACCAACCTTTCAAATCTCGATACATCTTTGTAGCTCCTGGATGAATACTTAAATTACTTCTATGGCTCTCTTCTAGTATCGCCTTCTTCATCTCAGCATCATCAGGAATATAAATCCGGTTACAAAACTTCAACACACCCTGTGCAAATAACTTAAAATCACTATTCTCAGACTGATCGATCCCAACCATCGAATCTACCAGTTTCACATCCAACTTCTGAGCTTCTCTGATACTGTCTAGAAATTCATTATTAATCTTCAACATACCCAACATAATACTTCGCAGAGTAACCTCGCAAATTAAGCTCATATCTCTGAACTGCTCAATTAATTCCAACTCTTTAACCATCATTGCTGACATATGTAAAGTCTTGCGACTTAACGCATCAGTTACCATGTTCGCTTTTCCAGGATGATAAGTCAAACCAAAATCATAATCCTTTAAAAATTCCGACCATCTTCGCTGTTTCATATTTAACTCCTTCTGATTGAAAAGATACTTCAAACTCTTATGGTCACTAAACACTTCAAATCTAGAACCATAAAGATAATGCCTCCAAATCTTCAACACAAAAAAAACTGCAGCAAGCTCTAAATCATGCGTAGGATAGTTCTTCTCATGAGTCCTTAACTGCCTTGACGCATAAGAAACTACCTTACCATTCTGCATAAGCACACCTCCTAAACCCATCTTATAAGCATCACAATACGCCACAAAAGATTCTCCTGGATTAGGCAACGTCAAAATCGGAGCCGTCGTCATCCTCCTCTTCAATTCTGTAAAACTTTCTTCGCACTAAACATCCCAAACAAAAGCTCTACCTTTACAAGTCAACTTAGTCAGCGGAAGTTCCAACTTGTAAAAACCTTCGATAAACCTTCTATAATAACCAGCTAATCCCAAAAAGCTTCTAATCTCAGTAGCTGACTTTGGAGTTTCCCATGGCAACACAACATCAACCTTTGATGGATTTACAACAATGCCACTACCTGAAATCACACGACCAAGAAAACTAACCTCTTTTAACCAAAACTTGCACTTGGACAGCTTTGCATACAACTTCTTCTCTTTCAAAACTTGCAATACTACTCTTAAGTGTTCTGCATGCTCTTCTTCTGACTTAGAGTAAATCAAAATATCATCAATGAACACCACTACGAACTGATCCAAATAAGTATGAAAGATACGGTTCATGTATTCCATGAATACTCCCGGCGCATTAGTAACACCGAAAGGCATCACCGAATACTCATAATGTCCATAACGCGTCCTGAAATTCGTTTTCTGGATATCTTCATCCTTCACTTTAATCTGATGGTAACCCGACCTCAAATCAATCTTACTAAAAACACGAGCATCCACCAATTGATCCATTAAGTCATCTATTCTTGGAAGCGGATACTTGTTCTTAATCGTCACTTTATTCAACTGTCTATAATCAACACAAAGCCTCATACTTCCATCTTTCTTCTTTACTAACAACACTGGAGCTCCCCACGACGATACACTTGGTCTTACAAACTTCTTTTCAAGTAACTCCTCCAATTGCTTCTTTAACTCTAACAACTGAGATGCAGACATCATGTATGGTTCCATAGACACAGGTCTGGTACCAGGTACAAGATCAATAGCAAATTCAACATCCCTCTCCGGTGGTACATCAGGAATCTCATCATGGAAAACTTCAGGAAATTCACACACCACCTGCAATTCCTTAATTATAGCTTAAGTCTCTATAGATAGCGACGCCATCAACGAGAACATTTGTGCTTCCTCTTGCATCAAATTCCTCAATTGTCTAGTAGACAATAGACCATCTTCTTCTGCTTCAGGAGTAGAAAACTTCACCGACTTGTCATAACAGTTAATATGAACACAGTTATGCTCTAACCAGTTTATAACCAAAATCACATCTAAACCTCTTAATGGTAAACAAACCAAATCGACAGCAAAGTCTCTGTCGAAGATCGACAAGGGACACTTCAAACACACAAAAGAAGTAGTCACCGACCCCTTGGCTGGAGTATCAACGACCATTTCCCCATTCAAAGATGACAACATAAGACCCAATCTTTAAACACAATCAGCAGCAATAAAACAATGCGTAGCACCGGTATCAATAATAGTAATTAAAGGAGTACTATTAATGAAACATGTACCTCTGATAAGTCTGTCCTCGGTAGCCGTCTGATCCTCAACCAGAGCAAACACTTTACCACTTGTCTGAGCCCTCTTCGGTTTCAGACACTGACTACCAATGTGCCCTTCTTCTCTACAATTGAAACAAATCACATCCTTATGTTCACACTCTGATACAACATGTCCGTTCTTTCCACAACAGAAACATCTCTTCACTTCAGTAGTGCACACATTACTCTTGTGCCTAGGTTTTTCACACTTAAAGCAAACCACACCAGTAGGAGCATCTCCCCCACTAGTCCTATGACCCTAAGGAACTTTATGTTTACCTTTACCAACTGGGGCATCATAAGGCTTACCACGATTCTGTTGGTGCTTACCCCTTTTCTCACTGATAATCTTGTAATGAGCATTATTATCCTCCTCATAAATCCTGAAACTATCAACCAAATCAGCAAAGACATGGATCTTCTGGTATCCAACTTCCTTCTTGATCTCCAGGCGCAACCCATTCTCAAACTTGATACACTTCAAAAACTCAGCATCTGCATCAGCGTAGTGCGGATAAAACTTAGTCAACTCAGCAAACTTGGCAGCATACTCAACAACTGACATATTCCCTTGCTTCAGCTCAAGAAACTCAATCTCTTCCTTACCACAGATATCTTCAGGAAAGTACTTCCTCAGAAACTCCCTTCGGAACACAGCCCAAGTGACATTCTCACCTGCAACTTCCAACTTTTGACAAGTCTCTAGCCACTAGTCATCAGCCTCGACTGCTAGCATATGAGTACCATAACGGACCTTCTGCACTGGAGTTCAGTCCATCACACGAAAGATTCTCTCGGTCTCTTTAAACCACTCCCATGCTCCATCAGGATCATACTTTCCCTTGAACATAGGCAGATTCTCTCTCTGGAAAGTCGCCAAGCTACGAGATCCAGCATTCCCGTCAGCATTCGACTGATTTTCCATCGCATGAGCCATTGCTTCTAAAGCAGCAGTAAGTGCAGCATCATTCCTTCCATCCATCTCAACTTCTCACTACAACCTAAACAAAATTTAGAACTCAAATTAACAATACTCAATTGTTAGACAACTACGACTCGACGACAAGGTCGGACCAACCTTTTTTCTCTGATACCAACTTTGTAACACCCCAATTCTACCCCGGAAAATTATATATAAATCAGAGTTATAAAAATCATTCATGCAAATGAATCGAGATGCCACAAATTCTTCTATCAAAATTCATTGCATTCATCTAGGATATATAACACTTTTAAAACATCAGATGAACCATCGTCATGACATCTTTAATTAAGTAATTCAACATCTACGCAGCGAAAATTCTTAATAACATCTCTATCATCATTACAACAACTTCAAACCAACAAATACTTAATAATAATCAACTTAAAGTTCAACAACTGAATAATCAACAATCAAAAGCAACAAGCGTTCATCCCCAGAGTGTTACATATCAGAGCAATGACACCGACTCGAACTACTGAAGGTATACAATCTTTATTCTCGATTACCTGCATTTTACCAACATAAGGGCATCATTCAAACAGAAGGGGTGAGATATCTAACAATATAATAAAGCGCATGATAATTAATATATTAAATTAGATCACATAACATCACCACTTCTCATCTCATAATCAACAATAATAATACACACTCACCACATCAATACACACTTCTTTATGTAGTCATATAATGCGACTTAATACTATGCAAATGCATGTGGTACCATTTTGAGCAGAACTCCCATCTCAAAAAATTTCCAATTAATAGAGGCAACAACAAGGCATAAGCCTTCATCTCAATATTCTCCAATAAAGGCCATCTCAATGAGCATAAGCTCCATCTCAAAATGCAATGTATGCGACACAATCATGAATGTAATAATGTCACAATTAACAACATCTCAATACAACATCATCATTGGTCAAAGGCCTACATCTCAAAAGCATCTCAACATCTCTTCATCAAACATCTCATATCATTCATAATAATTCATCAAACACAACCTCATTAATAATATCTCGTCAATAACTCAGTTGTACTTTAATATGACAGTAACTCATCAATTTCACAATGTTGACCATAGGCCTATACTAGATATTACCTAAAATTAGCTAATCAACTAAGGCTTACTTCTAAGTCATCAAACATCTACATACTGCTATTCTGTAATCTTACATCATTATTATTATTAGTCCTACTATTACAAACCAAACAACAACCTCTAAGCATCTCATCTTCATCATTCTACATACAAAATTAACATAACGATCAACACGAGAACTAAATCTAAATCCATAAACTGGCTACTAGGACTACACTTCCTATTCTTCATTTTAATCTCAGGAATAAAGCTCACCGCGTTAGCTATTTAACGCTTCGAATGACGTCTCAAACGACATCCAAAAACTCAAGTTACAGCATTTTCAAACTGAATCTGCCAAAAACCAGACAACATGGGTCGATGTATAACTCCTTGGATCGACGCGTACTGCACTGAGTTCACAACATGAGTCGACACATCCTCTCTTCGATCGACTCATACTGAGTCTTACACACAGCATGTATCGACACATGCCCCTATGGATCGACTCATCCTGAGTCTAAAAGCACTCATGTATCGATGCAAAACCTTTTCGTGTCGACTCATCCTGAGTTTCTAAACCTTCTTGCATCGACACATCATGTTTGGGGCCGACGCATACTGCTCCATCCTACATAAATTCTGCGATTTTCTCTGTGTTTTCACAACGGGTTCTATACTTTAGGCCCTAAAAACTTAATCTTATCATAGATAATCATTACTTGCAGTTACCATATAATTCTACATCAATTAAACAACTTTGGGACTTCAACATTCATCTATAATTCATCAATTTCACATCATACAACATCATAAACATTCAATTCATGGACAAGACAACAATCACCTCTAACCCCACATACCAATTATCATGAACCCAATTATAGAGTCAAAACCCCACCCTTACCTTGGATTGATGGTCGCTCTATAATCTTCCGGTCGAAACCTCGTTCTGCCATTTTTCCTCTTTTTCCAGCAGATTCACGTTCTTCTTCTCAATCCTTATTCTTCTACTGCCTCCTCTTTTCTATTCTTTCTAGCAACAATAAAATAACCTATTATTCTTTATTCCTTATTGGTCTTAAAACTAATACACCCATTGTTACTACTTCCATTCCTTAAAAACAAGCCCACATCAAATAATATTATACTTCTAATATTATTTCACCACTTAATAAAATAATTAGATCCAATAAATCACAACACATCTTCTCAAATATTCCAAAAATAATTTAATTAAATTACGGGTTTTAAATGTCCTCGATAAACACTCAGATGGATATTATAGGAGCACCAGACTCTTTCAAGTGAAAGCTCTTGTGCGATACGTTTAGGGACACAATATTTAGATGGTACATGAGCCTCCTTAGGCTCTCTGTCACAAGTTATCAATACTTGGTGAAGAAACTAGTCTATTGCACCCCATAATTTACCCTCTTGATTTAGGATTATGTTTCATCATAAACATCATATTTCATTGCATTCATACATTGTGACGGGATCAAAGTACTTTTGTTATCAATTCTTCCTCAAGCTTTGAAAGTTTATTGTATTGACAAGTTTCTCAAGGAGATCCTTATTATCTTAACCTCTGGATCTTTCAAGTCCCAAAGGCATCTCATATATCAAGATATCTTATCCATCTCATTGGATCATCAAAAGATTGAAGATTAGGTTTATTGTAAAGGGAATCACATTTCTGGGAATCATCAGGCAAAATTAGGGTTTGTAAGTATGGTTATCAGGAACCTCTTCTTCAAAGGCTATTCTCCATCCAATTTCGTCAATTCCAATGATTAAGGTTTATTTTCCTATGATTGATCAGAGATCGATGTTTTTCATCTATTATGCTTCAATTGAGGTTCATTGAATTAGAATTGACTTTGTGGCTACCCTGTTTTGTTTTTCTTTAGTACCTAAAGCTTGAATCTCATTTGAATATTTCTCCTAATTACTTGTGTTGCAAGTCAAAACCAGATGGTTTTCTTTTCAAAAAAACTCAAGAGGCTTTAATTAAGGCATTTATGGAATCCAACATGTTGATCTATGCATTACATATGTTCAATGACATGGTTTCTGCTGGCATAGTTCCCAATTTAGTTCTTTCTAATATGTTAATTAATTGCATATTGAAGTCCAAAATGGATGATGATGCAATTGAAGTTTTTCATCGGTTGTCAGAAAAATTATGAAACCTGATTTGTATACCATTACTTGTTGTCTATAGTTTGTCAGTTTGAATGGTTTGATCTCTTACCCAAAATAGTCTGAGCTTGCGGATCAATAGCAGTCCAGAAACATTTGTTTGACAGTGGAGCATATGTTGTTGGCATCCGTGCACAACTTAGAAGTGGATTAACTCTAGAAACCAACATAATATTTGACCAAATGAAGGACAATGGTTTGGAAACTAATGTTCAGACATTTAATATGATTCTTTTCAGTTCATTGAATGGAAAAGATCTCCAAAATATTAAACTGTTACTGGAAAAGATGATTGATTCAAGAATTGAGTTGGGTGATAGAAATTTCTTCAACTTGTGTAATTTAAAATGTAGATTGGAGTTTGTTGGATGAAATGAGAGATTTGTGTTTATTATCTACCAAGGTGTTGTATGCCTAAGTTGTGGCAGGCATCTGTTGGCTCCTAAATTCGACACCTTTGTTTTGATTGATGGCAGCCATTAAAAGCTGAAAGATGCTTTCGACTGGCTAAGTCTGTCGAAATGTCCGTCGAAAGATGGCAAAATACTTAGAAGATTTCTTCCAAGGAAGAAGGCTGATTGCCTTCGACGTCGAAGGAGTTTTCGTCGAAGACGTCTCTTGACGAACGTGTTCGATGGTCCAGAGTGGAGCAGTTTGAAATTCAAAGCTTTGGAGGGAAAACGGTTTCCAGCAGTTACTACGTGCGAACGTGCAAGGATCTGGAGCGTCGAGCATGGAGAACGTGACAAGTGGCTTGATCTCGAAGCAGTGTAACTGCCCGACGGTTACTTGGAATGTTTTTGTATAAATAGGAGTAGACGTGTAGTTTCTCGCGTGTGTTCACAATAGATACATAGTCACTCATTTAGATTCAAGTACCCAGTGTGAGCGAACGAATTGTTGAGAAATGTATGTGTGAAACACCAATTTAATCAATTCAAGTCATTTACTTTTCCAGTATTTTACATGCTTTTTCCCTTTAAGATTCCTGTCGAACCTTTACATTCAAGCCTTGTTTATTTTACCAAGCCTTTTCCTTTATGCAATTTACTTTAAACAATTTACTTAAAGCCTTATCCACATTAATTAAACTTCAAAATCAACCTATGTCCATAGGATCAATCTGATCGATCCTGCGAGTAACCAAATAAGTAACCATTTGGAGGATCAGCGGTTGTTTACCAAATCCCAAGGTAAACAAATGGCACGCCCAGTGGGACTGTGTGTTGATTGTTGAAAAAACTCATCTTTTCGAGTTGTATGTTATTGAGGAGTGGTAGAATATACACCAACGATAGCAATACTACCAGAAGAAGGGAAGAGATGGCGAATCCGCCAAACAATAATGAAATTCCACCACCAAGTGTGGGAGCAACGGTTAATATGACCGTTAGTGAAGCGACGAATGTTGGTTCGATGCCAGCAGTGTCAGTCACAACCACGGGGCCAATAACTTCGTTAACAGGCCCCAGAATGCCTTTGGGAACCCCCCCTCCAAGGGGAAATACTGGCCCAAGGCCAGTGGTTCCCCCAGGATTTATTCCATTCTATGGTATGCCAACTTCTGAATTGGCAAGCCTGACGAATGCTGCGTCCACTTATTCAGACCCCTTCGTGAGTGCCACTTCGCCACTCCAAGGCTCTGGAGTAGGCATGGCGAATAGAAATAGGACCCAACTCTTAGGAGGAACGTCCCAAGTAGCCCATGGCCTTACAAATGCCTCGACAGCAGTCTTGAGGCAACAGATGGACGAAAGCAACCATGATATGGTGCAAATGTTGGCACAAACTTTGAGTACAGTGCTAAATCCTCTAATACAAAATACTACTCAGTCGAATCAGCAAGTGACAGCGCAAATGACGCGCTTGGCTGACTTCTTTGGAGTACCCCCACCTATTCGACAGCCCCAAAGGGCGCAAATAAGAGGAAATCAGGGGATATTTGTAGAGGAAGAAACCACCATTAATCAGGCCCAACAGCCTGTAGAACAACCTGTCGAAGAACCTAGGGTAATAGCCCCAGAGGTAAGGTTAGTTAACAGAAACCAAAATGCTGACGAAGTGGTTCAGCATGTCCAATACCAAAACATGGGTTTGGAAAATAATCTGGCAACCATGATCGAAAGGATCATGACTCAGAATGGGATGAACATGGGCTTTCGAAGGCCCAACTTTACTTCCCCATTGTCAGAATATGTGTTACAAACTGACTTACCCCCTAGAACCAAAGTCCCCAAATTTACTAAGTTCTCTGGGGACACGACAGAATCCACTGTCGAACATGTGGCTAGGTATTTGATCGAAGCAGGAGACATTTCAAATAATGAAAACCTAAGAATCAAATACTTCCCAAGTTCCTTAACCAAGAACGCTTTTACTTGGTTTACAACTCTCCCCCCCAATTCGATCCACCATTGGACCCAGTTGGAAAGATTGTTCCATGAACAATTCTATATGGGGCAAACCAAGATAAGCCTGAAATAACTGGCGAGTGTGAAGAGACGTTTCACTGAACCTATAGACGAATATCTGAATAGGTTTAGGTTGCTTAAGGCGAGATGTTTTACACAAGTGCCAGAACATGAGCTGGTCGAAATGGCCGCAGGTGGTTTAGATTATTCCATTAGGAAGAAGCTAGATACCCAGTACCTAAGAGACATGGCCCAACTGGCCGATAGAGTTCGACAAGTCGAACGCCTTAAAGCTGAAAAAGCTAAGGCAACAAAAACTCACAAGAGAGAAAGAATAGCGTACGTTGAGATGGATGACGAAGAGCTAGAATCTTTCGACGATACTTTAGCTGTCGAAGAAGGAGAAGTCGATTTAGCAGAACTAAAACAAGGGCCTCCATACTCTTGTAAACAGTTAGTCCCCTCAAATGGGAAAAATCCCATTGGTCCAGACAAGACCAACGATAGGTTCCCAAAAAAGACTTATAGTTTTGACATCACAAAATGTGATGAAATATTCGACTTGCTAGTTAAAGATGGCCAAATGATAGTACCCCCTGGGGTAAAAGTGCCTCCTCTTGATCAAAGAAAGAAGAGAGGTTTTTGCAAATATCATAATTTTCTGGGCCATAAAACTTCTCAATGTTTTCTTTTCAGGAATCTTGTGCAAGACGCTATTGAGGAAGGGAGATTAAAGTTTGCTGACAAATCCCCCATGGCTGTCGACTCCAATCCACTGAAGGCTGAAGCCCACTATGCAGAACCCTCTGAGGTGAACATGATAGAGGCTACCAAGATCCAGTCGAAGAAGCCAGGCATTAACATGGTCGAAGTCTCTAAGGACCACATCAACATGCCAATCTTTGGCAGTTTTTCTGGAAACTTATCCAGGAAGACAATTGAGGCTGTCCAGAAAGCGGTCGAAGATCCAAAGTCGAAGACTGCTGAAGTACAAAAAACTGGACCAAAGCCCAGTTCCCACTTGGCCACTGTTCAAGGCCAGACGGAGAATCTGGAGACACAAATGAAACAACTCACTCTTGCTACTAAGGATACAATGAATATCAACATGGTTGAACTTTCTGACCCTAAAGCTTCAGAAGAAGCCATAAGGCAAGAGCAAGCAAATAAAACGGCTTTCCCTAAGGAAAACGAAAACTTGGCAGTTTTTTTACAAAGATGCCAGAAGAAGAAATCAGAGGTTATGCTGTGTCCAAGATGCAGTTCTATCTTTGATAAGAAAGCTGCTGAGCACATACAAGGCGTGAGAGCAGCGAACAAGAGAAGGGAGAATTCTAACCTTCGACATGATCCCAGAAGGGGTTCTAATCAAGACAAGAGGCCTTTGACTTTTAGGCCTCCAACAAATGTACCAGTAGACACTTGGTACAAAACATCTGGCCGGAAAAGGCCAAGTGAAGAGAAATGGCATTCTTTCGAAGTGCCAAGAGGTTCCTCTTTAATTCAGAAGAAAGATCTTCAAGTTGCTGCACCCAAGGTTGCTCAAGTGTCTAGCAACTACAAGGGAAAAAATCCTATGTCGAGATCCCAATGGAGGAGGTATCAAAGAAGGCGAAAGGCTGAAAGGGAGGCTACCAACGAACCTAAAGCTGAAACTAGTTCGAATGTGCCTCAAAGGAAACAAAGAAAGCCTCTCGAGAGAGAACCAGTTACCAACAGGCTAGTTTGGCCTAACCAGAGCGAAGTCGAAGACGAAGATGATGCTGAGTCCGACGATACTCTAGATATAATGGTGAACGTTGTTTCAATGCTACCCAGGGAATTCAATCGACAAGTAGAAGTCGAAACCAGTGACTGGGAGATGGAACAAGAAATGGCCAGACACAGGCCAGTGTGCTATTTTGTCATGGACAATGGCACTACAGAGGAACAAAATGGCTTCTTCGAGCCACCCACAGAGGCGATGAAGAATCACCTCAAACCTTTGTTCATAAGGGCCAAGCTCGAAGAGACCACTGTGAACAAGATATTGGTCGACTGTGGGGCCACTATCAATATTATCCCTCATTCTGTGCTAATAAAGATTGGCAAAAGGGATGAAGAAATTAAACCTCACAATATGGTCCTTTCCAACTATGAGGGAGGCATTGGGACCACCATGGGAGTGATCCAGCTCGACATAAAAGTTGGGTCGATCCTTCGACCAACAATGTTCATGGTCATATCAGCCAAACCTAACTACAACCTTTTGTTAGGCCGTGAGTGGATACATGGTGTAGGTGCTGTGCCTTCATCGATGCATCAAAGACTGCTTCTATGGCGCCCAGATGGGTTGGTCGAAAACATAGAGGCTGATCAGAGTTACTACCTTGGCGAAGTAAACCACTTGGGTGTAACAGATTTCGACAAAAACTTGGCTCACATAGGGCCATGTCCAACTCCTGACTTCGACATGGCGCCAGCGCCAAACACCTTTTGTTCCCTATACCTGCATCCTGAGCATGGTTTCCAATGGGACAGAGAGGACGTGTCCCACATAGAATTCAGTGGGCTAACTGGTATCCAACCAACTGGTTGGGGAAGTGAATTCAGTGATAATGACTGAGTCACAATCTCTGAAGCGAATTTCGGCCTATGTGGCTGAAACCAAGATGATAACGGCTCTCGAAGCCGAAGTAAAGTACATGGCCACACAGGCCAATGATCAACAATTATCTGCTGTTGGCCTAGGAAAGGATTTCGATCCAAGACCCCCTGATATCATGCCAGATGAAATGCAGGAACAGAGGCTCGACGCGATCTATGACGATGAGCCTTTGGGCTTCGAAAAGGATCCCTTGGCGAACAACATTAAGATGTTAGCACAAGACCCTTTAGAAGAAATCAACTTAGGCGAAGGATCAGAGAATAGGCCAACTTACATCAGCGCCAAAATTGATCCAGAACTTAGGTTGGAAGTAATCCAATTGCTGAAAGAGTTTAAAGACTGTTTTGCATGGGATTATGACGAAATGCCTGGTCTCGACAGAGGGTTGGTAGAACTTCAGTTGCCAATCAAACCTGGAAAGAAGCCAATCAAGCAAAATCCAAGACGCTTCGCTCCAGAAATTTTGTCGAAGATCAAAACGGAGGTCGAAAGACTTCTGAAATGCAAATTCATCCGTGTTACAAGGTATGTCGAATGGATTGCAAATATTGTGCCAGTAATTAAGAAAAATGGCACATTAAGGGTGTGCATAGATTTCAGAGATCTGAATGCTGCCACCCCCAAAGATGAATATCCTATGCCTGTGGCGGAAATGCTAGTCGATTCTGCCGCTGGCTACGAATACCTGAGTATGCTCGATGGTTATTCAGGATATAATCAAATATTCATTGCTGAAGAGGATGTGTCGAAAACAGCCTTTCGATGCCCTGGGGCCTTAGGCACTTACGAATGGGTAGTGATACCTTTTGGCCTAAAGAACGCTGGGGCAACGTACCAGCGAGCAATGAATACAATCTTCCATGATTTTATTAACACTTTTATGCAAGTTTATATTGATGATATTGTTATAAAATCTGTTTCCAGGAAGAGTCACATTGACCACCTTCGACAATCATTCGAAAGAATGAGAGAACATGGTCTGAAGATGAACCCTTTGAAGTGTGCGTTCTGTGTAAAAGCTGGAGATTTCTTGGGTTTCGTTGTCCACAAGAAAGGAATCGAAATCAATCAGAACAAGACGAAGGCAATTTTGGAAGCGAAAGCGCCATCGAATAAGAAGGAATTGCAATCCCTCTTAGGCAAGATAAATTTCTTGAGAAGGTTTATATCTAACCTAAGTGGGAAAGCTCAGGCCTTTTCACCCTTACTTCGACTGAATAAGGAGGGGTTCGAATGGGGGCAAGAGCAACAAGAAGCCTTCGAAAAAATCAAAGGGTACCTCACTAAGCCACCTATTTTGGTGCCTCCTTGTAGCAATAGGAGTATGAGATTGTACATAGCTGCATCTGACAAAACTCTGGGAAGTATGTTAGCCCAAGAGGATGAGAATGGAGTCGAAAGACCCATTTATTATCTCAGTCGAGTCTTGAATGATGCAGAAACTAGATATAGCGAAGTTGAAAAATTGTGTCTATGTCTGTATTTCTCTTGTACAAAGCTCAAACAATATATAAAACCAGTTGATGTTTATGTTTCGTCTCATTTTGATGTTTTCAAATATATGTTGTCGAAACCTATCTTGCATAGTCGAATTGGCAAGTGGGCATTAGCATTGACTGAATACTCCTTGACCTTTATGCCTCTTAAGGCAGTAAAAGGACAAGTGGTTGCAGACTTCATAGTCGACCACTCTATTCAAGTCGAGGATATTAATTACGTGGAGATAGAACCTTGGAAATTCTACTTCGATGGTTCCAGCCATAAAAATGGAACAGGAGTAGGAGTCTTACTTATTTCTCCAGATAAAATTCCAACAACATTCAAGTACCAAATCGAAGGTTCTTGTTCGAACAACGAGGCTGAGTATGAAGCTCTAATTACTGGCCTTGAAATATTGTTGGAATTGGGGGCAACTCGAGTCGAAATAATGGGAGACTCAGAGTTAGTCATCAAGCAAGTCACAAAGGAGTATAAATGCATAAGAGAGAATCTCATTATGTACTTTGTGATAGCAAATCGTTTATTGAAACAATTTGAAAGTGTTAATATTCGACACATACCCAGAGTCGAAAATCAAATAGCCAATGACTTGGCACAGATTGCATCTGGGTATAAAATTTCAAAAACGAGATTACAAAGAGCAATCGAAGTTCGAGAGAAGATAAGAGCAACTTGTCTATCACCAACAGACTTGGAATCAACAAGGTTAGGATATGCTGATCACTCAAACTTCGAGATTTCGTTCATTGATAATTTGTCAGACCAGGATTGGAGGAAACCCATTGTGGACTATCTTCAAAATCCAGGAGCTCCGACAGAACGAAAAACAAAATACAGGGCGTTGAGTTTTGTACTCATGGGTAATGAGTTATTCAAGAAGACGCCTGAAGGGGTGTTGCTGAAATGTTTAAGTGAAACTGAAGCATACATAGCCCTTTCGACTACACATGCTGGGGCATGTGGGGCTCACCAAGCAGGCCATAAGATGAAATGGTTGTTGTTTCGACAAGGACTATATTGGCCCACTATGCTGAAAGATTGTGTTGAGTTCGCCAAAGGTTGCCAAGAGTGTCAAGTTCATACAGGCATCCAGCATGTACCAGCAAGCGAACTTCACTCGATAGTGAAGCCTTGGCCCTTTCGAGGATGGGCGTTGGATCTTATTGGAGAGATTCGACCAGCATCATCTAAGAGTCAGAAATACATATTGGTAGGCATTGATTATTTTACTAAGTGGATCGAAGCTGTCCCTTTAGTCAATGTAGACCAAGAAAATGTCATTGAATTTATTCAAAAGAACATTATATTTAGGTATGGAATCCCTGAGACAATAACAACTGACCAAGGTTCAGTTTTCACTGGTCGAAAGATGCAGGAATTTGCTCAGGAAACAGGTTTCAAACTCCTAACATCCACGCCTTACTATGCACAGGCGAATGGTCAAGTCGAAGCAGCTAACAAAGTGGTAATTGGCTTGATAAAGAAACATGTTGGGAAGAAACCAAAGAATTGGCATAAGACGTTAGACCAGATTTTATGGGCTTGTCGAACGTCCCCAAAAGAAGCCACTGGTACAACACCATATAGGCTAACTTTTGGCCATGATGCAGTATTGCCAGCAGAAATTTGTCTTCAATCTGCAAGAGTTCAGAGGCATTATGATATTCCTTCTGAGGTTTATTGGAACATGATGTTAGATGAATTGGTGGATTTAGACGAAGAGAGATTACATGCTCTCGACTTACTCAGGCTTCAGAAGAAAAGAGTCGAAGACTCTTATAATAGAAAGGTAAAACCTAAGGTATTCTTGCCTGAAGATTTAGTTTGGAAGGTAATTCTTCCCATGGATCGACGGGACCGAAGCATGGGGAAATGGTCACCCAAATGGGAAGGACCCTTCAGAGTTATCCAAACTTTCTCTGGTGGAGCCTATGAGGTCGAAGAGATAAGTGGTGATAAAAGGCTCTTGAGAGTAAATGGTAAGTATTTGAAAAAATACAAGCCTATACTTCAAGAGATAAAAATAAAATAATAAACTAAATTAACCATAAAAATGCCAAAATGGAAATTTTATTAATTTCTGCCAAAATGGCAATTGTTGTCGAAAGCGATTACAGAAGATGGTTACAAAAGAGAATCAAAAAGAAAGAGAATTCTTGAGTCGAAGATACTTAGCATGCTGCAAATCCAACCTCTTCTTGCACCAAGATTTTTCTTGCTCCAGTTTGGCAATTTGAGCGTCGAGGCTTTGGGCCCTCTCAGCGAACTCCAGGCCTTGCTTGATCTCAGTCTGGCTCTCAGCGTCTGGGATGGTCGAAAGAATTTCCTCCTGGAGCACAGTGTTGGCGTTTATCTTCGCCTCTATCTCTGCAATTTGTGCTCGGAAGGAGACATTCTCTCGCTCAATAGCATCGAACCTTTCCTGTGCAGACGCTTTCTGTTTCGACAACTCGGCAATTCGAGAAGTCGAACTTGAGACAGCAGTCCACGCAGATAAGCTCTTGCCATGCACCGTTTCGAGCTGACTGTTAAAAGTTCGTTGGCGCCGGTAATCCGCTGAGACTTGGTCAATCATAGAATGTAATTCCATGATTAAGTCTGAGATTTCTGGGGCTACAGCATCGAAATCAACAGCATTCAAAACCTCTTTTAAGCAAGATGGAGCAGTGGGGTCCCCCTCTAAAGCCTTCATTAAATCTCTCTTGAAGAACTGGGCCTTGACCTTCGCCAACGCATCATCAAGAGGAGAAGTCTCAGTGGATTTCCCCGACAGAGTAGGAATTTCCTGACTGGTGTCGGAAGAACTCTTACTCTCGACGATTGCATTAAGGTAGCTGACAGGGTCAGTTTGTTTCAAGATTTCCAAGTCCTTTTTCGACCTGTGCTTTGAGGAGGTGACCCTTGCCACAGTATTATCTTGGACTGGAGGCCGTTGAATGCTGAGTGCCTCGTTTGGTTGCTCTTCGACTTGAACTGAGGCGGTACTAGCGTCGACTCGTGGTTCTTCGTTAACTTCACCTTGGGGTCTTTCGCCAGCGTCATTCTGTGGTTCTTCGCTGGCGTCATCCTGGTGTTCTTCGCCAGTACCACCTTCATGCTCTTCGTCAACAGCATCTTGATTCTCTTCGCCATTGCCTTGGTCTTTTCCTTCAGGATTCTCTTCTGACGACAAGACCACCACAGGAACCGTTTCTGGCTGTGTTTCCTCCGCCACAGGTTCTTCAGTTGTCTTCTCCACTGTTTCAGCATTGGCCTCATGCTCAGTGTGGGCTTCGTCATTGCCCAAATCTTGCACCTGAGGCCTGCTAAGGTCAGCAGATTCCAGAGTTTCTGAAGTCCTTGGTGGGGAACTTCCAGTAGTGTCCTGAAAAAGCGGAAGAAGACAAATCTTCAGATGTCGAAAGAGACATAATCAAATACTGGTATCTATGCCTAAGTTATAAGAAGGGTCCAATAGATTACCTGTGGATTGACTTCAGCCCCAGGGCTGGAATTATCACTTTCGACAGGCTGGGTAACTAGAGCGTTCAGTTCCTCCTCAGTTGGTTCTTCGATGACCACCGCAGGTGGCCTAGGCTTTCTCACGCCAACCTTTATTCTGACGGTTCGACCTTCAGGAGCTGGAGTAGGAACAGAAGCGTCCTTCGTTAACTTTCGCCTCTTTAGGGGAGAAGGAGGGGAATCACTTTCGTCATCACTCCCCGATTCGATCACAAATGCCGCCCTTTTCTTGGGCGAAGGGGCCTATAAAACCAATAGGAATTCGATTGAATAATTACGTCGAAAATAAAAAATCGAAAGCCAGAAGAAAAATGAAGAAAATCTGGTTACCGATGCAGGAGGCCTCCTCGAAGAGCCTTCCCCCTGTTGGTTGCCTGTTGTCTTCGCCGGCGCTATAGTCTTCGCCGGCGGTGGAGGTTTTGTCGAAGGGACCCCTCCTTGTGGGCCTCCTGTAGCCTTCTTGACCAAGGGTTTTCGAACAACTGGAAGCGAAAAGGAAAGTTAACAAGCTAACAGTCGAAGAGAAAGATAAAAAGTAATGTGAGAGTATGAACTTACATTTCTTTACTTTGTCAAACACAAGGACAAAAGACTTCTGCAACTCTGATATGAAGTCCTTCTCGTCGAAGAAGTACTCAGCGTGATAGCTTCTCCACCACTCTTCAAAAGATGGTGAGCAAAGGAAGTTAAGCTGGTAGTTGAACAGCGAGAGGATTGTTCGACCAGCATACCTTCCGATATGCTTGGTAGCAGCTTCTTCTGTATAATCGTTGCAGAAGTACAACATTGACTTCTCTCTTGGGAAAATGGGAGAAGGCAGGGTTTGGATGATACCAAACTGGCGAGATACCAGATTTGGTTGATAGGCAAGCAGACTCAGATGAGTCTTAGAACTCTTAAATCGAAGAGGCATAATCCTTGGGGTAAGGAATGCCTCCCACAGTATGGTGTGCTCATCAACGTTGGGACCACTCGACTCCTTTGGATGTGGCCTCGTAAACCATGCTGGCCCCACCTTTCGTTGAGCGAATGGAGCCATAGTTGAAACGAATTCCTTCCTTCGAGCGAACATCAGCACGAAGTTAGTGAAGGTTTGTTGGAACTCTAGCCCATCTTCTACAGGTGTCAGTAGAGCCAGCCTAATTCCTTCGATACGTCTATTAGCTATCGCTGGGGCTTGTTCATTTATCTGAGTCTTCTTGGGTAAGAAAGACTCGAAAGTGGCGTTTAGCCACAGTTGAAGTAGCCAGAAAGGCCCAGCGAGTAGCAAACTGTTCCTATCTTCGACATGCTTCAGGAGAGTAACCCCATTGCTGATTGAGTCATAAAGACTGGCCAGAATTAGTTCTGCCAAACAGATGTTCTGGCGGTGATGCAGTTGGGTGGCCAGAGTGACCATCTTTTTGGTCACTTGCAGAGACTTCGAACAAAACACAAAGCGAGTTAGCCATAAGGCTAGAAACGCTATGTGTTCGACATCCGACACTGTATCCGTCGACCTGTCGTGAAAATGGTTGATAAAGGTAGTGAATGTTGGCTTCGTCTCAGAAAAGCCAATTTGGTCCTCCGACATCTCTTCCGGGTCGAAGTAATCTCCGGTTGGTCGAAGGCCAGTGATGGCTGCTACGTCGAAGAGTGTGGGAGTTAACATCCCACATGGAAGGTGAAAGGTGAAGTGAGAGTTATCCCAGAACAACATCGAAGCTATAAGCATCTCTGGGGAGTAATTTAAACCTGTCTTCGACAGCATTACTAGGTCAAAGATTCCCATTTCCTTCCAGACTGGAGTTTGATGTTTTTCCAGCTTTGTTAGCCAAGCAACATAGTCCTGGGTGAGATTAGGGCAAGACCTAAAAACTCTAACACTTCTGTTGAAGAAACGAAGGTCGATCTTCTCGTGTGTGGGGTCTTCGTTGTCTTCTGGATCCTTCTTAGCACAGGCTACTGGCTTGAGTTTCTCGACAATGGGGAAGTAGCTCTTGATCTTCAGAGCTTCAGAGATGCTGGGGTTCATGGGTCCAGCCATTGCGAAGATTTGGTTGGAGTATCCAACCGGAATCATCAAGTGACGCGAGTAAGCATCACGAACGGAGATGTCAGATGGTTCAGGGACCCTTCGTTTCCCTGTAGCGTTCACTACCGGAGCAGTTACAAAGACCTTGGGTTTAGCAAGTTGTTCAGTTGGTGCGTTAGTCTTGGGGGCAGTTGAAGCAGAAGCCATTGTTGAGGATGAAGATGAAGTTGGAAAAGGAAGAGTTTTTCTGCAAAGAGAACAAGTTTGCAAGAAAGCAAGGGAGTTTGAGAGATGGTTTGCGTGAAAAGTCCCACAATGGGATATTCACTACTATTTATAGTAGTGGGAGAAATTCCCAATAACGAGGGCATTAAATGTCATTTAATGCTGCAGGAAGTAGTGGGACGCGTGGCAGCATCCTGTTGTTTTGGCCGTTTCTGCAGAAACAGAGAGACGCAGCGTGCGTCCTCGTTTTTTGAATTTGCCATAATGACAAATTATGAAGTGATGTTTTGGTTCTGCACGCCGTACTGACAGTGACGTCCTAGGATCAAATCAATGATGATTTCTTGGGATTGCCAATAGTTGGTAAAAAGCAACAAAAAGTGCACAAGTTAACTTGTGACTAAGCGTGGAAAAACAGGTGTCGAATGGCGTTTTCAAAGAATGCCTTTTTCTTTCAGAGTCGAAATAAGGCATTCTTGGGGGGCAATTTGTTGGCTCCTAAATTCGACACCTTTGTTTTGATTGATGGCAGCCATTAAAAGCTGAAAGATGCTTTCGACTGGCTAAGTCTGTCGAAATGTCCGTCGAAAGATGGCAAAATACTTAGAAGATTTCTTCCAAGGAAGAAGGCTGATTGCCTTCGACGTCGAAGGAGTTTTCGTCGAAGACGTCTCTTGACGAACGTGTTCGATGGTCCAGAGTGGAGCAGTTTGAAATTCAAAGCTTTGGAGGGAAAACGGTTTCCAGCAGTTACTACGTGCGAACGTGCAAGGATCTGGAGCGTCGAGCATGGAGAACGTGACAAGTGGCTTGATCTCGAAGCAGTGTAACTGCCCGACGGTTACTTGGAATGTTTTTGTATAAATAGGAGTAGACGTGTAGTTTCTCGCGTGTGTTCACAATAGATACATAGTCACTCATTTAGATTCAAGTACCCAGTGTGAGCGAACGAATTGTTGAGAAATGTATGTGTGAAACACCAATTTAATCAATTCAAGTCATTTACTTTTCCAGTATTTTACATGCTTTTTCCCTTTAAGATTCCTGTCGAACCTTTACATTCAAGCCTTGTTTATTTTACCAAGCCTTTTCCTTTATGCAATTTACTTTAAACAATTTACTTAAAGCCTTATCCACATTAATTAAACTTCAAAATCAACCTATGTCCATAGGATCAATCTGATCGATCCTGCGAGTAACCAAATAAGTAACCATTTGGAGGATCAGCGGTTGTTTACCAAATCCCAAGGTAAACAGCATCCTAAGAGTGTAAAGGAAAATTATAAACATTGTGCTAAAATTGATACAAGATGTAATCTAGTTTTGGATTCGACAAGTCCTGAAGATATGTTACATTACAAAAGGGGAGACAAAATTGACATACGGGTCACACGTCAGGTTAAGCTCATATCATACATGGCTGCAGTTTGAAACATAATTGTCATCCATTAATGTCAAGTTAAGCTCATAGCATACATGGCTGCAACTTGAAACAAAATCGTCATCAATAACATTGATTCAAAAGGCTCAAAAATTGCATATCATGAGTACAAGTATAGGATAACACATAAGCACATAAGTTCAGTCCCCATTACAAAACCCAAACTGCTCACAAACCATTTTAGACATGTCAGCCTTGTAGATGAACTCATATTGAATAAAGACTTAGCGTTGAGCTTCAATGTTATGTTCGTTTGTCGTATTCAGTGAAAAACAATTCACAACCAAGCCAACTCAAAACCAGTTCCAAACAAAACTAAACCGACCCTGCATCAGTTATGGGTAGAAAAATTAGGAACTGATATAACAAACCATGCAAAAATAGAAATTCAAAAAAGCAATTAAAAATAATAATAACTCTTCATGACAGAATCTATGTTCAGAGAAATAACCTTGCAAGCTTCAATGAGAACCGATATGATCCCTCCATTTTTTGTAACAAAACTTCAAATCCAAAGGCCAAGATATTTCACAACTCTAACTAACTTTGCAACCTCCAACTGCATATATAACAGAATTCCTCAGCTAAATGGATTATTCTTCAGGTGGAAGGTAATCACTGCAAAAAAAACTACATAAATTTTCTCTTCTTCTCTCATCTTCATCTTCCAAAACTCCATAGAAAACTGGCTCATCTCCTCTCTTTCATCTTCAGCCTCGCGTTGCTTCAACCTTCATCATCATAACCTTCTGCTTCCACCCTGCAATCTTCATCAAACTCCGTGATTCCTTCAAACTCACTTCAATTCATCATCTTCATTGCATAACTCTTAAACTACATTCATTCTCTGAAAATCTCCTCAACATCACCATCATATCAATCTTCATCGCAAAGCCAATCTTCACCAATTATGTAAAAAAACCTTCAACTCCTATCTTATTCACATCAATAATTTGCAAACAACAACAACGATATCATCATCATCACCAACAACAACTCAAAACTCATAAAGTAAAAGAAGATTAATTCGGGAATTCGTATACCTTGATAATTGGACAAGACAGAGACCTCGCGAATTGGTCCTACGATTTGGAGATACAAAATCTAAGAAAGAAGATCAAAGATAAGAACAAAGCTTATGCATTGTTGAAATATCTTTTCATGGTAGCGCTATGATCAGGTGTTCGATTGAACAGGAAAGTTTCTTCGAAGCGAGAAGATGAGAAAATATGAAATGAATAAGAACGATGTAGAACGGATATATCACAAATCGGAATCTCGGCACAGGTGTGAGGAAGTCGAAGCGGAAGAGGTTGAGTCGCGAGTTCCGTCGCTAAATGCTGAAGAAGAAGAGACACAGTTTTATGAACCCTATTCTTCTGTACCAAAACATCATTTTCAATTCTTCTTCTTTTTCCTATTTACTTTTCATTTTTTTGTTAAAATAATAATGACAGTGCTGAATAAATGGGAAGTTAAATGTGTTATTGGAGTGATTTTTGTGAGTTGTTGGACTCTTCCTTGGCGCTGCAGAAGTTACACCATTACTCTGGCACATTTCTACCCTTTTTTGGAGAGACTACAACATCAGAACATAAATGTCTTATTGGACCTTGTTTGGGAATAGGCTTAGCGCCTAACTTTACCTTGTAGCACCACTTTCTAGTTCACTGCACCTCCCAGCTAATTCTTAATTTCTCTTGAATTTTAGTTTTGTTAAGCAATTAATTTTGATACTTCCTTTCACAATTTTTGGCTGAAATTTTGTGTGAATATTAGTATGTTCATCCCTGACTTGGTGATATTTTTTCCATATATTTTCTATTAGCCTTAGGAATTATTTGAATTAATGCTTGCTGCATGATTAAAATTAGGACTTTAGTGCATTCTTGTTGATTCTGTATCCTTGATTAAATTTCCTTGGCATAATGAATGGTTTAGTGGTAGGTTCTGATCTTTGAGTGGATGCTTGAGTTGCGCTTACATTTCCTTATTATTTTCTAACTCATTTGGTGTGTTTTGTGCAAGCTTCCAATGGAGATTTCTCGCACCATGAGACATTAAAGGATTATTTTGCATGCTTGCATGAGGTTCTCCGGATTTCTCTGATTTGCTTGTTGTGTTACAAACTTTTGTTCGTTCGGTATTTTCTCTGGTTTATCTCATTTCAGCATTTTACTGCATTCTAGATATCATGAGAAGCGGGAAATAAAGAGCGTGCGCTCGAAGTCTCTTTTTAAAGTCCTGTAGCAGGCACCATTTTTGTATGCTAATTGTGTTTATTTAAAATCCTACCTTTGAAGTAGGTATTATGAACGTGTGTTTATATTTGTGCCCGCGTTATATTACAGGTGATAATCCCTCAAAAGGAGGCGAGCAGGGAGGGTCCGTAATCGACCCCCGCACATTCTAGTCTGTATCATCCTTAGCTCACGTAGTACGTCGATGCTTCAGAGTCGTGCAAATCATATGTATCGAGTTCGTCAAGTGGGGAAGGGTTTTGAAATGAAACCCCCATGCTTTCTCAGGAGTTCTCATTGGCCGGTGCTGACACTCTGTGATCGTTCATATTGTCTTCTGTTGCCCACCTCGATCTTCTATATCTTGATTAGGTGTTCAGTCACTTTGGATGTCAGATTTTTTATTTCATCCGTCTCCCGCTTGTTTGCTTCGGGTGATCCGCTCCCCTTAGCTAAAGCATTTTCTCTTCATACCCCCATCCCACGGGTCAGTATACCCCGATTGTGTGCTTTTTCCAAAGCACTTGTTTGCTCACTTGTTTAGTATTTAACATGCCCCTAGGACCGCTCGTTTAGGATAGTCCTCGAGCTAGACATTAGGATATTTATCCATGTATGCTAACTTGGGTAGATATTCCTCTTTCATCCTTGACATATGGCCATCATTGAATGATTACACTAAGGCTAGAGATTAGGATATTCTCCCTTAGTTGTTTTCTTTTCTTTGCATATTGCATCTTAAAATGAAAACCTTCTTTTCTTGGCAAATCATAAAACCTTTCTAATGAACTTAAATCCTTCTTCAAGGTAAAAAATACAAACCAATCTTAATTGCTTGTGCGCCTTTTGGCTTTGTTTTAAACCTTGTCAAATTGATGTTTTGCCATCCTTACCATGATATTTTGTTATCTTTTTGCCAATGTTTCGCCATCGTATTTGTTTTTGCCGATGTTTCGTCATCTCGCATGTTTGTTATCCTACTTTGATTCTCTATATCATTGTTAGGTGTGATGTTTTATCATCCGAATGGTTGATGTCTCTCCATCTTTGCCATGTTATTTTGTTATCTTTTCACCGGTGTTTCGTGATCACATATGTTTGTTTCCGATGTTTCGTCATCGCACATATTTTTTATCCTACTTTGATTCTCAATATCATTGTTAGGTGTGATGTTTTATCATCTGAATGGTTGATGTCTCTCCATATTTTCCATGTTATCTTTCCATCTTTTAGTCGATGTTTCGCCATCACATATGTTTTTTGTCGATGTTTCGTCATCGCACATGTTTGTTATCCTACTTTGATTCTCAATATCATTGTTAGGTGTGATGTTTTATCATCTGTATTTTTGATGTCTTGCCATCTTTGCCATGCTATATTGCTATCTTTTAGCCAATGTTTCACCATCATTTATGTTTGCTGTTGATGTTTCGCCATCGCACATATTTGTTATCCTACTTTGATTTTCGATATCATTATTAGGTGTAGTGTTTTATCGACTTGTATGATATTTTGCTATCATGCTGACGTTTTATCATCTTATCTGAGTTTGTGTTGCCATTGTTGTCCTTTTTGTTGTTTTATCATCGTTGTTGATATTTTGTCGTTTTATTTGATGTTTTTCTATCTTAACTGTTGCTTTTGTCTTGTTAACTAAAAACCACAAACCAACCAAGATATATGAGCCGAACTACGGCTACTTTGATTCCTTAAAAGGGATATGTAGGCATTGGGGTAGGGCCCGAACGAGCACAACCTTTTATTTTCCCTACATTATTTTCTCGTTTATTTTGCATGCATTCCCTCTTTGCATTTTCTTTTAGCTCTTAAGCTTAGACATAGAATTTATACACCCATTAGAATAGAACAACAAGAGTGGATACCATAGAGTACTACAGGCACGTGAGGTGCTAATACCTTCCCCTCGCGTAACATACTCTCTTACCCTGATCTCTTGATCGCAAGATCGTGATTTCACCCTTCTCAGGTTTTCTTGATGTTTACCTTTCCCTTTCTATGGGATAAAAGATGTTAGGTGGCAACTTCATTGATTTTATATCCAATGATGGTTTGGTCGGTTGTTTCATAGTCCACCAATTTGCCTTAAGTAGGCACTGGTAGCTAACTGCCACCATCCTGTTCAACATATGTCAGGGTTTATTAGAGTCCTTGAGGGAGTATCTTACCATCTTAAATAATGAAACCATAAAGGTGATCCATCTCAATCAACAAATGTTCCTATGAGCGTTTCGTAATGGCCTCGGGACGGGGCACCTCAACGAAGCTCTTTCTCAAAGACCAACAACGACAATGGTTGAACTTGTGATGCGAGCTGAGTGCTACATAAATGGTAAGGAATGTAATGTTGAGAAGAAGTCCCCTGACACGAAATAACTTGCTCATGGCATCGATATCTCAATGAGGAACTTTTATGCATCACCTACTAGAGATAGAACTACCTTTAAGCAGAAGGGAAACCCTATGAAGAGCTTCACGCCTCTGAACACTCCTCAAACATCAAATATGGTATGGATTCCTTCACATGGATAACATCCACCAACTTCCAACACCAAAGGTGGATATCATATAACCAAAGCATAATAGTTTGTGTAAGCTCCACAAAGTGAAAGGGAACCACACAGAATTTCCTACAACTTAAGAATGAGATTGAATGCTTTATCCATAAAGAATATTTTAAGAAATATATCGGACATAGCCCTAGTAGAGAAACAAGAGGGTATGGTTCCCAAGGAAATGAAGGTCGTGAGAGTCGTTGGACCAGACAGACAAGTGAGTCAAGCAGGAAGGAGGGCGGCAGGGCCATCCAACACACACTAAACACCATCATTGGAGGATTTGTCAGTGACAGAGAAATCAATTTCACCCAAAATATATATGATCACCAAGTCCTAATTGTCAATAGTTATTTAGCTCGTCACTAAATAGGCAGCACCACTAGTTCATGGAGCAAAATAAACTTTTTCGTGGAATATGTAGACACCATTCACCCTTAAAATGATGTACCCATGGTGATTTTCATTCGAATTGATGATTGAGAAATCAAGAGAGTCATAAACGATCAGGGAAGCTCCACAGGAATCTATTACAAATATGCTTTTGAGAGGCTTTGCCTAGGCATAGAAGATATTAAATCCTTTCAAAGATCTTTGGTAGGATTCTCGAGTGAGCTAACCTAGGTAAAGAGATATGTAAATTGAAATCAAGGTAAGATATTAAGTCATTGATGTACCTTCATCATGTAATATTATCATAGGGAGACCCATGGAACCTTGTTTTGTAGGTGATATGCTTTTAACATGGAAAATAATTCTTAAGATGACAATTAATGTTTTATGACAAGTCGAGCATAAGCGACTAAATGGATAAAGATGCAAACCTAAGTATTAGGGTTTGATGGGCTTCACTACCCGATGATGCCAATCAAATGGAATTCAACTCAAGCCTCATCTCAAGTGAACTCAATAAAGTTTCTAAAAAAGAAAGTATCTAACTAAGTCTGGAAGTTAAAGAAAGCCCTATCATGATTAGTCTGAGCGAATACTTTGTAAAGCATAAGAGTGTTCTTGTAAAAGTGTATGGCTAAATCACACACACCCAAAATCATATTTTCAAATTTATTTTTATAAATTTAAATTTGAGTGCTTGCATTGCAAAGGTCAAGACTGGCGTCTCAATACAAAACACAATGTTAGGACAGATGTTATGACATTTGTTGACAGAAAACTTGCTAAAATTGTTGATTGTGTAGAAAGATAAATTGCAGAAATTTAAAGAACACAATCAATGGTTAATCCAGTTCAGTGCAACGTCACCTACTCTGGGGACTAACAAGCTAGGAAGGAAATCCACTATGATAGTATTAGTTCAAAGCTAAACCAACCCTAGTTTACAACTTCTCACCTAATCACTACCTTGTGCAACTTCTACCTAGAGACTACTAGATATGAGATCCCCCTTTCACTTCCAATCACCATAGTAATATACCTACAGCCACAAACCTTATGACTAGACTTAAAACCCAAAAATAATTTTACACTTCCAATAAACAATACTTAGTCAAGATTCTTAACTAAGAACAATACTTGGTTTTGCTTAACAGCTTCAACCAAGAACAATACTCAACCGTTTGCTTAAAATATCATGGGTTAGAATAATAGCTTAATAAACAAGCAACAACGATTCAACTAAATGCATCAAAGATACATGAGTGAAACACAAAGAAACAAACACTAAAAACCTAAAAGACTCCCAAAACCTTAAACCCTTATATTGCACAAATGGTTTGTTATTGTGAATGCTTGTTATTTTAGATTTAGCAACTTCCTTTATATAGGCTCTTGCAGTATGGGGTTGGACTCTTTAAAAGATCCAATCTTCACGTTCCAAAACAACTACAAGATCTTCTCATAAAAATAGGAACAAGTCTTTTTAAATATTCTTAAAAAGTCTCCAAGATCCTTTTTAAGGAAATAAATAAAAT
Source organism: Vicia faba (assembly GCA_948472305.1). Lineage (NCBI taxonomy): Eukaryota > Viridiplantae > Streptophyta > Magnoliopsida > Fabales > Fabaceae > Vicia > Vicia faba. The sequence continues at coordinate 965,509,285 of OX451740.1, forward strand.
CTGCACATTTTTCCTAAATAATCTCCTTGACATGTGCATAATGATGAGGAATATCCAAAAGGATATCATAAACTCAAATCCAATATGTCAAGAGATACATAACAGTAGTATCTTTTGTACACATTCCAAGATGTCACAACATTTCTCTTTGACATCTAGTTTAAAACTCAACAGCTAAATTGTCATGACAGTTGATGCAGATGTTACAATATCTTGCTCAATATCAGAGTAGAACCATATTTTACCAAAATTTAGCCAATCATAAAACCATGGAACTAAAAATATCCCCTTTGGAATATTTTGGCTAAAACAACCAAAGAATAATAAACTTCGAGATACAAACTACAACAGATAAAAAATACACCAGAGAATGTATGCAGTTACATATCACTATCTTCAAAACTTTAGGAGATCAGGTGTCCAGACATGTGGTCTGACATCACACAGCACAACTCCTCCTCGACATATAAGCTAGACATATCAGACATGTTCATTACTCCCCCTTATACACATGATGAACACTCCCTCTCAAGGGAAAACCCAAGTCACTAGAAAATCCAGAACACCAAATATGAACTATTTGAGTTCACACATCAGAGGAAACAACTACAGAAGATAAAAACAACCTCATATCAGGATTTCCTCACATCAGGAAAGATGTTAGAACATTAGATAAGACATCATACACATAAACTCTACCAGCAGTAGCAGCAGCAATTTCCCACATTACAGTCAGCATGACAAACTATCATGCTACCCCTAAATAGTTGCAACCAATAAGCAACCATAATCACTAATCTCTCCTTAGCAGTAGCAAAGTTCTATCAGTATGCTATTTAACATGTCAAGACATGTTTAATAACATCAAGACACATAGAAAACACTAACACTTTACTCCCCCTTTTTACCTAAAATTTGACAAAAATTGGAGTAAATGTAGACAAAATTAGAAGCACACATATTGCACAGAAGGAAAAATGGAAACACACAAGTAATAAACACAGATGGAAGCATAAATTGGAAACACACAATAGTTGATGAAACCAAACAACTTTAGGTGGTCATCCTCCTCTTTCTCATGTTAAAGATCATCTTTCCCCTATTAAAGATCCTCCTGCACTCCTTGGTGCTATCACCAACTCTATGTAGAGAGCATTTGTCCCATCCAATAGCCACTTGCTTAGGCTTTCTAAGCATCATAACATAGAGGAAAGATGTAGTATCAATTGCACTCCTCCATAACTGTAATTGTTATAAATCCTCAGTAGTACAAGTTCTAATCCCACTGCTTACAACAATAAGTTGATCCTTGTTGTCCATATGCTCCATAGTAATAAACTTTTCTTAAATAAAACTCTTGATCAGTTGCTTAGGATCATCATGATTCTTGTTTCAACCATGTTGAATAATATTTCTGATAATGTTCTGATTTTAACCATATAATGTCATGACATCATGTATGATATTTTGATCCATCATCATCTTGTTTACCAATATCAGCTGAGAACAACCTCTCTTTGTTCTTTTATCTTCAGTAGTATTTCCAGAAGCACGTGTTTGCTTCTCATTAAAACAGGAAATCAGACAGTTTCTTAGAACTAGATAATTATCAATACTACTAACCAACTTTGCCTGGTAGAGATATTTCATGCTGAAGGAATAAGGCATACTACACAAACTGATTCCAATGATGTGTTCTAAGATGTTCCTTACTTGAATAGTAGGAAGTATCTTTGATTCAAACTCAGAACCAGTACATGAATTTGATATTTTCTTACTGGATTCAATAATTTCTTCTTCATTATCGCAACTTAACATCAGTTTGTTGTACTGTTCTATCTGATCCCCGGTGAAAAAACCTTGACTGTCTTGAAACCTCACAGATTCAGAACTTGTGAATTCACATAATACTTCCCTTACTTATTTATTAGTCTACACAAGGAATGTTCTAACATTGTCCTCAACATATATACTTTGTTTAGTAATTGAATCATCAACTTCCATATTGATAGATCCCAAAGTTATCCCAGTTCTAGAGTTAAAAACTCTATAAGTTCTTCTCCTTGAAGAGTAACCCATAAATATCCCTTCATCCCTTTTGGGATCCTTCTTTCCCTTTTGATCTTGGTCACTCAAGTAATAGTATTTACTTCCAAAGATAAGAAATTAATTGACTCTAGGGTTCATTCCTTTCCATAACTCATAAAGAGTGGTTGAAGTACCTCTTCTCAAAGTAACCCTATTATGAATATAACAAGAAGTATTCATGGCTTCTTCCCAAAAGTACATAGACAAACCCTTAGCATGAAGCATGACTCTAGCTGATTCTAGAATATCCTTGGTCACTTGTTCAACAATACCCCCTTACTCATATCTCTACAATAGTATCCCAGGGAGACCAACACTAGCCGAGTTGGCTGCTCTACCCTTCATGGTGCATTTAAAAATGAAGTTTTACACTAAGAGGGCATGCGTCACCACCAACCATGGAGACATCTCAGCTGCCAGGAAATGTTCCAACGCGTCTTCCAAAGGGAAAACTTGGTCAACACTAGGGCACGACCTACTAAAAGAGCAACCATCTCGACAACAACGGCTACCTCGGCAGATAAATCTACTCGAGTTGAAGAACAACAAGCTCCACCAAAGGTTGACTCCATTGACCTCGACACCCGCTTTGACAAAGATGAAGTCGAGGCCCCAATGGCGAAAAAGATCATCTCTGACCCGTCCCAGGTAGAGACTTCGAGTTCATCCCCCTCGAAAAAGACCCAAACAAAGGCATAAAGATCGGTGATGGACTCCCCGACCTGGAGAGGGAGCAACTCAAAGTCTTCTTGAGGGAAAACATTGACATTTTCGTGTGGAGCACTGCAGAGATTCCTGGACTCGACCCTGAGGTCACCTGTCACCAACTTGTTATGGATCCAGCCACTAGGGCAGTAGTACAACGTAGGCATAGGTAATCTCCCGAAAAATCTGTAAAAGAGCTCCTAGAGGCAAATTTTATTTAGGAGTCCCGGTATTCAACTTGGCTCTCAAACGTTGTACTTGTTAAGAAAAATAATGGAAAATGGCGTATGTGTGTTGACTATACTGATCTCAACCAGGCATGTCCCAAAGATGTTTTTCCTTTACCTAATATCGACATGTTTACTCAGGCTATAATCAAATATCTATGGAGATTAGCGATAAACATTGCACTGCCTTCATGTCTGGGTCGGGAAATTACTACTACAACGTAATTCTCTTTAGCCTAAAAAATGCAGGGGCAATGTACCAGCGGATGATGAACAAAGTATTCTACGGTGATATCGGGGATGTGCTCGATGTATAATGGATGAAATGATCATCAAGTCCCAAGAAGAAACTGACCATGCTGCCTACCCAAAAGAGTTTTTGACCAAGCAAGGTGATGCAAGATGAGGTTTAACCCGGAGAAGTGTACCTTCAGGGTCAAGGTGGGAAAATTCTTCGGTTTCTATCTAACCTAACATGGAATTGAAGCCAACCCCGACAAATGAAGGGCGTTCTCCGAGCTACCCACTTCTAACTTAAAAAAATCCATACAAGTCTTGAACTATATGCTCACCTCGTTATCCGTCTTTGTGGCGACATTCGCGCAATGCACACTTCCATTTTTCAAACTCTTGCATAAAGAGGCGGCGTTCGAGTGGACCAAAGAGTGCGAGTAAGCCTTCCTCCACCTCAAACGAGCCCTTTCACAACCACCCGTGTTATCAAGGTCAGAGAGCGGGGAAAATTTGTCCCTTTATTTGGCTGTCTCCACTGAGGCCGTAAGTGCAGCCCTCGTCCGTGAGACACCAAACGGGCAGAAACCAATGTACTTTACCAGCAAAGAGTTACAAGTCCCCGGGGTCAGATATCAACAAATTGAAAAGGTAGCCTTAGCCCTCATCAACGCTACGAGGAAACTCAGATATTACTTCCTGGCCTACACAGTCGTCATATAGACAGACCAACCCGTGAGACAGCTCCTAGGTCGACCAAACATGACCGGTCGAATGCTTAAACGATCCTTAGAGCTTTCGGAGTTTGGTGTTCAGTACGAAATTAGGGAAGCCCTTAAAGCCCAAGCCTTGTCCAACTTTATTGCAGAGATAACCACCCACGAACCCTACGCATGCGGGAAATACAAGTGGACCATCTTCGTGGACGAAGCTTCCAGCTCGACGAGAAGTAGAGCATGAATTATCCTCGAAAATGAAGATGGAATTATGATCAAACATTCGCTTGGCCTGTCGTTTACCACGTCGAACAACCAGAACAAGTATGAGGCCTTGCTCATAAGATTAATGCTGGCCGAAGTCCTAGGTGCCTGAGAAGTACAAGTATTCACTGACTTCCACCTCGTTACCTCTCAAGTTCGAGGAGAATATAAGGCCAAGAACGATAGTCTCATCGAATACCTAAACCTAGTCAAAGAAAGGATAAAGAAGTTTGACTGGGCAGAAATCAAACACATACCTTGCGAACAAAACACGCGGGCTGACATACTCTCAAAACTTGTGAGCATCAAGAAAAAAGGTGGGAACAAATCCGTTATTCAAGAATCCCTTTCTCATCCGAGTATTGAAAAACCCACTGCATCGCCCAAGTTGAACGCCATTGGGGATAATTCATGTTGGATGAACCATGTATTTAATTATCTCATAAAGGGAGAGTTACCTGCTGACCAAAAAGAGGCCAATCCGACCAAACGATGAGCCTGTTCTTACGTAGTAGTCGAGCAGAAGCTCTATCAACGGGAAATCTCCATCTCACTCCTGAAATGCATCGAGGAGTCCAAAATCCTTGAGATCTTACAGGAAATCCACGAGGGAATCAATGCCCAACACTTGGACAAAAGATCTCTAGCATGAAAGGCACTGCGTGAAAGGTTTTATTGCCATACCATGCAGCAAGACACGAAGGAACACGTCCAAAAATGCGACAAATGTAAAAGACACGCAGACATGCACCTCGCACCCCCACACTAACTCAAAACATGGTCGTCTACGTGGAAGTTCGCCTAGTGGGGGATGGACATCCTCGGTCCATTCATACAAGGATCATATCAAAATAAATCATGATCATGGCCGTAAACTATTTCACAAACTGGATAGAGGCCGAAACCTTGTCCAGAATCACATCAGAAAACATCCTTCGTTTCTACAGATGAAACGTGCTTGCTCGATTCGGCATACCACAAGCCCTCGTCACTGACAAAGGGACATAATTCATTGACCAAAGCTTCCAAGAGTTTTTCGCCAAACTGGGTACCAAACAACACTTCACGCCCGTCGAACACCCTCAAACCAATGGGCAAGTCGAGGCTACGAATAAATTCATCTTATGAGGATATAAGCACATGTTGTGTGAAGTAGAAAAGGGCTAGATTGAAGAGCTGAATAGCGTCCTATAGGCTTACTGAATGATGCCACACTCGACGACTGGTGAAACCCCGTTTCGACTAACCTATGGCACCGTAGCACTCATCCCCGTGGAAATCCTGGAGCCCTCCAGACTAAGTGAAGTCCCTTTAGAAGAGGAATTAAAGGAAGAGGCCCTAAGGGAAGAGATCAACCTGGTCAAAGGAATCCGATCAAAAGCAGCTCTTCGCGAAGCCACACTGGAACAACAAAAAGCCCTGCGTCATGACACCAAATTCATAAAACACGAATTCTAGGTCGACAACCTAGTCTTCTGGAGAAATCAGAAAGACTCCTATGAAGGAAAGCTGGCCGCCAACTGAGAAGGACCTTACCGCATCCGCGGGGCAGCGGGTACTAAAGCCTACAACCTTGAACGCCTAAGTGGAGAACCACTACCTCGACCATGGAATACTACAAAGCTTAAACAATATTCCATCTAAGTCCTAGACGAGCGTCTGGGCTTAACAGTCGACGTACGCTCTCCAACAGAAGACAAGGATCGCTCGACCATGGAAACATGTTGAGGTACGAACATGGCCTCCAACTAGTAACAAAACGCGGGTTTTTGCTCATTGGTCAAACAGAACCTTAGCCAGACGGGAACACCTCGATTGAGCTTCGTCGTCGAATTACCTTATAGGAAAAACACCGAGCTCACGATGGGTAGTTCACGCCACAAATTCAAGACCTCGATCGCGACCTTGGCCCCGTCCATGTGAACCCCAAATTTGCCTACTCGACATATCTCCATGTGTGTCGACCAAAACTAATGTCTATGTTGTACCCCAAAATTTGCCATCCCATATTCTTTAAAGTTTTGACAAGCATCATCTCAAAAGGCTCAAGATTTCTTAAGGGATTGCCCAGTCTAAACATCCTCCTAAGCCAGTCAAAATTAGGGTTTTGGTTCCTTCAATGAATTTGAGGTTTTCAATGGCTCAATAAAGTCATATATGCCCATATACATTGCCAAGCATCTACATGTCAAGTCTCAAGTCTCACAGCATCAAGTTGCACAGTCAAAAGCCCTATTTGCTTCACAATCAACTGCAGGGGTAAAATGGTCATTTGGCAGTCAAAAGTCAAAAAAAATTGTCAACGTCTTATTTTGAAGCCACAATCATCATTTGATCAAGTCTTGATCATGATTCCTCAAGCATGGCTCAAAAATCATCAAGATGCCAAAAGTTTCTATTTTTGGACAGTTGAAAAGTCAACTGTAAATTGACCAAGGCATAACTTTTTCATGGTTCATCAGAAAAATCCCATCCAATTCTCATTTTTAAGGGGATGACATTTCCTACAACTCATATTCACATTCCAAGTCCAAGAAATGTTCTCACAAAAAGTTATCAATTTCTACATTATAGGTCAATTTCAAAAGTCAACAAAAAGGCACTTTAAGTCAAAGACCATAACTTGAGATTGGTAAATCCAAATGACATGGGACCAAAGGAATTGGTTAGAGGACTTCAAGACCTTTCCAAAATGTCCAAGAACATGTTCATGGGATCAAAATTGAGCAAGATATGCATTGGAGAAGTTGGGAAATTTTTGGGAATTTGCAAAAGTCAACTTTGCCCAAAACACCTCATTTTTGCTAATGGGCCCCAAATTCCTTCTTGAATCTTTACCCAAGGCTTTTGCACGACCCATTGAGATTAATTTGAATTATTTTCTTATTTTTATTAATTATTTGGATTTTTAATTGATTAATAATTCATTTAATTAATTTAATTGTAGGAAAATTCAAAAGATATGTTTTTCAAATCTTTTGTGATGCAAATAAACTCAACACATGCTGAAGATTTCATGTATCAATCAAGGAGACAAAATCATCCAATTTTAGCAAGTTTTCTCAATCAAAATATGCAAAAAGATTTGATTGAAAATCAAATATGCAAACATGAATGCAATGGATTTTTGGACCAAGATTTGACCTAAAACCATTCAGCTATAAGAGCATAAGCAAAACCTAATTCCTCACACGTGCAAAACTGCTGCAAGAACCATAGCCAAATTCCAAAAAATTCAAAGAAAGCTTGAAACTATTTTTCACATTGCAGACCAATTCAAAGCCTTAGAACGATTCCAATACCTTGCATAAGTCTCCAGGAACCTATTGCAATCACAAACAAGCCTTAACGCTCCAAGAATACGCAAGAACAAGTCACACGGTTTGGTTTTTTTCCATAATTGCATATCATTATTCATGCATTTTTATCCTCTTTTTTGGATTGATTTGTGTTAATAGGACCATTCTGAAGCTATTGGTATGATTCAATTTGATTATGGTGCCCTAAAACGAAAACTGCCATTGGAGAATGCTAGGGTTTCCGAGCTTCAAAATTAGGGGTTTGCTATTGAGGAAAAATTGGACCTTCTTAGACCTATGGTTGAATTCGTCAAGGCCAGACGAACTCAACCCAACCCTCGCGCCCTATTTATATAACGCACAGAGCTAATCGCTATTTTTGCATTTTGCAGTTTGTGGGGGTTGAAAACCCCCGCTATTTGATTGTTTCTGTTACAGGCCAAGCGAAGAAGACAAGACGTGGAAGCAGGTGGTTGGTCCATTTAAACATAACGCGCGCGTTTTGGTTGTTTTCCAGCATAATATTGGTTTTCCATATATTATGTTTATTCGTTATTATAATAACAAAGCATGCAGCATGGTGTAGTGGAAGAGGACGTGTCTGGCAATCAATGGGACCTGGGTTCGATTCCCAGGTCCCCAAAACATTTGTTTCATATTTTTTCTTATACAATCTCATGCAGCGCTTGTCCAGAATTCCATCATGCAACCTCACAAATCAGCTTGCCAAGTGGCCATAAAGCTCAATCCAAAGGCCAGGGATGGTTGACCACCATGTTCTCCAGTCAAAGCCAGCGTAGACTATCCAGAAAGTCAAAGTAGGCCTGATTCTTAATGGGCCAAATTGCTTCACTAACCTCCCTTGGGTCCATCAAACCCCCCTGGTTTATTTTCCTTTTTATTTTCTTTCCTTTTTTAATTCTTTTAACTAATTATTAATATTATTTAATTAACTAACAAATTAATATTTTTAATAAATTCAGAGAATAAAACATGTGAATATTTTTATTAATTATTACTATTTTTATTTATTAATTTATTTTGTAAATAAATTCTAATTAATCAACTTAGTTTAATTTAGACTTAATTTTGACCTTTTTCTCAATAAATAAAAATCATGTAGAATTAGGGTTGACAATTTTCAATCATATTTTCTTATTATTTATTAATTATTATTATTTTTGTAAATAAAAATGTAAATTAATTAATAAGGTTAACTTTGACATTTTTTATAATAAGTAAAATAATTTAGAATTAGGGTTTTCTTGACTTTTAATTTCCTTTTTTCTTTCTATTTTCATAAAACATAAAAAACACAAAAAACATTTTTCTTGTAAATAATTAATTAATTAATTAGGTTTAGGTTTAATATTTGATTAATTGCAAAAAAGACAAAACTTAAATTCTTTTCTCAAAAGGGTCAAAAACCCTAGGACGTCCCGATTTAATTTCTTTCGCACATTATTCTTATTTTTGATTATTTATGTAACTGTTTCCGGAATGTAATAGTTAATTAGGATTTACCGCTTTATTTACTTTTCCGCATTTATTTCCAAAACGGGTTTTTGTTTTTGGCGATGTATAGACCCGCGCCTTGTAATAGCGTAGATTCATATTTCCGCACTTTATTTTCCGCACTCTTAATTGTTAAAAATGCCTGCAAGACTGAATGCCAAATAAAATTAACTCGTAGATCACCAAGATGCATGTTCAATGATAAACATAAACTGAATTGAAAACACATGCACATGCCACTCCTAGGGTACGCCTCACTGGTTGCCTCGAACGTGGTCGTCAAGTATAGGGTGTTTTAGAGGTCTCCCTCCTGTCTAAGATCCAGTTGCCTCGAAACGGTTGCCTCAGATGAAAAGGATCTAGGACATCAGGGTTACTTCTAAGGTGTCCTACTATTGCTTCGGTGACCACACCGTCCCTTAATCGAATTGACCCGAATACCTCCAACGATGGTGCTACCTACCTCTCAATGGTGGGATAGTACTGTTTAAAGGACTCTTACACAGCCTAATTCCTTAGGGTAGGTAGATCTCATGGGTACTTGCTCTTTTCAAAAAAACAAAAAAAAGCTTTTCACACTGACACTTTCAAAAGTTTTCAAACAAATTTTTCATACACTCTTGAGGACAGATACAAGAGTTACCTAGAAATTTTTCAAACGAAACTTTTTTCAAAACCCACGCACATCTGAAAAGCAAACATTTTTGAAAACATAAGAGCAAGTACCTAAGAGCCCGTGGATAACCACGTATAGAAAGGGTGCTAACACCTTCCCTTTCTATAAATCTACCTCCCGAACCGAGAAACATTCTCGAAAAGGAATTTTGTTGTGCTTTTGTCCTTTCCATGTTGGAGAACATAAAAGGCGGTGGCGACTCTTGCTTACCGCGACATTTCGCGAAACCAACTAAAAAACAGTCAGTTCTATTTCCACCGATCACAGAACTGGCGACTCTGCTGGGGATACTTTATAAAGTGAGGTGTACCTTAGGATTAGATCATACTTATGTTTTCAATTGCTTGCTTTGATTGCTTTATTATTATGGGCTTTGCATCGGAGTTTCATAGATCCTAACCCGGATCTGGGGATACCCTTTTAGGTAGCATAAGCTGTGAGAGACCTGTCCGGCGTAGACCGACACGGGTGAAGCAGTGGCTACGTTGGTGTGACATCTTGGTCTGTACCGATATCCCTTGTGTTGCAACGAGGAGAATATGGGTCTTCTGAGGAGTCATTAAGCACCAACCAACCTTAGAACCCTAATTTGACCCAACTTGGCCATAGAACAGTAGCAGTATGCTACACCCATTGAGGCTAAACTCTCGCGATGGTTCTGACTGCAAGAAAAGATTGCGACGCTGGAGTTATGAACGATTGAGGGTAGTCAGTGATACTGGGATCCTCTAGAACCCGGTTACTTTTGATAGGACAGGTCTTAACCAACGAAAATGAAAGAGGGTAGTACCTAAACTCCATGCTGGCCTAAACTCTAAGGGCTGTCTTCTGTGACTTGTGTGCCTTATCATGTTTGCTTTGTGAATACTTGTGGTGTGCTTTATCATAACATCATACCATCATAACATTGCATGCATCCTGCATGAGGACTGACCCGTTTCAAAGACAAGAGGGTTTCACCTTTGCTCTATTTTGTAGGACATTATGATGCCTGTGCGAAGGAATACTATCCGGCTCAAATTTGTTCACCCACCTGATTTGCTTAAAGAATTGGTTGACAAAATTCCAAACACTACTTCCTTCATCCAGAGGCATGGTTCTCTTCTTGGTTTAGTCACTTCTAAGTGGGACCAACAACTGATGAGTGTCCTGACCCAGTTTTATGATCCACTATATCATTGCTTCACCTTTCAAGACTTCCAGCTGGTCCCTACCCTGGAAGAATTCTCTGATTTGCTTGGTATCCCTGTTTTGGAGCAGACTCCCTTCACTGGTTGGGAAAAGACTCTTAGGCTTGAGGAGATTGCTGTAGCCCTTCCCTTGACCAACAAAGAGGTAATGGATAACTGGGTGACTAGAAGCGAAGTTAAGGGCTTTTTGGCTAAGTTTCTGATTGGTAAAGCTAATAGTTTCTGGAATGACTTAGACTTCAGGGCGTACGAGGATATTCTGGCTCTTCTAATCTATGGTCTAGTATTGTTTCCAAATCCTGATAACTTTGTCAACGTCAATGCCATAAGGATCTTCATGTCTCGGAACCCTGTGCCCACTCTCTTGGGTGATATCCTGCAACAACTCTATGCTCGTACTGCTCGAAGACGGGGAACTCTGTGGTGTTGTACCCCTTTGTTAGTGAGGTGGTTTATTTCGCACCTCCCTAAGTTCGTGCTGAAGAACAAAGAAGGAAGAGGTCTTGGGCGCAACTGCAGGAAGAACGGGATTCTTATCGGGAAAGGTTCAATGAATAGGAACAGAAAATCCAGAAGCTGGCAAAGCAGTTGGAGAACGAGCGGGTCCTGAATGACTATATCCGTACTAAGAAGAGGAGGCCATGGGAGCACTGATGGACTTTGGATGTTTCTTTTACAACTTTTATTTCCTTTTCAGTATTTTCATTCTTGTAACGCCTAAGGGAAATTTCTTGAACAATTCAAAGTTTAATCTAATAAAGTGCGTTTCCTTTTTTGTCTACAAAGTTGAATCCCGACTGTCTTTGAAAACATAAATCATACGCATTCCATTCATCATATGCATAACAGGTACTCTTTTCTACAGGTTGCTTAATCTTCTTCGCTGTTTATTTCAGCAATCATCATGAATCCTGAATCATCCAATGAACAAGCTATCAAGGCCCTCCAGGCCCAGAACGCCCAGTTTCAAGAGTTGGTCATGAGCTTAGCCCATGGTCAACAGGAATTGAAGACCCTGCTTTTGAAGAAGAAGAAGAAGAAGAGGACTGTGCTGTTTAACACTGGACGGAGGTTTGGAAATACACTGCAAAATGAGGCTGATCAGGCTACTTCTTCTTTAGGGAAAGACAGTCCCCAAGGGGGAAGGGTTCCTAGTCATGTGGTCTCCGACAACGAGACAAATTTCAATGATGAACAGTACCCTCCTGCTGAGGATAGGTACAAGCAACTAGAGGACCGACTGAGTGCTATAGAGATTCAACACGTGCCTGGGTAGGATTTTGGAGATCTAGGTTTATCTTCTGGGGTGGTGATCCCACACAAGTTCAAGGCGCCTTCTTTTGCGAAGTATGACGGAGCTTCCTACCCTAAGCTGCACCTCCGTTCTTATGTGAGGAAGATCCAACCGTATACTGCAGACAAAATCTTATGGATCCATTTCTTCCAGGATAGCCTTTCAGGGGCTCAACTCGAGTGGTTCTATCAGTTGGATGGAGCCAGTATTCGAAACTGGGAGGACTTGGCTACTGCATTTTATAAGCAGTATCAGTACAATGCCGACCTCGCTCCTACATGTACCCAACTCCAGGGTATGTCGCTAGGGACGGGAGAAGGTTTTAAGGAGTACGCGCAAAAGTGGAGAGACCTGGATGGCAGGGTGCAGCCACCGTTGACTGACCGTGAACTCGTTGACATGTTCTTGGGGACCCTGTCTGGTCCATTCTTTAACCACCTGATTGGTAATTCTTCTGCTGGGTTTACAGACCTGATCCTGACTGGTGAGAGGATAGAAGCTGGTATTAAGTCGGGGAAGATACAGAAAGGTGCATCCTCAAGTTCTGAAAAGAAACCATTCAAGAAGGAAGCCAGTGTTGTTTATGGGTCAAGGAAACAGAATAAACCGAAACGCCGCCAAGCTGTCAACACGGTGGTAATTTCTAAGCCTGCTGCTGCTCCTCAGCAATACAACCAACCAAGGGGTGAGAGGCCCAAAAGGCAGTACACTCGGCTCAATATGACCCTATCTCAGATATTGCCGCAACTGCTGTCAACCAATCTGGTAACTGTCAAAGAAGCTCCGAAGGTAGTGAACACCACATCTCCGAAGTATAATCCCAACGCCCGCTGTGCTTATCACTCTGACAGCCCAGGGCATTCTACTGATGATTGTTGGGCCCTGAGGAATAAGGTTCAGGACCTTATCGATGCTAAGGAAATACAGTTCGAGGCGCCCGAGAGGCCCAATGTTGTGACTGCTCCCATGCCCCAGCATGGAGTGAATGATGTGGAAGAAGACCGGTATGTAGCCTCTGTGGATGAGATTGTTACTCTGTTGTTGACTGTCAAAAGGAACCTGTTGCTAGCCGGTTTATTTCCGGAATGTAGTAAAGGTTGCCATCTATGTGCTGTTTCACTCGCTGGTTGTCCGTTGTTGAAGTCAGGCGTCCAAAACCTGATGGATAACAAAGAGATCTTGTTCGAGAGGGTGGCTGTTCCTGTTACCCCTGCTGAAGAAGTTTCTATTGTCACCATTTTCAACAAACCTCTTAAGGCTCCCTCAAAGAAGCCTGCCAAAATCCTGTCTGCTCAGAACGTTGCGCCTATCATCATCACTGTTCCGGGGCCCATCCCTTATAAATCTGACAAAGTTGTCCCTTGGCACTATGGGGCAGATGTTTATGTGCTGGGAGTAAAGCAAGAGTTTGATACTAGTATCGGTGTCAGCAACATCACCGAGCCTGCCAAGGTTACTCGTAGTGGTAGGCTGTTCTCACCAGATATTGCGCCACCAGCTATTCAGAGACCTCTTATCATCACACCTGCCAGTGTGCCTGCTTCCCTTCCTGACCAAGTTCCTGTTTCTACCCCTGCTGCCGAGTCGTCTGACGCTCGGGGCAAAGGGATTGCTACTGATGTGCCCGCCCAGATGGAGGCACCGAAAACCGTCAATGTTAAAGCTTCCAAGCAAGAGATGGAAGAAATTCTCAAAATTATCAAGAAGAGTGATTTCAATGTAGTCGAGCAGCTGGGGCACACCCCTTCAAAGATTTCTATGCTATCACTATTGTTGTGTTCAGAGGCCCATGCCAAGGCCCTGATCTCTTTCCTGAAGACTGCCCATGTGCCACAAGAAACATCTGCTGATCAATTTACCGATTACGTGGCCAACTTGACTGCCGATAATGGGTTGGGTTTCTCTGACGCTGATCTGACTGCCAAGGGAAAGAACCATAACGATGCCCTGCATGTCTCCATTGAATGCAGGGGCACTACTCTTGCTCATGTGTTGGTAGACACTGGTTCTTCGTTGAACGTATTACCTAAGAAAGCTCTAGACAGGCTGGATTGTGAGGGTTTATAGCTCAAGCCTAGTAACATTGTTGTCCGAGCCTTTGACGGGTCGAAGAGGATGGTACATGGCGAAGTTGACATTCCAATCAGGGTTGGTTCTCAAGTTTTCGATTCTACTTTCTATGTGATGGACATCCGACCATCCTATTCTTGTTTGCAGGGTCGTCCATGGATCCACAAGGCTGGAGCTGTGACCTCTACGTTGCATCAGAAGCTTAAGTACCCGGTCAGAGGGAAGATCGTAACAGTTCAAGGGGAGGAAGAATATATGGTCAGCCATCTTAACTCGTTTCGGTACATAGAGATGGATGGGGAGTTCATAGAGACCCCCTTTCAACACTTTGAAGAGGTGCCTCGGACATTGGCAGCAGCAGAGACTGTGACTGAAGATAATTCTCCTTTGAAGATGGCTTCCTTGAAGGATGCCGGGGCTGTGGTTGAGAAGGGTGAGTGTGCAAACTGGGGCCGACTTCCTGATTTCACTCCGAAGACTGACAAGTTTGGTTTGGGTTTCACTGTGGAGGCTCAGAGGGCCGTGCGTAAAGCAAGGATTGGAAGACCTCCCGTATTCATCACCAACCCAGGAGTAAATGCTATTGAAGACGAGGCGGAAGAATCTGAATTCGACAGCTGGATCTACCCAACGACCAACAGTGGACCAAGCAACGGGACTGCTAAAGACTACATACCTATTACTTTTGTCACTCAGTAATGAACTCCTTTGTTTTAAATTTGTAACGAACAATAATCTGAAACTTTATGGCTCGGTGTCTTACCCGGGGCACCGTGGCTTCATTTATGAGGGCTTATTATTTGTCATTTTCATATATCATGAATAAAAGCATTGGACGTTTTTCGCATTTCAAATCTTGCGCTCCTTTTCTTTCTTTATATATTGCAAAACAACTATATTTACACACACTCACCTATACAGGTTCCAATCCACTCTGGATCTCACTGGTAACGACTCTGCTACTGCCAGTTATGACTTCGAAAATCCGATCAACTTAGCCAAAGACGAAGGTGAAGATGATTGCGAAGTGCCTGGTGAGCTTGCAAGACTGTTACTCCAGTAAGAGAGGGCCATTCAGCCACATGAAGAGCCAGTGGAAACGGTAAATCTGGGTACTGAGACAGACAGAAAGGAAGTCAAGATTGGTGCCAATCTGGAGTTCAGTGTGAAACAACGGTTGATTCAGATGCTGCAGGACTATGTGGAGATCTTTGCTTGGTCCTACGAGGATATGCCTGGGTTAGATACCGACATTGTGGTTCATCATCTGCCTACCAAGGAAGACTGCCCTCCGGTTAAACAGAAGGTCTGCCGTATGCGTCCAGAAATGTCTGAGAAAATCAAAGCCGAGGTTATGAAACAATTTGATGCCGGATTTCTAGCAGTGACTTCTTACCCTCAGTGGGTTACCAACGTAGTTCCAGTGCCGAAGAAAGATGGTAAGGTCAGAATGTGTGTTGATTACAAGGATTTGAACAGGGCAAGCCCTAAGGATGATTTCCCTCTTCCTCATATCGACGTTCTGGTTGACAACACTGCTCAGCATAAAGTATTCTCCTTCATGGACGGCTTCTCCGGTTATAATCAGATCAAGATGGCTCCTGAAGACATGGAGAAGACCACTTTTGTTACTCAATGGGGCACCTTTTGCTATAAGGTCATGCCTTTCGGGTTGAAGAATTCTGGGGCAACCTACCAACGTGCCATGGTTGCTTTGTTCCATGACATGATCCATCATGAGATCGAAGTATATGTCGACGATATGATTGCAAGGTCCCAAACTGAGGAGGAACACCTTGACAATCTACAGAAGCTGTTTGACCGGCTGAAGTTGTACAAACTGAGGTTGAACCCGAACAAGTGCACATTTGGGGTAAGATCTGGAAAATTGCTAGGCTTCGTCGTGAGCGACAAAGGTATTCAAGTGGACCCTGCCAAGGTGAAAGCCATACAAGAGATGCCAACTCCTAAGACAGAGAAAGAAGTCAGAGGCTTTCTAGGACGGCTGAACTATATTTCCCGATTCATCTCACATCTAACTGCTACCTGTGAACCAATCTTCAAGCTGCTGAAGAAAGATCAAGTAGTACGTTGGAACGATGAATGTCAGGACGCTTTCGACAGAATCAAAGAGTATCTCCAAGAACCACCCATCCTTATGCCACCGGTTAAAGGGAGACCTCTAATACTATACTTGACAATACTTGACAACTCAATGGGGTGTGTGCTGGGGCAGCATGACGAGTCTGGCCGAAAATAGCACGCCATTTATTACCTTAGCAAAAAGTTTACCGACTGTGAGACCCGATACTCACTGCTCGAGAAAACTTGCTGCGCTTTGGTATGGGCTGCTCGCCGACTGAGACAGTATATGTTGACTCACACTACTCTGTTGATTTCAAAAATGGATCCAATAAAGTACATATTCGAAAAGCCTGCCTTGTCCGGAAGAATAGCAAGATGGCAGATGATCTTGACAGAATATGACATCCAATACACGACTCAGAAAGCAATCAAGGGAAGTGTATTGGCAGACCATTTGGCACACCAGGTAGTGGACGACTACCAATCCATGAACTTTGAATTTCCCGACAAAAACATCATGGTAGTGACTGATTGTGAAGTACCTGGACCGAATGAAGGACCCGAGGAAGGATCCTGATGGTCTATGCACTTTGACGGAGCCTCAAACGCTTTGGGTAACGGTATTGGCGTTGTGATCATATCCCCAAAAGACACTCATACTCCACTCACTGCTCGGCTATGTTTCAACTGCACCAACAACATGGCAGAGTATGAGGCATGTATCATGGGTCTTCAAGCTGCAATTGACTTAAGGATCAAGTTTCTGAGTGTCTTCGGAGATTCCGCTCTCGTGATCAATCAGATCAAAGGCGAGTGGGATACGAAACACCCAAAACTTATTCCTTACAAAGAGTGTGTGTTGACATTGATCCCCCACTTCACGGAAATAACTTTTGAACACTTCCCAAGAGAGGAGAATCAGTTGGCAGACACGTTAGCTACGATGTCTTCTATGTTCAAAGTCAAATGGGACAACGAGGCTCCCCGGATCATTATCTGGAAATTGGACGAACCTGCACATTGCTGTGATCTAGAGGCTGAAGAAGTAACTGAAAAGCCTTGGTATCACGAAGTGAAGAGGTACTTGGAAGCTCAAGAATACCCCGAGGGTGCATCCCTTAACGACAAGAAGTTTCTGAGAAGGTTCGCAGCAAAATTCTTCCTCAGCAACGACATTATGTACAAGCGAAACCATGATTCGACCTTACTGCGTTGTATGGATAAGACTGAAGCAGAAAGGATCATGACAGAGTTACATGAAGGTACATTCAGAACACATTCCAGTGGACATACCATGGCAAAGAAAATCCTTCGGGCAGGATATTTCTGGTCCACAATGGAAGCTGACTATTACCAACACTCTCGTACGTGTCACAAGTGCCAGATTTATGCAGATAAGGTGCACATTCCTCCAGTACCTCTGAACGTCTTGACAGCACCTTGGCCTTTTGCAATGTGGGGCATTTATATGATCGGCAAGAACCAAGAACGTCTTGGCACGGTTCATTCGGCATAATCTGATCTGTCGATACGGCGTACCTGAGAGGATCATTACAGACAATGGTACCAATCTTAACAATAAGATGATCGCTGAGCTCTGCGAGCAATTCAAGATACAGCATCACAACTCTTCTCCCTACCGACCGAAGATGAACGGGGCTGTAGAAGCAGCTAATAAGAATATCAAGAAGATTGTGCAGAAGATGACAGTGACCTACAAAGATTGGCACAGATGTTACCGTTCGCTCTTCATGGGTACCGTACCTCAGCAAGAACGTCAACAGGGGAAACTCCCTTTTCCCTGGTCTATGGCATGGAGGCAGTCTTGCCTATCGAAGTTCAGATACCCTCTCTCCGGATAATGAAGGATGCAGGTTTGAGTGAAGATGACTGGATCCAGACTCGGCTTGATCAATTAAACTTGATTGACGAAAAGAGACTCACTGCTATGTGTCATGGTCAGACGTACCAAAAACGGATGATCAAGGCATTTAACAAGAAAGTCAGACCACAAGAGTATCAAGTCGGAGACCTGGTAATCAAGCGCATCATCCTTCCTCAAAGTGATCCCAGGGGCAAATGGACCCCCACGTACGAAGGGCCATTTGTGGTTAAACATATCTTCTCAGGAGGAGCTATGATTCTAACCACTATGGATGGTGACGACCTTCCTCACCCCGCCAATGCAGACATAGTAAAAAGATACTACGCATGAATTAAAGACCCGCTAGGTTGACACACCTAGGCAAAAATAAGGGCTTCCCGACGAACCAAAAGGGTTCGGGCAAAAATAAGGGATGAAATGAAAAAATCTGTACACCCGGCAAGTCGAAAACCTGAAAAGGCGGCTTGGGCAAAAATGGGTATCTCGGTAGACCGAAAACCCGAAAGGGCGGTCCAGGCAAAAGTTAGGGATAAAGCGTAATACTATGTCTCATTGGATCACCTCGCATCCAGAATTCGGTATCAACTGTCAGGTTCAGACAACATTGATCAATCAGCTTCATCTTCAACTGAGCAGCAAAGTGATGAGATGCTTGAAGATATAAAGGCGATAGCAGAGTTGGAACCCAGTGGGATTACCTTTTTCACATAGCTGTTTTGTTTTCCTTTTCATAAAACTGTATAAACTCTATGTTGTTCGGCGGCGTTCTCTTACTAGGACGTCAGCCTCTTGTACATAAACGCCTATTTACATGCAAAATTCAAAAAATCAATACAAATTCACTTTTCCAGACAAATCGCCAATTGTCTTTCCTTTATTTGTTTTGTTTTGCAAAGAACGTCCAATGTTCATTTTTGATATATGCATTTGACATTAATTGCTAACTCATAAATACTTGCATGCGAAACAAAGGACTAATTACAGGTGACATCGGAAACAGGGGCAATAATGAGTTGTCTAAGCGATCTAGTTGCTCTGTCCACCAAGGTACCAAGGTAAGTTCGGCTGAAGAATGTAACCAGGATACCTTCACTCCCCGCAGAGTAAGACCGGAATCAGCAATACTCTCCCTGAGCAGAGTTGGTCTCCCGTCAGTCCTAACAAGGCACAGTATTCTCCAGCAAGTCAGCGATACTCTCCCCAAGCAGAGTTAGCCTATTGTCAGCCTTAAGGAAGCTGGGTACCCCCAGAAGATCTCAACATTCCCCAGCGGAGTATATAGATGTTCCTAAGCAAGCATCCCCGGCAGTCTTAATATAAGATTGTTCCCCGGAGGAATACCAGACACCCCAGTGGAGCCATTCTCCGGTACAGTCCAAAAGTTCCCCAGGAGAGTTGAATTATCCTCCCCAGTAGATTCTGGAAGCCTATCCCCTGCAAAGTATGAACGCATCTCCCTGGCCATATTCAAAGGTTATTCCCCACCAGAGCTTATAATTGGGTTATCCTCAGCTAATTACCACGGAAAGATCGTCCTCGGCGAAGTTCTTCCTATCCCCAGCGGAGTTCATCAAATCTTCCAACAAAACATATCAACGGTATCCCCAGCGGAGTTATCATCAAACCTCAGCGAAGTATCTCTTCCCACAGAGTAATCTCACCAACAAGTTTATTCCCCAACGGAGTCATCTTCTCCTACCAGTTTATTCTTGCAACCATCATCCCCAGCGGAAATGAAGAACTCTACTCTTCAATATCAGCTCCGGATTCAACTTCCCGGCATTCGTCAAGGATTTATTTTCCTAGACGAAAATATATTCATAAACATAACATTATCATACATCATGACGCATGCATATACGCATCATAAACACACAATCTTATTTATTCTTGAGAACATCATGACGTCATGCATTTCATACATCATGACATTGCATATAATTGATGTTTTACCTTTTCAGGAAAAAGGTCAATACAAAGATGATTACTATCAACTGTCGCAATTCCAGATTCGATTCCTGTACCTAGCCAGGGCATGTCTGTGAGCGATTGATTGTAGATTCGACGCCTGTATCCAGCCAGGGCATGTCTGCATGAGGAGTTTAGAGATTCGATTCCTGTATCCAGCCAGGGCATATCTGTAGACAACCAATTCCATATTCGATTCCTGTATCTAGCCAGGGCATATCTGTGAGTGATTTGATTGTAGATTCGATACCTGTATCCAGCCAGGGTATGTCTGCATGAAGAGTTTAGAGACTCGATTCCTGTATCCAGCCAGGGCATATCTGTAGACGACCAATTCCAGATTCGATTCCTGTATCTAGCCAGGGCATATCTGTGAGTGATTTGATTGTAGATTCGATACCTGTATCCAGCCAGGGCATGTCTGCATGAAGAGTTTAGAGATTCGATTCATGTATCCAGCCAGGGCATATCTGTAGACGACCAATTCCAGATTCGATTCCTGTATCTAGCCAGGGCATATCTGTGAGTGATTTGATTGTAGATTCGATACCTGTATCCAGCCAGGGCATGTCTGCATGAAGAGTTTAGAGACTCCATTCATGTATCCAGCCAGGGCATATCTGTAGACGACCAATTCCAGATTCGATTCCTATATCCAGCCAGGGCATATCTGTGAGTATTTGATTGTAGATTCGACGCCTGTATCCAGCCAGGGCATGTCTGCATGAAGAGTATAGAGATTCGATACCTGTATCCAACCAGGGCACGTCTGTGAGCAACCTTTTGAAGTTCCGGATTCGATTCCTGTATCTAGCTAGGGAATATCTGTGAGCGATTGATTGTGGATTTGATACTTGTATCTAGCCAGGGAATATCTACATGAAGAGTTTGAAGATCAACCCCTGTAACAGGCCAGGTAATTATCTTTCTTTCTCAGGTACGCAAGTTCTCGCTAAGGAATCTCTTACGCGATCGACACCTCCAAATGGCATCTATAAGCCCATTCCCGACAAGGTTCTCTCACATTTCTGGATGGCATCTATAAGCCGATCCTCCTATCCATCTCTCCAAATGGCATCTGTAAGCCCATTCCCGCCATCACATTGTTGATACTCTACTATGCGAGTGCAAATTTTTGGGCACTATAGTGTTCAATCATCTTCCACCTTCGGATCACGAAAGGCACGCAAGCCAATCTACATCCTCAGGTCTAAGAAGATTGAACAGGGGCAACTGTTGTACCCTAAAATTTTCCCTCCCATATTCTTTAAAGTTTTGATAAGCATCATCTCAAAAGGCTCAAGATTTCTTAAGGGATTGCCCAGTCTAAACATCCTCCTAAGCCAGTCAAAATTAGGGTTTTGGTTCCTTCAATGAATTTGAGGTTTTCAATGGCTCAATCAAGTCATATATGCCCATATACATTGCCAAGCATCTACATGTCAAGTCTCAAGTCTCACAGCATCAAGTTGCACAGTCAAAAGCCCTATTTGCTTCACAATCAACTGCAGGGGTAAAATGGTCATTTGGCAGTCAAAAGTCAAAAATTTGGCAGTCAAAAGTCAAAAATTTTGGTCAAACATCTTATTTTGAAGCCACAATCATCATTTGATCAAGTCTTGATCATGATTCCTCAAGCATGGCTCAAAAATCATCAAGATGCCAAAAGTTTCTATTTTTGGACAGCTGAAAAGTCAACTGTAAATTGACCAAGGCATAACTTTTTCATGGTTCATCAGAAAAATCCCATCCAATGCTCATTTTGAAGGGGATGACACTTCCTACAACGCATCTTCACATTCCAAGTCCAATAAATTCTCTCACAAAAAGTTATCAATTTATACATTATAGGTCAATTTCAAAAGTCAACAAAAAGGCACTTTAAGTCAAAGACCATAACTTGAGATTGGTAAATCCAAATGACATGAGATGAAAGGAATTGGTTAGAGGACTTCAATACCTTTCCAAAATGTCCAAGAACATGTTCATGGGATCCAAATTGAGCAAGATATGCATTGGAGAAGTTGGGAAATTTTTGGGAATTTGCAAAAGTCAACTTTGCCCAAAACACCTCATTTTTGCTAATGGGCCCCAAATTCCTTGTTGAATCTTTACCCAAGGCTTATGCACGACCCATTGAGATTAATTTGAATTATTTTCTTGTTTTTATTAATTATTTGGATTTTTAATTGATTAATAATTCATTTAATTAATTTAATTGTAGGAAAATTCAAAAGATATGTTTTTCAAATCTTTTATGATGCAAATAAACTCAACACATGCTGAAGATTTCATGTATCAATCAAGGAGACAAAATCATCCAATTTTAGCAAGTTTTCTCAATCAAAATATGCAAAAAGATTTGATTGAAAATCAAATATGCAAACATGAATGCAATGGATTTTTGGACCAAGATTTGACCTAAAACCATTCAGCTATAAGAGCATAAGCAAAACCTAATTCCTCACACGTGCAAAACTACTGCAAGAACCATAGCCAAATTCCAAAAAATTCAAAGAAAGCTTGAAACTGTTTTTCACATTGCAGACCAATTCATAGCCTTAGAACGATTCCAATACCTTGCATAAGTCTCCAGGAACCTATTGCAATCACAAACAAGCCTTAACGCTCCAAGAATACGCAAGAACAAGTCACACGGTTTGGTTTTTTTTCCATAATCGCATATCATTATTCATGCATTTTTATCCTCTTTTTTGGATTGATTTGTGTTAATAGGACCATTCTGAAGCTATTGGTATGATTCAATTTGATTATGGTGCCCTAAAACGAAAACTGCCATTGGAGAATGCTAGGGTTTCCGAGCTTCAAAATTAGGGGTTTGCTATTGAGGAAAAATTGGACCTTCTTAGACCTATGGTTGAATTCGTCAAGGCCAGACGAACTCAACCCAACCCTCGCGCCCTATTTATATAACGCACAGAGCTAATCGCTATTTTTGCATTTTGCAGTTTGTGGGGGTTAAAAACCCCCGCTATTTGATTGTTTCTGTTACAGGCCAAGCGAAGAAGACAAGACGTGGAAGCAGGTGGTTGGTCCATTTAAACATAACGCGCGCGTTTTGGTTGTTTTCCAGCATGATATTGGTTTTCCATATATTATGTTTATTCGTTATTATAATAACAAAGCATGCAGCATGGTGTAGTGGAAGAGGACGTGTCTGGCAATCAATGGGACCTAGGTTCGATTCCCAGGTCCCCCAAACATTTGTTTCATATTTTTTCTTATACAATCTCATGCAGCGCTTGTCCAGAATTCCATCATGCAACCTCACAAATCAGCTTGCCAAGTGGCCATAAAGCTCAATCCAAAGGCCAGGGATGGTTGACCACCATGTTCTCCAGTCAAAGCCAGCGTAGACTATCCAGAAAGTCAAAGTAGGCCTGATTCTTAATGGGCCAAATTGCTTCACTAACCTCCCTTGGGTCCATCAAACCCCCTGGTTTATTTTCCTTTTTATTTTCTTTCCTTTTTTAATTCTTTTAACTAATTATTAATATTATTTAATTAACTAACAAATTAATATTTTTAATAAATTCAGAGAATAAAACATGTGAATATTTTTATTAATTATTACTATTTTTATTTATTAATTTATTTTGTAAATAAATTCTAATTAATCAACTTAGTTTAATTTAGACTTAATTTTGACCTTTTTCTCAATAAATAAAAATCATGTAGAATTAGGGTTGA
Source organism: Vicia faba (assembly GCA_948472305.1). Classification (NCBI taxonomy): domain Eukaryota; kingdom Viridiplantae; phylum Streptophyta; class Magnoliopsida; order Fabales; family Fabaceae; genus Vicia; species Vicia faba. The sequence goes on from OX451740.1 coordinate 965,533,209, forward strand.
CAATTTTCAATCATATTTTCTTATTATTTATTAATTATTATTATTTTTGTAAATAAAAATGTAAATTAATTAATAAGGTTAACTTTGACATTTTTTATAATAAGTAAAATAATTTAGAATTAGGGTTTTCTTGACTTTTAATTTCCTTTTTTCTTTCTATTTTCATAAAACATAAAAAACACAAAAAACATTTTTCTTGTAGACACAGGACAAAAACCAAGACCTTCTCCAAACTTGTTCTTAGGCAAAGTTAACACCTGGCCCCAACCTTCAACCAAACCACTCTCAACCACTCGTCGCACATCTTCAAGAGAAGAGATAGATGCCCCTTTCTTTTTCACTTCACCATTAGCGACAGATAGAGTTTGGAACTGGGTCCCAATAGCTTCATCAACATCAATATAGGAAAAAGATGACAAGTGACTTACCACCATAGCCTGTTCTCCACCAATTGTTACCAGCTTTCCATTCCTCACTAACTTCAATCTTTGATGGAGCATGGAAGCGATTTCCCCTGCATCAAGGATCCATGGGCGACCCAATAGGCAACTGTAGGCAGCATGAATATCCATTACTTAGAAAGTAATATGAAAGGTATGAGGACCAATTTTCATGGGGAGATCCACTTCACGGATGACAGTGTTCCTAAAACCATCAAACGCTTTGACAATTACCCCACTAGGTCTCATAGGAGCACCTTGGTGTGAAAGTTGAGATAATGTAGTTTTGGGCAGTACATTTAATGATGAACCTGTATCTACCAGCACACTTGACAAAGTATCATTTCCACAACTTATTGAGATATGCAAGGCCATATTATGGTTCCTTCCCTCTTCCAGAAGTTCTTCATTGCTTAAACCAAGATTATTACATGAGGTAATATTTCCCAAAATTCCATCAAATTGGTCTACCGTCACATCATGATCTACGAACGCCTGTTCCAAGACCTTCATTAAAGCTTCCATATGGGCACAAAAATCTCTTAGTAAAGTGATCACATAAATCTTGGAAGGAGTTTGCAATAGTTGGTCCACGATCTTGTATTCACTTCTCTTAATGAGTTTCAAAATCTCATCATCATCAGAATATGGGTTAGGTCCATTGGATCGGCCTGCCTCGACCCTTGGTTCAACATTCATCATCGGAATATAGGTCTTCTAACTTGAACTTTAGGCCTTTTTGACGGTACAACTGCAAAGATACGCCCACTCTTTGTGACTCTACTCACATCAGCAATTTGATAAAAGATGGCATCAGTGGTATGGGGACTTCTACTCCATTCTCAATCATTGTGGAATTATATTTGTATGGTATGGCTTTGTCTGAGTTATAAGGCACATGACCAGGTGGACAGATAATCAAAGGAGTTGCAGATGAAGTCTAACTATCATAAGCAATCTCTACTGGCTCGGGCATATTGAACTGTGGCACTATAACATTCACTTCATCATCTGGATCTCCATTATATGTGATAGTTATAACCCTTTGATCTGACAACTTCTTAATATCCTCTTTCACAATAGGACAATCATCTTCTATTGAGCAAAATGTGCAAACGTCATAATCATGTTGATGTTTAAAGAAGGAAAGTCTACTTAAACTTTGATGCATTCTAATCAGGGAGTCTCTTATATGTTCAACTTGGTAGACTCGAAACATTCTAGGACACCCGTGCACCATATTTACCGATGGTGCCCCATGTTGAGGCAATGGATTATCTTGAACATTTGGATTAACATCTTTGAAAGATAAAATACCACTCTTGATTAACCTATGGATGTCCGCCTTTAAAGAAAAGTAATTTTCAATACTATGTCCTGGCGAACCTTGGTGATATGCACAAAATTGATCAGCCTTGTACCAAGGGGGAAGTATTATTAGGTGTAATAGGAGGAGGTTCTGTTGTTATGATATTCTTCCAGATCAAAGCGGGGAACAACTCAGTGTAAGTCATTGGGATTGCATCAAACTGTGGTTTTCTCGGCGAACGGTTCTGATTGTTGAATTCAGGAGTCTGTTGTCGAGGCTGTTGATGAAACTATCATTGTTGAATTGGAGAGGCTTGATAGGTTCGAGTTACCATTATTGGCAGATAGCTAGAGTGACTGCCGCAATGTGTGAATACCCTCTTCTCGGCCTTCTAGGAAAAACTGCACTAACATCTTATTCTCTCCTCTTAGGGAAGACACTCCCAAATTTCTTGACACCACTAGATGTACCACTTTCCTTGGTTAGACGCCCTTTACGGATTCCCTCTTCAAGTCGCATGCCCATGTTCACCATCTCAATGAAGTCTCTCGGTGCACTTGCGATCTTTCTCTCATAGTATAAGGAACCTAATGTTTTCAGAAAAATCTTTGTCATTTCCTTTCTTCGAGGAGATGATAGATTTGAGCGGAAATCTCACGCCACCTTTGGGCATACTCTTTAAAAGATTCTCTATCCTTTCGGTACATAGCTCGGAGTTGATCTCGGTTCAGGGTCATGTCAACATTATACTTGTATTGACGAACAAATGCCTCACTGAGGTCATTGAAGTTGCGGATTCGGGTGCTATCTAAACCCATGTACCATTTGACACTAGTTAAGTTGTCCTGGAAGTAGTGAATTAATAGCTTGTTATCATCAGAGTAGGTGAACATCTTCCTCACATACATGGTCAAGTGGCTTTGCGGACATGAGTCACCTTTGTATTTTTCAAAGTCTGGTACTTTGAAATTAGCTGGAATTTTCACGTTTGGGACCAAACACAAGTCACGAGCATTTTTCTTGAACGAGTATTTCCCTTTAAGTGTTCTAATTTCCCTCTGCATATCTTGAAATTGGTCTTGAAACTCCTTCATCCTATCGAAGATGCCTAAACTTTCAGCAGGTACAACATGATAAATGGGTTTATTTGTATATGGAATAGTGTGAACCACAGAAGCAACAGTAGTCATTACAGGCTGAGGGAAAGATACCATAGGCTAGATCACAGGTTGCACAGTAGTCATCTCAGGTTGAGGAAAAGATACAACAGGTTAAATCATGGGTTACATAATAGACTGGTACCCTACTGGCGTTAAATTTTAAGACATACCCCATGGAAAACCTTTCGGCATTTGATGTTGCAGGGGGTTGACTTGCGCCAAAGAGGATGGAGCAGTGACGATCTCGAAAACCACAGTAGTTTGAGCTTGAGTTTCAGTGGCCGAAGTCGATGGCTGATTCTGAGTAGCCATCAAGCTTTCCACCAAAGCGGTCAATTTTTCCCTTCCAGTATGATAAGTAGTAACCTCCTCGCGAAGCACATAATTTTATTGCTCTAGGTCTTCCATTCTCTTTCGACGATTGGCTCGAGTATTATACTGGTGAAACAACTTGACAATTTATGGGAGTGGAAAAAGAAGCTAGAATAAGACTCTAGAAAACATGTAATATTGAATGTTGAATGACGCATGATATGCGACGCAAATGATTATTTATTTTGATAGTTTTTCAAGGAACTTTAGAACTTTGATAACTTCGCACACATCAATGGTAAATAACTTTGGAACAACAAAACTCATTTCATTAATAAAAGGAAAAAAATTCCAACTTTGGAACATAAAGCCCTTTTAAAGAGTTTTACAAAATGACATAAGTAATAAAAGCTAGGGACTAAGATCACTCAGAATCATCATCGGACGAAGGACCAAATGCCACTTGTAACTTGAGCTTCTTAATCTTCTTTTCATAAAAGTATTCCATCTCTGTCTTCTCGGCTACTAGATAATCAACAACTTTCTTCCATGGATTAGGATTAGGAGCGTTGTACCCCAAAATTTGCCCTCCCATATTCTTCAAGATTTGCCAAGATCATGGTTCAAAATCTCTCAAGGGTTGCATAGTCCAATTGCCTCCTAACACAGTCAAATTTAGGGTTTTGGTTCCTGCAAAGAATTGAGGTTTCCAAGGGTCCAATCAAGTCCCATATGCCTACATACATTGTCAAGCATCCATATGTCAAGTTTCAGGACTCACAGCATCAAATTGCACAGTCAAAAACCCTAGATGCTCCACAGTCAACTGCAGGGGCAAAATGGTCATTTGACAGTCAAAAGTCAAAATTTTTGGTCAAACATCTTATTTTGAAGCCACAAACATCATTTGATCAATTCTTGATCATGATTCTCAAAGCATGGCTCAAAAAGTCTCAAGATGCAAAAGTTTCTATTTTTGGACAGTTGAAAAAGTCAACTGCAAATTGACCAAGGCATAACTTCCTCATGGTTTATCAGAAAAATTCCATCCAATGCTCATTTTTGAATAGAATGACATTTCCTACAACTCATCTTCACACTTCAAGTCCATGAAATGCTCTCACAAAAAGTTATCAATTTCAACATTATAGGTCATTTTCAAAAGTCAACAAAAAGGCATTTTAAGTCAAAGACCATAACTTGAGATTGGTAAATTAAAATGACATGGGACCAAAGACATTGGTTAGAGGACTTCAAGACCTTTCCAAAATGTCCAAGAACATGTTCATAGCTTCAAAATTGAGCAAGATATGCATTGGAGAAGTTGGGAAATTTTTGGGAATTTTCAAAAGTCAACTTTGCCTAAAACACTTCAAAATTGCTAATGGGCCTCAAATTCTTCCTTGAATCATTACCCAAAGCCTGTGCACGACCCATTGAGCTTAAAAGGATTTATTTTCTTATTTTTACTTAATTAATTGAATTTTTATTCTTATTAATTCATTTAATTAGTTTTAATTGTAGAAAAAAATCAAATAATGCTTTTTCAAATCTTTTTGTGCAGCAAATCATACTAGGGCAAGCTGGCAAGTCGTTTCACATTCAAAAAGGGAAGATTTTCCATGATTGGCAAGGGTTTTCATGGCAAAAGATTGAAATTTACATAATTGAAAATCAAATATCCAAGACATTAATTCAATGGATTCATGGGCTCTTTCTTGACCTAATTTGCTTCAGATACTTATACACAAGCTAACCCTATTCCATAAGACACGAAAAAGCTGCTAAGAATAGAGAACCAAATTGCAAAAAACTCAAGAAATTTGGAAAACTGAAATCATAGTTGCAAGACGTTTCAAAGCATAAAAAGTATTCCAACACGTTTTTGGACCTTCCAGGAAGCTATTGGCATCAAGAACAAGTCCCCACACTCCAAGAATCGGTAGAACTGAGTCACGTTTCTTCACAAATATTCCATAATCGAATTTCAATTTCTACGGATCATTCATATGTTTTATTCATTGATTTGCATTACTAACATCTTCCTGAAGCGTTTGGTATAGTTTAATTGTTCTAAAACCGCTTGAATCGAAATCTGCCATTGATGAAACCTAGGGTTTTAGAAGCTTCAAAATAGGGCTTCCCATATACTGTAAAATTGGACCATCAAACATACATGGACGAACTTGTTGCAGCAAGCCTGATCCATTGAGATACTCGCGCCTAATTTATATAAGCTGTAGGCGTATTCGCTATTATTCACTGTTCCACTTAGTGGGGGTTTAAAACCCCCGCTACTTGTTTTATAATTGTAGGGAAAACAAGGAAGAAGATGGACGTGGCCTGATGTTACTGGGAGATTCAAATATTAGCGCGTTTTTTCTTTGTTTCAGTATAATTGCCTTTTTTCACATATTACAAATCGTTGTTATATTATTTACAAACAAACGCAAATGGCCTGGTGGTTGAGGACGTGTACTGCAGGTATTGGGACCTGGGTTCGATTCCCAGGTCCCCCCCACTTAATTCATGATTTTTGTTATAATGCTTTCCTATGCAGCGCTTCATTCAGTGGCCTACCATGAGCCTCATGCCTGTGCTTGCCAAGTGGCCAGGAGATCCCATCCAATGGCCAGAATGTGAATTCCAGGGTGTACCTCAGTCAAGCCTCACACGCATGATCAAAAAAGTCAAACCAGACCTTGTCTCTTGGGCCAAAATTACTTCAAAAAACCTCCCCTTGGGCCTGATACCCCCTGGTTTGCATCTTTTTAATTTTATTTTCTTTTCAATTCTAATTCTTTTTAAATTGTTTTAATTGTTTTAATTGTTTTCTTTAATTCCATAAAATAATTATTTCCATAATAAAAACAGAAAAATACAAAATATGTTTAATTATTTATTAATTTACTCATTAATTTGTTTTTGTAAATAAATTTCAACAATTAACTTAGTTTAATTTAGGTTTTAAACTTTAATCTTTTTCTTAATAAATAAAAAATATCTAGAATTAGGGTTTTTGACATCTTCATCTTTTTCTTAATTAATTTTTCCTCAATATTTATTATTATTATTAATTATTATTTTTGTAAATAAACATGTAAATTAATTAACTAGTAAATTAGGTTAATTTTAACACTTTTCTTAATAATTAAAATAATTTAGAACTAGGGTTTCCTTCTAATTTTAATTTTCTTTATTTTCCTAAATACAAAAAACACAAAAAACACTTTCCTTTAATTAAATAACAATTAGACTTTAATTCAATTTAATTTCAAGCAAAGGGTCAAAACCCTCAGACGTTCAATTAATTCTTTCGCGCTTTATTTTCTTATCGATTATTATGTAACTGCTTTCCGTATGTAATAGTAATTAGGTATTTATTTACTTTCCGCATCTTTTATCAAACGGGTCTTTGTAATTTGGCGATGTATAGACCCACGCCTTGTAATAGCGTAGCCTTTATCTTTCCGCATTTAAATTTCCGCACTCTTAAATTCTAAATTGCATGAAAGAATGTATGGTTAATTAAAAACAAGCGTAGCTCACGATACCATGATCAAAGATAACTGTTAAACTGAAAACAACACACAAATACACACACCACTTCTAGGGTACGCCTCACCTGTTGCCTTCGAAACGTGGTCGTCAAGTATAGGACGTTTTAGTAAGTCCTTATGTCCATGATCCAGTTGCCTCGAAACGGTTGCCTCGGATTAAAAAAAGATCAAGGACATAAGGGTAGCTTCTAAGGTGTCCTACTATTGCTTCGGTGACCACATTGTCCCTTATAATCAAATTGACCCGAAAACCTCCAACGACGGTACTACCTACTTCTCAATAGTGGGATAGTACTGACTAAAGGACTCTTACACAGCCTAATTCCTTAGGGTAGGTAGATCTCATGGATACTTGCTCTCTAAAAAACAAAACCAAAATCTTTTCACACCTGACACTTTCAAAAAAGCTTTCAAAACAATTTTTCAAACACTCTTGAGGACAGATACAAGAGTTATTCAGAAATATTTCAAAGAAACCTTTTGCAAACCCACTCACATTTTGAAAAGCAAAAATTTTGAAAACATAAGAGCAAGTATCTAAGAGCCCATGAATAACCATGGATAGAAAGGGTGCTAACACCTTCCCTTTCTATAAATCTACCTCCCGAACCGAGAACTATTCTCATAAGGAATTTTTCTGTGCTTTTGTCCTGTCCATGTTGGAGAAAAATAAAAGACGGTGGCGACTCTTGCTTCCGTGACATTTCGCGAACCAGCGTTAAACAGTCAGTTCTAAATCCACCGATCACAGAACTGGCGACTCTGCAGGGGATTTTTATAAAGTGAGGTGTACCTTAGGATTAGATCATACTTATGTTTTCAATTGTATGTTTTGTTTGCTTTATATTTGTGGGCATTGCATCGGAGTTTCATAGATCCTAACCCGGATCTGGGGAATACCCTTTTAGGTAGCATAAGCTGTGAGGGACTTGTCCGACATAGACCGACACGGGTGAAGCAGTGGCTACGTTGGTGTGACACCTTGGTCTGTACCGATATCCCTTGTGTTGCAACGAGGAGAATATGGGTCTTCTGAGGAGTCATTAAGCACCAACCGACCTTAGAACCCTAAATTGACCCAACTTGGCCATAGAACAGTAGCAGTATGCTACACTCATTGAGGCTAAACTCTCGCGATGGTTCTGGCCGCAAGAAAAGATTGCGATGCTAGAGTTATGACCGATTGAGGGTAGTCGATGATATTGAGATCCTCTAGAACCCGGTTACTTTTGATAGGACAGGTCTTAACCAACGAAACTGAAAGAGGGTAGTACCTAAACTTCATGCTGGCCTAAACTCTAAGGGCTGTCTTGTGTGACTTGTGTGCCTTCAAACTTGAAATGCTTGCCCATATTTGTTATCTGACAACATTGAGCTACTTGTAGGTTTTGTTTATAGTCCTTAAACTGGACTTATTATATGGCTAACTTATACTTCACACCTTTGCATCCACGTACATCATACGCATCATAACATCATACCATAGCATTTCCTTAACCATTTCAAGGATCTCAAGGGTTTGTGATGCAGGTCATGATGAACCAAATGTCTAGCAAGGGGCAAATGGGATTTATTTTCCTCTAGCCAAAGTTGTCAGGGGCTATGACCCACTCGATATGGTGAGCTTTGACTCTTGAAGAAGGATCCTCAACAACATGAACTTCCTTCAATCAAGCCACCGGATTCAAATTCTAACAATTTTTCTTATTTACCCCGCGAGATCCTTGAAAACATTGCATGCATGCATACACATCATTGCATTACAGGTACCCTTTGTACAGGTCACTTACCTTCCTCGCTGTTTATTTCAGCAATGGCTTCCCAACAAGACAACCAGGATCTTCATACGCAAGAGACTCAGTTCAGGGAAATCTTCCTAAATCTATCCAAGGGGCAGGAAGAGTTGAGAACACTCCTCATGGGGACTTTGGTCAGGAATAGTCCAGAAGACAGTAAGGATGAACGGCTGAAACATCTGCAAGCTGAGGTGGATACAATGAGAACCCAGATCCTGGGGTAGATGACTCTCATTCAAGACTTAGCTCAAAGATAAGAAGAGCTCAGGGTTCTTGTCAACCAACTGCTTTGGGATAACCAACTGGGGAAAACATCTAAAGTTGAAGAGCCAGTCATCATTAAATTCCCTTTGAGACAAGAAGACAAGGGAAAAGCTCCTCAACTTGCTTCAGGGTCACAAATTCATCATCAACCTCACCAGCTTCAGCAAGACAGTATGAAGTAAGTAGTCAGGGTTGGAGACCAAGCCGGTAATCAGCCCCCAAGAAGTCAAAGGTTTGGTTTGATGAATAGACCTCTCCGAGCTACTACTACTTCACAGGTCCAACAACGACCTCGCCAAGAACAATGGGTTGATCAGAGCAAGCCAGACAAGCCTAAGAGGCAATTCACCCAGCTCAACTGTCGCTGTTTCAAGCCTTACAACGCCTGTTGAGATTGAATCTGATCACTCTAAGGGACCCTCCTAAGAATCCAAGCAGGACACCTTCAAGGTATAACCCCAACGCCCGCTGCGCCTATCACTCTGACAGCCCGGGGCATGCTACAAACGACAGCTGGTCTCTGAAGAACAAGATCCAGGACCTGATTGATGAAGGAGTAGTGGAATTCACCCCAGATGGTCAGGTCGAGTTCTTCTACTACCCCTAGACGAGAAGACCTTTTGTTAATTGGAAGTTTCAAGTTGTATTTTTCTTTGCTTGTTCAAACATTTGTTCATGTCAAACTCTCTTACTTTATCAATGCATCGCATATGTCTGTTTTGAATCAATATATTCGCATTCGCTATATTCAAATTGCTTTCATTTTTTGATGTCAACTCTTGATCTAAAATTCTAAGCCTCTTGTGGGAGGATGACGAAAACAATACCACGATCCTTACAGTATGCTTTTGAATAGACCCCGCTGATGAGGTACAGGCATTGTTTCAATTCCTAAATACCGGAGTTATAAGGAAGATAATCCCTCGTCAACCCCTTCGAGCCAAAGAAGTAGGAGTTTTTTTTTCTTTTCATAAAAAAATTAAAACCCTTAATCATAACCTGGGGCAGGGTAGTTCTCTCAGTTGATCCAAGTGCACAACGAATGGCATCAAAGGAGTCCTTCCAAAGCAAAAGACAGTGATGGTTCCGAATAATCATAAAGACAGGCAGTCATTAACTCTCAAAATAAAAGCCCAATAAGTCAAAACCTACGAAGGAGACTTACAAAACTGGGGCATCCCGCTGACTGTAAATACAAAAAGAAACAGTTCAGGCAAAAAACAGGGATAACAAAATCAAAAGAACGAGGTCGCTACAAACCCTCAACAAAAAAAAATGACTGCCTATTTAAAATAAATTGTCAGTATCCGAACCATCACTGGAATATCAGAGCAAAGACTCAAACAAGGTCTAACACACGATCAACTGAGTTTAGGTTTGAAGAACATCACGAAGAGCGGGTGGGTACAAATAAAATTTGAGCCTTTATCCTTTGTTTCTTAAACCGTGAACCAGGCCACGCTACAACCCTTAAAAAGTCCTAGCTGAAGCATGGGTTAGTTCGAAAGCATACTGTTACGAAAGGTATCCTGACTCCTTAAGGCTTGCGGTAAAATAACGAGTTGACATCACGTTTTACAAAACTCACTTGTTTTATGAAAAAAACTGCATTTTCAAAAACTTCAAAAACAGACATAAGCTTTGCATTTTTGATATAACATTGCTTGCATATGACTATTTGTTTGAACAGCAAAGAAATTCGCACAAAGAATATCTAGTGAACAAAAGCACCTCCAATCAAGGGGCACGGCATGAGCATTGTCCATAAGCTGGGGCAGTCAAGTCAAGATTCAGAGAATCTCTCAAATGCCAAGATAACCAGGGGCAAATCTCCGCCTGAGCCACTTGGGGAATTGGACATGAGTTCCAGCTACGAATCTTGCACGATCAAGCATCTTCTGCCGGCATGGCAAACGCACCAACATGGGCACCTCCCTACATCCTGAGAGCATGGACATAGTCGAAAAAATACTGCACATAACCAAAGACCCGCTAGGTTGACACACCTAGGCAAAAATAAGGGCTTCCCGGCGAACCAAAAGGGTTCGGGCAAAAATAAGGGATGAAATGAAAAAAATCTGTACACCCGGCAAGTCGAAAACCTGAAAAGGCGGCTTGGGCAAAAATGGGTGTCCCGGTGGACTGAAAACCCGAAAGGGCGGTCCAGGAAAAAGTTAGGGATCAAAGCGTACGACTATGTCTCATCATCTCGTCACTTGCCTACCAGAAGAAGATTTGTCAATCGGCAGTCATCAAGCACCTCCACATGCATTCTTCTCCCGCAGAAACTGGGGCAATAATGAGTTGTCTAAGCGATCTGGTTGCTCTATCCACCAAGGTACAAGGTAGATTCGGCTGAAGAACGTAACCCAGATACCTTCAATCCCCCCAGAGTAAGACAAGAATCAACCATGTTCTCTCCCAAGCAGTGGGTCTCCCATCAACCCTAACAAGGTACAGTATTCTCCAGCAAGACAACAATACTCTCCCCGAGCAGAGTTATCCTCAATCAGTCTCAAGGAAGTTGGGTATCCTCCAGAAGATCTCAACATTCCTCAACGGAGTACACAGACATTCCTAACAAGCATCCCCAACAATCTTGATCTAAGATTGTTCCCCGGCGGTATACCGGATATCCAATGGAGCCACTCCCCAGTACAGTTCAAAAGTCTCCCCAGGAGAGTTGAACCATCTCCCCAGTAGTAAGCTTATCCCCCAGTAGATTTTGGAAGATAATCCCCTGCAGAGCACGAACGCGTCTCCACGGACTTTTTATTCAAAGGTTATTTCCCCACTAGCTTATAACTGGGTTATCCTCAGTCAGTTGCCACGGAAAGATCGTCCTCGGCGAAGTTCCTCCTATCCCCCAGCGGAGTTCATCAAATCTTCCCACAAAACTTATCAACGGAATCCCCAGCGGAGTTATCATCAAAACCTCAGCGAAGTATCTCTTCCCACAGAGTATTCCCCGCAGAGTAATCTATTCTCCAAGTTTATTCCCCAACGGAGTCATCTTCTCCTACCAGTTTATCCTTGCAACCGTCATCCCCAACAGAAACGAAAAGCTCTATTCTTCAATATCAGCCCAGGAGTTAACTTCCCGGCACCCGTCAAGGATTTATTTTCCTAGACAAAAATACATTCATAAATATCACATTTTCATACATTACAGCATGCACATACGCATCATGAACATACAATCTCGTTCATTCTGAGAACATCACGCATGTCATACATCATGACATTACATACAACTAACGTTTTGTCTTTTCAGGACAAAGGTCAATACAAAGATAATTACTATCAACCGTCGTGATTCCAGATCCGATTCCTGTATCTCGCCAGGGTGTATCTGTTGACGACTATATTCCAGGCTCGATTCCTGTATCCTGCCAGGGCACGTCTGAAGAGTTTGAAGATCCGATTCTTGTATCTTGCCAGGGTGTATCTGTTGACGACTAATTCCAGACTCGATTCCTGTATCTTGCCAGGGCACGTCTGAAGAGTTTGAAGATCCGATTCCTGTATCTTGCCAGGGTGTATCTGTTGACGACTAATTCCAGACTCGATTCCTGTATCCTGCCAAGGCACGTCTGAAGAGTTCGAAGATCCGATTCCTGTATCTTGCCAGGGTGTATCTGTTGACGACTAATTCCAGACTCGATTCCTGTATCCTGCCAGGGCACGTCTGAAGAATTTGAAGATCCGATTCCTGTATCTTGCCAGGGTGTATCTGTTGACGACTAATTCCAGACTCGATTTCTGTATCCTGCCAGGGCACGTCTGAAGAGTTTGAAGATCTGATTCCTGTATCTTGCCAGGGTGTATCTGTTGACGACTAATTCCAGACTCGATTCCTGTATCTTGCCAGGGCACGTCTGAAGAGTTTGAAGATCCGATTCCTGTATCTCGCCAGGGTGTATCTGTTGATGACTAATTCCAGACTCGATTCCTGTATTTTGCCAGGGCACGTCTGAAGAGTTCGAAGATCCGATTCCTGTATCTTGCCAGGGTGTATCTGTTGACGACTATTTTCCGGATTCGATTCCTGTATCTAGCCAGGGCACATCTGTGAGTAACTGAGTGTAGACTCGATACCTGTATCCGGCCAGGGCACATCTACATGAAGAGTTTAGAGATTCAATACCTGTATCCAGCCAGGGCACATATACATAAAGAGTTTGAAGATCAACCCCTGTAACAGGCCAGGTAATTATTTTTTCTTTCTCAGGTACGCAAGTTCTCGCTAAGGAATCTTTTGTGCGATCAACCTCTAGATGGCATCTATAAGCCCATCCACATACCAACAGTTCCAAATGGCATCTATAAGCCCATTCCCGACAAGGTTCCATCACAACTTCAGATGGCATCTATAAGCCCATCCTCCTATCCATCATCCCTCCAAATGGCATCTGTAAGCCCATTCCCGCCATCACGCTGCTGGTACTCTACTATGCGAGTGCAAATTTCTGGGCACTCTGGTGTTCAATCATCTTCTACCCTCGGATTACGAAAGGCACGCCAGTCAATCTATATCCTCAGGTCTAAGAAGATTGAACAGGGGCAACTGTTGTACCCCAAAATTTTCCCTCCCATATTCTTCAAGATTTGCCAAGATCATGGTTCAAAATCTCTCAAGGGTTGCATAGTCCAATTGCCTCCTAACATAGTCAAATTTAGGGTTTTGGTTCCTGCAAAGAATTGAGGTTTCCAAGGGTCCAATCAAGTCCCATATGCCTACATACATTGTCAAGCATCCATATGTCAAGTTTCAGGACTCACAGCATCAAATTGCACAGTCAAAAACCCTAGATGCTCCACAGTCAACTGTAGGGGCAAAATGGTCATTTGACAGTCAAAAGTCAAAAATTTTGGTCAAACATCTTATTTTGAAGCCACAAACATCATTTTATCAATTCTTGATCATGATTCTCAAAGCATGGCTCAAAAAGTCTCAAGATGCAAAAGTTTCTATTTTTGGACAGTTGAAAAAGTCAACTGCAAATTGACCAAGGCATAACTTCCTCATGGTTTATCAGAAAAATTCCATCCAATGCTCATTTTGAATAGAATTACATTTCCTACAACTCATCTTCACACTTCAAGTCCAAGAAATGCTCTCACAAAAAGTTATCAATTTCAACATTATAGGTCATTTTCAAAAGTCAACAAAAAGGCATTTTAAGTCAAAGACCATAACTTGAGATTGGTAAATCAAAATGACATGGGACCAAAGACATTGGTTAGAGGACTTCAAGACCTTTCCAAAATGTCCAAGAACATGTTCATAGCTTCAAAATTGAGCAAGATATGCATTGGAGAAGTTGGGAAATTTTTGGGAATTTTCAAAAGTCAACTTTGCCTAAAACACTTCAAAATTGCTAATGGGCCTCAAATTCTTCCTTGAATCATTACCCAAAGCCTGTGCACGACCCATTGAGCTTAAAAGGATTTATTTTCTTATTTTTAATTAATTAATTGAATTTTTATTCTTATTAATTCATTTAATTAGTTTTAATTGTAGAAAAAAATCAAATAATGCTTTTTCAAATCTTTTTGTGCAGCAAATCATACTAGGGAAAGCTGGCAAGTCGTTTCACATTCAAAAAGGGAAGATTTTCCATGATTGGCAAGGGTTTTCATGGCAAAAGATTGAAATTTACATAATTGAAAATCAAATATCCAAGACATTAATTCAATAGATTCATGGGCTCTTTCTTGACCTAATTTGCTTTAGATACTTATACACAAGCTAACCCTATTCCACAAGACACGAAAAAGCTGCTAAGAATAGAGAACCAAATTGCAAAAAACTCAAGAAATTTGGAAAACTGAAATCATAGTTGCAGGACGTTTCAAAGCATAAAAAGTATTCCAACACGTTGCTGGACCTTCCAGGAAGCTATTGGCATCAAGAACAAGTCCCCACACTCCAAGAATCGGTAGAACTGAGTCACGTTTCTTCACAAATATTCCATAATCGAATTTCAATTTCTACGCATCATTCATATGTTTTATTCATTGAGTTGCATTACTAACATCTTCCTGAAGCGTTTGGTATAGTTTAATTGTTCTAAAACCGCTTGAATCGAAATCTGCCATTGATGAAACCTAGGGTTTCAGAAGCTTCAAAATAGGGCTTCCCATATACTGTAAAATTGGACCATCAAACATACATGGACGAACTCGTTGCAGCAGGCCTGATCCATTGAGATACTCGCGCCTAATTTATATAAGTTGTAGGCGTATTCGCTATTATTCACTGTTCCACTTAGTGGGGGTTTAAAACCCCTGCTACTTGTTTTATAATTGCAGGGAAAACAAGGAAGAAGATGGACGTGGCCTGATGTTACTGGGAGATTCAAATATTAGCGCGTTTTTTCTTTGTTTCAGTATAATTTCCTTTTTTCACATATTATAAATCGTTGTTATATTATTTACAAACAAACGCAAATGGCCTGGTGGTTGAGGACGTGTACTGCAGATATTGGGACCTGGGTTCGATTCCCAGGTCCCCCCCACTTAATTCATGATTTTTTTTATAATGCTTTCCTATGCAACGCTTCATTCAGTGGCCTACCATGAGCCTCATGCCTGTGCTTGCCAAGTGGCCAGGAGATCCCATCCAATGGCCAGAACGTGAATTCCAGGGTGTACCTCAGTCAAGCCTCACACGCATGATCAGAAAATTCAAACCAGGCCTTGTCTCTTGGGCCAAAATTACTTCAAAAAACCTCCCCTTGGGCCTGATACCCCTTGGTTTGCATCTTTTTAATTTTATTTTCTTTTCAATTCTAATTCTTTTTAAATTGTTTTAATTGTTTTAATTGTTTTCTTTAATTCCATAAAATAATTATTTCCATAATAAAAACAGAAAAATACAAAATATGTTTAATTATTTATTAATTTACTCATTAATTTGTTTTTGTAAATAAATTTCAACAATTAACTTAGTTTAATTTAGGTTTTAAACTTTAATCTTTTTCTTAATAAATAAAAAATATCTAGAATTAGGGTTTTTGACATCTTCATCTTTTTCTTAATTAATTTTTCCTCATTATTTATTATTATTATTAATTATTATTTTTGTAAATAAACATGTAAATTAATTAACTAGTAAATTAGGTTAATTTTAACACTTTTCTTAATAATTAAAATAATTTAGAACTAGGGTTTCCTTCTAATTTTAATTTTCTTTATTTTCCTAAATACAAAAAACACAAAAAACACTTTTCTTTAATTAAATAACAATTAGACTTTAATTCAATTTAATTTCAAGCAAAGGGTCAAAACCCTCATACGTTCAATTAATTCTTTCGCGCTTTATTTTCTTATCGATTATTATGTAACTGCTTTCTGTATGTAATAGTAATTAGGTATTTATTTACTTTCCGCATCTTTTATCAAACAGGTCTTTGTAATTTGGCGATGTATAGACCCGCGCCTTGTAATAGCGTAGCCTTTATCTTTCCGCATTTAAATTTCCGCACTCTTAAATTCTAAATTGCATGAAAGAATGTATGGTTAATTAAAAACAAGCGTAGCTCACGATACCATGATCAAAGATAACTGTTAAACTGAAAACAACATACAAATACACACACCACTTCTAGGGTACGCCTCACCTGTTGCCTTCGAAACGTGGTCGTCAAGTATAGGACGTTTTAGTAAGTCCTTATGTCCATGATCCAGTTGCCTCGAAACGGTTGCCTCGGATTAAAAAAAGATCAAGGACATAAGGGTAGCTTCTAAGGTGTCCTATTATTGCTTCGGTGACCACATTGTCCCTTATAATCAAATTGACCCGAAAACCTCCAAC
Source organism: Vicia faba (assembly GCA_948472305.1). Classification (NCBI taxonomy): domain Eukaryota; kingdom Viridiplantae; phylum Streptophyta; class Magnoliopsida; order Fabales; family Fabaceae; genus Vicia; species Vicia faba. Next base: position 965,549,869 of record OX451740.1, read on the forward strand.
GACGGTACTACCTACTTCTCAATAGTGGGATAGTACTGTCTAAAGGACTCTTACACAACCTAATTCCTTAGGGTAGGTAGATCTAATGGATACTTGCTCTCTAAAAAACAAAACCAAAATCTTTTCACACCTGACACTTTCAAAAAAGCTTTCAAAACAATTTTTCAAACACTCTTGAGGACAGATACAAGAGTTATTCAGAAATCTTTCAAAGAAACCTTTTGCAAAACCCACTCACATTTTGAAAAGCAAACATTTTGAAAACATAAGAGCAAGTATCTAAGAGTCCATGGATAACCATGGATAGAAATGGTGCTAATACCTTCTGTGATCGGTGGATCTGGAACTGACTGTTTAACGCTGGTTCGCGAAATGTCGCGGAAGCAAGAGTCGCCACCGTCTTTTATTTTCTCCAAATGGAAAGGACAAAAGCACAGAAAAATTCCTTAAAGAGATTGCTCTCGGTTCGGGAGGTAGGTTATAGAAAGGGAAGGTGTTAGCACCCTTTCTATCCATGGTTATCCATGGGCTCTTAGATACTTGCTCAATGTGTTTTCAAAATTGTTTGTTTGCTTTTCAATGTGGGTTTAAAAAGTTTCTTTGAAAAATTTCAGATCGACTCATACGTCAGAGTGTTTGAAAAGTTTGCTTTGAAAGCTTTTGAAAAGTGTTGGTGAAAAGATGTTTTGATTTGTTTTTGAAATTAGAGCAAGTATCCTTGAGAACCTACCTACCCTAAGGAATTCGTCTGTGTAGATGTCCTTAACAGTAGTGCCATCCCACCATTGAGAGGTAGGTAGCACCACCGTTGGAGGTGTTCGGGTCAATTCGAGGTTCGGGACATGGTGATCACCAGAGCAATGGGAAGACACCTTAGAAGCTACCCTCATGCCAGGTTCCCGGATCATGAGGACTTACTAAGACGTCCTCTACTCGACGATCACCTTTCGAAAGGCAACAGTGAGGCGTACCCTAGGGGTGGTGTGTGCGATTCGTGTGTCATGTTTCAGTTATTTGTCTTGTCATGTTTGTCGTGTTCTACGCTTGATTTTAATTTGTCCATTCATTCTTGCATGCATATTTAACAGTTATAAAGTTGCGGAAAAAAGAAATCTAAGGCTATTACAAAATGGCGCGGGTCCACATCGCCAAAATTAAACCGGACCCGATTTGACGGAAAAGTAAATAATGCGGAAAAATAAAGTGCGAAAAGTAAAGTTACAATGCTTTGGGAGAGATACAAAATTATAATTAGACGACATAAGATAAATGCGCAAATTAAATAATTAAAACGACGGGCGTTGGACCCGTTTGCAAAAAATTAAAATTAATAGGAAATTAGAATTAAATGATTAAATGTTTTTTGATATTTTTGTGTTTTTTTAAGATTTAATAAGAAAAAGGAGTTAATTGAAATTAAATTAAACGGCAAACCCTAATTCTAATATTTTTATTTATTAAGAAAGAATTAAAATATGATCTAAATTAAACCCTAATTTATTTATGCACAATTTTTTAATTTATGAAAATAACTAAATAATTATTACTAAAAAAAAGGAAAAATTAAAAAGAAAATAAAAAGTTATCAAACCTAAGTTCTATTTTTTTGGATTTTTATTATTAAGAAGAATTAAATTTGTAACCTAATAAAACTAAGTAATTATAAGCATTTATTATGAAAATAATTAAAATAAAAATTATATTTTTATTTGGGCATTTTTATTTTTATGATGTTTTTTTGTATTTTTGTAAAAAAAGGATATTTAATTAAATCAGAAAATAAATAAACAAATAAATAATTAAAAATAATAAAAGATAAAAGAAAATTAGAAAAGATAGAACCAGGGGGGTTTTCTGTCCCATTATGGAGGTGCAGGCCTGGAATTTCTGGCCCATTAGCTTTGAATTTCGCTGACTTTTTGGATTGTGTGTGACGCGTTGACTGGCGTATGGTATGTTCTTTACACTGGAGCCATTGATCTGCATTCATTAGGCACGTGTGCGCTTGGATGAGGGTGAAATATGGTGTACCTTAGTGCCAGCGTTGCATAGGAATCTGCGTTGAAAAATATTATGGAAATTTTGCCAGACCTGGGACTTGAACCCAGGTCTTTGATGTTACATGCATCACGTGTTGCCACTGAACCAAGCGCTTGTCATTTAACATATAATAAACAATGAATATTATAAAAAGAACACGTTAGTGCTTTTGGAAATTCGCGCGAAATTCAAAAGATCCAATCACCAATTGACACGATGCCTTCGTCTTCCTCACCCTGTAAAACAAAACACTATGGGAACGGTTTTAGAAGCGTAGTTTTAGGCTAGCTATTGGAAAATAGCGACTAGCGCTATAACACATATAAATTGATCGCGAGACCATCTTCTTCTTCGTCTCTAAGCGTTTAGTTCAACCATGGTACTCATGGGTTCTGATTTTTCCTCTATACAAAATCCCCAATTTCAGAAACCTGTAACCCTAAAAAACGCGCATGGTGGATTCACGTATGGCTAATGAAAATGCAATCAAACATGTCAGTTAGCTTAGAAACATCATTGTGATCATGAATACACAAATAAAAATGCACAAATATGTTTAAATCATGCTATGCGATTTCAAAATTTTTGAGGTTCAGTCCGGGTTCTTGATACCAATTCAGGGCCTTTTGGTGGATGTTCTTGGTTGGAATTTGATCAGGAGTGCCTGAGGATGCTAATGGAATGAGAGTTGATGCTTGAATCGACCTAAAACCTTGATTTCAGTATTGAACTTTTTGAGAATTTTTGCAAGTTTGTAATGGCTTCTTGGGCGCAGCTTCCAGTCTTTTTCCATTAGGTTTACATTCCTGTATATGTAAGGAGTGATTAGGTTAAGAAAACTTGGACAAAATCCATTGCTTTGATGATTTTCAATATTTGATTTCATGAAATCTTTTCCATATCTTTTCCATATGCAATTTGGTGTCAATTAGTTCCAATCAACCCAAAACCTTCCATAATTGACTAAGCACGAGATATTGAGCCTATAATGTGCATACAAAGATTTTTTTAGGTTAGGTTTATATTTTTCATGTATTAAAATGATTTAAATGAATATAAATTAATATAAATTCAAATAAATAATTAAAAAATATGAAAATACTTCCCTTTGGGCCTAGTGGTCGTGCATAGGCTTGGCATGAAGAAACTTGGAAGAAAAATGGGCCCATTTGCATTTTTAGGTCATTTGAACCATTGTTGACTTTTCAAAATTCCCAAAAATTTCCCAACTTCCACAAGGCATAACTTGGTCAATTGTTAAGCTTTTCACATGTTCTTGGACATTTTGGAAAGGTCTTTGAGTCCTTTAACCAATGCCTTTGGTCCCATGTCATTTTGATTTATCAATCTCAAGTTATGGCCTTTGACTTAAAGTCACTTTTTGTTGACTTTTGAAAATGACCTATAATGTTGAAATTGATAACTTTTTGTGAGAGCATTTCTTGGACTTGGAACATGAAGATGAATTGTAGGAAATGTCTTTCTCTTCAAAATGAGCTTTGGATGGAATTTTTCTGATAATCCATGTGAAAGTTATGCCCTGGTCAATTTCAGTTGACTTTTTCAGCTGTCCAAATATAGCAACTTTTGTATCTTGATGATTTTCTGAGCCAAATTTTGAGAATCATGATCAAGCATTGATCAAATGATGTTTGTGGCTTCAAAATGATGTGTTGACCAAGAATTTGAACTTTTGACTGTCAAATGACCATTTTGCCCCTACAGTTGACTGTAGTGCAATCTAGGGTTTTGACTGTGCAATTTTGAGCTGAATGCCTTGAAACTTGACATGAGGATACTTGACCATCTTTGTAAGCATATGAGACTTGATTGGGCCTTTGAAAAGTTCATTTGCTTGACCAGAACTCAAACCCTAGTTTTGACTGTATAGGAGACAGTTGAGCTGCACAACCCTGGGGGAATTTTGTGACCTTGACTTGGTAATTTCTTGATGAATATGGGAGGGCAAATTTTGGGGTACAACAGTTGCCCCTGTTCAATCTTCTTAGACCTGAGGATGCAGATTGGCTGACGTGCCTTTCGTAATCCGAGGGTAGAAGATGATTGGACACTAGAGTGCCCAGAAATTTGCGCTCTCATAGTAGCAATGATGATGAGGGAATGGGCTTATAGATGCCATTTGGATGTTGCTTGGATAGGATGATGGGCTTATAGATGCCATCTGGACGTTGATCGCGTAGGAGATTCCTTAGCGAGAACCTGCATACCTGCAAAACAGAAAAATGAGTACCTGACACGTCGCAGGAGCTGATTTTAGATGCTTGATATAGATATGTCCTGACTGGTTACAGGAGCTGGGTCTGGAGCTTCAAACGCTGATGAATGAACCAGGGATGGTTACTGCCTTAGCATGAATGGTAAGAGAATCCTGAATGATTTCAACCTCAACAACGCTCGTTGAGAAAATCTTGGTGAGAATTACCATCTTCGTAGTGTCAGGAAGAGAACCAAAGGACATTATAATCTCAAAGGGAGTCACCTCATTCACCGTTGGAGAGGGAACTATGGGAAATTATAATCTGAAAGGAAATATCACCTCACTCGCCGTTGGAGAGGGAAACATCTTGAAAGGGAATTACCACCTCACTCGCCGTTGGAGAGGGGACCATAAGAGAATATCACCTCACGCTCATGCCGGAGAGGGAAACATCTGAAGAAGGAATTACCACCTCACTCGCCGTTGGAGAGGGGACCATAAGAGAATATCACCTCACGCTCATGCCGGAGAGGGAAACATCTGAAGAAGGAATTACCACCTCACTCGCCGTTGGAGAGGGGACCATAAGAGAATATCACCTCACGCTCATGCCGGAGAGGGAAACATCTGAAGAAGGAATTACCACCTCACTCGCCGTTGGAGAGGGGACCATAAGAGAACTTCTATTGAGTCTTTATCAGAAAAATCTGTTTGGAGTCGACTTAACTGGACTAGAGAAGTCCTTGAAATACGTTTGAGAATTTCAACTGCATCTTTCCTGCAAGGTAAAGGTCAGTTATATGCAATGCATGATATGGATTAAGCAATGATGTTCTCAATATGGATGCGATTTGTATGATATGATGCGTACATGCATGCTATAATGATGTATGTGAAGTTTTATGTATGTTTTTTTTTGTCTAGGAAAATAAATCTTTGACGGGTGCCGGGAAGTCATATCCTGGGCTGATGTTGAGGAAGAGATTTTGCTTCCGCTGGGGATGATAACTGCAAGAATACCGGTAGGAGAAGATGACTCCGTTGCGGAATAAACTTGGCTAATGAAGAGTCTGCGGGGAGAAAAGATACTCTGATGACCATGCTGGGAAGCAATACTCTGTGGGGATAGAGATGCTTTGCTGATTGTTGATAGTAGTTTGCTGAGGATACCCTTGTTATTGGGAGTGTAGATAGACTTCGCTGGGGTAGGAAGATTTTGTCGACGACGCTCCTTCCGTGGCTTTTGGCTGAGGATAACCCAGTTATATCCTGTTAAGGAAATAACTCTTTGAATAAAGTCGGGCGACGCGTTCGTGCTCTGCGAGGGGATAAGCTTCCAGAATCTACTGGGGATAAGCTTATTGCTTGGGGATATGAATTCCAACTTTCCTGGGGAAACTGGATTGGACTCTTCTGGGGAAGTTTGAACTGTAATTGCTGTAGGTTGAAAGAGGGAACCTATGTAGGGTTGCCTGCTGATGAGCTCGTGTAAAACCGTATCTGAAAATGGAGAAGGAACCTGGGTAGGGTTATTTTGATGATGAGTTCGTGAAAAACTGCGTTTTTGGAAAGGGAAAACCTGTGTAGGGTGTCCGGGTGACGAGTCCATGTAAAACTGCATCTTGAATAGGGGGAACCGGTGTAGGGTTGTTTGGTGAGGTAAGTTCATGTAAAACTTTTTGATGAATCGGGGTGAGATTATCTTGAACTAAATCCATGTAAGACTTCTAGAGGAACCGGGGTTAGGTTACCTTGGAGTAAATCCATGTGAGATTTCTTGACGAACCGGGGTAAGGTTACTGGAGATGAGTCCCAGTGAGACTGCCGGGGTTAGGTTACCTTGAGATAGATTCGTGCGAGATTTCTTGATGAACCGGGGTAAGGTGGCTTCGGGATAAGTTTGTGTAGAACTTTGATGAACCGGGGTTAGGTCATCTTGAGATGGGTCCATGTAAGACTTCAGGAGGAACCGGGGTTAGGTTACTTGGATAAGTTTGTGTAAAACTTCTTGATGAACCGGGGTTAGGTCATCTTGAGATAGGTCCATGTAAGACTTCAGGAGGAACCGGGGTTAGGTTACTTTGGGGTAAATCCATGTGAGATTTCTTGACGAACCGGGGTAAGGTTATCTTGGACTAAATCCATGTAATACTTCTGGAGGAACCGGGGTTAGGTTACCTTGGGGTAAATCCATGTGAGATTTCTTGACGAACCGGGGTAAGGTTACTGGAGACGAGTCCCTGTGAGACTTCTGGGGGAACCGGGGTTAGGTTACCTTGAGATAGATCCGTGTGAGATTTCTTGATGAACCGGGGTAAGGTTACTGGAATAAGTTTGTGTAAAAACTTCTGGAGGAACCGAGGTAAGGTTGCTTCGGGATAAGTTTGTGTAAAAACTTCTTGATGAACCGGGGTTAGGTCATCTTATGGAGGAGGAGTCTGTGTATGACTTTGTCTGAAGGTTGAGCAGAAACCGGTGTTGGGTTGCATGATTTTGATTAAGTGGATAATTGTCCTGTTTGGTCTCGGACGTTAGTCCACGATCTGGAATTTGTAAAGGTAGATGGTAATCATTTTTATGTTGATCTGTCCTTTGTAATTTGGTTGACAGAGCAATTGGATCGCCTGGATAGCTCATTATTGCCCCTGCTTCGGAGGTGAGGGAAGAGGATACCTGTGCGGGTGATCGACAAATCTTCGGGTAGGCAAGTGACGGGATACCGGAACATAGTCGTACGCTTCGATCCCTAACTTTTGCCTGGACCGCCCTTTCGGGTTTTCAGTCCACCGGGATACCCATTTTTGCTCAAGCCGCCTTTTCAGGTTTTCGACTTGCCGGGTGTATTGATTTTTCATTTTATCCCTTCATTTTGCCCGAACCCTTTTGGTTCGCCGGGAAGCCCTTATTTTTGCCTAGGTGTGTCAACCTAGCGGGTCTTTGCTTTTGGCGTAGTATTTTTTCGACTATGTCCACGCTCTCAGAATGTAGGGAGTTGCCCTTGTGGGAAGTACTTTGCCATGTCCCAGATAATGGGCAATGCTCCTACTGTGCCCCTTGGTTAGAGGTTCTTCTGTTCACAAGGTGTTCATCGTGCGAATTTCCCTGCTGTTCAAACAAATAGTCATATGCAAACAAGGTTATTTTAAGAATGCAAAAGTCTATGTCTGTCTTGAATTTTGAAAATGCATTTTTTGTAATACAGTGCGATATCAACTCAATATTTTACAGCAAACCTTCAGGAGTCAGGATACCTTCGTAACAGTATACTTTCGAACTAACCCATGCTTCAGCTAGGACTTTTAAGGGTTGTATCGTGGCCTGGTTCACGGTTTAAGAAACAAAGGATAAAGGCTCAAATTATTTGTACCCGCCCGCTCTTCGTGATATTCCCCAAACCTAAACTCAGTTGATCATACACTAGACCTTGTTTGAGTCTTTGTTCTGATTTTCCGGTGATGATTCGGATGTTGATAACTTGTTTTGAATAGGCAGTCATTTCTTTTTTTGTTGAGGGTTTGTAAGACCTCTTTCTTGATTTTTTGTTATCCCTTTCTTTTTTTTTGCCTGAACTGTTTCCTTTTTGGGATTACAGTCAGCGGGATGTCCCAGTTTCATAAGTCCCCTTTGTATGTTTAGACTTTTTGGGCTTTTTATTTATGAAAAATTTTTTTTGATAATGAATGCCCGTCCTTTTGATTGTTCGGAACCATCACTGTCTTTCTTTGTTCGCAAAGATCTCTTCGGTGCCATTCGTCATGCACTTGGATCAACTGAGAGACTACCCTGCCCCAGGTTATGATTAAGGGTTTTGATTTTCGAAAATAAAACTCCTGCTTCTTTGGCTCGAATGGGTTGACGAGGGATTATCATCCTTATAACTCCAGTGTTTAGGGATTGAAACAATGCCTGTACCTCATCAGCGGGGTTTGTTCAAAAGCATACTGTAGATTGTGGTATCGTGTTCGTCATCCTCCCTCAAGAGGTTTAGAATTTTCAGCTAAGAGTTGATCATCGCAAAAATATGAAAGCAGTTTTAAGCGTAGTAAACATAATTAAATCAAGACAGACATGTGTAATGCATTCATGAAATAAAAGAGTTTAACACAATAATTGTTTTATCTGAACAAGAAAGGAAAAATACAACTTGAATTCAAATGAACAAAAAAATTTCTCAATCCTAGCCATGTTTTGGCAATGGAGCATTGATCACGTTGGGGGTTTCAGCAGGCTCGAACTCGATCTCTTTGGCGTCGATCATGTTCTGAATCTTGTACTTTAGTGCCCAACAGTCCTCAGTATCGTGCCCCGGGCTATCGGAATGATAAGCGCATCTGGCTTCTGGATTGTAGCTAGGAGAGGAGGTCTTAGGATTGGCAGGAGGGTTGATCACTGCAATCAGGTTCATCTTCAACATATGTTGCAGTGCTTGCGACCATGGCATGTTAATGTTGGTGAACTGCCTTTTAGGCCCGTCCGGTCTTTGCTGGTTTCCCCTTTGTGGTTGGCGGCGTGGTGCAGAACCAGAGATCATGACTGCCCCTGCATGTTGGTCACGGCGACCCTTTTGACCGTATGCAGCATTAGATTCCTTCTTTCCCGTGTAAGGCTTTTTGTGAGGGTCAGAAGGTGTGGCCTCTTGAATTTTCCCACTTTTGATACCAGCTTCGATTCTTTCGCCGGTCAGGATGAGGTCGGTAAATCCAGCAGATGAGTTACCAATGAGGTGGTTGAAGAATGGACCAGACAGGGTCCCCAAGAACATGTCCACAAGTTCACGGTCAGTCAGAGGTGGTTGTACCCTTCCAGCAAGATCCCTCCATTTCTGCGCATATTCTTTAAAACCTTCACTTGATCCTAACGACATACCCTGGAGTTGGGTACGCGTAGGAGCAAGGTCGGCATTATACTGATACTGCTTGTAGAAAGCAGTAGCCAACTCCTCCCAGTTACGAACTTTGGTCCCATCCAGTTGATAGAACCATTCGAGGTGAGTCCCTGACAGACTTTCCTGGAAGAAGTGGATCCACAAGTTTTTATCCACCGTATATGGTTGGATCTTCCGAACATAGGACCTTAAGTGCAGCTTGGGACAAGATGCCCCGTCATACTTAGAGAAGGGTGGTACTTTGAACTTGCGAGGGATAACCACACCAGTTGACAAACCCAGATCTCCGAAGTCCAGCCCAGGTACCTGTTGAACCTCCATAGCTTTCATTTTGTCCTCCAGTTGCTTATATCTGTCATCAACAGGAGGGTACTGCTCTTCATCAAAATCTGTCTCGTTGTCGGAGACCACTGGACTGGGAACCTCTCTCTCATGATGACTGCTTTCCCTCACAGATGGAGTTGTCCTCTCAGTTTCGACTTGCGGTGTATTCCCAGATCTGCGTCTAGGGCTGAACAAGACAGTCCTCTTCTTCTTCTTTTCCTTCTTCAAGAGCAGAGCCTTCAGATCTTGCTGCCCCTGGGTCAAGTTCATGATTAGCCCTTGGAATTGGGCATTCTGAGCCTGGAGGGCCTTGATAGTCTGCTCGGCTGATGATTCAGGATTCATGACGATCGGCTGAAATAAACAGCGAAGAAGGTAAGTAACCTGCAGAGAAAGGGTACCTGTTATGCAATGATATGTATGACATGCATGCAATGATTTCAAGGACCTTGCGGGGTAAACAGAGAAACTTGTTAGAGTTGAAAGCCGGTAACTTGATTGAAGGTACTTCATGTTGTTGAAAGTCCTTCTTCTAGGGTCAAAGGCTCACCATATCCAGTGGGTCATAGCCCCTGACACCCTTGGCTAGAGGAAAATAAATCCTCTTTGCCCCTGGCTAGATGTTTGATTTATCATGACCTGCATCACAAGCCCTTGAGATCCTTGAAATGGGTTAGGATGTATGCAATGGTATGATGTCATGATGTATGGGGTAATGTAGGTAACCCTGTCATGAGTCCTAATTAAGGACTGAAACAAAACCTGCAAGAAACAAGTGTTAGGTAACAAGCATGCAAATAGTCAAGTACGAAGGCACACAAGTCAAACAAGAGAAGCCCTTAAAGTTTTAGGCCAGCATGGAGTCTGGGTAGTACCCTCTTGAAGTTGGTGGGTTCAACCTGTCCTAATCAACGTAACCGGGTTCTAAGGTTCCCAATATCACGGGATTGCTTTCATTGTTCATCGTTTCGATTTAGCCACTGAACTGGCGACCGAAATATTCCAGGAAAGCAACCCTCAATTGAGTGTAGTATCGAGTATCAACCAACCTCAGACTGCACCAAAGTCAGTTATCTCACTACCCTAAAGAGGCCAAGATAGTTCAATTAAGGTTCCTAAGGTCTGTTGATGCTTCACGACACCACGCGGAGGCCCCGTACTCTCCTTGACTGAACTCAAGGGTTACCGGTACACACCAAAGTGCCACATCAACGTAGCAGACTGTTTCAACCATGTCGGTATACCCCGCACAGTTCCCTCACAGCCTTGTTGCTACTTTCTAAGAAAGGTATCCCCCAGATCCGGGTTAGGATCTATAGAACTCCCAAGCAACCCACAATTTAAAGCACACAAGGAAAACAATTGAAAACATAGTTATAAGCTAGCCCTAAGGTACACCTCACTTTAAATAATTCCCCAGCAGAGTCGCCAGTTCTGTGATCGGTGGATCTGGAACTGACTGTTTAACGCTGGTTCGCGAAATGTCGCGGAAGCAAGAGTCGCCACCGTCTTTTATTTTCTCCAAATGGAAAGGACAAAAGCACAGAAAAATTCCTTAAAGAGATTGCTCTCGGTTCGGGAGGTAGGTTATAGAAAGGGAAGGTGTTAGCACCCTTTCTATCCATGGTTATCCATGGGCTCTTAGATACTTGCTCAATGTGTTTTCAAAATTGTTTGTTTGCTTTTCAATGTGGGTTTAAAAAGTTTCTTTGAAAAATTTCAGATCGACTCATACGTCAGAGTGTTTGAAAAGTTTGCTTTGAAAGCTTTTGAAAAGTGTTGGTGAAAAGATGTTTTGATTTGTTTTTGAAATTAGAGCAAGTATCCTTGAGAACCTACCTACCCTAAGGAATTCGTCTGTGTAGATGTCCTTAACAGTAGTGCCATCCCACCATTGAGAGGTAGGTAGCACCACCGTTGGAGGTGTTCGGGTCAATTCGAGGTTCGGGACATGGTGATCACCAGAGCAATGGGAAGACACCTTAGAAGCTACCCTCATGCCAGGTTCCCGGATCATGAGGACTTACTAAGACGTCCTCTACTCGACGATCACCTTTCGAAAGGCAACAGTGAGGCGTACCCTAGGGGTGGTGTGTGCGATTCGTGTGTCATGTTTCAGTTATTTGTCTTGTCATGTTTGTCGTGTTCTACGCTTGATTTTAATTTGTCCATTCATTCTTGCATGCATATTTAACAGTTATAAAGTTGCGGAAAAAAGAAATCTAAGGCTATTACAAAATGGCGCGGGTCCACATCGCCAAAATTAAACCGGACCCGATTTGACGGAAAAGTAAATAATGCGGAAAAATAAAGTGCGAAAAGTAAAGTTACAATGCTTTGGGAGAGATACAAAATTATAATTAGACGACATAAGATAAATGCGCAAATTAAATAATTAAAACGACGGGCGTTGGACCCGTTTGCAAAAAATTAAAATTAATAGGAAATTAGAATTAAATGATTAAATGTTTTTTGATATTTTTGTGTTTTTTAAGATTTAATAAGAAAAAGGAGTTAATTGAAATTAAATTAAACGGCAAACCCTAATTCTAATATTTTTATTTATTAAGAAAGAATTAAAATATGATCTAAATTAAACCCTAATTTATTTATGCACAATTTTTTAATTTATGAAAATAACTAAATAATTATTACTAAAAAAAAGGAAAAATTAAAAAGAAAATAAAAAGTTATCAAACCTAAGTTCTATTTTTTTGGATTTTTATTATTAAGAAGAATTAAATTTGTAACCTAATAAAACTAAGTAATTATAAGCATTTATTATGAAAATAATTAAAATAAAAATTATATTTTTATTTGGGCATTTTTATTTTTATGATGTTTTTTTGTATTTTTGTAAAAAAAGGATATTTAATTAAATCAGAAAATAAATAAACAAATAAATAATTAAAAATAATAAAAGATAAAAGAAAATTAGAAAAGATAGAACCAGGGGGGTTTTCTGTCCCATTATGGAGGTGCAGGCCTGGAATTTCTGGCCCATTAGCTTTGAATTTCGCTGACTTTTTGGATTGTGTGTGACGCGTTGACTGGCGTATGGTATGTTCTTTACACTGGAGCCATTGATCTGCATTCATTAGGCACGTGTGCGCTTGGATGAGGGTGAAATATGGTGTACCTTAGTGCCAGCGTTGCATAGGAATCTGCGTTGAAAAATATTATGGAAATTTTGCCAGACCTGGGACTTGAACCCAGGTCTTTGATGTTACATGCATCACGTGTTGCCACTGAACCAAGCGCTTGTCATTTAACATATAATAAACAATGAATATTATAAAAAGAACACGTTAGTGCTTTTGGAAATTCGCGCGAAATTCAAAAGATCCAATCACCAATTGACACGATGCCTTCGTCTTCCTCACCCTGTAAAACAAAACACTATGGGAACGGTTTTAGAAGCGTAGTTTTAGGCTAGCTATTGGAAAATAGCGACTAGCGCTATAACACATATAAATTGATCGCGAGACCATCTTCTTCTTCGTCTCTAAGCGTTTAGTTCAACCATGGTACTCATGGGTTCTGATTTTTCCTCTATACAAAATCCCCAATTTCAGAAACCTGTAACCCTAAAAAACGCGCATGGTGGATTCACGTATGGCTAATGAAAATGCAATCAAACATGTCAGTTAGCTTAGAAACATCATTGTGATCATGAATACACAAATAAAAATGCACAAATATGTTTAAATCATGCTATGCGATTTCAAAATTTTTGAGGTTCAGTCCGGGTTCTTGATACCAATTCAGGGCCTTTTGGTGGATGTTCTTGGTTGGAATTTGATCAGGAGTGCCTGAGGATGCTAATGGAATGAGAGTTGATGCTTGAATCGACCTAAAACCTTGATTTCAGTATTGAACTTTTTGAGAATTTTTGCAAGTTTGTAATGGCTTCTTGGGCGCAGCTTCCAGTCTTTTTCCATTAGGTTTACATTCCTGTATATGTAAGGAGTGATTAGGTTAAGAAAACTTGGACAAAATCCATTGCTTTGATGATTTTCAATATTTGATTTCATGAAATCTTTTCCATATCTTTTCCATATGCAATTTGGTGTCAATTAGTTCCAATCAACCCAAAACCTTCCATAATTGACTAAGCACGAGATATTGAGCCTATAATGTGCATAAAAAGATTTTTTTAGGTTAGGTTTATATTTTTCATGTATTAAAATGATTTAAATGAATATAAATTAATATAAATTCAAATAAATAATTAAAAAATATGAAAATACTTCCCTTTGGGCCTAGTGGTCGTGCATAGGCTTGGCATGAAGAAACTTGGAAGAAAAATGGGCCCATTTGCATTTTTAGGTCATTTGAACCATTGTTGACTTTTCAAAATTCCCAAAAATTTCCCAACTTCCACAAGGCATAACTTGGTCAATTTTTAAGCTTTTCACATGTTCTTGGACATTTTGGAAAGGTCTTTGAGTCCTTTAACCAATGCCTTTGGTCCCATGTCATTTTGATTTATCAATCTCAAGTTATGGCCTTTGACTTAAAGTCACTTTTTGTTGACTTTTGAAAATGACCTATAATGTTGAAATTGATAACTTTTTGTGAGAGCATTTCTTGGACTTGGAACATGAAGATGAATTGTAGGAAATGTCTTTCTCTTCAAAATGAGCTTTGGATGGAATTTTTCTGATAATCCATGTGAAAGTTATGCCCTGGTCAATTTCAGTTGACTTTTTCAGCTGTCCAAATATAGCAACTTTTGTATCTTGATGATTTTCTGAGCCAAATTTTGAGAATCATGATCAAGCATTGATAAAATGATGTTTGTGGCTTCAAAATGATGTGTTGACCAAGAATTTGAACTTTTGACTGTCAAATGACCATTTTGCCCCTACAGTTGACTGTAGTGCAATCTAGGGTTTTGACTGTGCAATTTTGAGCTGAATGCCTTGAAACTTGACATGAGGATACTTGACCATCTTTGTAAGCATATGAGACTTGATTGGGCCTTTGAAAAGTTCATTTGCTTGACCAGAACTCAAACCCTAGTTTTGACTGTATAGGAGACAGTTGAGCTGCACAACCCTGGGGGAATTTTGTGACCTTGACTTGGTAATTTCTTGATGAATATGGGAGGGCAAATTTTGGGGTACAACACCTTCCCTTTCTATAAATCTACCTCCCGAACCGAGAACTATTCACATAAGGAATTTTGCTGTGCTTTTGTCCTGTCCATGTTGGAGAAAAATAAAAGACGGTGGCGACTCTTGCTTCCGCGACATTTTGCAAACCAGCGTTAAACAGTTAGTTCTAAATCCACCGATCACAAGGAGTAACACCTATCAAATCTTCCTTCTTTCTCTTCCTTTCCTTAGCATATTTCTTGAGCAATACATCTTTCTGACGAAGCTTCTCGTTGCGATCAATAAACCAACCATCTTAAATAAATAGCATATCCTCCTTCTCTTTCAGTTGTCTAGTTAGGACCATGTTTTCGTATTCGAACATACTATACTTTTCCTTCCAAGCATCTCTTTCAGACTCCGTTCTAGCCAGATTTTCATGATACTCTTTCATGTTCTCAATAGGAATGAAAGTAGATGGCGTTGTAGCAACATGGAATAAGGTTTTCTCGGGATAATAAGGCATCTTGAGAACACAAGCCCTAGCACGAACCCATTGAAGGTAAGGCTCCAAAGAAACAACACCTCTCTACTCTAACACATCTCTTCCCTTTCTATGGATATGGCGCCAAGCCCTTTCAATCTCCTCCTTAGCTGCTTTGTGATCTTTTCCTTCTTGGAGGAAGAAACCACTCAAATGAATGTTATTTGATTGTCCTTCATTTGGTATCCAAACTGGCGGCGCGCAAGAACGGGATTATAGTTAATTCCTCCTCTCGTACCAAGAAGAGGCACGTTGGGCAAACACCACAACTATCAATGATCTTCACATCAGAATAAGCCTGATTGTACCAATCTATGGCGAAATGAGTAAGATCCATAATTTTTGGAACCCATCGTGGCTCTTTCTTGAGATCCCAAAAAACATCAGACCCAGGTAAATGAGAAACATACCACTGGTATAAAAATGGTGCACAATAGATAATCATCCCACCTTGGTAAGAATTTCGAAGATGGATGGAATATAAGGTATCTCCTAGCAGTGTAGGGATTGGATTTCCAATAAAAAAGATTCTAATGGCGTTGATATCCACTAACTTATCGATGTTAGGGAAAAAAATAACCCATAAGTAAGTAAAGAAAAAACAACTTCAAAGGCGACAATATCCTTTATCTCGGTGAAGTAACGAGCTTTCTTCAACAAAAATTATGCAGGTAAGCCTCATATTCCTCCCTTAGTAGTCATGTTATCTTCTATCTCATACTTGATCAAGTGGGTAACTATTGTTATCTCATTAGGCTTGGGTTCCCCTTCTAAACCAGAGAAAGGAACACAGTCGGTGATTGGTAAACCAAGTATATAAGAATACTCTTCCAAAGTGGACATCAACTAGTAATCAGGAAAAGTGAAGCATCGATACAACAGATCATAAAACTGGACCAACGTAGTAAGGATACCCTCCTTCATCTTGCACTTCATAATAGGAATAATAGATCCATATTTCTTTCGAAACTCCGTAGGGGTCTCAATCATGGGAATCAAACTCTTCAATCTCAGGCTCCTTGAAACTATAACTCTGAGTGTTTCTTTTTCCAAAATCCATAGTAAAAGTACCTGAGATGTTTGAAAAAATCATTCTTAACTTCCTTGAATAACTTGTTTAAAGAATGCTTATGGATGCATGAATGAATGATAATGCAACAATTACACATCAATTCACAAACGTGGGGTTCAAAGGTTCAATGCTTTGAGCATGGATTCAAAGGTAAAGCCCACCCCTAAGGTATGTAACAAAGGTTTAATCAAACCTGTAAAACATGGTTCTAAAGGTTCCCAGAGTGTACGATCCTCCTTCGAATATTACCAACATCTCGATTACTCAGTAATTAGAAGTATTCTCAAGAGAAATTCGTCTGAGAGTAGCATCACATGACAACTACTTCTGGATTACTCCGTTATAGTCTCCGCACTGCACCTAAGAGGCCAAGATGGGTTAAGGGTTCTATGGTTCCCAGCTTTTCTGGCTCCCAGGTCGAAAGCAATAACGTCTTCCCGATTACTCAGTAAATGAATACTACAGTCAAAGGGGCTTCCACTGAGTAGGGGATGTCATGCCTCCTTCTTCGGGATTACTCCCTCAAAGTTAACATGACTATACTGTCCATCTGATTCCTAAGTGTAACTTAGTCCGGGTATAGGACTTGTCCTTTGTAAATAACATCAATTCCCAAATAACCATAATATATAACATATAATCAAACAAATAATAATAAAAAAAATAAGACAAACTAGGCTTAACTCACTTAGGGTTGGAGTCCCAAGCAGAGTCTCCAATTCTGTAACGATAAAAAATGTAGCAGGGTAAATCAGAGATCGGGCTATTAATTAACTCGACTCACAAAAGCAAGAGTCGCCACCGCGCTTTATTATTTCCAAAGAAAAAGGGAAAAGAGCGAAATAAAATCCTAAAATATGCAATGTAAAGTAATACTTAAAAGTAATGAAATTACAATGTGTTTTTGAAAATGATCTAGAGTTCGGGGGTTGGTTATGTAATGGGAAGGTATTAACATCCAATGCATCTACAGTACTCCGCAAAAACCTTTTGAAATATCTATTTTTGGTTTAAAATTGTTTGTTTGATTAAAATGGTTCGTTTGGCTAAAAATGGGTGTGCACGAGATTTTAGAAGATACCACGACCTAGTGTCAAAGTTTTGACTTAAAAGGTGTGAGTTTTAAAATTGAATCTTTTAGGAAAATTGACTTAAGTTTAGCAAAATAGTAAAACAAAAATGAATGAAGGGATTCACACAATCAGATAAGATGTATTTGATGACATGAAGTCAACAAAGTTAAAAACATTTCCATTGGAATTGAGACGGACGAACGATAGAAAGATTAAATGATCGAGAATAAAGTTAATTAAAATGAAATTTGAAAAATTAAATAAATAACAAAAATTAAATTATACTAGCATGCATTTTCAAACAAAATTAAATAAAAAATTAGTTTATAAGCATGTATTGGAATAATTAGTAAGCAATAAAATTAAATAAAGACTAATTTGATAATATGTTTTGAATAAACAAGAATTAAATAAAAGACAATTTATTAGCATGTTTATGAATAAATAAATAGAAAAAATTAAATAAAGACTAAACTATAAAAAAAACATGTATTTTTAATAATTATAAATGGAAAAAATTAAATAAGAGACTAATTTAATAACATGTATTTAAACAAATAACAAAAATCGAATAAAAGATTAATTATAATAGGATGTTTTTATGAATTTTTATAATAAGGGGTAAATAATAGAAATCTAAACTAATGTTGTTATCATATATTTTTATTAGAATTTGGGGAAAAGGCTAACAAAACTAAAAACAAAATAAAAAGGCCCAGCAAGGGTAGAACCCGGGTCCTTTAAGTTGCTACAAACATGTCTTGCCAATTGAACTATGTTGTTTTTTCTGTTATTATTACGATTTAATTAAAATATGAGGTGAATACGGTTGAGTGATTGGGCAAATAGGCCCAAAGGGTCTGACCAGATAGGGAAAGAAACAAGGAAAAAAATTATAAACCTAATAAATCAAGCGTCGTTGCTGGTCTGTTGTTTGGTCATTGGGAAGGCAAAAATAAAGATTAAACATTATTGCTGTCAATAAACTCTGTTTTCGAAGGGTTTTTATCGTGAAACAAAATTCAAAAATTTCTCTTCCCTAATCACATATTCTCTTTCTTCCCTTCAATCTGCTTTCTCTTTCTTCCTTCTGCTCCTTGATGGTGTCATAATAATTCCATCCAACCTCGGATGACAACTGCCTAAGCAAGCAATATTTGTGGCTCTTTTGAAGCCTTAACACCTTAAGGGCATCAGGTACCACCATCCTTTTGATCTTGTCATATGGTGGAGGAATTCCCTCGTATACTTTCAACCTAGCAAGTGCAGCCTCTCCATGCTTGGTCTTGTGTGGAATCATTCCACGAACTGGGCGCCAAAAGATATTGGACAGAGCACGAAAGTGAATAGGACCATGAGAGAGTTTGGTGTTCATACGCTTACGAAGGAACCGCATGTATTCCATCTTCTGTCTAATGAGACTGTTGGAGATGAAAATTTCTTCCCATCTAACGAGAAAAATCTTCTGACCATTGAGAAGCTCCTTCGTAACGATTTAGGCAAGGCAGCCGAGCATATGGTGACGAGCGTCAAACATCACTCTCTTTGCGCAGGCTCCTGATCTGGACACCATTTTTGCTCTTTCTAGCGGCTTTTTTCTTCTACATATCTCACTCTATCTTTGATAAACAAACTGGCAGTAACATCTTCGTTGGTTATTTATGCATCAACCAATGTGATTTGAACTAAGAACTTGTCCTTGCAGACCAAATCTTATGGAGCTACCCATTGAGCTTGCATTGTAACTATGAATTCACCACTAGATTTTGGCGCGAGAGCTCCATAGCTTAGCAGATAAAATAGAGGAGGAAGAGTAGCGATTTAAACGAAGGGAGGTTGGTATTACTGCATTTTTAAGTTTTCGATCTTGTTTCTGGGTTTTTGATTTCATCGCATGTTATTGTTCTATTTTTTTTTGTGACAGAAGAAGAAAACATGGTTAGCTGGAGTGTGTTGAATGGGTTGAGGTTGAGATGAAGAGATGGTGGTGTGCGATTGACAGTTAGTGATTACAGAAGGTTGTGTGGAGGTGATTTTCATTGGGAGATGTATAGTATTGGATCAATTTGGAATAAAGACGGAGGAGCTAACGGTGGTTTGGCAGCGGAGATGCGGCGGTGTTAGTGACTGCTTCACGATAATAGTTTCTGGTATGGCTCTAGTGGGATTTGATGGATCTTATTTCTTTCCATTTTTGGCTTCAATTTTGATTGTGTTATGAGTTGTTTGAATGTTATGTTGTTGATCAGGAAAATGAAAGAGAGAGTTAGGGATTTCAGTGTCATGTGGTTGAGGGAGAAATTTATCATGTATATTTTGACTAATTTTATGGGGATAGGTGTGATACGGTGGGAGAATTGACATGGTTATTTTGAGTTTGATCGCAAATGTTGCGGTTAGCAAGAGTCGCCACCGACTTTTCTTTTATCCAAATAGAAAGGTGAAAAAGCACAGGAAAGAACTTTGAGATTGTTTTTTGAGTTCAGGGGGTAGATTATGAAAAGGGAATATATTAGCACCCTTTTCATCCATGGTTTTCCATGGGCTCTTAGTTACTTGCTAGATCACTTGCTTTTCCTTGAAAATGTGCTTTGTGTGGTTTTTGAAAGTATTTTGAAAAGGTGCCATTGTTTTAGGCAAACTTTGTAATGATTCTCGTTCGTAATAATGTATACGAAGTGTTTGATCTTTTGAAAATGTTTTCAAATTTGAAAGATTTTTTTGAAAGTGTTGATGTTTGTTTTGAAAATAGCAAGGATTTCTTTGGTTTTTAAAATGATCAAGAAACTAGGAACAATCTACCTACTCAAAAAGTCTTTCATGTTCATTTCCTTTTTCCATTGACATTGTTATCTTACCATTGATTTGGTAAGTAACCCTATCTTTGGATGTAAAAGGTACGGACAAGGGTCATCCTATAGCCATGATTAGAAATTTTGTAAGATATCTTAGCATTCTCTTTAAGGGACTAAGATCATATTTGAAAGGAAACTTTGATAGCGTCATCGAGGGACTATGATATTGTATATTGTTTGTTTTTGCTAAGATACCTCACATGTATAATATGGCCATTTTGTAAGGCAACAAAGTGGGTTTACCCTAAGGGTGTTTATGTGCAAGTGTGTTGATTTACATGCTTGATTGGTCTTGATTAGGGTTTGATATTTGTTGATTTTAGTCTTTCCATACAAAAACCCTAATTACTAGCATTTGTATATAAAGCATTTAAATTGCGAAAATATAAAAATACTAAGCTATTACATCTTTAGGGAAGGGGGTGTACAAATTACAAATGGGGAATTGCAAGAAATTAAATCTAAATAATTATTACAAGCATATTGAATTTTGAATAAATGTACAAAATAAAGATAAGATGCAAGAATATAAAATGTATGAAGAAAATGTGATTTTTGTTCTTTTGTTTTTATGAAAAATAAACTAAATAAATATAAATAATAAAATAAAAATATTTTTGGATTTTTTATTAATGAAAATAATAATAATAGTAATAATAATAAAATATCAATAATAATAATAAAAGATGGAATACAATAAAAGTATAGAATTAAAGTCGGGGAGGTTAAAAAATGAATTTGGTTTATTAGCAAAAACAGTTTTCTAAATCCGGCCCAAAATAAAGTTTTTGTTTAGAAATCAGAAAAATAAAAAAAAAGGGATATGGGCTGTGTGGTATGAGCAACTTGGGGGGTTAGGTTGAGAAAAAAGTGAAAAGCCCAGGAGGGGGAAGGGCCATGCGTGCTGGAAGGATAAAAAATGTAAGAAAATGAGAGAAAAAGAAAAAGGCAACGCGCTGAGATTCGAACCCATGACCTCTTGATTACCAGTGTGCTGCCTTACCACTGTGGTGGCTATACATCCGTTAATATAACTGAAATGATAAACATGTAAGGCAAAACAATCCATGAACATACTTCATCTTCAACCTCCAGCCAGACCACCTGTAACTTGCTCATTTCTCATCCATTTGCAAAAATGTAAACATCAAACTTGTTCCAAACTTCGCAACAATTCCAAAATTATAAATTATTAAAACTATAAATCAAAGATAAGCATGAATTTTGAGTGGTACCAAATTCTGAACTAAATTTTCCAGGAAGTTCAAATTCAAAATTCTAACTACTCAAGCAATAATAATGAAATCTAAGGACATGGTTAGCTTCAAGACAATGATATCTACATTTCTTATTCATAATTAAACCCTTAATGATGCTTGTATGAAGAGTTCCAAGTTAAGGAAACTTACCTCAAAACTGGAAATCGTATTCTGAGTTTAAGCACTCTTCAAGGTGTTGTGATGATCAGAATAGCTCCACTGAGGTCCCAGGAAGCTAATACAATGTTTAGTTTGTATTGGAGGTGGCTGAATCGTGCTGGAGAAGTCCAAGTGCAAAGCTCTGTTTTTGAAAATGGAAGATGGTGCTAATGGTGTTACAGTCTTGTAACAGGGCGTGGGATGAGTTCTAAATGATGTTTAGAAGCTTTAGGAACCAAAAGGCTTGAAAACGCACAAGGGAGATGTGAGTTTCAAGTTTTTGGTTAGATTATGTAAGAATGGAGGTATGTGATACAGTCCCGAGTTCTTGTGTGTTTTTTGGGCTTGGACATGCATGTGTTTTGATACAAATAACTTGTTCATAAGTAAGGAGAAGGCTTGAGTGCTTGAGAGGGTCAGAAGTACAAGATATAAGCTGATTGCTATATTACTTGATTTTGAAGAAAAGTGGGAGTATGGTTCCAAGATGAAGTACAAGCATGGGCTGAGTGATTGTGAGGCTTGAGACAAACTTATTTTGAGTTATAGGTCATGTATGATCAGAAGAAAAAAATTGCAAGGCTCAAGAATAAGTTTTGTGTATAAAGCTACTTTTTCAAAATGGCATTGTGCCCTTTCTTCCTAAAATGGACATAAAGCATGGGCAATGCATTGAATGCTTGAGTTGAAGCCTATAACAGTTGTGCAAGCATTTAATTATGGAGTGCCTAACAAATTTGAGGCCTGCAAAGCAAAGATTATGTCGCATAGGTTTGAGATTTGAATTTTGTTCATCACAAAATTTTCCTTGTAAAACAACTTGAAACCCCAAATTTTGGCCTTCGATTCTCCTTGCTCACAAATGATCTCAAGGAGTTCTTGGACTTTTTAGAAAGCTTGTAATGTGCTCGACAACCTCTCTTTGAATAACTTTTGAAAAATCCAAATGGAACTATGTGAAACTTGGGTCAGAAGTTAGGTCAAAATCCTGACCTAAAATGCTCAAAATTTCACTAAGTGTTTTGTTTCAAGACCATGACTTCATGGATTAATAACTTGAGATAAAAGTATTTATAGGAGAAGTTTTGTAAAGAAATGATGTATATCTCTTGGAGATCTACAACTTTCATGTTTAAAGTTTCTTTTGAATCATCTTGCATCATAGTGAAAAATTGGCTCAAAGTTGTAAAAAAACATGAAGTTTTCAACATTTAGAAAATTTTCTAAGTTTGAAAACTTTGACTTTTCAAAATTAAATCTTGACTTTTTGACTTCTTGATGAACAAGTTTCATATTTTGACATATTTTGGTGAATTGTGATCTTTGACACTTGATTTTAACCAAAAAGTCAATGTTTGACTTTTCAATATATAGTTGACTTTTGATCAGTTGACTGAAATTCAACTATCAATCCTATTGATCTTGGGCAATGTTTTGAGTCATGCCATTAGGTCAAAGTGATGTAATTTAACTATTGAGACCAATGCTCAAACCAATTAACCATTTGCTAGGTCAAAAATCAGAAATTGCACTTTCTCAGTCAAAACCTTAATTTTGACCATTTTGCCCTTTTGATGATTTGATCAAATTTCTTGAGGAATTGTGGTCCAAATTTGATCAAATGATACATATGAGTTTATAATGTTGATATGGATAAAAAATTATGAAGTTTGACTGTAAATTGGCCACAATAGACTTTTCCCCAATATAGTTGATTTTTAGGTTAACTGCTCAATTACCTGAGCAAAAATGTGATCCAAGGCTTGAAACTTGACATGAGTAATCTTGGGGGTCCATAATGATGCATGAAATTCATATGAGGAATTGAAAGTTCAATTATCTTTGTGCAATCTCAAACCCTAATTTCAAATCATCAGTGCTTAAGAAGGTGTCTTGAGCTGATCAATCTTTGTGCAGTCTTGAACCCAAGGAGATCTTGTGATAAAATATTTGATAAATGAGAGAGTAAATTTTGGGGTACAATAGCTGCCCTTGTTTAATCTTCCTAAACCTGAAGAGTTATATTGGAGGATTTTCCATTCGTGACTTGAAGGTGGAAGAATGACTGGACACTAGAGTGCCCAGAAATTTGCACTCGAAGATAAAATGGGAATGGGTTTATAGATACCATTAAAAGATGAATGCTGACAGAGGATGTACTAAGTCTGAACTTGATTTCAACTGGAAAAGAATCAAAATAAATCTTTGGAGCGATTTATCTGAACCAGGAGAAGTCTTATATGTTGTTTGACTGGGAAGAATCAGAATAAACCGTTGAGAGATTCATCTGAACCCGAAGTATCCTTTTGGAAAGTATCAGGATAAATCGTTGAGGGGTTTCAAATGAACCCAAAGAGATCTTGAATATTCTTTAATTGGAAATAATCAGAGTAAATCTTTGTGCGATCTATTTGAACCAGAGAAAGTGCCTGCAGGAAAGAACCAGAATAAATCGTTGAGAGACTTATCTGAACCTGAAAGGTTCCTTTGGAAAGTATCAGGATAAAACATTGAGGGGTTTAAACTAAACCAAAATAGGTCTCGAATATTATTTTAAATGGAAAGAATCAGAATAAACTGTTAAGGTATTTATCTGAACCGGCAGGGATGTGGAGAAGAATCAGAATAAATCATTGAGAGATTTATCTGAACCAGAGAAGACAGGTGCGGGAAAAGAATCAGAATAAATTATTGAGATATTTAAACCGAACCGGCAGGAGTCTGAAAGAAACATATGTTGTGTAGATGGTTGACCAATCCTTTCTTGGGAATTGATCTGTAATTGACTTGTTGAAATTTTTTTAATAATTTCTTGTTGATTGATCTTTCCTGAAAAAGATGAAAGGTTAGTCGTATGCAATGTCATGATGTATGAAATGCATGGTGTAATGATGTTCTCAAAATAAATGAGATTGTTCCGTATGTATTTGTGTTGTCAATGTTATGACGTATTGATGCGATGTATGGGTATGTAAGCTAATCTGCTATAATGCTGTTGGATTAGGGAAAATAAATCCCTAACTACTGCTGGGGATGTGGAGTGTAAGTCTTCATGTTTTGAAGTGTTGATGAGTAGATGAGCTTTTATTTGTTAGATAAATGAACTTTTTTGTAAGGGAAACGCCATGTATTGCTTGTGAACTCTTGTTGGAGAATCTTGAGAAATTGGGAAAATTTTACTGGGGAGTGATAATTGGAAGCTTTGTTCTGCCGGGGATGTGAGAGAGCTTGATATCATTAAGCTGCACACTGTGGGGGATTTTATGGAATAGTCTAAAGATATTATCCTATTTCTTAAATCCATTAGTGATTGTCTTCTATTTTTTTCTCATTTGTAAACAGTAGTTACGTTTAAATGCATATGTTCAAAAATAAATCATTGGACTTTTTTGTAAGTAAAACACAGAAATAAAGAAAAACAGATAATTTTGCACTTTCAAAGGAATATCTTTATATTAACTTGAATAAGTATTTTGTACAATGAGACGAACATCCTAGTAAGAGAATGTCTTCGTAAAAATGAAAATTTGATACAAAGAAAAGGTAGCTATGTGAAATAATCCCATGGGGTTCCCATTCTACTATAGCCTTTGTGTCTCTGAGCGTCTTGTCCACTTGTTGCCTCGTCCAAAGTTGATTGGATTTGATTAGGACCGTTGAGTTTGTCAATCAAAGCTAAAGGTTGTCTATAAGGTGATCCAACGGGACATAGTCATACGCTTTAATTCCCTAACTTTTTCCTTGATCGCCCTTTCGGGTTTTCAGTCCACCGGGATACCCTTTTCTGCCCATGTCGCCCTTTCGGGTTTTCAACTTTCTAGGTGTACAGATTTTTTATTTATCCCTAATTTTTGCCTGAACCTTTTTGGTTCGCCAGGATGCCCTTGTTTTTCCTAGGTGTGTCGACCTAGCGGGTCTCTTATGCGTAGTATCTTTTGACTATGTCCGCGTTCACAGGGTGTGGAAGGTCGTCGCCATCCATAGTGGTTACGATCATTTCTCCACCAGAGAATATTCTTTTGATCACAAATGGTCCTTCGTATGTAGGAGTCCATTTTCCCTTGGAATAACCTTGTGGTAATATGATATGCTTGATTACCAAGTCACCAACCTGATATACCTGACATCTGACATTTTTGTTAAAAGCTTTGATCATACGTTTTCGGTACATTTGGCCATGACAGACAGCCGTAAGCCTCTTCTCATCAATTAGGTTCAACTGGTCGAGTCGAGTTTAGATCCAATCGTCTTCACTCAGCCCTGCATCCTTTATGATTCTTAGAGAAGGTATTTGTACATCAATTGGTAGAACCGCTTCCATGTCGTATACCAAGGAAAAGGGAGTTGCCCCTATTGATGTGCCCGCCATGGTACGGTAACCGTGGAGAGCGAATGGTAGAATCTCGTGCCAGTCCTTGTAGGTTACTATCATTTTTTGTATGATGTTCTTAATGTTCTTATTTGCGGCTTCGACAAAGCCATTCATCTTTGGCTAATAAGGGGAAGAATTATGGTGCTGGATATTGAATTGCGTGCATAGTGCGGTGATCATAGAATTGTTGATATTCGTACCATTGTATGTGATGATTCTCTCTGGGATGTCGTACCGATATATGAGATTTTGTTTGATGAAACAGGCCACGACATTCTTGGTAACAGATGCGAAGGAAGCTGCCTCAACCCACTTCGTGAAATATTCAATGGCCACTAAGATGAAGCGGTGTCCATTAGAAGTTGTAGGTTTGATTTCTCCAATAATATCGATGCCTCACATCGCGAATGGCTAGCGAGCAATCAAGATATTTAGAGGGACTGGAGGCACATGCACTTTGTCAGCATAGATCTGACACTTGTGGCAAGTTCATGAATGCTGATAGCAATCATCCTCCACGGTAGACCAGTAATACCCTGCCCGTAGGATCTTCTTTGCCATCGTATGCCCACTGGAATGGGTTCAAAAAGTTCCCTCATGTAGATCGGCCATGATCTTTTCGTCCTCAACTTTGTCTACGCAACGAAGCAAAACAAAGTTGTGGTTGCGTTTGTAGAGAATGCCATTGCTGATGAAGAACTTAGCAGAGAATCTTCTCAAGAACTTCTTATCATTGACTGAAGCTCCTTCCAGATACTCTTGAGCCTCGAGATACCTCTTAACTTCATGGAACCAAGGTTGGTGCACTACTTCTCCAGTATTGATCTCATGACAGTAAGCTGGTTGATCCATTCGTTCAATGGTGATCCGAGGAGCCTCGTTACCTCACTTGAGTTTAAACATGTATGACATTGTGGCTAGCGCGTCTGCTAGTTGATTTTCTTCTCGCGGGAAATGCTCGAAGGTAATCTCCTCAAAATGTGGGATTAATGTCAACACATGTTCTTTGTAGGGGGTGAGGTTAGGGTGCTTAGTGTCCCATTCTCCTTTGATCTGATTGATGACCAAGGTTGAATCTCCAAACACACTTAAAGACTTGATTCCAAAATCTATGACAACTTTGAGACCAAAAATACACGCTTCGTATTCTGCCATGTTATTGGTACAGTTGAAACAAAGTCTTGCGGTGAAGGGAGTATGACATCCTTCCGGGGATATGATTACATCACCTATGCCATTGTCGAGTGTGTTGGACGCCCTATTAAAAACCAAGGTTCATCAGGATCCTTGTTCAGGTCTGTCCTATGGTCTGAGTTCTTCACAGTTGTTCACCATCATGATGTCTTCATCTAGGAATTCGAATTTCATGGACTGATAGTCATCCACAGCTTGATGAGCAAGGTGATCGGCTAACACACTCCCCTTTATTGCTTTTTGGATAGTGTACTGAATGTCGTATTCAGTCAAGATCATCTGTCATCTCGCTATTCTCCCAGAGAGGGCAGGCTTCTCGAATATGTATTTTATTGGATCCATCTTGGATATCAATAAGGTACTATGGGTCAGCATATACTGTCTTAGCCGGTGAGCAGCCCATGCCAGAGCGCAACAAGTTTTCTCGAGCAGTGAATATCTTGTTTCACAGTCGGTAAACTTTTTTCTCAGGTAATAAATAGCATGCTCTTTTCGGCCAGACTCGTCATGGTGCCCCAGCACACACCCCATTGAATTTTCTAAGACAGTTAGATACATGATCAAGGGTCTTCCCTCGATTGGAAGCATCAAAACAGGAGGCTCTTGTAGGTACTCTTTGATCTTGTCGAAGGCAACTTGGCATTCATCATTCCATTTGACTACTTGATCTTTCTTCAGTAATTTGA
The DNA here is from genome assembly GCA_948472305.1 of Vicia faba. Taxonomy (NCBI): domain Eukaryota; kingdom Viridiplantae; phylum Streptophyta; class Magnoliopsida; order Fabales; family Fabaceae; genus Vicia; species Vicia faba. The sequence goes on from OX451740.1 coordinate 965,577,649, forward strand.
AGATTGGTTCACAAGTAGCTATTAAGTGAGAAATGAATATGGAAATGTAGTTTAGCCGTCCTAAGAATCCTTTGACTTCCTTCTCGATACGAGGAGCACTCATTTCTTATATTGCTTTCACCTTGGCAGGGTCTACTTCAATACCTTTACCGCTAACGACGAAGCCTAGGAGTTTACCGGACCTTACCCCAAATGTGCATTTATTCGGGTTCAACCTCAGTTTGTAATTCTTTAGTCTCTCAAAGAGTTTCTGCAAATGGTCAAGATGTTCCTATTTAGTTTGAGATCTGGCTATCATGTCGTCCATATAGACCTCTATTTCGTGATGGATCATGTCATGAAATAGACCTACCATGGCACACTGATAAGTTTCCCCAGCGTTCTTCAACCCGAATGGCATAAAGTTGTAACAGAATATGCCCCATTGTGTGACGAAAGTCGTTTTCTCCATGTCCTCAGGCACCATTTTAATTTTATTCTAGCCTGAGAAACCATCCATAAATGAGAACACCTTATGATGTACGGTATTTTCAACCAGAATGTCGATATGAGGGAGCGGGAAATCATCCTTGGGGCTTGCCCTATTCAAATCTCGGTAATCCACACACATTCGTACCTTGCCGTCCTTTTTAGGTAGTGGAATGACATTGGCGAATCATTGTGGATAGGAGGTGACGACTAAGAATCCGGTGTTGAATTGTTTCATGACTTCGGCCTTGATCTTCTCTAACATGTCCGGCGGCATGGGACGAACTTTCTGTTTTATCGGAGGGCAGTCTTCTTTTGTTGGTAGATGATGGACCATGATATCAGCATCAAGTCCCGCATGTCTTTGTACGACTAGGAAAAGACCTCAACATAATCATGTAGCAACTGAGTTAGATGCTTCTTGACACTGGGTTCCAGATTGGCACCCACCTTGACTTCTTTCTTGTCCTCTTTGGTACCTAGGTTAATTGTGTCCACTAGTTCTTCGTGGGGCTGTATGGTCCTCTCTTCCTGTTGTAGTAACATGGCTAGTTCCCCTGGCACATTACAATCTTCCTCACCTTCGTCTTCGGCTTGGTAGATTAGGTTTTCAGAGTCACAATAGGCCATAGCAGAATTGTTACCATGGGATCCCGAGTGGATGTAGACCTGCATTTTGAATGTGAGTGTGTGTAAGAGTATAGCTACAAAAATGTAGAAAAAGAAAGACAAAGAGCATAAAGTTTGTATGCAAAATTGTCCATGATTCATTGATGACATATGAAAATGAGGTAACAACCCTTACAAATGGACTGTTGTGCCTCCGGTAAGACACAAGGTTTTAAAAGTCTGAATTGTTTAATTATTACATATCTGATAAGAAGTTAAAGACATTTATTGTTGGATAAAAGTATTTGGGACAAAATCTTTAGCTTCCCAGTTGCTGAGTCCTCCGTTGATGGTTGGGAAAATCATGTCTTCCAGGTCACAACTGTCATCATCATCATCCTCCATTGCGTTGATTCTATGATTACTGATCTTCAAAGGTGGTCCTCCAGCACAAGCACGACGTACAACTTTCTGGGGCCCTGAAGTGAAACCCAAACCAAATTTGTCAGATTTTTAAGGGATATTTGAGAGTTTTCCCCAAAGAGTATACCCACCTTCTTCAATCACTGCTTTGGCATCTTTCAGAGAAGACATCTTTAGCGGAGGTCTTGTAATCTTCGGAATTTGGGAAACAGTCTTGGTAGCTGCCACTGTTTGTGGGACTTCCTCGAAATGCTGAAATGGAGTTTCAATGAATTCACCATCCAATTACACGTATCTGAAGGAGTTCAAGTGACTGACCATATATTCCTCTTCTCCATGGACAGTAATGATTTTCCCCTCGGTTGGATATTTCAGCATCTGATGTAATGTAGAGGTGACGGCACCAGCGTTGTGAATCCATCGTCGTCCCAATAAACAAGAATAGCAAGGGCGAATGTCCATAACGTAGAAATTTTAATCAAAGGTTTGAGTTCAAACTTTTATGGGGATGTCCACCTCCCCATGCACCATCCTCTTTGAACCGTCGAAGGCCCTTACCACTATGTCACTGGGTTTTAAGGTCAAACCTTCACAGTCGAGTCTATCAAGAGATTTCTTAGGTAGCACATTCAATGATGAACCAGTATCAACCAAGACATGGGCCAAAGTTGTGCCCCGACATTCGACAGAGACATGCAATGCCTCGTTGTGCTTCCTCCCTCTAGGTGTCAAGTCAGCATCAGAAAAGCCTAAACCATTGTCAGCGGTCAAACTGGAAACACAGTCTTGGAACTGATCAGTAGAGGTTTCTTGTGGTACATGGGCAGTTTTAAGAAATTTCACCAAGGCCTTCGCATGAGTCTCGAAGCACAACAATAAAGCCAACATGGAAATCTTTCACGGAGTCTGCCCTAGTTGTTCGACTATGTTGTAGTCGCTTCTCTTTATAATTTTTAGAATTTTTTCCATCTTCTTTTTGGAGGCTTCCAGGATAGATACTGATTACGCCTTCATCCGGACAGGCTCAACCAGAATGCCTTTGCCCCGGGTCTCGGTTGACTCGGTGGTAGGGATATCAGTAGGGGTAACCATAGGGATTGTAGTAGTAGTGTCAACAGGAACAGAAATAGGGATAATCATAGGACTGGTAATAGTCTTCAGAGGAGCAATCTCGGGAGAGAATACTCTGCCACTTCGGGTTATCTTGCTGGTTCCCACAATGTTGTTGATGTCCGGGTCAGCCTTCTCAAAAATTGAGTCTTCATCAGCCAGCCAATCTTGCTTGACACCGTGATAGTAGACGTCACCCCATAGTTCCATGGGACAATTTTATCTGATGAGTACAGGATTGGACCTAGCATAGTAATTATCAGTGGTGCCACTTTAGGAACATATGTAATCCTTACGGGTCTTTTGGTGGAGACCCTGGAAGGGTTGGCGGAAATGTTTACTATTGAAACATCTTTGTAAGAAACAGTTGGAATGAGAGTCTTTTCAAACAAAATCTCTTTTTCATCCATTAGGCGTTGGACACCTACTTTCAGTAAATGATAACTAGTTGGTAGGGATAAACAGAGGTGGCAGTTTTCGTCACAGCCCGAAAATAAACTGACTTTCAATAGATTTCTCTTGATAGTCAGGAGAGGAGTAACAAGTTCATCAACAGTAGTAACAAACATATCATCTTCAATAGCGTTAACATCACGGCCATGCTTGGGCATAGGGGCGGTGATAACGTTTTGGATCTCAGGAGCATCAAACTCAATTTCTTTTGCTTCAAGAAGGTCTTGCACCTTGTTTTTCAAAGCCCAACAGTTGTTGGTATCATGGCCTGGGATTTTTGAATGGTAAGCACAACGAGCATTATGATGGTAATGAGGAGATGCAGTGTTGGGATTCTTCGGGGCTTCCTTCAAAGTTACTAGATTAGATCTCAAAAAATGTGGCAGGACTTGAGATAGTTTCATATTAATCCGGGTAAATTGTCTTACTGGTCTTTCTGTTCTAGGCTGATTGCTCCTTTGTTGAGTGGGTGCAGGCTTAGGGATCATGACAGCCCCCACCATTGGACGATGTTCAGTTCTATCTTGATTCCTTTGAGGATACATATCACCAACTTCTTTCTACCCAATAAATGGTTTTCTTACAGTAGCGGAGGATGCGTCTTTTTGTATCTTCCCACTCTTAATCCCAGCTTCCACTTTTTCCCCGTTCAATATTAATTCAGTGGAGCCTGCTGAAGAGGTTCCGATTAGATGATTGAAGAAAAGACCAGACAGGGCACCCAAAAACATGTCTACTAGCTCTCTTTCAGACAGGGGGGCTGAACTCTTCCTGCTAAATCCCTCCATTTCTGAGCGTAGTCTTTGAAACCTTCACTTGAAACCATAGACATACTCTGGAGTTGAGTACGGGTAGGAGCAAGTTCTGCGTTGTATTGATATTGTTTATAAAAGGCAGCGGCAAGGTCCTCCCAATTATGGATATTGGCCCTTTCTAGTTGATTTAACCAATCTAGTTGAGTCCCGGTTATACTGTCTTGAAAGAAATGGACCCATAAATCTCTGTCAGTAGTGTGAGGTTGTATCTTCCTCACATAAGATCGGAGATGCATCTTGGGACACGAAACCCCGTCGTACTAAGCAAACACTGGCGCCTTGAATTTTTATGGAATAACAATCCCATACACCAAACCCGGCTCTTCAAAGTCCAGCCCGGGGACTTTCTGAATTTCCATTGCACTTAGATGTTCTTCCAGATGTTTGTATTTGTCATCATCCGGAGGATACTGCTCCTCAGAGTAATCTTCTTCTTCTTTTTCCTCTTCAGATTCTGGCTGGGCAGCCGCTTCCTTGCCTTTCCCTTCTTGATTATCCTTTTCACCAGATGATGTTGCGAAGTCTAGGGTTCGTCTGGCTTGTCCTTGGAACCTTCTTCCCATATTCAGAACTCCGGTTGTTTTCTTTGCTTTTTTCTTCTTTTCTTCAATCAGCAGAGTTTTCAAATCCTCTTGTCCTTTGGCTAGAGTCAGGAACATCTGTTGAAACTGAGCATTATGCGCCTAGAGGTCTTTTACTGTCTGCTCGAGATCCATCTTACTGAAATAAACAGTAGAAAGATGGGGAGACTTGTTGTAAGAAACCTACTTATGTTATGATGAATGGAGATGCATATGAAAATGATTTCAAGGAAATTAGAGATTTAAATTTGCTTTAGACCAAAAAGGAACACACGTTATATTAATAAATCAAAGTTTGAGTACATCATGCCTCTTTGGGCTTACAAAGAAATAAAAAAAACTCTAAAATGAAAAAGTTGTACGCATCCTCTTTGGTGCGATGTAGGAATTCACGCTCCACTCCTCATGAAGCTGCTTGGTGAGTTCCATAACCTTCTTCTCGTTGGCGTAGAATTGGGCCTCAAAAGCATCTCTCTCCCCCTTAAGTTGAATCCAATCCCTTTGCAAGTCTTCGAGAGAGGTGGGCATGTTAGGATGAAGGATAGTGTACGGGACATCTTCTTCCACAATAGGCTCTATAATAACTGGGAGAATAGAGGGATAAGGCATCATAAGACTTTGAGCATGAGCTCGTACCCATTTGAGATAAGGCTCAAGAGGGATGGAATTCTTGTGCCCCAGTTTCTTGTTATCAACTCTATGTACCATGCCACAACTCTCATGAACCTTTTGCGGTAATCCTGAGCATCATTCTCGTAGTCGAAGATGATTCCTTGAATAAGTGCATCATGAGGACCATCCCTTCTTGCATATCCAAATGGTCGCAGTTCCAAACAAGGATTGCAAGTGATTCCTCCCATAATGCCCAAGAGAGGGACATTAGGGAATTCACCACATTGATCGATAATGGTAACATTCTCTGAGGACCAGGGACACCAATGAATGCCTGAATGTGTAAGAATCCTCAACCTTTGGGACCATTTCAAACCATGTTCATTCTTTAAGATGGATCGGGGTAGGTGAAAAATAAACCACCTAGCCAAAAGAGGTGTGCAACATAGAAGGGTTCCTCTTCTCTTTAGAGTGCGAGTATGCAACAAATGTAGGAAATCTCCAAGCAGAGTAGGTACCGAATTATGTGACAGAAAAATCTTAACTGCATTCACGTCTATGAGCTGGTCCAGATTAGGAAACAATACCAAACCATAGATGAGAAGGGATAAAACCTCTTCAAAAGCTTGTAAGTCCAAGGTATCCCAGAAATGGTGAGCTTTCTCGAACAAGAACTTAGCCAAAAAACATTTGACACCTCTCCTGGTTTCCCAATTTGCTACTACGTCAGACCGTTGTAAGGACAAAGCTTTGGAAATATCTCCAGGTTTAGGGTCTCTTTCCATACCATTGAAAGGTACCTCATTAAGGATAGGCACCCCCAAAAGCATAGAAAAATCCTCCATAGTAGGCACTAACTGGTAATTCGAGAAAGTGAAGCAGTGATGGAGAGGGTCAAAGAACTGAAAGAGCACTTTTAACTTTTCTTCATCAGGGTTTGAAGTGACCAAGTTGAGAAGCCTACCATGTCTTTCTGTGAATGGAGAGCTTTCGGGAACCCTTGATGCCAAATCCTTAAGCTGAGGAGGTACGTTTACCAAACTGATTTGGATAGTGAATATGCGGGCGAGAACCATGTCCTACAAAACAAGACAAAAACAAACCCTAAGAATCCTTGAAATGGTTAGTATGGCATGCTATGTTATGATGTCATGACTATGCTCAAATATAGTAGATATAGCAAGCACAAGCAAATCACACAGAGACCTTAGGTTTAAGGCTTGCATAGATTTTAAGGTGATACCCTCTTGAAGTTGGATTGGTTCAACCTGTCCTAAATATAGTAACCGGGTTCTAAGGGATCTTAATATCACCGGTCTTTCCCATAATTCTCATTCCGATAGACAATTGACTTACCACCAAAAAAAATTAAAGGGTCAAACCTCAATGAGTGTAGTATCGAGTATCAACCGACTTTGGGTTTACACCAAAGACAACTATCTCACTATGTCCTAAAAGCCTAGTTGGTCAATTAAGGTGCTAAAGTCAGTTAATGCTTTATGATACCATGCAGTGACCCCGTATTCTCCTTGATTACTGAAGGGCTACCGGCACACACCAAAGTATCGCATTAATGTAGCTGCTGTTTCAACCGTGTCGGTATACCCCACATAGTTCCCTCACAGTTTATTGCTACTTACCTAAGAAAGGTGCCCCAAATCCGGGTGTAGGATTAAAACAAACTCAAACAAGGAACCATAATGTAAAGCATGCAAGTCAAACAAAGAAAGAAAATAAATGTGATCTAGCCCTAAGGTAACCCTATTTTTATAAATTCCCCAGCAGAGTCGCCAGTTCTGTGATACGGTGGGAGAATTGACTTGGTTATTTTGCGTTTGATCGCAAATGTTGCGGTTAGCAAGAGTCTCCACCGACTTTTCTTTTATCCAAAAGGAAAGGTGAAAAAGCACAGGAAAGACCTTTGAGATTGTTTCTTGAGTTTAGGGGGGGTAGATTATGAAAAGGGAAGGTATTAGCACCATTTTCATCCATGGTTTTCCATGGGCTCTTAGTTACTTGCTAGATCACTTGCTTTTGTTTGAAAGTGTGCTTTGTGTGGTTTTTGAAAGTATTTTGAAAAGGTGCCATTGTTCTAGGCAAAATTTGTAATGATTCTCGTTCGTAAGAATGTATACGAAGTGTTTGGTCTTTTGAAAATGTTTTCAAATTTGAAAGATGTTTTTGAAAGTGTTGGTGTTTGTTTTGAAAATAGAGAGCATTTGTTTGGTTTTGAAAATGAGCAAGCAACTAGGAACAATCTACCTACTCAAATATTCTTTAATGTTCATTTCCTTTTTCCTTTGACATTGTTATCTTACCATTGATTTGATAAGTAACTCTATCTTTGGATGTAAAAGGGACGGGTAAGGGTCATCATATAGCTATGATTAGCAATGTTGTAATATATCTTAGCATTCTATTTAAGGGACTAAGATCATTTTTGAAAGGTAACTTTGATAGCGTCATCGAGGGACTATGATCTTGTATTTTATTTGTTTTTGCTAAGATACCTCACATGTATAATATGGCCATTTGTAAGGCAACAAAGTGGGTTTACCCTAAGGGTGTTTGTGTGCAAGTGTGTTGATTTACATGCTTGATTGGTCTTGATTAGGGTTTACTATTTTTTGATTTTAGTCTTTCCATACAAAAACCCTAATTACTAGCATTTGTATATAAAGCATTTAAATTGCAAAAAAATAAAAATACTAAGTTATTACATCTTTAGGGGATGGGGTGTACAAATTATAAATGGGGTATTACAAGAAATTAAATCTAAATAATTATTACACCCATATTGAATTTTGAATAAATGTACAAAATAAAGAAAAAATGCCAGAATATAAAATGTAAGAAGAAAATGTGATTTTTGTTATTTTTTTTTATGAAAATAAACTAAATAAATATAAATAATAAAATACAAATATTTTCGGTTTTTTTATTAATGAAAATAATAGTAATAATAATAATAATAATAATAATAATATCAATAATAATAATAAAATATGGAATAAAATAAAAATATAGAATTAAAGTCAGGGAGGTTAAAAAATGAATTTGGAGGTTTATTAGCAAAAACAGTTTTCTAAATCTGGCCCAAAATAAAGTTTTTGTTTAGAAATCAGAAAAAGAAAAAAAAAGGGACATGGGTTGTGTGGTATGAGCAAACAGGGGGATTAGGTTGAGAAAAAAATGCAAAGCCCGGGAGGGGGAAGGCCCATGCGCGCTGGAAGGATAAAAAAAGTAAGAAAATGAGAGAAAAAGCAAAAGGCAGGCAGCGCGCTGAGGTTCGAACCCATGACCTCTTGATGACCAGTGCGCTGCCTTACCATTGGGGTGGCTATACATCCTTTAATATAACTGAAATGATAAATATGTAAGGCAAAACAAGCCCTGAACACACTTCATCTTCAACCTCTAGCCAGACCACCTGTAACTTGCTCATTTCTCATCCATTTGCAAAAATGTAAACATCAAAGTTGTTCCAAATTTCATAACATTCCAAAAATATAAATTATTAAAACTATAAATCAAAGATAAGCATGAATTTTGAGTGGTACCAAAATTCTGACCTAACTTTTCCAGGATGTTCAGATTCAAAAATAATTATGCACAAATAAACCCTTAATGATGTTTGTATGAAGAGTTCCAAGTTAGGGAAACTTACCTCAAAACTGGAAATCGTATTCTGAGTTTGAGTACTCTTCAAGGTGTTGTGATGATCAGAATAGCTCCACTGTGGTCCCAGGAAGCTAATACAATGTTTAGTTTGTACTGGAGGTGGCTGAATCGTGCTGGAGAAGTCCAAGTGCATAGCTCTGTTTTTGAAAATGGAAGATGGTGTTACGGTCTTGTAACAGGGCGTGGGATGAGTTCTAAATGATGTTTAGAAGCTTTAGGAACCAAAAGGCTTGAAAACGCACGAGGGAGATGTGAGTTTCAAGTTTTTGGTCAGATTATGCAAGAATGGAGGTATGTGATACAGTCCTGAGTTCTTGTGTGTTTTTTGGGCTTGAGCATGCTTGTGTTTTAATGCAAATAACTTGTGCATAAGTAAGGAGAAGGCTTGAGTGCTTGAGAGGGTCAGAAGTACAAGATATAGGTTGATTGCTATGTTACTTAATTTTGAAGAAAAGTGGGAGTATGATTCTAAGATGAAGTACAAGCATGGGATTGAAGGGGTGAAAAACACAAGAAGGGGGGGGGGGGGGGGTTGAATTGTAAACTGAAATCTTAAAGCAATTGACAAGATATTTTTATCCTGGTTCGTTTGATCTCAAACTACTCCAGTCCACCCGTCAAGGTGATTTCGCCTCTCTCCAACGAGGTCTTAATTCACTATATTCAACTGAATATTACAGACTGCTTTAACAACTGCTAAAGCCTTCTTGATTCAAACCACAACCCGGTTTGTCAAGGCAACACTTTCTTACAAAGGTATAAAACAATGTGTGTGGATGTTTTCTACAAAACTTTATCACAACTGTGATGTATACACAAATGAAGCTTAGAAACTAGATTGCTAAACAGAAATAGAATATCAGAGTATGGTTTAGCAAAACTGGTAGAATGAAGATTATGGTTCAGCTTTGTGCGTGTAGAGATTTTGAGAGCATTAGCCATTATAATCTTCGAAGCCTTGTTTATATAGCACTTGAGAAGATGAATGTTGAATGCAATATTCTTGATTCAATGCTAATAACAAGCTTTCCTTTTTGAGCAGATCTTGTCTAGAATGAAGCCGTTGGAATTAATTAGCTTTCAATGCACAATACCGTTGCTTCTTCAATGCACGTTCTGGCTTGGCTCATTCTGATTCTGCTTCGCTGCTGATGAACTATTGTGTTTCTATATCAGAGTGTTTGAGCGCAGTCTTGTTCATCAAGCTTCAGCATGTGCGTGAGTTGATCATCTGATCTTGACGTTCTGATGTAGCAACTTCTGATGCTGGTGTATGAAATCAAATTCTGATGCTGAATAAACGTGATCTTGCTTATATCAATCAGAGTATCTGCAAGTCAGAGCATGATAATTTTAGGCAGCAGATAGTTCAAACATGAAACATTTAAATACTATATCTTTTCACTTTGTTATCATCAAAACTTAAATATAGGGTAGTAGATTCAAACATTGTTCTAACAATCTCCCCCTTTTTGATGATGACAAAAACTAGATATTTTAAATGAAAAATAACGTGAAAAGGAATCTGGGAAATGTTTCAGAGTTAAGAAGTAAGGAGAAATCAGAGTTAAGAGATACTCCCCCTGAGTTTATTACTTCCCTTTGATATACGTGTTCTTCAGGATCAGATCTTTTTCTTTCTTTGAACATCAGATTATCAGAGTCTTTGACTTATCAGAAAGCAGAGCTTCAGAGCTTTTCTTGTCAGAGCTTTGCTTTGGATCAGAGTGTTAGGACGATCAGAACTTCATATTGATCAGAGCAATATTGATCAGAGCTTCTACATTTTGATCAGAGCTTCTAGTCTTCAGAGTGTCCAGGAGCTTCCTTGTGCCTGTAGACTTTAAACAAAACAGAAAAACATTTCAAGTAATAGAGTTAGAATGTTTGAGAGTTTCTGTCTAGTTAGCCCGTTATTGATTTAAATATCATTCTTGTTCTCCCCCTTTTTGTCAGCAATCAAAAAGTGTTGGTGATGTGCTAAAACAATTTAGATCAGAAAAACAAATTATATTAAAATAGTTCAGAATCAGAGGAAGAAAATATTACAAAGCATAATTAAAACAGTACATCAGAAAATGAAGAAAATGAAGAAAACATGAAAAAGTTATGCATGAAAAAGATTTAAGGTTGAGGGGGCATGCGTGAGAACAGGCTCTCCAGCATTGCTTGAATCTTTTCAGAAGTTTCATTTTGCTTCTGCACCATGTTGACAACAGTGTCAATCTTGCTGATTTTGGGGGATTTAAGAAAGATACTTAAAAACGGTTACCAGACATGTGTCTCAATGCACCCAATCAGCGTTTTGCCTTCTCAGAAGCGTGCACGCGTTCTGCTTCAGAGATTTGCTGATGATTGGATGACACTTGTTTGATGTAGTGATCAGCACGTCTGTCTTTGAGATTAGACTCTCAGATCTTTAGACTTGCATCTGATACAATCTGCATGTTCTATCTTTCTGAAAGGAGATTGATCAGAAGTTCACAGTAAAATAATTACATTCTGAAGGTAAAAATATGGAATTAAAGCATTTTCACTCTGGGCATACTTTCATGCTGAGATGTTTCAGAATGAAATTGAACCTATCTTCTGAAAGGGGTTTAGTAAAGATATCAGCCCATTGATGGTCTGTATCTATAAATTTTAAGTTTAAAATACCTTTCTGAATATAGTCCCTAATGAAATGATGTTTTATTTCTATATGCTTAGCTCTAGAATGTAAAATAGGATTCTTACTTAAGCAAATAGCAGAAGTATTATCACAAAGTATAGGAATGTTACTCTCAAAAATCTGGAAGTCTTCAAGCTGACTTTTCATCCAGAGCATTTGTGTGCTACATCCTGCTGCTGCTATGTACTCAGCTTCTGCTGTTGACAGAGCAATTGTTGATTGCCTTTTGCTGGACCACGAGATCAGATTTTCTCCCAGAAACTGGCAGCTTCCAGAAGTACTTTTACGTTCCACTCTGTCTCCAGCAAAATCAGCATCACAGTAGCCTACTAAGCTGTAATCACTAGATTTTCTATAAAACAAACCCAGATTAGTAGTACCTTTCAGATACTTGAAAATTCGCTTAACAGCTGTTAAGTGAGATTCTCTAGGATCTGATTGGAATCTAGCACAGATACAAACGTTGAATAATATGTCAGGTCTTGAAGCAGTCAGATAGAGGAGAGAACCAATCATACCTCTGTAGACTTTCTGTTCTACACTTTTGCTTACCTCTTCTCTTTCCAGAATGCACGTGGGATGCATTGGAATCTTTGATGGCTTACATTCTGAGAGGTCAAATTTCTTCAGAAGATCTCTGATGTATTTGCTCTGATGAATGTAAGTTCCTTCTGGAGTTTGATTGATCTGAATTCCTAGAAAGAATTTCAGTTCCCCCATGAGGCTCATCTCAAATTCTGCCTGCATACACTTAGCAAATTTTCTTCCAAGAGAAGGATTAGTAGAACCAAAAATAATATCATCAACATAAATTTGACAGACTAAGATGTCACTCTTAACTGTTTTACAGAATAGAGTAGTGTCCACTTTCCCTCTGGTGAATTCATTTTCAAGCATAAAGTTACTTAGCCTTTCATACCAAGCTCTGGGAGCTTGTTTCAGACCATACAGTGACTTCTTTAGTTTGAAAACATGTTCTGGATGTTTTGTATTTTCAAAACCTGGGGGTTGGTGAACATAAACTTCTTCTTCTATATAACCATTTAAGAATGCACTTTTGACATCCATCTGATACAGAGTGATGCCTCTATTAACAGCAAATGAAATTAAAAGTCTGATAGATTCTAACCTGGCGACTGGGGCAAAGGTTTCTGTATAGTCTATCCCCTCTTGCTGACTATAACCTTGTGCAACCAGTCGTGCCTTGTTTCTGATGACTTCACCTTGCTCATTAAGCTTGTTTCTGAACACCCATCTTGTTCCAATGACGTTGAATCCTTTTGGTCTGGGAACGAGATCCCATACGTCGTTTCTGGTGAATTGATTCAGCTCTTCTTGCATTGCCAGAATCCAGTCATTGTCCAGAAGTGCTTCATCAATTGAAGAAGGTTCAATCAGAGACACAAGTCCCATCAGAGTTTCTTCAGAGTTTCTGAAGCTTGCTCTTGTTCTGATTGGATCTTCCTTTCTTCCTAGGATGGTCTCTTCTGGGTGATCCAAGCTGCTTCTGGGAATCTCTTCTGAGGTTGATCAGCAGCTGTTGAAGGATTTCTAGCAGTGCTCCTTTCAGACGTTGAAGGAATGTCTGTGTTGAGAGCTTCTGATGACTTGTCTTCAGAACCTGCAAATTCAATTTCTATACCTGCAAAAGTTTCATTCTGCTTTGACCTTTCAGAGTCAAGCTTATCATCAAAACGAACACTGATTGATTCTTCCACAATCTGTGTTTCTGTATTGTATACTCTGTACCCTCTTGAGCGTTCAGAGTATCCTAACATAATACACTTCTGTGCCTTAGAGTCAAACTTGTTCAAATAATTCTTTGTATTTAATATAAAGCAAGTACATCCAAATGGATGAAAATATGAAATGTTGGGCTTTCTGTTCTTCCACAATTCATATGGAGTCTTTTCTAGAATAGGTCTTATTGAGATTCTATTCTGAATGTAGCACGCTGTGTTTATTGCCTCTGCCCAGAAAGTCTTAGCAACGTTTGTCTCATTGATCATGGTTCTGGCCATTTCTTGCAATGTTCTGTTCTTTCGTTCTACAACTCCATTTTGTTGGGGAGTTCTAGGACAAGAGAAATCATGCAGAATTCCTTTGTCATTAAAGAATGACTCAAAATCTTTATTTTCAAATTCTCCACCATGATCACTTCTGACTTTAACGATTCTAAGATCTTTTTCATTCTGAACTTGGTTACAGAAGGTAACAAACACAGAGTGTGACTCGTCCTTGTGTCTTAAGAACTTTACCCATGTCCATCTGCTATAGTCATCTACGATTACTAACCCATACTTCTTACCACTGACTGACGCAGTTTTAACTGGTCCAAATAAGTCAATGTGCAGAAGTTCTAATGGCTTAGAGGTGGAAACAACATTTTTGGATTTAAAAGAAGGTTTTGCAAATTTGCCTTTCTGACATGCTTCACACAGAGCATCTGAATTGAACTTCAAATTAGGAAGTCCTCTGACCAGATTGAGTTTGTTAATCTGAGATATTCTTCTCATACTAACATGCCCCAATCTTCTGTGCCAGATCCACTGCTCGTTGTTAACATACAGAAGACACTTTACATTCTGACTCTTTAGTTCAGAAAGTTTGATTTTGTAAATGTTGTTTTTCCTCTTACCATTAAACAGGATAGTCCCATCTTTCTGACTAACAGCTTTACATGATTTTTGATTAAAGATTATATCATAACCGTTATCACTTAATTGACTTATGGATAACAGATTATGCATCAATCCATCTACTAGCAGAACATTATTAATAGAGGGAAGATTTCCATTACCTACAGTTCCAGAGCCAATTATCTTTCCCCTCTGATTGCCTCTAAAGCCAACGTGGCCTCCAGGCTTAAGTTCCAAGCTTTGGAACATATGCCTTCTTCCCGTCATGTGTCGTGAGCAGCCAGAGTCCAGGTACCATGACTGGTGTTTCTGACTTGCTGCTAAAGATATCTGCAACATGTATTATTTTATCCTTAGGTACCCAGATTTTCTTGGGTCCTGATTTGTTAGTTTTACCAAAACTCTGGTTGAATTTTGGTTTCACAGAGTGCTTACTGCTAGTATATTTGATGTCATGTGTGTGACCATACACAAAGTGTGAATTTAGAGGAGTGTGTTTAATGGTTAAGTCCATGACATTCTTAGGTGTAGGAACCTTACCTTGGTATCCTATTCCTTTCCTGCCGTTTCTGCTAACTCCATAGATCATTGAAGCCATTCTGCTTCTATCTATGCTTTTAGCTAAGAACTTCTGGAAACTGTGATCATACTCCTTGATGATCTCATCAGCGTTGCTGGGAGTTTCAGAAATTGGTTCCTTCTGAGAGTTTTGTAAAGTGTTTTCTAATTTTGAAATTTTATCTCTCAGCTCAGAATTTTCCAATTTGAGACTCTCAGACTTATTAGAGTCAGATTCAAGATTCCTTTTCAGGTCTCTGAATTTAGCTCTAATCTGCTGATAACGTTCCAGAATCTCATTAAGGCTTTCAGCAAGTTCAGCCTTTGTAAAATTAACAGCGAAGTTAGGAAATACCTCTTCTGTGTCTGATTCTGAGTCTGATTCAGAAGCTTCACTATCTTCTGAAATGTTTGCCATGAGAGCTATGTTTGCCCTTTCATCATCTGATTCTGAGTCAGCTTCAGACGAGTCAGAGTCATCCCATGTGGCCATGAGACTTTTCTTCTTCTCTCTTCCAAACTTCTTTTTGGGCTTTTCCCTCTGAAGCTTTGGACAGTCACTCTTGTAGTGTCCTTGCTCATTGCACTCGTAGCAGATGATGTCTTTGGTGTTTGGCTTCTTGCTACTGGAGGAGCCTTCAGATCTTCTGTATCCAGAGGAAGAATCTGTCCTTCTGTATCTGGAAGAAGACTCATTCTGATCAGATCTTCTGGGATTCCTGAACTTCCTTTGTCTTTGCTTCCACAGTTGATTTACTCTTCTGGAGAGAAGGGAAAGTTCGTCTTCTTCTGATGAGGATCCATCAGATGTTTCTTCAACTGCCTGCAAAACTTTAGACTCAGATTTTCTGTTAGATTTTAAAGCTAAAGGCTTACCTTGCTTCTGAGGCTCGTCAGCTTCTAGCTCTATCTCTAGACTCAGAATTGTTGAATGATGAAGAAATAATAATGCAAGCCTTAAGACTTTAATCTTGCATTTTGTGATAGAGATCCAAATAAATTCCATGAATTGATCTTGAAATAAAATTGTAAACATCATGTATTTATTCTTGTGATGAATGATTATTTGAATCAAGTTTTATTTTCCAATACCTTCTTGAATAAATGTCTCACGTGAATTCAAATGACCATGGTGTGAATCCATTAAAACATTCATACAAAAATAATCTTGAATAAATGTTTAATGTGATGAACGATTATTCTTGAATGAACCCTTTTGATAACTTATGTTTAATTAACACTTGAATTCACATGATAAAAAATCAAGTATTCCAAATAAATTCTTCCAAATTGATCTTGAATTTAATCACCCACTCTAACGAAATTCACCCCGCGTCATGTAAATATAAGAAATCGAACCATTCTTAAAAGCTTCGAATGATCACAAGAAGAGGGATTTGAGGAAAAATCTTATCACGTTGAGAAATTGGCACAGTGAACTGAACTTAGGGATCCAGAAATCTTAAATCATGACAGACATCCCATAAAGGATTGCCATGGCTTTTTAAACACAATTCGTCTTCAACTTTTAAAGAAAACTTGCAGATGATTTTTGGTCAAAGTGTTTAGAATTGATTTGTATAGCTTAATCTTTCTTATATTTCAAGGCAAGACGAAACACGCCTATTCCAGTGATCATGGAACCTTGACTCTATCTTTAAGGAAGTTCAGAGATGCTTGAGGCCACTTGTTGAAACACGGCATGGAAATAAACACACGATTCTCTGAAAGTTCCCTTGATGAATCAGTCTTCGAGAATCAACCATCCATCGTACTTCTGGCTTGAGAGACTCCAAGCCCTAATTGAGGCGTGACGTCAGATGCTCTTGATTTAGACCTTTTTCTGCATGTGAAATCAAAGAAACAAAAATCATACACTTCGTGCTTGATTATAAGTTAGTTAAGCTTAAGATAAAATGCTCACAACACTCGATAATCTCTGCATATGCAATGCTCGAAGGTGAAATGTTCAAAACCGACCATATTTTGTGACCTTGATGTATATTAAAAAAATGCAAAATGAAGATGGGATCTTAGGTAAAAAATTGGGGTATGTCATCTATGAATGGGGAAATGGTTATCGATACTAAAACAAAGGTGTGATCGGTGGATCTGGAACTGACTGTTTAATGCTGGTTCGCGAAATGTCGCGGTAAGCAAGAGTCGCCACCATCTTTTATGTTCTCCAATATGGACAAGACAAAAGCACAGCAAAATTGCTTATTGAGAATGTTTCTCGGTTCGGGAGGTAGATTTATAAAAAGGGAAGGTGTTAGAACCCTTTCTATCCGTGGTTATCCACGGGCTCTTAGATACTTGCTCATTGTGTTTTCAAAATGTTTGTTTGCTTTTCAAATGTGAGTGAGTTTGAAAATGTTTCGTTTGAAAACTTCAATTCGACTCTTGTAGCAGTCCTCAAGAGTGTTGTGAAGTGTTTGTTTTGAAATCTTTTAGAAAGTGTCAGTGTGAAAAGTTTTTGTTTTTTTAGAAAGAGAGCATGTACCTATGAGTCATCTACCTACCCTAAGGAATTAGGTTGTGTAAATGTCCTTAAGGTAGTGCCATCCCACCATTGAGAGGTAGGTAGCACCACCATTGGAGGTGTTCGGGTCAATTCGTTTGTAGGGACAGTGTGGTCACCAGAGTAACAATAGGACACCTTAGAAGCTACCCTTATGCCATGGGTCATGGACATAAGGACTTACTAAAACGTCCTATACTCGACGACCACGTTTCGAAGGCAAGGCAACAGTGAGGCGTACCCTAAGAGTGGTGTGTGAATTTGTGTGTTATTTTCATGTTTATATTTGTCTTTGATCATGCATTTGGTGAGCTACGCATTGTTTTTAATTTAGGCCATTCATTCTTTCATGCAAAGTTTAGAGTTTAAAAGTGCGGAAATTTAACTGCGGAAAGTAAAATCCTACGATATTACAAGGCGCGGGTCTATACATCGCCAAATTAACAAAGACTCGTTTTAATAAAAATGCGGAAAGTAAATAAATTCCTAATTACTATTACATGGCTTGAACATTTACATAATATTTGAAAGAAAATAAATAAGAGTAAATGCGCGAAGAGAAATTAGAATCGAATGTTCGAGGGCGTTGAACCCTTTTGAAATTAAATTGAAATTAGAAAAGCTAGTTAATTATTAAATTAAAGAAAAGAAATATTTTTTAAAGGTTTTTTTTTGTTTTGTATTTATGAAATAAAGAAAATTAATATTAAAATTAAAAGAAACCCTAATTCTAAGTTATTTTTAATTATATAAAAAAAATTAAAGTTTAACCTAATTTACTAAATATTTAATATACATGTTTATTTACAAAATAATTAATAGGAATTAAATATAATTAAACATATTTTTAGTTTTTTTTATCTTCTGGTTTTATATTATAAAAATTAATTTATGAAATTAAATAAAACAATTAAAAAGAACAATAATTGAAAAGAATAAAAGAAAAGAAAATTAAAAGAAGGAATACAAACAAGGAGGGGTGTCTGGCCCTTTTTGGAGGTTTTTGTAGACTAATTTGGGCCCAAGATTGCAAGACCTGCGTTGACTTTCCAGTTTGCATGTGGAGTGGTTGACTAGCGTGTATGGTAGTCTCCACGTTCTGGCCTTTGGATTGATCATGAAGCCACTTGTCAAGCCAGAGCATGAGGGTGTATGGTGAAGCCTTGAAGGAACGCTGCATAGAAACGCCTTAAGAGAAAAATTATGGAATATGTGGGGGACCTGGGAATCGAACCCAGGTCCCAAAGCTTGCAACGCACATCCCTGGCCAATTGATCTATCATGTTCATTCGTATATAATATAAGAAGAAAACATAATATATAGAAAATGCCCACTATGCTGAAAAACGCGCCAACGTTTAAATTGGCCAACCATATGAGGACACACATGCTTCTTCTTCCTTTTTTTCCTGTAAATAAAAGCAAATAGCGGGGGTTTTAAACCCCCACTAAACTCAACCTGAAAAAATAGCGATTAGAGCATAGAGGAATATAAAAAGGGCGCGAGGTGTGAGTTTGTCTCGTCTTGAGGTCACGAATCCAATGGCACAGGTTTGAAGGTCTGATTTTTCCATATGAAGAAACCCCTAAATTTGGAGCTCTGTAACCCTAGAAAACGTTAATGGTGAATTCTTATACAGGCATTGTTAGTTCAATTAAAGGGTACCAATAGCTTCAGAATATCCATATTAGTGTAAATCAATTAACAAAACACATGAACAATGCTTAAAAATTGAAACACGATAATGGATATGTTTATGAAAAGTGAGACTTTGTTCTACAAATTCTTGAGGTCTGGAGATTGGTTCTTGATTGCAACACGTTCCTAGCAATGTCAGGAAGACAATGGACAAGCTTTTGGACCTTGAATCACCTTGTAGCTATGTTTTCAATTTTCAACTTTTGATGAAAATTTTCAATTTTGTTATGCAGCCTCTGAGCAATATTTCGTGTCTAATGGAATAGGTTTAGGTTATGCCTATGTAAGTGAATGGAATTAGGTTAAAACCAAGCCCAAAGATCCATTTATTTAATGATTCAATATTTGATTTTGTTCCCATATTTTTTCAATCTTTTTGCCATGGAAAACTTGCCAAATTGGGATGATTTCGCCTCTTTTGATTGATGCACGAGATCTCTTACATGTGAGGAGGATATTTGCTGCATAAAAAAGATTTAAAACCATTGTTTAGTATTTTTCTCATATTTAAATTTAATTAAATGAATTAATAAGATTAAAAATTCAATTAATTAATTAAAAATAATAAAATAACTCCCTTTTAGCTTAATGGGTCGTGCATAGCCTTTGGGTAATGATTCATGAAAGAATTTGTGGCCCAATAGCAATTTTGAAGTCTTTTGTGCAAAGTTGACTTTTCAAAATTCCTAAAAATTTCCTAACTTCTACAAGGCATATCTTGCTCAATTTTGAAGCTATGATCATGTTCTTGGACATTTTGGAAAGGTCTTGAAGTCCTCTAACCAATGTCTTTGGTCCCATGTCATTTTGATTTACCAATCTCAAGTTATGGTCTTTGACTTAAAGTGCCTTTTTGTTGACTTTTGAAAATGACCTATAATGTTGAAATTGATGACTTTTTGTGAGAGCATTTCTTGGACTTGAAGTGTGAAGATGAGTTGTAGGAAATGTTATCCTCTTCAAAATGAGCTTTGGATGGAATTTTTCTGATAAACCATAAAGAAGTTATGCTCTGGTCAATTTGCAGTTGACTTTTTCAACTATCCAAAAATAGAAACTTTTGCATCTTGAGACTTTTTGAGCCATGTTTTGAGAATCATGATCAAGAATTTATCAAATGATGTTTGTGGCTTCAAAATAAGATGTTGACCACAAATTTTGACTTTTGACAGTCAAATGACCATTTTGCCCCTGCAGTTGACTGTGGAGCATTTAGGGTTTTTGACTGTGCAATTTGATGATGTGAGTCTTGAAACTTTGCATATGAATGCTTGACAATGTATATAGGCATGTGGGACTTGTTTGGACCCTTGAAAACTTCAATTCCTTTGCCAGAACCAAAACCCTGATTTTGACTGTGTTAGGAAGCAATTGGACTGTGCAACCTTTGAGGGATTTTGAAGCTTGATTTTTCCAAATCTTGAAGAATAAGGGAGGGAAAATTTTGGGGTACAACAGTTGCCCCTGTTCAATCTTCTTAGACCTGATGATGTAGATTGGCTGGCGTGCCTTTCGTAATCCGAAGGTGGAAGATGATTGAACACTAGAGTGCCCAGAAATTTGCACTCACATAACAGAGTGTCAGCAGTATGATGGCGGGAATGGGCTTACAGATGCCATTTGGAGAGATGCTGGATAGGAGGATGGGCTTATAGATGCCATCTGGAAACTGTCAGTATGTGGATGGGCTTATAGATGCCATCTGGGTGTCGATCGTGTAAGAGATTCCTTAGCGAGAATTTGCGTACCTGAGAAAGAAAATAGTTACCTGGCCTGTTACAGGAGTTGATCTTCAAACTCTTTATGTAGATGTGCCCTGGCTGGATACAGGTATCGAATCTTTAAACTCTTCAGACGTGCCCTGGCAAAATACATGAATCGAGTCTGGTAATGTTAGTCGTCAGCAGATACACCCTGGCAAGATACAGGAATCGAATCCTCAAACTCTTCAGACGTGCCCTGGCCGGATACAGGAATTGAGTCTGGTAATGTTAGTCGTCAACAGATACACCCTGGTAAGATACAGGAATCGGATCCTCAAACTCTTCAGACGTGCCCTGGCCGGATACAGGAATCGAGTCTGGTAATGTTAGTCGTCAACAGATACACCCTGGCAAGATACAGGAATCGGATCCTCAAACTCTTCAGACGTGCCCTGGCCGGATACAGGAATCGAGTCTGGTAATGTTAGTCGTCAACAGATACACCCTGGCAAGATACAGGAATCGGATCCTCAAACTCTTCAGACGTGCCCTGGCAAGATACAGGAATCGAGTCTAGAATCAGTCGTCAACAGATACACCCTGGCAAGATACAGGAATCGGATCTTTAGTTGCGACCATTGATAGTAATTATCTTTGTATTGATCTTTGTCCTGAAAAGACAAAATGTTAGTTGTACGCAAGGTCATGATGTATGACATGCGTGATGTTTTCAGAATGAATGAGACTGTATGTTCATGATGCGTATATGCATGCTATAATGTATGAAGGTGCGATGTTTATGAATGTATGTTTTCGTCTAGGAAAGTAAATCCTTGACGGGTGCCGGGAAGTTAAATCCTGGGCTGATGCTGAAGGATAGTGCTTTGTTTCCGCTGGGGATGATAGTTGCAAGAATACCAGTAGGAGAAGATGACTCTGTTGGAGGATAAACTTGGCGAATAGATTACTCTGCGGGGGAAAATTACTCTAGCGATCTCACTGGGGAAAATATTATGTGGGAAGAGAGGTACTTCGCTGAGATGTTGATGATGATTCCGCTGGGGATACCATTGTGTGTTATGTTGAAGGAATTAATAGACTCCGCTGGGGGTGGGAAGACTTCGCCGAGGACGATCTTTCCGTGGCTTTTGGCTGAGGATAACCCAGTTATAAGCTCTGGTGGGGAATAACCTTTGAATAAAGTCGGGGGAGCATTTGTGCTCTGCGGGTGATGAGCTTCCCGAATCTACTGGGGATAAGCTTCCTGCTGGGGATATGGATTCCACTCTCCTGGGGACCTTTTCAGCTTGGACTCTCCTGGGGGAATTTTTGAGATGTATTGGGGAAGTGGCTCCACTGAATGTCTAGTATACCGCCGGGGAACAATCTTAGATCAAGACTGCCGGGGATGCTTGTTAAGAATGTTTGAATACTCTGCTGAGGAATGTTGAGATCTGCTGGGGATACCCGACTTCCTTAAGGCTGACAGAGTAGGCTAACTCTGCTTGGGGAGAGTATCGTTGACTTGCTGGAGATTTCTCTGGGGAATTAGGGTATCTTGGTTACATTCTTCAGCCGAACTTACCTCGGTACCTTGGTGGACAGAGCAATTAGATCGCTTAGACAACTCATTATTGCCCCTGTTTCTAATGTTACCTGTAATTAATCCTTTGTTTCATATGCAAATATTTATGAGTTAGCTATTAGTGTCAAATGCATATATCAAAAACTGAACATTGGACGTTCTTCGCAAGACAAAACAGAAAAAGGAAAAACAATTGGCAATTTTAGCTGAAAAGTGAATTTGTATTGATTTTTTGAATTTGCCTGTAAATAGGCGTTTTATGTACCAGAGGCTGACGTCCTAGTAAGAGAACGCCGCCGAACAACAGAGTTTATACAATTTTGTGAAAAAGGGAAAACAAAACAGCTATGTGAAAAGAATAATCCCACTGGGTTCCAACTCTGCTACCGCCTTTATATCTTCGAGCGTCTCATCACTTTGCTGCTCAGTTGACGATGAAGCTGATTGATCGATGCCGTTTGAACTTGAGGTTGATACCGGATTCTGGATGCAAGGTGATCCAATGAGACATAGTATTACGCTTTAATCCCTAACTTTTGCCTGGACCGCCCTTTTGGGTTTTCAGTCCACCAGGATACCCATTTTTGCCCAAGCCGCCTTTTCAGGTTTTCGACTTGCCGGGTGTACAGATTTTTTTTATTTCATCCCTCATTTTGCCCGAACCCTTTTGGTTCGCCGGGAAGCCCTAATTTTTGCCTAGGTATGTCAACCTAGCGGGTCTTTTATCATGCGTAGTATCTTTTTACTATGTCTGCATTGGCGGGGTGAGGAAGGTCGTCACCATCCATAATGGTTAGAATCATGGCTCCTCCTGAGAACACATGTTTAACCACAAATGGCCCTTCGTACGTAGGGGTCCATTTGCCCCTGGGATCACTCTGAGGAAGGATGATGCGCTTGATTACCAGGTCCCCAACTTGATACTCTTGTGGTCTGACCTTCTTGTTAAATGCCCTGATCATCCGTTTTTGGTACGTTTGACCATGACAAATAGCAGTGAGCCTCTTTTTGTCAATTAGATTTAACTGATCAAGTCGAGTCTGGATCCAGTCATCTTCGCTCAGATCTGCATCCTTCATTATCCGGAGAGAGGGTATCTGAACTTCGATCGGTAAGACTGCCTCCATGCCATAGACCAAGAAAAAAGGAGTTGCCCCGGTTGACGTTCTTGCTGAGGTACGGTACCCATGAAGAGCAAACAGTAACATCTCGTGCTAATCTTTATAGGTCACTGTCATCTTCTGCACAATATTTTTGATATTCTTATTCGCTGCTTCTACAGCCCCATTCATCTTTGGCCGGTAAGGAGAAGAGTTGTGGTGCTGTATCTTGAATTGCTCGCAGAGCTCAGTGATCATCTTGTTATTGAGATTGGTACCGTTGTCTGTAATGATTCTTTCAGGGACGCCGTATCGACAGATCAGGTTGTGCCGAATGAACCGTGCCACAACATTCTTGGTTACAGTAGCATAGGAGGCTGCTTCAACCCACTTTGTAAAGTAATCAATCGCCACCAGGATGAAGCGATGCCCGTTGGATGCCGTAGGTTTAATCTCGCAGATCATATCAATGCCCCACATTGCAAAAGGCCAAGGTGCTGTCAAGACATTCAGAGGAACTGGAGGAACGTGCACCTTATCTGCATATATCTGGCACTTATGACATGTCCGAGAATCTTGGTAACAGTCAGCTTCCATTGTGGACCAGAAATATCCTCCCCGAAGGATCTTCTTTGCCATAGTGTGTCCACTGGAATGTGTTCCGAAGGTACCTTCATGCAGCTCTGCCATGATTCTTTCTACTTCAGTCTTATCCACACAACGCAGTAAGGTCGAATCATGGTTTCGCTTGTACAAAATTCCATTGCTGAGGAAGAACTTTGCTGCGAACCTTCTCAAGAACTTCTTGTCGTTGACAGATGCACCTTCAGGGTATTCTTGAGCTTCCAAGTATCTTTTCACCTTATGATACCAGGGTTTCTCAGTTATTGTCTCAGCCTCAAGATCACAACAGTATGCAGGTTCGTCCAGTTTCCAGATAATGACCCGGGGAGCCTCATTGTCCCACTTGACTTTGAACATAGAAGACATCGTAGCCAGCGCGTCCGCCAACTGATTCTCCTCTCTTGGGAAGTGTTCAAAAGTTATCTCTATGAAATGGGGGATCAATGTCAACACACATTCTCTGTAAGGAATAAGATTCGGATGTTTCATATCCCAGTCGCCTTTGATCTGATTGATCACGAGAGCGGAATGTCCGAAGACACTCAGAAACTTGATCCTTAAGTCAATCGCAGCTTGAAGTCCCATGATACATGCCTCATACTCCGCCATGTTGTTGGTGCATTTGAAACATAGCCGGGCAGTAATTGGAGTATGAGTGCCTTGAGGGGATATGATCACAGCGCCAATACCGTTACCCAAAGCGTTGGAGGCTCTGTCAAAGTGCATAGACCATCGGGATCCTTCCTTAGGTCCTTCATCCGGTCTGGGTACTTCACAATCAGTCACAATCATGATGCTCTCGTCAGGAAACTCAAAGTTCATTGACTGATAGTCATCTACTGCCTGATGCGCCAAGTGGTCTGCCAATACACTTCCTTTGATAGCTTTCTGAGTCGTGTACTGGATGTCGTATTCTGTCAAGATCATTTTCCATCTTGCTATTCTTCCAGACAGAGCAGGTGTTGTACCCCAAAATTTGCCCTCCCATTTCTCAATGATTTCCCATCACAAAGCCTCTGAAGATCAAGATCCAGTTAGGGTTTCATCTGCTCAAGACTTCTCCTTGCACTGTTGATCCAAATTAGGGTTTGTGTTTGCACAAAGATGTTTTGACCTAAAGTGTTTAAGATGACTTTCATGCTTCATATTGGACTCCCAAGTTTATCCATACCAAGTTTCAAGCTTTGATTCTAAGTTTTGCTCAGTCAATTGGACAGTTGACCTAGAAATCAGCTGTATTGGGGAAAAAGTCAACTATGGCCAATTGACAGTTAAACCTCATGAAAATTGACCCACATCAACATTATGAACTCATATGGACCATTTGATCAAGTTTGGATCACAATTCCATAAGAATTTTGATCAGATCACCAAAAGGGCAAAATGGTCATTTTTAGGGTTTTAACTGCACAAGGGCAATTTTTGGCTGTTTGACCTAGCCAATGGCAAACCAAGCTCATAGATGGACTCAAGGACCCCATGGAATTATCTTGACATGTTCAACAAACTCAAAAGATCCCAAGTACACAAGATTGACAGTTGAATTTCCCAGTCAATTGATCAATTTTGACTGTATACTGAAAAGTCAAACTTTGACTTTTTGGTCAAAATCAAGAGTCAAGATTCATTTTTCATCAAAACATGCCAAATCATGAAACTTGTTCACCAATAAATCACAAAATGCAAATTAGGGTTAGAAATAGAATTTTTCATAACTTAGAATTTTTCTAAGTTATGAAAAACCCTAATTTTTTCCCAACTTTGCCCCACTTTTTCACCAAGATCCATTTGGATTCAAACAAAAGTCAAAACATGAAAGTTGTAGCTTGTTGCATAATCTACAACTTTGATTCACAAAGTTTTTCCATTTGAGGCTTGTATCTCAAGTTACAAAGTTTTGAATAAGGGCACTAAACCATTCTTAACTTAGTGAATTTTTGACCTATTTTGACAAGGTTTTCTACTCCACTTCAAGGCCATTTTCCATACACTTCCACTTGGAATTTCAATTTGCATTTCAAATATGGATTGTAGTACACATTCCAAGCTTTCCAAAATGTCCAAGAACTCATCAAACAACCTCATGACTTGAGAGATTCGAATTTCACAATATGGCAAAAACTCACTTTTGAATTGGCCACTTTTCATGTTCATAATTTGTGCAAACTTCTCAAAACCAGCATGCCCTTGATTACAGGTCCTAAAACCATCCAACACTCAATAATTTAATGCATGTTCATTGTGCTAAGACCTTGTTTCATGAGCTAAAGCATTGTATGATGGATTAATCCCAAACTAGATAAAGCATTCTTTCTATTTTTGCAAAAGTTTCACTTTATGTCCAATTACAAATCCACAAGTACAAACCATATCTAATTGGCACAAGTTTAGGGGCAAATCACTCTGATCAAGGAGAGGTTATGCAGCTCATTAGAGGTCCCCTACTTGCCTAAAACACCAAGTTGGTTTTGCTTGCTTAAGTGTGAAGTAAAGTACCATAACACAACACAACTTTCATATCAGCTTAGGCACACAGAGACAAACTTATCAAACACATTCCAAAGATCAGAACCAAGCTTTTGCACGACCCTAGCACCTCTCAAACACTCCCCTTGCCATAATCACTCTCAAACTGCAAAAACAGGGCAAGGCCTGCAGTTTGAGTGCTAACTTCCATTTCTCTCAAGCTCTCTAGCCCAAACCAGTTCACATACCTTCCATATCATCTATGCAAGCTAACCAAAAGCAAAAGCACGACCTGTAATCCCTCTAACCACTTCCACCATTTTCAGTTTCTTGTTTTGCAGGTGAAGTGCTCTAGCACGATTCAGAAGCTTTCAAGACAAAGTAAACATTGGAATAGCATCCCTGAACCTCAAGGAAGCTTTTCCAATCATCACCTTGCACTGAAAGCTCCCTCATTGCCAGATAGAACTTCAGCTGAACAGGTATCTTGGTGAACTCGTATCTCTCTTATTAGGCATCATTAACTCTAAGTTTGTGAATAAACAATGTTCTACTCATGCCACTGAACATGTACATTCTTTTACTTTTCATTTCTTTTGCCTGAGCTGTGAGAATTTAAGGTCTGAAAATGGTAGAAAACTTAGGTCAGGATTTGGGATTGTTAAAATTCTCTCTCATTTCTGAGAGTTAGGAGATGTTCTTTATATATTTGGAATCGTGGTTTCATGATTAACATTTTTTGTGTTGGAAGTTTGTTCAAAAAATCAAAGAATCAGGATATTCAAATGAAGCTTCTTGCGCGCGTTTTTTGAACAAGTTTTTGTTCAGAGGTTGAAGAAGGTGTCTCATGGGCTGGGCCAGCTTTGATTCTGCTTTTCACACCATGATTTTTGTTCTGCACCCCCTGAGCCCATTTCATTCATTTTTAATATTTTTGACTTTTGCTTTTTTTTGATTGGTTCATTTATTTTTTCTCAGCTTATTAAAAACATAAAAATATTTTTCTCATCATTTTTTGAATTTATTGAGTATTTATTTGATTGTTTCTTTTGTTTGTACATAAATAAATAAACATATATATATACTTTTTGTTTTAAATATTAAGATAATACAAAATATATTTTTATACACATTTTTATTTTTACTTCCTGAAAAATATTTTATAGAAAAAAAAATACTTTTTATTTAAATATTAAATATTATTAATTAATATATATAATACATGTTTTGTAAATAATATGAATATATAGGTATATATTAATATGTTTAGGATAAAAATACCAAAAAATGTACATATTTTATTTTTTAATATTTAATACTAAAAAATCCCCTTTTTACAAATATACCATATTTTATTTTATTTTTGTATGTAAATAATAAATAATTGATTAATACCCCTTTGATTAAAAATTAGGGTTTTTACCCTAAATTTGAAAATACCTCAAAAATAATACCTTTTTCTTTTCTTTTTATTTTACATAAATAATACTTTTTTTTCATACATATAAAAATTCTTTTTTGCATTCTTGCATATTTGTTTTATTTCTATTTTATTTATGCTTTTAATCATATTGTAAATATTCAAAGCAAATGATGTAATAGCCTAGATTCAATTTCTTGTCTAAATATCTCCCCATTTGAACATTTGTACCCCCCTCCCCATATTATTGTGTTGTAATAGTGTAGGAATTTAAATTTCGCACTTTATACGCTTTCTAAACATACTATGCTAGAATTAGGGTTTGTATGCGAATAAAAATGAACAAAAACAGTTGGACCTAATACAAGATAAATAAGCATGAAAATGGACAACACATTTCACACTTGCACCCCTAGGGTATTCCACTTTGTTGCCTTCAAATAAATTGGGCCATATTGCATGTTGAACTTCTTTGGGTAAAAACAAGCAATCAAATGATCATAGTCCCTCAAAATGTTGCCTAAGTGAATGATCAAGTCCCTTTTAAAGAAAAATTGCCCAAAGACATTTAACACTATTGCAATTATGGTCTAAACGATGACCCACGCCTGTCCCTTCAACCTCCTAATACAAGATTGTCCACCAAATGCAATGGTGGAACAAAATTGTCTAAAGGTTTAAAACATAACAAAAATCTTTGAGAAAACTTTAGGGTAGATAAGCTCTTAAGTACTTGCCAATTTGCAAAGAAAACACTTGCCTAATTTCAAAACCCACTTCACAAACACTTTCAAAACCAACTTTCAAAAAACCTTGAAACATCTTTTTAAAAGACAAAACACCTTTTGTAAAACATTCGAGTAAAGAATTGTTACAAGGGTAGCCTATACAAGGCATCTTTTCAAAACGTTTTCAAAACCACACATCAAGCACCATTTCAAACAATTGAAAACAAAAGGCAAGTTGATCTAAGCAAGTACCTAAGAGCCCATGGATAACCATGGATAGAAAGGGTGCTAATACCTTCCCTTTCTATAATCTACTCCCCGAACCCAAGAAAAATCTCAAAGGTTTTTGCTGTGCTTTTTAAACCTTTCCTTAGGATAAAATAAAAAGTCGGTGACGACTCTTGCTCAACCGAAACATTTGCGAAAACAAACGCAAAACCCTAGTCAGTTCTCCCACCGTATCACAGAACTGGCGACTCTGCTGGAGATAACTTTTAAAGTGGAGTAACCTTAGGGCTTAGGTCACCCTCTTGCATGACTAATTGTTTGATTTGTTTACTTTATACCTTGGATCTATTGTTTGGGTTTACAATCCTACACCCGGATTTTGGGAAACATTCATAGATAACAATACGTTGTGGAAACTGTGCGGGGTATACCGACACGGTCTAAGCAATAGCTATATTAGTGCGACATATTTGTGAGTACCGGTAACCCTTGAGTTCAATCAAGGAGAGTACGGGGCCGCTGAGTGATGTCACTAAGCACTAATGACCTAGAACCTTACTTGACCATCTTGGCCTTTTATTAGGGGTAGTGAGATGACCGGCTTTGGTACAGTCCGAAGTTGGTAGATACTCGATACTACACTCATTGAGGGTTGTTTTCTTGGAATATTTTGGTCGCTAGTTAAGTGGCTAAACCAAAACAATGAACAATGAAAACAATCCAGTGATATTGAGCTCCTTTGAACCCGGTTACTATTTATAGGACAGGTTTTTAAGCCAACTACACTCAAGAGGGTACTTACCTATGAAACCCCATGCAAGCCTGAAATTAGGGCTTGGTGTGAATTGCTTGTGCATATGTTTTGTGCATACATCATAAACATCATGAAGCATCATATGCATTTACTAACCATTTCAAGGGTTTGGATCTTCATCTTTGTTCCTGTTTTGTAGGTCATGGAAATTCCTCGCAGAAATACCATTCAAGTCAACCTTGTGAGAATCTCTCCTCAACTCAAGGAGCTCACCTCAAGAATTCCGGAAAATTCATCCTTCAGTGAAAGACATGGTAGACTGCTCAGCCTAGTCAACACCAACATTGAAGAAGACATGATGAAAGTGCTATTCTAGTTCTTTGACCCTCTTCACCACTGCTTCACTTTCCCTGATTATCAGTTGGTACCCACTTTGGAGGAGTTCTCTCAACTCCTAAGAATCCCTATCCTTAATCAACTACCCTTCAACGGTACGGAAAAGGAGCCAAAGCCGGAAGATGTTGCTCGAGCATTACATCTACAACCATCCGACATCAAGGGGCATTGGGAAACCAGAAGCGGCGTCAAAGGATTCTTAGCAAAGTTCTTGTTTGAGAAGGCACAAGAATGTTGGAATTCATTGGACCTACAAGCTTTTGAAGAGATTGTGGCACTCCTTATCTATGGGTTGGTCTTGTTCCCAAATCCTGACCAATTGATAGATGTCAACGCCGTCAAAATCTTCTTGTCCAGAAATCCAATACCAACATTGCTTGGGGACATCCTTCACTCATTTTACACACGAACAATGAGAAAGAGGGGTGTTCTCATGTGATGTACTCCTATCCTTGCAAGGTGGTTTATTTCGCACCTTCCACAATCTGACTTGAAGAATGACCAAGGTTCAAGGTGGTCCCAACGGTTGATGACTCTTACTCATTCTGATGTGCATTGGTGTTCTCGGTCCAGAGAAAATGTCATCATCGTCGATCATTGTGGATAATTTCCTAATGTTCCTTTACTTGGAATTAGGGGAGGTATCACCTACAACCCTTGCCTAGCTTTGAGGCAATTTGGATATGCACGGAGGGATGGCCCGCATGATATGTTGATTCCTAGCCTAGTTTTTGACTTCGACAACGATGCGCAAGGGCTTCACCAAAGATTCATCAGAGCTTGGGGAAAACTCAACAAGGTTGATAGCAAGACTCTGGGACACAAGAACTCCATCCCTCTTGAGCCCTATCTCAAGTGGGTACGAGCCCGAGCCCAAAGTCTAATGATGCCTTATCCTCATGTACACCCTGTGATTAAAGAGCCCGTCAATGAAGGAGAGGTTCCCTACACCATCCTAGATCCAGACATGCCTACATCGTGGGAGGAAATGCAGAAAAGTTGGATTCAGCTCAAGGAGGAACGGAACACTTTTGAAGCTAGCTACTATGCCAGTGAAAAGAAGGTTATAGAGCTTACCCGCCGACTCCACGAGCAAGAGGCCCTCAACACCTACATCGCACCAAAGAGGATGCGCAATGTCTTTCTGCCTTAAGAAGTTTATTTTGTAATATTTGGCCCATGGGGCATCTATGTACTAACAAATTTCTTCTTATTAATATGACGTGCGTTCTTCTTTGTCTGAAACAATTTTGAATGTTCTAAATCCTTGAATGCATTGCATACATCAGCATACCATTCATCATGTGCATAAGCAGGTCTCACTCCAGGTTTCCTTATCTGCCTGCTGTTTATTTCAGTAGGATGGATCTCTAGCAAACAGTCAAAGACCTACAAGCTCAGAATGCACAATTCCAGCAACTCCTGATGACCCTGGTTAAAAGTCAGGAGGATATCAAGACTCAATTGGGGAATAAGGACCCAGTGAAGAAGAAGAAAAAGAGGATTGGGGTGGCTACTTTGGGGAGAAGATTTGACAGAGAAGCTCGGAGAGTGCTTGAATTTCCTCCTACTTCTGATGAAGGGACTAGTAAAAGAGATGGAGTTGCGGTGCCTTCCGAGTCTGATGCAGAGGAAGAAGAGGTTGAAGAGGATGAAGATTATTCTGACCAGCAATATCCTCCAGCTGATGATAAATACAAGGGTTTAGAAGATAGATTGGCTGCCATGGAACTACAAAGAGTACCGGGTTTGGATTTTGAAGACTTGGGTTTGGTTGCCGGGATTGTGATTCCCCCAAAGTTCAAGGTACCAGTATTTGTGAGGTATGATGGGCTGTCCTGTCCCAAAATGCATCTCAGGTCCTACGTGAGAAAGATTCAACCCTATACAGCAGATAAAAACCTCTGGATTCATTTCTTTCAAGACAGCCTATCGGGAGCTCAGTTGGAGTGGTTTTATCAGCTAGAAGGAACCAGTGTCAGAAATTGGGAAGATTTGGCCACCGCTTTCTACAAACAATACCAGTATAATTCTGATCTTGCTCCTACTCGTACCCAGCTTCAGGGTATGTCACTAGGAACAAGTGAGGGATTCAAAGAATAAGCACAAAAATGGAGGGATTTGGCTGGCAGGGTGCAGCCTCCTTTAACCGATTGTGAGCTCGTTGATATGTTTCTTGGGACCCTATCTGGGCCGTTTTTCAATCATTTAATTGGTAACTCTTCCGCAGGGTTTACCGATTTGATCTTAACAGGCGAAAGAATAGAAGCTGGCATCAAGTCAGGAAAGATTCAGAAGGGTGTTGCTGCAAGTGTTGAGAAGAAGCCTTTTAAGAAGGAGACAGCTATGGTATATTCTCAGAGAAGAGCAGGGAAGATGGAGCGTCGGCCAACTGTGGGGACCGTAATGATTCAAAACACTCCGAGTGAGCAGCCTCGCTATAATCAGTCCAGACCAAATCAGCAACGAGTGGAACGGCCACAACGGTAGTTCACCCGTATTAATATGACTCCAGCGCAAGTGCTTCCCCATCTATTGAAGTTGAATCTTGCCACCATCAAGGAGGCGCCAAAGAATGTGAATACGTCCTCTCCGCATTATCACGCCAATGCTAAATGCGCCTACCATTCAGACAGTGTTGGACACGACACCAATGATTGTTGGGCACTCAAGTATAAAATCCAAGACCTGATAGAGGCTAAGGAGGTGGAGTTTGACGCTCCAGAGAAGCCTAATGTGATATCTGCACCCATGCCGAAGCACGGCCGAAATGTCAATGCCATTGAAGAAGATTTGTATGTTGCTGATGTCAGTGATCTGACTACTCCACTGCTAACCATTAAGTTGAATTTGTTAAGGGCCGGGATCTTTCCGGGATGTAAGGAAGACTGCTATTGTTGCTACTCTCTGCCGTTTGATTGTCCACTACTGAAGAAAGGCATCCAAGGCCTTATGGATAGCCGACAAATTTTGTTCGAAAAAGTTTCTGCTGTTCCAATTCATGTTGAAAATGTCTCAATCATAACCATTCACGCCAATCTTTCCAAGGCCGTCAAAAAGCCTGTTAAGATTACACCAGCTGCAAAATCTGTTCCTTTGAAGATAACAATGCCAGGGCCTGTTCCCTATGTTTTTGAGAAGTCGATACCTTGGAACTATGGCGGTGACATCTACTACCATGGTATCAAGCAAATCGAGGTAATTGAAGAAAGTTCGGATGATGAAGAAGCCAGCATTAGTAACATTGTGGGCACCAGCAAAATCACCAGGAGCGGGAGAATATTTTCTCCAGAGATTGCCCCTCCAAGAGCAGTCTTTGGACCCTCATCAACTGACAAGGTCGTCCCTGTACCAATCAAACTTTCTGCTAGAACTCCTTTAATTGAAGACATTGTTGTTCCTAGTACTGTCTCTCCTACCGCTGTTGACAAAGGTAAGGGAGTCCAAGATGAGCCCGTCAGGACGAGGGCTCAACCCTTGGTAATCCCGGAAACCTCCAAGAAGGAAATGGACGAGATTTTGAGGATAATCAAGAGAAGTGATTACGATGTGGTGGAACAGTTGGGGCAAACCCCCTCCAAGATCTCCATGCTGGCACTACTACTTTGCTCAGAAGTGCACGCTAAAGCCCTGATAAAATTCCTGAAGGCAGCTCATGTGCCCCAGGAAACCTCTGCGGATCAATTTCAAAATTGCGTGGCTAGCCTGACTGCGGACAATGGATTAGGTTTTTCTGATGCCGACCTAACCCCTAAAGGCAGAAACCACAATGATGCTTTGCATATTTCAATCGAGTGTCGCGGAACCACTCTTGCACATGTTTTGGTTGATACCGGTTCGTCGCTGAATGTTTTGCCTAAGAAGGCCTTGGACCGACTAGATTGTGAAGGGTTGGAATTGAAGCCGAGTGATATTGTTGTCAGAGCTTTCGATGGTTCGAAGAGAATGGTCCATGGAGAGGTTGAAATTCCCATCAAGATAGGCACTGAGGTGTTTAAATCCACTTTCTATGTGATGGACATCCGTCCGTCATACTCTTGCTTGCTGGGTAGGCCGTGGATACACCATGCTAGGGCAGTCACCTCCTCCTTACATCAGATGTTGAAGTATCCTGTCAAAGGAAAGATCATCACTGTCCATGGCGAAGAAGAGTACATGATTAGCCATTTAAATTCTTTCCGGTATGTGGAGGTTGAAGGAGAGTTCATTGAGACACCGTTTCAACATTTCGAAGAAGTCCTTCCTGAAATAGCAGTAGCGAAATTGACGGCTGAGGCACCGAGGCAGATGGCCAGGATGGCATCTCTGGAGGATGCAAGGGCCGCAATAAAAGAAGGGAAGAATTCAGCATGGGGGCAGTTACCTGACATTCCGCATAAGACTGACAAGTTTGGGTTAGGATTCACAGCCGCTGGCCAGAAAGCTATGCGCCGGTCAAAGATTGAAAGGGCGCCAGTCAAAATTTCTCCCTACAGAATCAACGCCTTGGAAGATGAAGACAAAGAAAGCAACATTGAAGAGTGGATTTATCCAACTGTCAAGGGAGGATTGAGCAATTGGGAGGCTAAGGACTTTGTTCCCATCACTTTTATTCACCAGTAATTTACCTGTTAAACATTTCCTATTTGGTCTGTAATATTTTACTTTCAAACAATCCGTACACTATCTTTTCACCTCCTGCCTTGCCCGGGGCATGTAGGTCTACTTGTAAGGGTTTGATTATTTTTCATATTCATATGCCATGTTTAATGATTCATTGGACGTTTTTCATTTGATAAACTGCTTATGTTCATTTTCTTTCCTTTTGCATTTTTTGTTTAAGGATGGCTATCCCTTACACACACCCACACTCACCAATGCAGGTACCCATCCACTCCGGATTCCATGGGTGACTATTCTGCTGTATCTTTCAATAACTCTGAAGATCTGGTCAATCTAGCCGAGTATGAAGATGACGAAGGTTGTGAAGTACCCGGGGAACTAGCCAGACTTCTGCAACAAGAAGAAAGGGCCATCTTACCGCATGAAGAGCCATTGGAAACTGTTAACTTGGGAACCGAGGAGGACCGGAAGGAGGTGCAAGTGGGTGTCAATCTGGAACCAAAAGTCAAGGAGCGCTTGGTACAGTTGTTGAATGAGTATGTTGAAATCTTCGCTTGGTCCTATGAAGACATGCCGGGTCTAGACACAGACATCGTGGTTCACCGTCTCCCCACAAGAGAAGACTGTCCACCAATCAAGCAAAAAGTTCGCCGAATGAGGCCTGACATGTCCAAAAAGATCAAAGCGGAAGTAATGAAACAATTCGATGCTGGCTTTCTGGCCGTTACGTCCTATCCTCAATGGGTCGCTAACATCGTGCCAGTACCAAAGAAAGATGGCAAAGTCAGAATGTGTGTGGACTACCGGGATTTGAATAGGGCCAGCCCTAAAGATGATTTCCCGCTACCTCATATTGACATCTTGATCGACAATACCGCTCAGCATAAAGTGTTTTCCTTCATGGATGGATTCTCGGGCTACAATCAAATCAAAATGGCTCCCGAGGATATGGAGAAAACAACTTTTGTCACACAATGGGGCACTTTCTGTTACAAGGTGATGCCTTTCGGGTTGAAGAACGCAGGGGCAACTTATCAACGCGCCATGGTAGCTTTATTTCATGATATGATACATCATGAGATTGAAGTTTACGTAGACGATATGATAGCTCGGTCACAAACAGAGGAAGAGCACCTTGCACATCTAGAGAAGTTGTTTGCCAGGTTAAAAGAATACAAGCTCAGGCTGAATCCAAGTAAATTCACTTTTGGAGTTAGGTCTGGTAAACTCCTGGGATTCATTGTAATCAACAAAGGCATTAAAGTCGATCCGGAAAAAGTGAAAGCAATACAAGAGATGCCTGCTCCCCGTACTGAAAAGGAGGTTAGAGGATTCTTGGGGCGCATAAACTATATTTCCAGATTCATCTCACATCTGACTTCTACCTGTGAGCCAATTTTCAAACTCTTGAAAAAAGATCAGGTAGTGGAATGGAACGACGATTGTCAAGCTGCTTTTGATAGAATCAAGGAGTATTTGCTAGAACCTCCTATTCTGATGCCACCCGTCGAAGGAAGACCATTGATCATGTATTTGACCGTCTTGAATAACTCAATGGGGTGTGTTTTGGGCCAGCATGACGAGTCTGGTCGAAAAGAGCATGCTATTTATTACCTTAGCAAAAAGTTTACCGACTGTGAGACTCGCTACTCACTGCTCGAGAAAACTTGCTGCGCTTTGGTATGGGCTGCTCGCCGACTAAGACAGTATATGTTGACTCATACTACCTTGTTGATTTCCAAGATGGATCCTATCAAGTATATCTTCGAAAAGCCCGCTTTATCTGGAAGGATAGCTAGATGGCAAATGATCTTAACTGAGTATGACATCCAATACACCACCCAAAAAGCTATAAAAGGGAGTGTATTAGCTGACCATCTGGCTCATCAGGCTATCGAAGACTATCAACCCATGATATTTGAATTCCCAGACGAGGACATCATGAATTTGGACAACGTTGAGAGTGACGGACCGTATGACAGACCCGAAAAGGGATCTCGATGGACCCTGTACTTTGATGGTGCTTCAAATGCACTTGGAAACGGTATTGGCGCAGTACTCATCTCTCCGGAAGGTTGTCACACGCCTTTCACGGCCCGACTTTGCTTCAACTGCACAAACAACATGGCTGAGTATGAAGCTTGCATCTTTGGTCTCAAGGCTGCTATAGACTTGGGGGTCAAATCTTTGATCGTATTTGGGGACTCGGCTTTGGTCATCAGCCAAGTCAAAGGAGAGTGGGATACCAAACATCCTAATCTCATCCCATACAAAGAACATGTCCTGACATTGTTGCCTCATTTTGAGCAAATTACCTTCGAGCATTTCCCGCGAGAAGAGAATCAGCTAGCAGATGCTCTAGCCACAATGTCCTCCATGTTTAAACTCAACTGGGATAACGAGGCTCCCCAAATCACCATCAAGCGAATGGATGAACCTGCGCATTGTCACGAGATTAATACCGAGGAGGTAGTGGAACAACCTTGGTTCCATGAAGTCAAAAGGTATCTCGAGACCCGAGATTATCCCGAAGGAGCTTCCGCGAATGACAAGAAGTTCTTAAGGAAATTCGCTGCTAAGTTCTTCCTGAGCAACGGCATCCTTTACAAACGAAGCCATGATTGTGTATTACTCCGATGTGTGGATAAAACTGAAGCAGAGTTGATCATGACTGATATACACAGCGGCACATTTGGCACTCATTTGAGCGGGCATACAATGGCTAAGAAGATCCTAAGGGCAGGCTATTACTGGTCTACCATGGAAGCTGACTGCCATCAACATTCCCGTACTTGCCACAAGTGTCAAATCTACGCTGACAAAGTTCATATCCCTCTGGTTCCCCTCAACGTCCTGACTGCTCCGTGGCCCTTTGCATTGTGGGGCATTGATATGATTGGAGAGATCAAGCCCACGGCTTCCAACGGACATCGCTTCATCCTGGTTGCCATTGACTACTTCACTAAATGGATCAAAGCAGCTTCCTTCGCCTCTGTCACCAAAAATGTGGTTGCCCGCTTTATCAAGCAAAATCTCATATGTCGGTATGGTGTTCCAGACAGGATCATCACGGACAACGGTACAAATCTGAATAACACAATGATCACTGCATTATGCGAACAGTTTAAGATTTATCATCACAATTCATCTCCCTATCGGCCGAAGATGAACGGTGCTGTTGAAGCTGCGAACAAGAACATTAAGAAAATCATTCAGAAAATGACAGTCACTTACAAGGACTGGCATGAGATGTTACCGTTTGCACTGCATGGATACCGTACGACGACACGTACTTCAACTGAGGCAACCCCATTTTCCTTGGTTTATGGCATGGAAGTTGTTTTGCCTATGGAAGTCCAGATCCCTTCTCTAAGGATTATGAAGGATGCAGGTTTGAATGAAGATGATTGGAGGCAGACCCGACTTGATCAACTCAATCTGATCGACGAAAAGCGACTTGCTGCTATATGCCATGGTCAGACGTATCAAAAGCGGATGATCAAGGCCTTCAATAAGAAAGTCAGACGTCAAGTGTATCAAGTCGGAGATCTAGTAATCAAGCGGATTATCTTGCCGCAAAGTGATCCCAGGGGCAAATGGACTCCTACATATGAAGGACCATTTGTGATCAAGAGCATATTTTCTGGTGGTGCAATGATTCTGACCACCATGGACGGCGACGATTTGCCGCACCCTGCGAACGCAGACATAGTCAAAAGATACTACGCATAAAATAACCCGACAAGTCGAAAACCCGAAAGGGCGGCTTGGGCAAAAATGGGCATCCCGGTGGATCGAAAACCCGAAAGGGCGATTCAGGCAAAAATTAGGGATAAAAACAAAAAAAATCTGTACACCCGGCAAGTTGAAAACCCGAAAGGGCGGCTTGGGCAAAAAGGGGTTTCCTGGTGGATCGAAAACCCGAAAGGGCGATTCAGGCAAAAGTTAGGGAATTAAAGCGTATGACTATGTCTCGTCGGATCACTTCAAAGACAATCTCTTCATCAGACGGTTCCAGGCTTCTGATCAATCCAGTCATCGTCAAACGAAGCATTGAATGGACAAATATTCAGAGTTGTGAAAGCTATAGCGGAATGGAATCCCATGGAATTATTTCACATAGACATCCTTACTTTGTATAAATCTTTCAAATATTTACGATGAAATCCTCTTACCAGGATGATTGTCTCCTGTGTACAAATATACTCATAAAAAAAAATCAATACAAATACTTTTCCCAGAAATTTTGTGTCATTTCCTTTTCTTTCCTCTTGCATTATTTGTTTTATTTTGAGAAACGTCCAATGTTTTGTTAAATAGGCATATGCATTCGAAACATAATCACTTTCTTATGAGTCAGGAAAGAGGATTACTGATGGGCCAAAGGAACAGTTGGATATCTTGATACCCTTCAAAGGAAGCCCCCGAGAGATTCGGAATCCATACCCCTAGCGAGTCTTGAAGCTCATCCCCAGTAGATTCTGGAAGCGTATTCCCCGCAGAGAACGGACGTCTCTCCCGAGTTTTATTCAAAGTTATTCCTCCCAGGGATTTATAACTGGGTTATCCTCAGCTAACAACCACGGAAGATCGCACTCACCAGAATTCTTCCTATCCCCAGCGCAGTTCATCAAAATTCCCCAGCAGTAACTTATCTTCATAAATCCCCAGCCAGAGAATCCTCCGGAATTCAATTCCCCTCAGAGTTTAAGTTTCAGTGTCCCCAGCGGAGCCAGACTAATGAACCTTTTCCCCACAGAGTTTTAGGAGAACAAAACTTTGAGTCCCTAGTAAGGTCGCCAGAGATGCTTCCCGCCAAACTGAAGATTCTGAGTCTTGCATCCCCAGCAGAAGTCTACTAGGTTGGTACTCCCCAGTAGAAGTCATCAGGAATTCCCCAGAGGTTCAGTATGCAACCCAGGCTCCTTATCCCCCAGTCACAGCCAAAGATTTATTCTTCCCGGCGGCAGTCAGGATGTTTTTATCTTCAACCATCCAGGATTCATCTATCCCCAGCAAGACAGCTCATCAGCTTACATGCGCATTCATTACATTCATATCATAAACATTGATATCACATATATTGCATCATACATTTCATGCAACATAATTTGGTGTCTAGCTAACATTTTGTCCTTTACAGGATAAGAATAAAAAGCTATCCTTAACAGTTTCAAATGCAGTTTTACACGGACTCATCATCAAGTAACCCTACAACGGTTCTTATTCAACTGCAAGATTTCTGAAAACAGTTCACGGGTTCTCCAGGTAACGGATGTTAACCTATCGCTTGTTCAGATTCTTCTCAAGACTTCTGAAAACAGTTTATGGATTCTTCCCAACAACGGATATTAATCTATCGACTTGTTCAGATGCAACTTTTGAAAACAGTTTACGGACGCTTCCCAACAACGAATGCTGCTCTATTGCTTATTCAAACTTCAAGATTTCTGAAAACAGTTCACGGGTTCTCCAAGTAACGGATGTTAACCTATCGCTTGTTCAGATTCTTCTCAAGACTTCTGAAAACAGTTTATGGATTCTTCCCAACAACGGATATTAATCTATCGACTTGTTCAGATGCAACTTTTGAAAACAGTTTACGGACGCTTCCCAATAACGGATGCTGCTCTATTGCTTATTCAAACTTCAAGATTTCTGAAAACAGTTCACGGGTTCTCCAAGTAACGGATGTTAACCTATCGCTTGTTCAGACTCTTCTCAAATTTCTGAAAACAGCTTACGGATTTCTCCCAACAACGGATGTCAATATATTGCTTGTTCAGGCCCCCAGTTCAGAGATGGTCTAAAACTTGGACACCTTCCTGATATTCCCTTCCAGATGGCATCTCTAAGCCCATCCCCGACAAGATTTCTGTCACTCTCCCAGATGGTATCGTTAAGCCCATCTCCAAATGGCATCTCTAAGCCCATTCCCGCATCCATTGCTTTGACGAGTGCAAATTTAAGGGCACTCTAGTGTCCAATCTCCTTTAACCCTCGAGTCACGAAAGGCAAACTTGCCAATCTAACTCTTCGGATTCAAGAAGATTCAACAGGGGCAACTGTTGTACCCCAAAATTTGCCCTCCCATTTCTCAATGATTTCCCATCACAAAGCCTCTGAAGATCAAGATCCAGTTAGGGTTTCATCTGCTCAAGACTTCTCCTTGCACTGTTGATCCAAATTAGGGTTTGTGTTTGCACAAAGATGTTTTGACCTAAAGTGTTTAAGATGACTTTCATGCTTCATATTGGACTCCCAAGTTTATCCATACCAAGTTTCAAGCTTTGATTCCAAGTTTTGCTCAGTCAATTGGACAGTTGACCTAGAAATCAGCTGTATTGGGGAAAAAGTCAACTATGGCCAATTGACAGTCAAACCTCATGAAAATTGACCCACATCAACATTATGAACTCATATGGACCATTTGATCAAGTTTGGATCATAATTCCATAAGAATTTTGATCAGATCACCAAAAGGGCAAAATGGTCATTTTTAGGGTTTTGACTGCTCAAGGGCAATTTTTGGCTGTTTGACCTAGCCAATGGCAAACCAAGCTCATACATGAACTCAAGGACCCCATGGAATTATCTTGACATGTTCAAAAAACTCAAAAGATCCCAAGTACACAAGATTGACAGTTGAATTTCCCAGTCAATTGATCAATTTTGACTGTATACTGAAAAGTCAAACTTTGACTTTTTGGTCAAAATCAAGAGTCAAGATTCATTTTTCATCAAAACATGCCAAATCATGAAACTTGTTCACCAAGAAATCACAAAATGCAAATTAGGGTTAGAAATTAGAATTTTTCATAACTTAGAATTTTTCTAAGTTATGAAAAACCCTAATTTTTTCCCAACTTTGCCCCACTTTTTCACCAAGATCCATTTGGATTCAAACAAAAGTCAAAACATGAAAGTTGTAGTTTGTTGCATAATCTATAACTTTGATCACAAAGGTTTTCCATTTGAGGCTTGTATCTCAAGTTACAAATTTTTGAATAAGGGCACTAAACCATTCTTAACTTAGTGAATTTTTGACCTATTTTGACAAGGTTTTCTACTCCACTTCAAGGCCATTTTCCATACACTTCCACTTGGAATTTCAATTTGCATTTCAAAGATGGATTGTAGTACACATTCCAAGCTTTCCAAAATGTCCAAGGACTCATCAAACAACCTCATGACTTGAGAGATTCGAATTTCACAATATGGCAAAAACTCACTTTTGAATTGGCCATTTTTCATGTTCATAATTTGTGCAAACTTCTCAAAACCAGCATGCCCTTGATTACAGGTCCTAAAACCATCCAACACTCAATAATTTAATGCATGTTCATTGTGCTAAGACCTTGTTTCATGAGCTAAAGCATTGTATGATGGATTAATCCCAAACTAGATAAAGCATTCTTTCTATTTTTACAAAAGTTTCACTTTATGTCCAATTACAAATCCACAAGTACAAACCATATCTAATTGGCACAAGTTTAGGGGCAAATCACTCTGATCAAGGAGAGGTTATGCAGCTCATTAGAGGTCCCCTACTTGCCTAAAACACCAAGTTGGTTTTGCTTGCTTAAGTGTGAAGTAAAGTACCATAACACAACACAACTTTCATATCAGCTTAGGCACACAGAGACAAACTTATCAAACACATTCCAAAGATCAAAACCAAGCTTTTGCACGACCCTAGCACCTCTCAAACACTCCCCTTGCCATAATCACTCTCAAACTGCAAAAACAGGGCAAGGCCTGCAGTTTGAGTGCTAACTTCCATTTCTCTCAAGCTCTCTAGCCCAAACCAGTTCACATACCTTCCATATCATCTATGCAAGCTAACCAAAAGCAAAAGCACGACCTGTAATCCCTCTAACCACTTCCACCATTTTCAGTTTCTTGTTTTGCAGGTGAAGTGCTCTAGCACGATTCAGAAGCTTTCAAGACAAAGTAAACATTGGAATAGCATCCCTGAACCTCAAGGAAGCTTTTCCAATCATCACCTTGCACTGAAAGCTCCCTCATTGCCAGATAGAACTTCAGCTGAACAGGTATCTTGGTGAACTCGTATCTCTCTTATTAGGCATCATTAACTCTAAGTTTGTGAATAAACAATGTTCTACTCATGCCACTGAACATGTACATTCTTTTACTTTTCATTTCTTTTGCCTGAGCTGTGAGAATTTAAGGTCTGAAAATGGTAGAAAACTTAGGTCAGGATTTGGGATTGTTAAAATTCTCTCTCATTTCTGAGAGTTAGGAGATGTTCTTTATATATTTGGAATCGTGGTTTCATGATTAACATTTTTTGTGTTGGAAGTTTGTTCAAAAAATCAAAGAATCAGGATATTCAAATGAAGCTTCTTGCGCGCGTTTTTTGAACAAGTTTTTGTTCAGAGGTTGAAGAAGGTGTCTCATGGGCTGGGCCAGCTTTGGTTCTGCTTTTCACACCATGATTTTTGTTCTGCACCCCCTGAGCCCATTTCATTCATTTTTAATATTTTTGACTTTTGCTTTTTTTTGATTGGTTCATTTATTTTTTCTCAGCTTATTAAAAACATAAAAATATTTTTCTCATCATTTTTTGAATTTATTGAGTATTTATTTGATTGTTTCTTTTGTTTGTACATAAATAAATAAACATATATATATACTTTTTGTTTTAAATATTAAGATAATACAAAATATATTTTTATACACATTTTTATTTTTACTTCCTGAAAAATATTTTATAGAAAAAAAAATACTTTTTATTTAAATATTAAATATTATTAATTAATATATATAATACATGTTTTGTAAATAATATGAATATATAGGTATATATTAATATGTTTAGGATAAAAATACCAAAAAATGTACATATTTTATTTTTTAATATTTAACACTAAAAAATCCCCTTTTTACAAATATACCATAT
The DNA here is from genome assembly GCA_948472305.1 of Vicia faba. NCBI lineage: Eukaryota > Viridiplantae > Streptophyta > Magnoliopsida > Fabales > Fabaceae > Vicia > Vicia faba. The sequence continues at coordinate 965,621,018 of OX451740.1, forward strand.
TTTATTTTATTTTTGTATGTAAATAATAAATAATTGATTAATACCCCTTTGATTAAAAATTAGGGTGTTTACCCTAAATTTGAAAATACCTCAAAAATAATACCTTTTTTTTCTTCTTTTTATTTTACATAAATAATACTTTTTTTTCATACATATAAAAATTCTTTTTTGCATTCTTGCATATTTGTTTTATTTCTATTTTATTTATGCTTTTAATCATATTGTAAATATTCAAAGCAAATGATGTAATAGCCTAGATTCAATTTCTTGTCTAAATATCTCCCCATTTGAACATTTGTACCCCCCTCCCCATATTATTGTGTTGTAATAGTGTAGGAATTTAAATTTCGCACTTTATACGCTTTCTAAACATACTATGCTAGAATTAGGGTTTGTGCGAATAAAAATGAACAAAAACAGTTGGACCTAATACAAGATAAATAAGCATGAAAATGGACAACACATTTCACACTTGCACCCCTAGGGTATTCCACTTTGTTGCCTTCAAATAAATTGGGCCATATTGCATGTTGAACTTCTTTGGGTAAAAACAAGCAATCAAATGATCATAGTCCCTCAAAATGTTGCCTAAGTGAATGATCAAGTCCCTTTTAAAGAAAAATTGCCCAAAGACATTTAACACTATTGAAATTATGGTCTAAACGATGACCCACGCCTGTCCCTTCAACCTCCTAATACAAGATTGTCCACCAAATGCAATGGTGGAACAAAATTGTCTAAAGGTTTAAAACATAACAAAAATTTTTGAGAAAACTTTAGGGTAGATAAGCTCTTAAGTACTTGCCAATTTGCAAAGAAAACACTTGCCTAATTTCAAAATCCACTTCACAAACACTTTCAAAACCAACTTTCAAAAAACCTTGAAACATCTTTTTAAAAGACAAAACACCTTTTGTAAAACATTCGAGTAAAGAATTGTTACAAGGGTAGCCTATACAAGGCATCTTTTCAAAACGTTTTCAAAACCACACATCAAGCACCATTTCAAACAATTGAAAACAAAAGGCAAGTTGATCTAAGCAAGTACCTAAGAGCCCATGGATAACCATGGATAGAAAGGGTGCTAATACCTTCCCTTTCTATAATCTACTCCCCGAACCCAAGAAAAATCTCAAAGGTTTTTGCTGTGCTTTTTAAACCTTTCCTTAGGATAAAATAAAAAGTCGGTGGCGACTCTTGCTCAACCGAAACATTTGCGAAAACAAACGCAAAACCCTAGTCAGTTCTCCCACCGTATCACAACAGGCTTTTCGAATATGTACTTTATTGGATCCATCTTTGAAATCAACAAGGTAGTATGAGTCAGCATATACTGTCTCAGCCGGCGAGCAGCCCATACCAAAGCGCAACAAGTTTTCTCGAGCAGTGAGTATCGGGTCTCACATTCGGTAAACTTTTTGCTAAGGTAATAAATGGCGTGCTCTTTTCGGCCAGACTCGTCATGCTGCCCCAGCACACACCCCATTGAGCTGTCAAGTACTGTCAGGTATAGTATCAGAGGTCTCCCTTCAACCGGTGGCATAAGGATGGGTGGTTCTTGGAGATACTCTTTGATTCTGTCAAAAGCGGCCAGACATTCATCATTCCAACGTACTACTTGATCTTTCTTCAGCAGCTTGAAGATTGGTTCACAGGTAGCAGTTAGATGTGAGATGAATCGAGCAATGTAATTCAGACGTCCTAGAAAGCCTCTGACTTCTTTCTCTGTCTTGGGAACTGGCATCTCTTGTATGGCTTTAACTTTGGCAGGGTCCACTTGAATACCCTTGTCACTCACGACGAAGCCTAACAACTTTCCAGATCTTACCCTGAAGGTGCACTTGTTCGGGTTCAACCTCAGCTTGTATAACTTCAGGCGGTCAAATAGTTTTTGCAGATGGTCAAGGTGTTCCTCCTCAGTTTGGGACCTTGCAATCATATCATCGACGTACACTTCAATCTCATGATGGATCATGTCGTGAAATAAAGCAACCATGGCACGTTGGTAGGTTGCCCCAGCATTTTTTAACCCGAATGGCATGACCTTGTAGCAAAAGGTGCCCCACTGAGTAACAAAGGTAGTCTTTTCTATATCTTCAGGAGCCATCTTGATCTGATTATAACCTGAAAAACCATCCATGAAGGAGAATACCTTGTGCTGAGCAGTATTGTCAACCAGAACATCAATGTGAGGCAGAGGGAAGTCATCCTTGGGGCTGGCCCTGTTCAGATCCCTGTAATCAACACACATTCTGACCTTACCATCTTTCTTTGGCACTGGAACCACGTTGGTAACCCACTGAGGGTAAGAAGTCACTGCTAGAAACCCGGCATCGAACTGTTTCATAACCTCAACTTTGATCTTCTCGGACATCTCTGGACGCATACGGCGGACCTTCTGTTTGACCGGAGGGCAGTCTTCCTTGGTAGGCAAGTGATGGACCACAATGTCAGTATCCAACCCAGGCATGTCTTCGTAGGACCAGGCAAAGATCTCCACATAATCATGTAACATCTGAACCAACCGTTGTTTCACGCTGAGCTCCAGATTGGCACCAATCTTAACCTCCTTTATGTCCGTCTCAGTACCCAGATTTATCGTTTCCACTGGCTCTTCATGTGGCTGAATGGCCCTCTCTTCCTGGAGTAACAGTCTTGCAAGCTCTCCAGGCACTTCGCAATCATCTTCACCTTCGTCTTCGGCTAAGTTGATCGGATTTTCGAAGTCATAACTAGCAGTAGCAGAGTCGTTACCAGTGAGATCCAGAGTGGATTGAAACTTGTACGAGTGAGTGTGTGTAAATACAACTGTTTTGCAATATATAAAGAAAGAAAAGGAGCACAAGATTTGCAATGCGAAAAAACGTCCAATGTCTTTATTCATGATATATGGAAATGACAGTTAATAAGCCCTCACAAATGAAGCCACGGTGCCCCGGGTAAGACACCGGGCCATAAAGTTTCAATTTATTGTTTATTACAAATAAAAAACAAAGGAATTCATTACTGCGTAACAAAAGTAACAGGTATGTGATCTTTTGCGGTCCAATTGTTCAGTCCACCGTCAGTCGTCGGGTAGATCCAGCTATCGAACTCTGATTCCTCCACATCGCCTTCTATAGCATTCACTCTCGGGTTGGTGATGAACACGGGAGGTCTTCCGATCTTTGCTTTGCGTACAGCCCTCTGAGCCTCTGCAGTAAAACCCAGCCCAAACTTGTCAGTTTTAGGAGTAAAATCAGGGAGCCTGCCCCAATTAGCACATTCACCTTTCTCAATTACAGCCCGGGCGTCCTTTAAGGAGGCCATCTTCAAAGGAAAATCTTCTTCAATTACCGTCTCAGCTGACGCCAATGTTGGAGGTACCTCTTCAAAATGTTGAAAGGGGGTTTCAATAAACTCCCCGTCCATCTCAATATACCGGAATGAATTCAGATGACTAACCATGTATTCTTCCTCCCCCTGCACAGTAACAATCTTCCCTCTGACAGGGTATTTGAGCTTCTGGTGTAGAGTGGAGGTCACAGCCCCAGCTTTGTGAATCCAAGGTCGACCCAGCAAACAGGAATAAGATGGGCGAATATCCATCACATAGAACGTTGAATCGAAGACTTGAGAGCCGACTCGAATCGGAATATCTACTTCACCATGAACCATCCTCTTCGACCCGTCGAAGGCTCGGACAATAATATTACTAGGCTTCAACTCCAGACTTTCACAATCCATCCTGTCCAAGGCCTTCTTGGGCAATACATTCAGGGAAGAACCGGTGTCCACCAACACGTGTGCGAGAGTAGTGCCCCTGCATTCTATGGAGACATGCAGGGCATCATTGTGGTTCCTCCCCTTAGCGGTCAGATCAGCATCCGAGAAACCCAAACCATTGTCAGCGGTCAAATTGGCCACACAGTCGGTAAATTGGTCCGCAGATGTCTCTTGTGGCACATGGGCCGTCTTCAGAAATGAAATCAGGGCCTTGGCGTGGGCCTCAGAGCACAACAATAATGATAGCATGGAGATCTTAGAGGGGGTATGCCCCAGCTGTTCAACGACATTGAAGTCGCTCTTCTTGATTATCTTAAGAATTTCCTCCATCTCTTGCCGGGAGGCTTCAACATTGACAGTCTTCGGTGCCTCCATCCGGGCAGGCACATCATCAATCCCTTTGCCCCGAGTATTTGATGACTCGGCAGTAGGGGTAGAAACTGGATCAGAAGTGGAAACATGCGCGCTTGCAGGCGTAATTATAAGAGGTCTTCGGATAACTGGTGGCGCAATGTCAGGCGAGAAGAGCCTGCCACTGCAAGTAACTTTAGCTAGACCAGTGATATTGCTGATGCTAGTACCGGTGTTGAACTCCTGCTTCACTCCAAGTACATACACATCTGCCCCGTAGTGCCATGGGACAGCCTTGTCAGATTCATAGGGGAGGGGCCTCGGAACGGTAATGATAATGGGTGCAACATACATGATTTTGACTGGCTTCCTCGGGGGAGCCTTGGTAGGATTATTGAAAATTGTGACGACAGATACTTCTTCAGCGGGAACAAACGGAACAGCGGTCTTCTTGAACAAGATTTCTTTGCTATCCATCAGGTTTTGGATGCCTGATTTCAGCAACGGACAACCAGTAGGGGAAACAGCACACAGAAGGCAACCCTTGCTACAGCCCGGAAATAAATCGGCTAGCAACAGGTTCCTCTTAACAGTCAACAGAGGGGTAGCACCATCCTCCACAGAAACGGCATACAAGTCTTCCTCAATAGCATTTACTCCATGCTGGGGCATAGGAGAATTTACAACATTTGGCCGTTCGGGCGCCTCAAATTGGATTTCCTTCGCATCAATAAGGTCCTGAACCTTATTTCTTAGGGCCCAACAATCATCAGTAGAATGCCTCGGGCTATCAGAGTGATAAGCACAGCGGGCATTGGGATTATATTTGGGGGAGGTTGTATTCACCACCTTTGGAGCCTCTCTGACGGTTAACAAGTTGGTCGATAGCAATTGCGGCAAGATTTGTGACAAGGTCATACTAAGCCGGGTATATTCTCTTCTAGGCCTCTCACCCCTTGGTTGGTTAAGTTGCCGAGGAGCGGCAGCAGGCTTTGCAATAACCACCGCGTTGACAGCTTGGCGGCGCTCTGGTTTATCTTGCCTCCTAGGCCCATACACAACACTGGCTTCTTTCTTGAAAGGCTTTTTCTCAGAACTTGAAGACGCACCTTTCTGAATCTTTCCTGATTTCATGCCAGCCTCTATCCTTTCCCCAGTCAGAATGAGGTCTGTGAACCCTACAGACGAATTGCCAATGAGATGATTGAAGAATGGCCCGGATAGGGTCCCCAAGAACATGTCCACTAGCTCACGGTCGGTTAATGGTGGCTGCACCCTTCCAGCCAGGTCCCTCCACTTCTGCGCATATTCTTTAAAACCTTCTCCCGATCCTAGCGACATACCCTGGAGTTGGGTACGTGTAGGAGAAAGGTCGGCATTATATTGATACTGCTTGTAAAAAGCAGTAGCCAACTCCTCCCAGTTACGAACCTTGGTTCCATCCAGCCGATAGAACCATTCGAAATGAGTCCCTGAAAGACTCTCCTGGAAGAAGTGGATCCACAAGTTCTTGTCCACGGTATACGGCTGAATCTTCCGCACATAAGATCTGAGATGTAGCTTAGGGCAAGACGCCCCGTCATACTTTGCGAAAGATGGTGCTTTGAATTTGTGTGGGATCACCACACCAGAAGATAGGCCCAAGTCTCTGAAATCTAAACCAGGCACCTGTTGAATTTCCATGGCAATCAGACGATCTTCCAGCTGCTTGTACCGGTCTTCAGTTGGAGGATACTGCTCCTCATTAAAATCAGTCTCATTGTCAGAGACCACCGGACTAGGAACTCTTCCCCCTTGGGGACTGCCTTTTCCCACAGAAGAACCAGCTTGATCAACCTCGTTCTGCAGTGTGTTACCAAACCTCCAGCCCATGTTGAATAGTACAGTTCTCTTCTTCTTCTTCTGCTTGACCAGCAGAGCCTTCAGTTCCTCTTGACCTTGCGCCAAACCCATGATCAGTTCTTGAAATTGGGCGTTCTGAGCCTGGATGGCCTTGATGGACTGCTCGGTAGATGATTCAGGGTTCATGATGCTGAAATAAATAGTGAAGAACATTAAGCAACCTGAAAAGAAGAGTACATGTGATGCACATGATGAATGGAATGCGTATGATTTATGTTTTCAAAGACAATCGAGAATCAACTTTGTAAACAAAAAAGGAACACACTTCATTAGATTCAACCTTGAAATTTAAATTGTTCAACAGATTACCCTTAGGCGTTACATAAAAATGGAAATACTGAAAAGGGAAATAAAAACTGTAACAGAACTCCAAAGCTCATCATTGATCCCAGGGTCTCCTCTTCTCAGTACGGATGTAGTCATTCAAGGCTCGCTCGTTCTCCAATTGCTTTGTCAGCTTCTGGATCTTCAATTCCTGTTCGTTGAACTTCTCCCGATAAGAATCCCGTTCTTCTCGTAGTTGAGCCCAAGACCTTTTTAGTGTATCAATATCAGTAGGTATCTGAGGAGGGAGGACAGTTGGTGGAACCCCATCTCTATCAGGATACTCAAGAATGATGGGTCTGACAGCTTCGTACGGCATACCTAACTTCTGAGCACGGATGCGGACCCATTTGTAGTAGGCTTCCATAGGTAGAGAAGTCTTTGGTCCCAACTCTTGTGGGTCAGCTTTGTGGATTCTGTCCCAAGCCTTGATGAACCTACGACGCGGCTCGTCACTATCTACCTGAAACTCAAAACTGATATGAGGCACCAACATCTCGTGAGGCCCTGCTCTTCTGGCCCTTCCAAACTGACGGAGAGCTAGACATGGATTATAAGAGATTCCTCCTTGGGTACCAATTAAAGGAACATTAGGATATTCTCCACAACGATCAATAACAGCTACCTCATCCAAACCTCTGAGAGTCCAAATGATGTCCTTATCAGTGAGAGACATTAACCTATGAGCCCAACCTCTTCCTTCTTTGTTCTTCAGCACGAACTTAGGGAGGTGCGAAATAAACCACCTCACTAACAAAGGAATACAACACCACAGAGTTCCTCGTCTTCGGGCAGTACGAGCATAAAGTTGTTGCAGGATATCAACCAAGAGAGTGGGCACAGGGTTCCGAGACATGAAGATCCTTATGGCAGTGACGTTAATGAAGTTATCAGGATTAGGAAACAAGACTAGACCATAGATTAAGAGAGCCAGGATGTCTTCATACGCCCTAAAGTCCAAGTCATTCCAGAAAATGTTAGCCTTACCAATCAGAAACTTGGCCAAGAAACCCTTAACTTTGCTTTTAGTCACCCAGTTGTCCATTACTTCTTTGTGGGTCAAAGGAAGAGCTGCAGCAATCTCCTCAAGCCTAAGAGTCTTTTCCCAACCAGTGTTGGGAGTCTGATCCAAGATAGGGATGCCAAGCAAATCAGAGAACTCTTCCAGGGTAGGGACCAGCTGGAAGTCTTGAAAGGTGAAGCACTGGTACAGAGGGTCATAAAACTGGGTCAGGACACTCATCAGTTGTTGGTCCCACTTTGCCGTGACTAAACTGAGAAGAGAACCATGCCTTTGGATGAAGGAATTAGTGTTTGGAATTCTTCTAACTAACTCTTCAAGCAACTCAGGTGGGTGAACAAAATTGAACCGGATAGTGTTCCTTCGCATAGGCATCATGATGTCCTACAAAACAGAGCAAAGGTGAAACCCTCTTGTCTTTGAAATGGTCAGTCCTTATGCAGGATGCATGCAATGTTTATGATGGCATGATGTTATGATAAAGCACACCACAAATATCCACAAAGGCAAACATGATAAGGCACACAAGTCACACAAGACAAACCCTTAGAGTTTAGGCCAGCATGGGGTCTAGGTATTACCCTCTTTCAGTTTGTTGGTTAAGACCTATCCTATCAGAAGTAACCAGGTTCTAGAGGATCCCAATATCACTGACTACCCTCAATCGGTCATAACTCCAGCATCGCAATCTTTCCTTGCGGCCAGAACCATCGCGAGAGTTTATCCTCAATGGGTGTAGCATACTGCTACTGTTCTATAAGCCAAGTTGGGTCATTTAAGGTTCTAAGGTCGGTTGGTGCTTAATGACTCCTCAGAAGACCCATATTCTCCTCGTTGCGACACAAGGGATATCGGTACAGACCAAGGTGCCACACCAATGTAGCCACTGCTTCACCTGTGTCGGTCTACACCGGACAGGTCCCTCACAGCTTATGCTACCTAACAGGGTATCCCCAGATCCGGGTTAGGATCTATGTAACTCTGATGCAACCCACAATAATAAAGCAAACAAACACAACAATTGAAAACATAAGTCTGAGCTATCCTAAGGTACACCTCACTTTAAGTATTCCCCAGCAGAGTCGCCAGTTCTGTGATCGGTGGATCTGGAACTGACTGTTTAACGCTGGTTCGCGAAATGTTGCGGTACGCAAGAGTCGCCACCGTCTTTTATATTCTCCAATATGGACAGGACAAAAGCACAGAAAAATTCCTTATTGAGAATGTTTCTCGGTTCGGGAGGTAGATTTATAAAAAGGGAAGGTGTTAGCACCCTTTCTATCTGTGGTTATCCACGGGCTCTTAGATACTTGCTCATTGTGTTTTCAAAATGTTTGTTTTCTTTTCAAATGTGAGTGAGTTTGAAAAAGTTTTGTTTGAAAACTTCAATTCGACTCTTGTAGCAGTCCTCAAGAGTGTTGTGAAGTGTTTGTTTTGAAATCTTTTAGAAAGTGTCAGTGTGAAAAGTTTTTGTTTTTTTTAGAAAGAGAGCAAGTACCTATGAGTCATCTACCTACCCTAAGGAATTAGGCTGTGTAAATATCCTTAAGGTAGTGCCATCCCACCATAGAGAGGTAGGTAGCACCACCGTTGGAGGTGTTCGGGTCAATTCGTTTGTAGGGACAGTGTGGTCACCAGAGCAACAGTAGGACACCTTAGAAGCTACCCTTATGCCATGGGTCATGGACATAAGGACTTACTAAAACTTCTTATACTCGACGACCACGTTTCGAAGGCAAGGCAACAGTGAGGCGTACCCTAAGAGTGGTGTGTGAATTTGTGTGTTATTTTCATGTTTATATTTGTCTTTGATCATGCATTTGGTGAGCTACGCATTGTTTTTAATTTAGGCCATTCATTCTTTCATGCAAAGTTTAGAGTTTAAAAGTGCGGAAATTTAACTGCGGAAAGTAAAATCCTACGCTATTACAAGGCGCGAGTCTATACATCGCCAAATTAACAAAGACCCGTTTTAATAAAAATGCGGAAAGTAAATAAATTCCTAATTACTATTACATGGCTTGAACAGTTACATAATATTTGAAAGAAAATAAATAAGAGTAAATGCGCGAAGAGAAATTAGAATTGAATGTTTGAGGGCGTTGAACCCTTTTGAAATTAAATTGAAATTAGAAAAGCTAGTTAATTATTAAATTAAAGAAAAGAAATGTTTTTTTTAGGTTTTTTTTGTTTTGTATTTATGAAATAAAGAAAATTAATATTAAAATTAAAAGAAATCCTAATTCTAAGTTATTTTTAATTATATAAAAAAAAATTAAAGTTTAACCTAATTTACTAAATATTTAATATACATGTTTATTTACAAAATAATTAATAGGAATTAAATATAATTAAACATATTTTTAGTTTTTTTTTTTATCTTCTGGTTTTATATTTTAAAAATTAATTTATGAAATTAAATAAAACAATTAAAAAGAACAATAATTGAAAATAATAAAAGAAAAGAAAATTAAAAGAAGGAATACAAACAAGGAGGGGTGTCTGGCCCTTTTTGGAGGTTTTTGTAGAGTAATTTGGGCCCAAGATTGCAAGGCCTGCGTTGACTTTCCAGTTTGCATGTGGAGTGGTTGACTAGCGTGTATGGTAGTCTCCACGTTCTGGCCTTTGGATTGATCATGAAGCCACTTGTCAAGCCAGAGCATGAGGGTGTATGGGGAAGCCTTGAAGGAACGCTGCATAGAAACACCTTAAGAGAAAAATTATGGAATATGTGGGGGACCTGGGAATCGAACCCAGGTCCCAAAGCTTGCAACGCACATCCCTGGCCAATTGATCTATCATGTTCATTCGTATATAATATAAGAAGAAAACATAATATATAGAAAATGCCCACTATGCTGAAAAACGCGCCAACGTTTAAATTGGCCAACCATATGAGGACACATATGCTTCTTCTTCCTTTTTTTCCTGTAAATAAAAGCAAATAGCGGGGGTTTTAAACCCCCACTAAACTCAACCTGAAAAAATAGCGATTAGAGCATAGAGGAATATAAAAAGGGCGCAAGGTGTGAGTTTGTCTCGTCTTGAGGTCACGAATCCAATGGCACAGGTTTGAAGGTCTGATTTTTCCATATGAAGAAACCCCTAAATTTGGAGCTTTGAAACCCTGGAAAACGTTAATGGTGAATTCTTATACACGCATTGTTAGTTCAATTAAAGGGTACCAATAGCTTCAGAATATCCATATTAGTGTAAGTCAATTAACAAAACACATGAACAATGCTTAAAAATTGAAACACGATAATGGATATGTTTATGAAAAGTGAGACTTTGTTCTACCAATTCTTGAGGTCTAGAGATTGGTTCTTGATTGCAACACGTTCCTAGCAATGTCAAGAAGACAATGGACAAGCTTTTGGACCTTGAATCGCCTTGTAGCTATGTTTTCAGTTTTCAACTTTTGATGAAAATTTTCAATTTTGTTATGCAGCCTCTGAGCAATATTTCGTGTCTAATGGAATAGGTTTAGGTTATGCCTATGTAAGTGAATGGAATTAGGTTAAAACCAAGCCCAAAGATCCATTGATTTAATGATTCAATATTTGATTTTGTTCCCATTATTTTTCAATCTTTTTGCCATGGAAAACTTGCCAAATTGGGATGATTTCACCTCTTTTGATTGATGCACGAGATCTCTTACATGTGAGGAGGATATTTGCTGCATAAAAAAGATTTAAAACCATTGTTTAGTATTTTTCTCATATTTAAATTTAATTAAATGAATTAATAAGATTAAAAATTCAATTAATTAATTAAAAATAAGAAAATAACTCCCTTTTAGCTTAATGGGTCGTGAATAGCCTTTGGGTAATGATTCATGAAAGAATTTGTGGCCCAATAGCAATTTTGAAGTCTTTTGTGCAAAGTTGACTTTTCAAAATTCCTAAAAATTTCCCAACTTCTACAAGGCATATCTTGCTCAATTTTGAAGCTATGATCATGTTCTTGGACATTTGGGAAAGGTCTTGAAGTCCTCTAACCAATGTCTTTGGTCCCATGTCATTTTGATTTACCAATCTCAAGTTATGGTCTTTGACTTAAAGTGCCTTTTTGTTGACTTTTGAAAATGACCTATAATGTTGAAATTGATGACTTTTTGTGAGAGCATTTCTTGGACTTGAAGTGTGAATATGAGTTGTAGGAAATTTTATCCTCTTAAAAATGAGATTTGTATGGGATTTTTATGATAAACCATGAAGAAGTTATGCTCTGGTCAATTTGCAGTTGACTTTTTCAACTGTCCAAAAATAGAAACTTTTGCATCTTGAGACTTTTTGAGCCATGCTTTGAGAATCATTATCAAGAATTTATCAAATGATGTTTGTGGCTTCAAAATAAGATGTTGACCAAAAATTTTGACTTTTGACTGTCAAATGACCATTTTGCCCCTGCAGTTGACTGTGGAGCATTTAGGGTTTTTGACTGTGCAATTTGATGTTGTGAGTCTTGAAACTTGGCATATGAATGCTTGACAATGTATATAGGCATGTGGGACTTGTTTGGACCCTTGAAAACTTCAATTCCTTTTCCAGAACCAAAACCCTGATTTTGACTGTGTTAGGAGGCAATTGGACTGTGCAACCTTTGAGGGATTTTGAAGCTTGATTTTGCCAAATCTTGAAGAATATGGGAGGGAAAATTTTGGGGTACAACAAAAGGTATCAGTGACTACTTCTTTAGTATGTTTGAAGTGTCCTTTGTCCATCTTTGACAGAGACTTCCTTGTTGATCTAGTTTGTTTACCGTTGAGTGGTCTGGGTGTAATCTTGGGTATGAACTATGTTGTAGCCCAAAATTTTCCCTCTCATTTCTCAAGAAATTTCTCACAAGATTTTCAACTTCTCAAAATTACACAAGGATTGATCAGCTCAAGGCACCTCCTCAACCCAGATGACTCAAATTAGGGTTTGAGTTTCAACAAAGACAAATGAACTTTTAATTCCCCATATGACTTTCATGGATCATTTAGGACCTTCAAGAACGCTCATGTGAAATTTTAAAGTCTTGCAGTTCAAGTTTGCTCAATCAATTGATCAGATGACCTAAAATCAATTGTATTGAGCAAAAAGTCAACTGTGGTCAATTTATAGTCAAACTTCATAATTTTTTTATCCACATCCACATTTTGAAATCATATATGTCAATAGGTTAAGTTTGGATCACAATTCCTCAAGAAATTTGATCAGATCACCAAAAGGGAAAAATGGTCAAAATTAGGGTTTTGACTAAGAAGGCTCAATTTTTTTACTTTTGACCAAATACATGACTTATTGGTTTGAGACATGATATCAAGGATTCAAATGCATCATCTTGACCTAATGGCATGGTTCAAAAAATTTCTCAAGATCAATTGATTGATAATTGAAAATTGGTCAACTGATGAAAAAGTCAACAATACACTGAAAAGTCAAATTTTGACTTTTTGATCAAAATCAAGTTTCAAAAATCATGTTTCATCAAGATATGTCAAAATATGAATATTGTTCATCAATAAATCCAAAAGTACTAATTATCTTTGAAAAATGAAAATTCTAAGACTTCGAAATTCTTCCAAGTGTTGAAAAGTTAACTTTTCTCATGACTTTGTGCCAAATTTTCACCATGATACAAGATGATTCAAGGAAAACTTCCAACACGAAAGTTGTAGATCTCAATGAGATCTAAAACGTCTTAGGGCAGAACTTCGTCTAGAAATTCTTGGATCTCAAGTTATTAATTCACAAAGACATGTTCATAAAACTAAAAACACTTAATGAAATTTTGCCCTAGTTAGGCAGATTTTTGACCTAACTTCTTGGCCAAGTTTCACATGGTTCTAATTTGATTCTTAAAAAATTTCAAACATGAAGGTTGTAAAGGATGTTACAAGCTTTCCAAAATTTCTAAGAAATCATTAAGATCATTTTTGAGCTAAGAGAATTAAAGGCAAGAAGTTGGGCATTCATTCTTGATTTACAAGGAAGATTTATGAAGAACACTTGATCCAATCCTCAAGCATGTTGTAAAAATCCCACTTTGAAGGCTTATAACTTGCATTTCACTTCATAATTAAATGTTTACACAACTGTTAGAGCTTTGATCCAAGCATTTGTGACATTGTCCGTGTGGTTATTCCATTAATGGCACAAAGGTAACACTTCCATTTTGGAAAAATATGCTTTTGCAAATGTCAACCCTTCTTGAGCCTCTCAATGGATCTTTTTGTACACAATCAACCTAGAAACTCAGAAGAAGCATGTTTAAAGTGATTCACCCACTCTACATAGCTTGTACCACACATTGGGATTTTGGTTTTCCACTTTGCTTCAGAAACAAGCAAAATGTCATAACATGTGATCTTTGTAACATGACCATCTCAACTCTCTAAGCCATTTTCTATATATCAAGACACTCTTATGCAAGTTAGCACACGAATTGGCCAGCCTAAAAACTCCCTCAAACTTCCTCAAACACAGGATCATCAAAAACACCTCAAAACTTGCCATTATGGAGTTTTGAATCCAATCTCCAATTTCACTCGTGCGTTTCTTTGCCTTTTTCTTTCAAAAGATTCTAAGAATCATATACAAACAATCCAAATACCTTTCAAAGTTTTGTTACACCATTTTCCTTAAACTCCATAATTAAAAAACAGAGTTTGCACTTGACTTCTCTAGCACGACTCAGGCACTCCCAGCATCAAGTAAGGGTTGCATTAGCTTCCTGGGAACTTGAGGAAGCTAACCTGATCATAACCATCACTTGAAACAACCTCTAACTCAAAACACGATCTTCAACTGTAAGGTGAGTTTTCTGACTTTTCTTATCATTATTTAGGCATTGTTAGGCTTGCATTTTCAAAGACAAAATGTAGATATCATTGCCCTAAAACTGACCATGTCCTTAGAATTCATTTATATTGCTTGAGTAGAGAGAATTTGGGACCTAAACTTTCTGAAAAAATTAGGTTAAATTTGGTACCATTCAAAATCCATGATTATCTTTGATTTATAGTTTTAATGAGTTACATTTCTGGATTCGTGATGAAATTTGCCACAAGTTTCATGTTTACATTTTTCATTTTGGTTGAGAAATGAATGAGATACAGTTGGTCTGGCTGGGCGCAAGGTTGAAGACGAAGTACAGGCCATGGACTTGTTTTATTTTAAGTTTAACAATTGTTGTATTACTAACAGATGAAACAGGCCACCCTAGTGGTACAAACAGCGCACGCTAAAGCCTTGCCCTATAAAAGGTCTTGGGTTCGAGTCCCAGCAAGACCTTTTGTCATTTTTCCATATTTTTCTTATTTTTTTGTTTTCAGGAAAGGCGCCTGGGCCTCCATTGGCTGGGCTTTAACATTTTCGCTTCATTAACCCCCTGTTTTACTCACACAGCCCAGGCCCATTTTATTTTCTGTTTTTCTTATTTCATTTATTTATTTTCTTTTAATATATTTTACTTAATACCAAAATCATAAAAAAATTCATAAAAAATAGGTTTAGGCTTTTATTTAATTAAATTAATTTTTGACATAAAAATAAGTTTATTTTAATCACCTTTTATTTTATCTTTTTTAATTAATTTGTAAATTAATTAGAAATTAGGATTTTTGATTATTATTTTCACACATTAAAAATATTTTCTTTAACAAATCCAAATTATTATTTTTTTAAAATAAATTAATACTAAACTTAGGTTTATCTTTAATTAAAATTAATTTAGAACTTAGGACTTCTATTTAATTAATTTTTTATACTAGTTTAATTTAATTAAAACTCTTTTCACAAATAAAATCCTTAAAAAAACTTGTTTTTCTTTAATAAATTAATTTATTTTATTAACTTAATTTTAATTTTATTATTTTAGCTAATTATTTTCTTTTAGGTTAATTAGGTCAAAACTATCTTTCTTAACAAACAAAATCCATTTCCTTCTCCATTTATATTCTTGTATATTTATTCATTTTTGTACATTATTTATTCAAATTCAATATGATTGTAATAGATAAGTAGATTTTAATTTCTTGAAATCCCCATTTGTATATTTGTACACCCCATCCCCAAATGATGTAATAGTTTAGAATATTTATTTTCCATAATTTATCGCTTTCATAAATGCTAGTAATTAGGGTTTGTATGGCAAGATAAAATCAATGCTTAGAAAACCCTAATTCAAGATTAAACCAAGCATGAAATACAATACACTTGCACACTTTGCACCTTTAGGGTTTACTCCACTTTGTTGCCTTAAAAAGGGTCATGATATGCATGTGAGACATCTTAAGAAAAATAATAAAAAATACAAGATCATAGTCCCTCGATGACGCTTCGAATGTTGCCCTACAAATGATCTTAGTCCCTTAAGAGAAATGCAAAGATATCTTACAACATTGCTATCCATAACTATACGATTACCCACGCCCGTCCTTTTACATCCAAAGATAAGGCTTCTTAGCAATCAATGGTAAGATAGCAATGTCAAAGGAAGAGAGAAATAAACAAAAGACTTTTGAGTAGGTAGAGCGCTCGTAGTTGCTTGCTCATAATCCATATTCAAAACAAACATCTTGTCAAACACACTAAACACTTTCAAAACATGAAATATTTTCAAAAGTCCAACACTTTGTATGCATTATTATAGAGACGAGAATCATTACAAAGTTTTTCCTAAACGAAGGCGCTTTTCAAAAATACTTTCAAAATTAACCACAAACACATTTCAAACAAAGCAATTTCAAAAGTGATCTAGCAAGTAACTAAGATCCCATAGATAATTAATGATGAAAATGGTGCTAACACCTTCCCTTTTCATAACCTACCCCCCGAACTCAAGAAAATATCTCAAAGGTCTTTCATGTTCTTTTCATTCTTTCCTTATTAGATAAATGAAAAGTTGGTGGCGACTCTTGCTATCTGCAAAAATTGCAATCAAACGCAAAACACCCAAGTCAGTTCTCCCACCGTATCATAGAACTGGCGACTCTGTTGGGGAATACTTAAAAGTGGGGTTACCTTAGAGACTAGATCATATTTAAATGCTTTCATTGTTTGATTTGTTTGCTTTGCATTTATGAGTCTTTGTTTGGGTTTGTATTGATCATCTACTCGGATCTGGGAACATCATTAGGTAAGTAGCAATAGATCGTGGAGACTGTGCGGGGTATACCAACATGGTTGAAATGATGGCTACGTTAGTGTGACAAATTTGTTGGTATCGGTAGCCCTTGAGTCTAGTCAAGGAGAATATAGGGCCGTTGTGTGGTGTCATGAAGCACTAACTGACCTTAGAACATTTAATTGAATAACTTGGCCATTAGGAAATAGTGAGATAGCTGACTTTGGTGCAGACCTAAGTTGGTTGATACTCGATACTACGCTCATTGAGATCGGACTTTCGGGATATTTCAATCGCCAATAAAGAGGCTTGCGCTAAAACAATGCCCGATGAAGAAAGATCAGTGATATTGAGATTCTCTAGAACCCGGTTACTTTCTAGGACAAGTTGAACAAACTAAACTTAAAGAGGGTACTTACCAATGAAACCTCATGCAAGCCTAAACCTAAGGACTTTTTGGTTTTATGTGTATGTGTATACTTGTACATAACATCATGACAACATACCATGGCATTTTTTCACTAACCATTTCAAGGACCTAGAGATTTATCTTTGTCTTGTTTTGTAGGACATGGCTTACACTCGTAGGAATACTATCCAAATAACCTTGTAAGAGTGCTTCCTCAACTCAAAGAGTTAGCGTCAAGGGTTTTTGAGAATTCTCCATTCACCAAAAGACATGGTCGAATTCTCAATCTGGTTACCTCAAGCCTTGATGAAAACATGATGAAGGTGCTCTTTCAGTTGTTTGACCCTTTACACCATTGCTTTACCATTCCTGATTACCAACTTGTGCCTACTATGGAAGAATTATCTCAACTCTTGGGAATTCCTATTCTTGACCAACTACCCTTCAACGGTATTGAAAGAGACCCATGACCCGAGGACATTGCTCGAGTTCTACATTTGCAATGATCCGACATTGTGGCAAATTGGGAAAACAAGAAGTGTTGTCAAAGGGTTTCTAGCCAAGTTTTTGTTGGAGAAGGCACAATATTTTTGAGATACTCTGGATTTACAAGCCTTTGAATAAGTGTTGGTTCTTCTCATATATTGGATGGTGTTGTTTCCCAATCCTGACCAACTCATAGATGTGAACACAGTCAAAAAATTTCTATCTCGTAACCCGGTGCCTACCTTGCTTGGAGATATCCTGCATTCTCTTCACACTCGCACCGCGAGGAGAAGAGGCGTTCTTATGTGTTGCACTCCTTTGTTGGCTAAGTGGTTTATTTTGCACTTACCTCGATCTGTTTTAAAGAATGTGCAACGCATGAGATGGTCTAAAAGGTTGATGTCACTTACGCATTCAGATATTCATTGGTGTTCTCGATCTTTGGAGGACGTTATCATCATCGAACATTGTGAGGAATTCCCTAATGTCCCTATCCTTGGAATTAGGGGAGGTATCAATTATAACCCTTTATTGGCTTTGCGACAGTTTAGATATGCTAGTAGGGATGGTCCTCATAATGCACTTGTCCAAGGAATTTCATTTGACTATGATAGTGATGTCAAAGGCTACCGTCAAAGATTCATACGAGCTTGGGACATGGCAAACAAAACTGATAGAAAGACTTTGGAGCATAAAAAATCCATTCCTTTGGAGCCTTATCTCAATTGGGTACGAGTTCACACTCAAAGCATTATGATGCCTTATGAAGCCATCCTACCTATCATCATGGAGCCTGTTGCTGAGGGAGATGTTCCATATATCTTCCTTCATCCTGATATGCCTACTTCCTTTGAGGATTTTCAAAGAGCTTAAATTCAACTAAAAGAGGAACGAGACACCTTCGAAACTCAGTTCTACGCAAGCGAGAAGAAGGTGTTAGAGCTTACAAGACAACTTCACGATGAGCGAATTTTAAACGCCTACATTACACCAAAGAGGATGCGCTCATGGGAAGCCTGATTCTCTTTCTTCTTTTAAGAGTTTATTTTGTATTTTTGCTTTTTTCCATTGTAAACCCAAGAGGCATGTTGTAATCAATCTGAACTTATTAATGCAATTAACGTTCGTTCCTTCTTTGTCTAAACAAATTTAAATCTTCTAAGTCCTTGAAATCATTTGCATATGCATTTCATGCATCATAATATAAGCAAGCTTTCCGCAACATGTTTCCTTATCTTTCTACTATTTATTTCAATAAAGATGGATATCGAGCAAACCGTGAAAGATTTTCAAGCACAGAGTTCCCAGTTCCAAGCAACCTTGTTGATCCTGACCAAGGGACAACAAGAGTTGATGACACTGCTAGCAGCCAAAAAGAAGACTAAGAAGAAGGCCCTCATCAACATGGGGAAAAGGTTTAAAGGACCAGTCTGTCAGGTGGAGATAGTTGAAGAGTCATCCAAAGAAGACGAGAACCAGGTGGAAGAGGCAAAAAGCACACGTGTTGGGGGTGCAAATGATCAAGCATCTGAGGATGAAGATTACTTTGATGAATAGTATCCATCAGCCGAGGATAAATACAAGCAGTTAGAGGATAAACTGAAAGCTGTTGAAATTCAAGTCGTACCTTGTTTGGATTTTGGTGATTTGGGATTAGTACCTGGGGTCGTCATTCCCCATAAGTTCAAAATACCAATATTTGCGAAGTATGACGGAGTTTCATGCCCAAAATATCATCCGAGGTCCTACGTCCGCAAGATACAACCACATACTGTTGACAAGAAGCTCTGGGTCCATTTCTTCCAAGAGAGTCTAGTTGGGACTCAATTAGAATGGTTTTACCAATTGGAGGGTTCCCACATTCACACATGGAAAGATGTGGCCACTGCTTTTTATCATCAATATCAGTACAACACTGATTTAGCACCAACAAGAGTTCAACTTCAAGGAATGACAATGGGTACTAATGAAGGGTTTAAAGAGTACGCGCAAAAATGGAGGGATCTTGCTGGAAGAGTCCAACCACCTCTAAATGACTGGGAGTTAGTGGACATGTTAATAGGAACACTAACAGGACCCTATTTCAACTTACTAATTGGTAGCTCATCTTCTGGTTTCACCGAATTAATTCTGACGTGTGAAAGGGTCGAGAGTGGAATCAAGAGTGGAAAAATTCCCATGGCATCTGCTTCTACATCAAGCACTATAAAGAAACCCTTTATTGGCAAGAAAGAAGCCAGTGTTGTTTATGGGTCAAGGGCCCATACCAAGAAGGATCATTGTCCATCTGTTAATGCTGTTTTGATCTTCAACCCTCTATCTGCTCAAAGACAATCATCCAAACATCAATGATCTGAAGTTCCTCAAAGACAATTCACAAGGATTAACATGTCAATTTCCCAAGCATTGCGTGATCCACCATCAAATCCAAATACTACACCACCAGAATACAATACAAATACCAAGTGCGCGTATCATTCCAACAGCCCTGGGCATGAAACTGATCAATGCTGGGCTCTGAAGAATAAGATTCAAGACCTAATAGACAACAAAAAACTATTGAGTTTGATCCACCTAAAAATTCAAATGTGATAACTACACCAATGTCGAACCATGGCAAAGGTGTTAATGTGATTAATGACACTACTTTTGTTTCTTCCATTGAGGATTTGACTACTCCATTGACTATTGTAAAGGAAAATCTGCTGAGAGCTGGGGTGTTCCCTGGTTGTTTAAAAGACTGTGATTGTTGTGCTGAACAAATAAATGTATGCAAGTGGCTGAAAAAAGGTGTTTAATGCCTGATAGATAGTATCTTGTTTGAAAAAGTTCATATCATCAAGAGTTTGACCAACAAAGCTGAACACCTTTCCATAATAACAATCTCCAACGAGCCTCTTAGGATCTCCTTAAAGGGTCCTATTAGGATTTCAAATGAATCAACAATTGCTCCTTTAATAATCACTTCCCCTGGGCCGATTCCTTACTCCTCCGACAAAGAAGTTCCATGGAACTATGGTGTCGAAGTTTATTATCATGGGATAAAACAAGATTCTTGGATCAACAAAGACAAAGCTGATGTTACTAATATTGCAGATTTTAGTAAAGTAACAAGAACAGGGAGGATCTTTTCCCCTGATATTTCACCAACCACTAATACAACTCTTGTCCGCATAACCAATGACAAGTCTAGTGCCAACACTAGAGGCAAAGAGAAAGAAGGTGAGCCTGTTGGGATAGAGGCACCTACCAAAGATACTGATGCTGAAGAACCCTCCACTCAAGAGATGGAGGAAATCCTGAAAATTATAAAGAAGTATGATTTCAAAATAGTCAAACAACTGGGGCAAACCCTTCCAAAATCACCATGTTGTCATTACTACTCTGTTCTGATGCTCATTCCCAAGCTTTAATCAAGTTCTTGAAGAAATCTCACGTGCCCCAAGAGACTACAACTTACCAGTTCGAGAATTGTGTGGCGATTTTAACGGCTGACAATGGATTAGGGTTCTCCGATGCTGATTTGACTCCTATGGGAAGGAACCACAATAAAGCCTTGCATGTCTCTATTGAATGCAAGGGAACTACCTTGGCTCATGTCTTGATTGATATCGGTTCCTCTTTAAATGTTCTACCTAAAGGTGCTTTGGACTGACTAGATTGTGAAGGCCTAGTGTTGAAACTAAGTGATATAGTTGTAAGGGATTTTGATGGGTCTAGAAGGATAGTGCATGGAGAGGTGGATCTCCCCATTAAGGTGGGATCACAATTTTTCAACTCCACTTTTTATATAACAGACATACGTCCCGCCTACTCTTGTTTTCTTGGGCGCCATTGGATCCATGGGGCAGGGGCAGTAATATCCACCCTTCATCTAAAATTAAAGTATTCAGTCAAAGGGAAGGTTGTTACTATTTACGGCGAAGAAGAATTTATGGTGAGCCACCTCAATTCCTTCAAGTATGTGGAAATGGATGGTGAGCTCATAGAAACTCCGTGCCAGGCTTTCAAAATTGTTCCTCCTATGGTTGCTGCCACCAAAATCTTCTCCGACATATCAAAAGCTGATGAAGCTGTACCAAGAATGGTTTCACTTAAAGATGCTTGTGCCGTGGTCGAAGATGGAAGATGTACTATCTGGGGACAACTTTTCGACATTCCGTTTAAAGCTGAAAATTTTGGATTAGGTTTCACCATTAAAGCTCAGAAAGAGGTCAAACGCGCTTGCATGGGAAAGCCACCTCTTCGTATCAGAAATCATGAAGTAAATGTTGTATAAGACTCTTATGATGAATGATCTTTTGAATAATGGATACATCCTATTGCCGAAGGAAAGCTCAACAACTGGCATGTGAAGGATTTCACTTCCATCTCCTTCATTGACGATTAATTACTGTTTATTGATTTCTGTCAATTCAAGAACTTTTGTCTGTAAATTTAAATTCCAAACAATGACTTTTAAGCCATGTGCCTTGATCGGGGCACTATGGTCCATTTGTTAAGGGTTTTGTTAATGTTCATTTATCATATGATCATTTAATATAAACCGTTGGACCTTTTGCATTCCAATTTTGTGTTCATTGTCTTTCTTTTTCTTTATTGCATTTTTTCAATAGCCATGTATCTTACATGAACACACACACACACACACACATACACACACACACACACACTTGCAGATCTTCATCCACTCTGAATCTCATTGCCAATGATTCTACTATTTCCAGTTATGACTTCGAACGTCCAATTAACCAAGCCGAAGATGAAGGCGAGGAAGATTGTGAAATACCAGGGGAACTACCCAGACTTCTGATGCAATAGGAGAAAGCTATTCAACCTCATGAAGATCCAGTCAAAGTTATCAACTTAGGAACTGAGACAGACAGGAAAGAAGTCAAGATCGACGCCAACCTAGAAGATAGTATCAAGAGCAGATTGGTTCCGATGTTACATGACTACGTTGAAGTGTTCGCTTGGTTGTATGAAGATATGTCAAGGTTGGATATCGACATTGTGGTTCATCGTCTGCCAACAAAGGAAGATTTGTCCTCCTGTTAAGCAAAATTTTTGTCGCATGCCGCCTGACATGTCTGAAAAGATAAAAGCTGAAGTGATGAAACAATTCGATGCAGGTTTCCTAGCCATGACATCTTATCCTCAATGGGTTAAAAACGTGGGTACCAGTATCTAAGAAGGACGGTAAGGTTCGTATGTATGTAGATTATAGGGATCTGAATAGGGAAAGCCCCAAAGATGATTTCCCTCTACCTCATATTGATGTCTTGGTTGACAACATCGCTCAACATAAAGTCTTCTCCTTCATGGATGGATTTTCTGGCTACAACCAAATCAAGATGGCTCCCGAAGACATGGAAAAGACCACCTTTGTTACATAATGGGGCACCTTTTATTATAAGCTCATGCCGCTCGGATTAAAGAATGCAGGGGCAACATATCAAAAAGCTATGATAGCTTTATTTCATGATATGATCCATCATGAAATAAAGGTATATGTGGATGATATGATTGCAAGGTCGCAAACTGAAGAAGAGCATCTCGATCACCTACACAAGCTACTTGAGAGGCTGAAGAAGTACAAGTTGAGTTTGAACCCTAATAAGTGCATATTCAGAGTAAGGTTTAGAAAGCTTCTAGGTTTTGTCGTCAGTGGTGTTGTACCCCAAATTTTGCCCCTAAGATCCCTTCATCATACCAATATTTTGTATTTATTTTTCCTTTTAATTAATAAAATGCAATGTTGGTTTGTCTTGCTTGTTACTAATGTAGGTAAAGGCAATGAGATTTAGCAAGTTGCTCCATGGGTTCATGAGTTTATTTCCATGCCCTAGGAAATAAAGATTGAGAAGTCCAAACCTCACCATTGAAGTTATTTTGGAAGGTATGGCATGGCAAGGTGATTTTGGTTCACTACATTCCAAAGATATCAAGATTGATTCAAAAGTGCAAGGGATTGATTAAAGAAGTTGTCATGGTTGGACAAGGTCTTGCTCCCATTGATCATAAGTGCATATTTCTCTCAATTCTCAAGATATGGAAGTAGTTTTGGTGGCTATGAGTTCTCATTTTCATCCTCAACAACTTATACTTACAAAGAAATTGTGTTGGTACAAGAGATTTGTTCAAAATTGTCAAAGTTCCTCAAAGCATTTTCTTGATCTAGGAGCTAGGGTTTTGAACTTCAAAGAAGCATATTTTGCTCATCTTTTGGTATTTTTGAGTGATTCCAAAGACATCCTTATCTTCAAAGGGTTATCAACAAATCACTTCAAAATTTTCAAGGATTTTTCATGTGGAAGAAACTTGATGATGAAGAAAGATTACAAGTCCTCCAGATGAACCCCCATTTTCCCATGTGTGACTTCAAATGATCATAACTTAGTCAATTTTTATCACCTTAAGCCTATTATTTTTCCAAAATGATCTTCCGGATGTGATATTTCTGCCTTCTTTTATGTGCAAAGTGAGAAAATGGATGGAAGATGTCCTAAGGATACAAAAGATTATAGGTCATTTCATGATTTTTGCCAACTTCAACAATTCATAACTCTCTCAATTTTTGGAGATTTTGAATGGTTCAAGTTTCAAAATGTGATTCAAGAGGTCTATTTTATGCCATCTTCTTTTGTCAAAATCAAATTCCAAGTGGAAGGCCATGTTTGGATGCAAAACATTATAGGTCACTTTTGAAGAGAAATTTGAAATATTTCTAAGTATGGAAAGTCAACCTTTTTCCCCCAACTTTGACTCAATGCAACTTTCAGCTCAAGCATCCATTTGATTCCATTCTTTTTCCATTGCAAAGCTTGTAACATCATCTTTCTAAAGCATCAAGGAGTATGCCTTAAGACCCCTTGAGCTGACAATTCCATTGGATTGAACTTGGTAACTTGGAACTGAAGTTTCTTCATAAGTCAGAATTTGAAATTCATGTTTTGGCCTCTAAACATCAAATTAGCACGCGTTTGTGATCTAAACATGTTTAACCAAGTTGCCAAAGTGGATTAGAGCCTTAAAACGCAAGGATTGGATGATTTTTGATGGAAATCAGATCACACTTTGATCGTGCATCAGGTTCACACGATTTCCCTTCAAACTTCATCATTTCACACTCTTGAACATTCCATTTGATTCCCTATAAATAGAGGGTCATCCTCCATTCATTTCCTCAAGCTTTGAGATCCAGAAACACTCTGTCAAAACCTCACACGAACTTCAAATTTTTGAAATCAGTTTCTGAAATTCCATCCATTTCGTCCAAAATTCTTTGCACATTCATCTTCCTTAAGCATCATATAAACTCTCCAGCACTTAAACTAAGCAAAACGAGCTATAATTCAAGATACAAAAGTCCAGTTTCAGATCTTCTTTCTTGAACTTCGAAAAGGTAGAATTCTCCACCATTTGGATCCAAATAAAGCACTAACTCGTTCTACTCCTTCTCCCGATTCTAGTGCTTCTTACAATTTTTAAATCCATTGAGAATTGGGAGAGAAATCTCAAATTGAAGGTGCTCGCTATTTTCTGGGTTTTTGATTCATATCTCTTTGTATACTTTATATAAATTTGGCGCAATGGTGGTGTTATGATCGTCTTGAAGAGACGAATCCAATGATACTAGTTCGGGATCCTAATTTTTCCATTTGAAAGATCTCACAAAATCTTCATTGCAGGGTGGCTAGAGGTTGAAGACGATGACATGTCTCTTCTCAGCTAATGATAACATGCCAAGCATTTTAATTTCATTGGTTGCCTCTTTTCTGATTCCCTGTGCATCTCACTAAGGTCCATATCAAGTGCAGCATGTCTGGTCCATTGGATTAGCTTACTAACGCATTTTGACTATGATCTGATGGCCTATATCTTTTTGGTTTTATTTTATTTTCTGATTTTTACATTTTAATTGATTTAATTTTCAATAATTCATAACTCTTTTATTTTTTATCCAAAAATTATGAAAAAATTCACAAAAATACTTTGAATTATTTTTGATCTCATGACTATTTTTTTCATATTTCTATTTTGACATTTGATATTTTTTATATTTTTTGCATTATTTGCTTCCTTTTAATTACTTTAAAAATACTTTCCGACTTTTCTTAATTCTAAAAAATTTCCTAAATATCATTTTGCATATTTCTGACTTTTTGAAAACTTTATGGAATTTTATATTGACGTTTACTATTTTTGATCTATTTTCTATTTGTGTGAACAATTTTAATTAGTTTTAAAATAGTTTCTGACTTTTAAAAATTGCCAAAAATTTTATAAAAATATTTGAGTCCTTTTCTGATTTTTCTATGGTCTTACTTAATTTTTCTTGATTAATTTGAATACAGTTGATATTTTTCTTTCTTATTTTCATTTTAAAACATTTTTAAAAACCTCTTTTAATGTATATATTAAATGCAATATTATTTTGTGATTATTTTCTGGCTGAACTTGGGTTGAATTTTGATCATGAACTTTATTATCATCATTGGATCCATGGTGTTGAGTTTAACTCCATAAAAATGGATGAATGATTTTAATAATAGTTTGATTTAAATTTAATTCAAATGTGGTTTGTATATTCTTTCTCACCCCTCGTCATCTTGTCCCTTTCTTATTGCATTAAGTGTTATTGGAGCATGATCTCTATATCATGTCTCAAAACAAATGGTGCATAGATTGCTATTGACCGGCCTCAAAATAGGTGCGACTTCTATATAAGTCCACTTACGATTGCTTAACATAGCGCTAAATTTTGTCTCGATTCGAATAAATGATCATTTGTGGGCCAAACCTATGTTTGCAAGCCCAAGTATGTTAATTTGATCTCTTTGATCCAATAACCTTGAGATTCATTGTATGGAGGCTTTGGTTCTACCAATCCTTTAATGGATCTATAACACTTTTGGTCAACGCGGATCACTTAAACATCGTTGATCATTAAATAGTACTTTTGAGGATTCCAAATGGATGATATACTTGACAAAAAGCAAATTCAACTTGTTGTGTGGAGGATTTTATTCTACCAATCCTCGAATGAGTTCCAAATACAAGTTTCAAGATGGTCATCAAAATAACCACTAATTATTAAATTGTTTTTACTTTCTGGCCTTTTATTTTTTATGCTTTATGTATCATTTACTTTAAGAATTACACTTCATATCATTTTTATTTTGCTCACTTGAGCCTTTTGTTTTCTCTCCTAAGACACTAATAATCAATATGAACCATAAAAACCTTTTAAAACACTTGGACTATTTGGTTACTATCCTTGGCATTATGGAGTATTGGACTTCTTGGACTTAGGATTAGAAACCATGGCCTATATTGGAAACCTTGTGACTTTAATTGATATTTTGTCTGGAGTTCTTGAGGTTTACCTCAAGACATTGGGTTGTTTGTTGCAACTTATTGTGATTACACACTTTGTTTGTAATCTGGAATTCACCCATATACAGCCGTTACTCTGCCCAATTTTTGTGAAGATTTAATACACTTGAAGTTTGGTTCTCACAAGAAGTCTAGTATCTTTGCTTGCTTGGTTTCAATCCAAATAATGGGAATTCTATCTTGACTCATAATGTCAAGTATTGTCTTCTTGTTGGTTAGACGGTTCTTATCCCTAGCTCTTACCTTACGCTTTAGGATAATCTCTTCTTCTCCTCCCATATTCTTTAATTTCAAAGTCTTCTCCCTCCCTTTGAAAATTCTTCTTGTTTTTAAACTTGAACCACTTTCATAATAAACTTGGACTTAGGTCGATGCATTTTCAAAACATTTTCACAAATACAATTCAATTAACTTAATAATACCTCGACATTTTTTTTGTGAGAAAACTAAAAATCAATCAATCTCATTCAAACCATTTTTCCATCTTGGCTTTCATCTTAAACTTTTTTCAAAAGATTCGACTCTTGTAAATCCTTGTAGTGATGCAAACAACTATACTTCTATGATATGTAGTGAAGTGAGATATTTTCCACTTGGGTGTTGAGTGAGGCATTGTTGATTTTAAAATCCAAGCCATATCATCCACTTTTAGATGATGCAAATTCTCCTTTCTCATGATCGTGGGTAGTAAGTATGTTTTCCACACGGAAAATGACGTCGATGTCTTATCTCATAAAATTAACCAACACACTTGTGTTTTAAAACCTTTAAAAGATGAACTACGTGTACCCTGATCCCCTGTTGCACGAAAGGTGGTACGTAGGCACTAAAGGTTCGCAACTGCGGCGGGTGCAAAAACCATAAAAATATATTTCTTTTCTCACCTCCACCATCCATTTTATACAACATTTTATAGCCAAAATATACATATTTTACAAAGTGGTTCCTGCGGAGTACCATAGATGTTTAGGGTGCTAATACCTTCCCTTTGCATAACCAACTCCCTTACCTTGAATCTTTCCCCCTCTTTTTGGGTTACTCGCTCTTTTTCCATTCCTTTGAAAACAATAAAGCGCGGTGGCGATTTTTATTTTTGATTTGTATAAGTTAGTCAATCCAATGGCTTAGTCTTAAACATTTCTACTGCTACTAGTGGTAAAGGCATCGAAGTTGATCATGCAAAGGTAAAATCCATTCAAGAAATGCTAGTTCTCTTTTCTGAAAAGGAGGTCAGAGGCTTCTTGGGCCGACTTAACTACATTGCTCGCTTCATCTCTCACTTAACTGCTACTTGTGAGCCAATATTCAAACTCTTGAAGAAATATCAAATAGTTAGATGGAACGACGATTTCCATGTTGCCTTCGACAAAATCCAGGAATATTTACAAGAACCTCCTATCCGTATGCCTCCAGTGGAAGGAAGACCATTGATCATGTACTTGACTGTGCTAGAGAATTCTATGGGGTGTGTGTTGGGCCAACATGACGGGTCTGGCTGAAAAGAGCATGTGATATACTACCTGAGCAAAAATTTTACCAACTGTGAAACCAGATATTCACTGCTTGAGAAAACTTGTTGCCCTCTTGCATGGGTTGCTCGCCAGCTAAGACAGTATATGTTGACTCACACCACTTTATTGATTTCTAAGATGGACCCTATCATGTACATCTTTGGGAAACCAGCCCTCTCCGGACGAATAGCTAGATGGAAAATGATTCTTACCGAATATGACATCCAATATACCACAAAAAAACCATCAAAGGAAGTATATTGACAGATCATTTGGCACATCAAGCTGTTAATGACTACCAGTCTATGAACTTTGACTTCCCGGATGAGAATATTATGCTAGTAACTGACAGAGAAGAACATAGACCGTATGACGGACCTGAACAAGGATCCTGATGGACTATGGTTTTTGATGGGGCTTCGAACGCTTTGGGAAATGGAATTGGTGTTGTGATTATTTCTCCTGAGGGTTTCCATACTCCTTTCACTACTAGATTGTGCTTCGATTGTACGAACAACATGGTTGAGTATGAAGCGTGCATCTTGGGTCTAAAGGCTGCCATTGACTTAAGGATAAAGTTCTTGAACCTATTCGGAGATTCTGCTCTAGTAATCAGTCAAGTCAAAGGATAATGGGACACTAAGCATCCTAACCTTATTCCTTACAAGGAGCTTGTGTTAACCCTGAACCATACTTCGAGGAGATAACCTTTAAACATTTCCCTAGAGAAGAAAACCAGTTGGCTGGCGCCTTGGCAACAATGTCTTCCATGTTCAAAGTCAAATGGGACAACGAAGCTCCCATGATTAAAATTGTAAGATTTGACGACCCTGCGCACTTCTATGAGCTTGACACTGACGAAGAGAAACCATGGTATCATGAAGTAAGGAAGTATCTTGAAACACAAGAGTATCTCGAAGGAGCTTCCATCAATGATAAGAAATTCTTACAAAGATTCTCATCCAAATTCTTCCTAAGCAATGGACTCCTGTATAAGCAAAATAAGGATTCTACTCCTCCGGTGTGTAGACAAGAAGTAGGAAGAGAAAATTATGGAAGACATGCATGATGGCCTCTTTGGGACCCACTCTAGTGGACACACTATGGCCAAGAAAATCCTGAGGGCTGGTTATTATTGGTCCACAGTGGAAACTGATTGTCATAATCACTCAAGGACTTGCCACAAGTGTCAAATCTATGCTGACAAGGTCCATGTACCTCCCATTCCTCTAAATGTCATGACTTCTCCGTGGCCATTTGCAATGTGGGGAATTGATATGATTAGAGAGATTAAACCTACTACTTCCAATGGACACCATTTCATCCTTGTCGCCATTTATTACTTTACCAAGTGGGTCGAAGTTGCCTCATATGCCTCAGTTACCAAGAACACTGTAGCCGGGTTTATCAAGCATAACCTCATCTTCCATTACCGTATCCTCGAAAGGATCATCACTGACAATGGAACCACCCTCAATAATGCTATGATTACAGAACTTTATACTCAATACAAAAACAAACATCACAACTCTTCTCCGTACAGACCCAAGATGAATGGCACAATGGAAGCTACCAATAAAAATATCAAGAAGATTATGCAAAATATGGTGGTAAGCTACAAAGACTGGCATGAGATGTTACCGTTTTCTCTCTCTGGCTATCGTCCTTCAGCTCAAACAAACAACTAGGGCAACCCAGTTATCCTTGGTCTATGGTATGGAAGGTGTCCTACCTGTAAAAGTTTAGATTCCTTCTCTAAGGATAATGAAGGAAGCAGATTTAGGCGAAGACTAATGGATTCAAACTAGGTTGGATCAGTTGGACTTGATTGATGAGAAGAGACTGGATGCAGTCTGTCATGGTCAAATGTATCAAAAACGTATGATAAAGGCTTTTAACAAAAAGATCAAGCCTCGAGTGTATCAAGCTGGTGACTTAGTAATAAAGCACATCATTCTTCCATAAGGCGACCCCATGGGTAAATGGACTCCCACTTATGAAGGGCCATTTGTTGTAAAGACAGTTTTCACTTGTGGTGCCATGTTGCTGACTACTATGGATGGCGAAGACTTCCCACACCCTGTAAACGCGGACATAATTAAAAAATACTACGCATAAAATGACCCTCTAGGTTGACATACCTAGGAAAAAAATAAGGGCGTCGTGGTGAATCAAAGAGGTTCGGGAAAAAGTTAGAGATATATGCAAAATATTGTACAACCAGCAAGTCGAAAACCCGAAAGGGCGGCTTGGGCAAAAATGGGTATCCTGGTGGGCCGAAAACCCGAAAGGGCGGTCCAGGCAAAATTTAAGGATTGAAGCGTATGACTATGTCCAGCGAGATCTTTAAAGCCAGCTTTAAAGTGAGAAAGTGTCTAATGACTAAAATTGAATGAGCATATGCATATGAACATAATTAAAAAATTTAGAAAATGTATGCCTAAAAACGGTGACAAGCATCTCTTTAAATGCATTTAAGATATCCCCATAGAGTTATTTCAATAAACATTATCCCCACAAATTTGGATTCATAAAATCCCCAGACAGAGTTTCAATCTCCGGAAGAATCTCTCCCATATGAGTTGGTCTTAAAAAATGAAGCCTTATGGAAAGAGACTCCTCCCCAACAGTTCGTCAAAATATCCTCTACAATATGGTTTATTTCCCCAACAAACAGTAAAATTCCCAGCTTGAGTTGGCCTCTCAGACTATTACAAATCAAGGGACCACAACCCATAATCCTCAGTGAAGTCACCAACAGAGCCATTGATATCCCCGAAAGCTACTGTAAAACCTGGGCCCGACCAGATAACAGTCAACTTCAAGCAAGTTACTATGAAGCCTAGATCCGACCAGATACTAGTTCAACTCGATCAAGTTCAAATTATTGCAAAGCATGGACCCGACCAGAAAACAGTTTGAGTTTTTGAAACCGGGACCCGACCAGATAACAACAAATCTCAATTTTTAGTTGCTAAAGCCTGGATTCGACCATATAATATTTTAATTCCTGTCCAAACAAGTTACTATAAATCCTGGACCCTACCAGATGTTAGTTCAACTTCATCCTACCCTCAATTTACTATAAAGATTGGACCCGACCATAGAACAATTTAAGTTGCTCCTGAAGCCTGGACCCGACCAGATAACAGTTAATCTCATTTGTAAGTTACTAAAACCTGGACCCGGCCAGATAATAGTTCAACTTCTCAAATCATTACTAAAGCCTGGACCCGACCAAATAACAGTTAATCTCAAATTTTAAGTTAATAAATCCTGGACCCGGCCAGATAATAGTTCAACTTCTCCAATTGCTGAAACCTGGACCCGACCAGATAATAGTTCAACTTCTCCAATTGCTGAAACCTGGACGCGACCGGATAACAGTTAACCACAAGTTCAAATTACTGAAAAAGATACTAGTTTAACTTCTTCAATCACTACCAAAACTCATCTTCCCCAGTAGATTTTGAAATTATCCCCAGCAAGTTATTGTGAAGCCTGAAAATCCGACCAGATAACAGCTAACTTTCAAGAGATAATTCCCCACTAGAGCAGCAGACGACTAGAAATCTTGAGCTCTTTCCACCAATTATGGTCAATTTACAGTCAAAATTTATAATTTTTTATCCGCATCGACATTTTGAGCTCATATATGTCAATTGTTAAAGTTTGGATCACAATTCCTCAAGAAATTTGACCAGACCACCAAAAGGGCAAAATGGTCAAAATTAGGGTTTTGACTAAGAAGGCTCAATTTTTGACTTTTGACCAAATACATGACTTAATGGTTTAAGACATGATATCAAGGATTTAAATTCATCATCTTGACCTAATGGCATGGTTCAAAACATTTCTCAAGATCAATTGATTGATAATTGAAAATTGGTCAACTGATGAAAAAGTCAACAGTACACTGAAAAATCACACTTTGACTTTTTGATCAAAATCAAGTTTCAAAAATCATATTTCATCAAGACATGTCAAAATATGAAGATTGTTCATCAAGAAATCAAAAATTCAAAATTATCTTTGAAAAGTCAAAATTCTAAGACTTAGAAATTTTTCTAAAAAGTGTTGAAAAGTTAACTTTTTCATGACTTTGTGCCAAATTTTCACCATGATACAAGATGATTTAAGGAAAACTTCCAACATGAAAGTTGTAGATCTCAATGAGATCTAAAATATTGTAGGGAATAACTTTGTCTATGAATGCTTGGATCTCAAGTTATTAATTCATAAAGACATGTTCATGAAACTAAAAACACTTAGTGAAATTTTGCCCTAGTTAGGCAGATTTTTTACCTAACTTATTGGCTAAGTTTTAGATGGTTCTAATTTTATTATTCAAAAATGTCCAACATGAAGGTTATAAAGTATGTTACAAGCTTTCCCAAATTTCCAAGAATTCATCAAGATCATTTTTGAGCTAAGAGAATCGAAAGAAAGAAGTTGGGCATTCATTCTTGATTTACAAGGCAGATTTGTGAAGAACACTTGATCTGATCCTCAAGCATGATGTACAAATCCAACTTTTCAGGCTTCTAACTTGCATTTCACTCCATAACTAAATGTTTACAAAACTGTTAGAGCTTTGATCCAAGCATTTGTGACATTGTCCAAGTTGTTATCCCATTAATGGCACAAAGGTAACACTCCCATTTTGGAAAAGTATGCTTTTGCAAATGTCAACCCTTCCTGAGCTTCTCAATGGATATTTCTATACACACTCAACATAAAAACTTAGAAGAATCATTTTTAAAGTGATTCAACCACTCTACATAGCCTGTACCACACATTGGGATTTTGGTTTTCCACTTTGCTTTAAAAACAAGCAAAATACCATAACATGTGATCTTTGTAACCTGACCATCTCAACTCTCCAAATCATTTACTATATATCAAGAGACTCTTATGCAACTTAGAACATGAATTGTCCAGCTTGAAAACTCCCTCAAACTTCCTCAAACACAGGATCATCAAAAACAACTCAAAACTTGTCATTTCTAAGTTTTGAATCCAATCTCCAATTTCACTCGTGCGTTTCTCGGCCTTTTGCTTTCAAAATATTCTAAACATGATATACAAACAATATCAACACCTTTAAAAGTTCTGTAACACCATTTCCTCAAACTCCATAACCAAAAAACAGAGCTTACATCTTGACTTCTCTAGCACGGCTCAGGCGCTCCCAGCATCAACTAAGGGTTGCATTAGCTTCCTGGGAACTTGAGGAAGCTTACCTGATCATCAGCATCACTTGAAACAACCTCTAACTCAAAGCATGATCTTCAGCTGCAAGGTGAGTTTTCTGACTTTTCATCTCATTATTTAGGCATTGTTAGGCTTGCATTTTAAAAGATAAAATGTAGATATCATTGCCCAGAAACTAAGCATGTCCTTAGAATTCATTAATATTGCTTGAGTAGAGAGAATTTTGGACCTAGACTTTCTGAAAAAATTAGGTTAGATTTGGTACCATTAAAAATTCATGCTTATCTTTGATTTATAGTTTTCATGAGTTACATTTCTGGATTTGTGATGAAATTTGCCAGAGGTTCATGTTTACATTTTTCATTTTGGTTGAGAAATGAATGAGATACAGTTGGTATGGTTGGGCGCAAGGTTGAAGACAAAGTACAGGCCATGGACTTGTTTTATTTTAAGTTTAATAGTTGTTGTATTAGTAACAGATGAAACAGGCCAACCCAGTGGTACAAACAGCACACGCTAAAGCCTTGCCCTATAGAAGGTCCTGGGTTCGAGTCCCAGCGAGACCTTTTGTCATTTTTCCATATATTTTCTTTTTTTTTTGTTTGCAGGAAGCGCGTCTGGGCCTCCATTGGCTGGGATTTGACATTTTTGCTTCATTAACCCCTTATTTTACTCACACAGCCCCAGGCCCATTTTATTTTCTTTTTTCTTATTTCATTTATTTATTTTCTTTTAATATATTTTACTTAATACAAAAATCATAAAAAATAGATTTAGATTTTTATTTAATTAAATTAACTTTTGACATAAAAATAAGTTTATTTTAATCACCTTTTATTTTGTCTTTGTAAATTAATTAGAAATTAGGATTTTTGATTATTATTTTCACACATTAAAAATATTTTCTTTAACAAATCCAAATTCTCTTTATTTTTTTAAAATAAATTAATACTAGACTTAGGTTTATCTTTAATTAAAATTAATTTAGAACTTAGGATTTTTATTTAATTATTTTTTTTTACTAGTTTAATTTAATTAAAACTCTTTTCACAAACAAAACCCTAAAAAAACTTGTTTTTCTTTAATAAATTAATTTATTTTATTAAGTTAATTTTAATTTTTCTTATTTTAACTAATTACTTTATTTTAAGTTAATTAGGTCAAAACTATCTTTCTTAACAAACAAAATCCATTTCCTTCTCCATTTATATTCTTGTATATTTATTCATTTTTGTACATTTTTTATTCAAATTAAATATGGTTCTAATAGATAAGTAGATTTTAGTTCTTGCAATCCCCATTTGTATATTTATACACCCCATCCCCAAATGATGTAATAGCGTAGAACATTTATTTTCCGCAATTTATCGCTTTCATAAATGCTAGTAATTAGGGTTTGTATGGCAAGATAAAATCAATGCTTAGAAAACCCTAATTCAAGATTAAACCAATCATGAAATAAAATACACTTGCACACTTTTCACCTTTAGGGTTTACTCCACTTTGTTGTCTTAAAAAGGGTCATGATATGTATGTGAGACATCTTATCAAAAACCATCAAAAACACAAGATCATAGTCCCTCGATGACACTTCAGATGTTGCCTTACAAATGATCTTAGTCTCTTAAGAGAAATTCTAAGATATATCACAACATTGATATCCATAATTATAAGATGACCCAAGCTCATCCCTTTATATCCAAAGATAAGGCTTCTTACCAACCAATGGTAAGATAGCAATGTCAAAGGAAGAGAGAAATGAACAAAAGACTTTTGAGTGGGTATAACGCTCGTAGTTGCTTGCTCACAATCCATTTTCAAAACAAACATCTTGTCAAACACACTAAACACTTTCAAAATATGAAATATTTTCAAAAGTCCAATACTTTGTGTGTATTCTCATAGAGATGAGAATCATTATAATGTTTTTCCTAAACAAAGGCACTTTTCAAAAATACTTTTAAAATCCACCACAAACACATTTCAAACAAAGCAATTTCAAAAGTGATCTAGCAAGCGACTAAGAGCCCATAGATAACTATGGATTAAAAGGGTGCTAACACCTTCCATTTTCATAACCTACCCTCTGAACTCAAGAAAATATCTCAAAGGTCTTTCCTGTTATTTTCACTCATTCCTTATTGGATAAAATAAAAGTCAGTGGCAACTCTTGCTATCCACAACAATTGCAATCAAACGTAAAACACCAAAGTCAGTTCTACCACCATATTACAAACTGGTTAGAATATTATTATGTTCATATTAATTGTTATAACAAATCGGTGCGGTTTTCTACTTCTAATGAGGAAGAAGAAGCAGGATTCTTATCTGCTAGGAAGTTAAAGGAATTGATGCAAGATGAAGCTCTGGTATTTTCACTAATGGGGTTCTTACCCAATGAGAATTAGGCTGCTATAGATGAGTTGCAGGTAGTGCATCAATTTTCTATGGCGCCCTATCGGATGTCAGCATTTGAATTAGTAGAATTAAAGAAACAACTGGAAGAGTTACTTGAAAAGAAATTTTCTAGACCAAGTGTATCACCTTAGGGAGCTCCAGTGTTGCTTGTGAAAAAGAAGGATGGTATTATGACACTCTGTGTGGATTACCGATAATTCAACAAAGTGACGATCAAGAATAAGTATCTACTTCTGAGGATAGATGATTTAATGGATCAATTGGTAGATGCATATGTGTTCAACAAGATTGACTTGAGGTCGGGATATCACCAAATTCGTGTAAAGGGTGAGGATATTTAGAAGACTGCTTTCCGAACTCGATATGGACACTATGAATATTAAGTGATGCCTTTTGGTGTTACTAATGCACCAGGTGTAAAGGCAAGACAATTATATGGGACATCCAATGCGAAGAAAGTTTTGTTGAGTTGAAGAAGAGATTGACAACAACTCTGATTTTGATATTACCTAATCCTAAAGAATCTTTTGTTGTATGTTATGCTTCTAAATTGGGTTTAGGTGGTGTGCTAATGCAGAACGATAGAGTAGTGGCATACGTATCAAGACAATTGAGGATTCATGAAAGGAATTATCCTACTCAGGATCTAGAATTAGCTGCAGTAGTTTTTGTACTAAAGATTGGGAGACATTACCTTTATGGTTCTCGATTGGAAGTGTTTAATGATCATAAAAGCTTAAAATATTTATTTGATCAAAAGGAATTGAATATGAGACAACGCAGGTGGTTGGAACTATTGAAGGACTTCGACTTTGGTTTGAACTATCATCCATGTAAAGCTAATGTTGTAGCCGACGCTTTTAGTCAAAAGACATTGCATATGTTTGCTATGATGTTTAAGGAATTGGAGGCGATTGAACAATTCATAGATATGAGTTTAGTTTGTGATGTTACACTGCAGAGTGTGGTGTTAGGAATGTTGAAAATTAACAATGATTTCTTGGATAATATTAAAGATGCTCAGAAGTTAGATGTGAAGTTTGTGGATTTGATGATTGTGAGTAATCAGTCAGAGAATAGTAATTTAAAGGTAGACGCAAAAGGTGTGCGGAGGTTCCGAGATAGAATTTGTATTCTTGATAACTCCGAGATGAAAAGGATGATTCTAGAAGAAAGTCATAGAAGTAGATTGAGTATCCATCCAGGTGCGACTAATATGTATTGAGACTTAAAGAAGTTGTTTTGGTGTCCAGGATTGAAACATGATGTGGCGTGATTCGTGTATGCATGTTTGACTTGTCAGAAGTCGAAATTTGAACACCAGAAACCTGCAGGGTTGTTGGAACCGTTAGATATTCCAGAATAGAAATGGGACAGTATATTCATGGAATTTGTGACGGAATTGTCGAGCACTCTAAGAGGACATGATGTGATTTGGGTGATTGTGGATAGGCTAACAAAGTCAGCTCATTTTATTCTAATCGGTATCAGTTTTCTAGTGTCGAGGTTAGCAGAGATTTATATTCGTATGATTGTGACGCTACAAGGTGTTCCGTCAAGTGTTCTATCTGATAGAGACCCAAGTTTTAGTTATGATGTTTGGAAGAGTATGCAGGATGCGTTAGGTTCTAAACTGGGATTGAGTTATGTGTATCACCTACAAACTGATGGTCAGACAAAGAGGACTATTCAGTCGTTATAAGATTTGTTGAGAGCTTGTGTCCTTGAGCAAGGAGGTACATGGGATAGTTACCTTCCACTGATTGAGTTCACTTATAACAATAGTTTTCATTCCAGTATTGGTATGGCACCTTTTGAGCCATTGTATGGTCGGAGGTGCAGAACATCTTTGTGTTTGTACGAATCTGGTGAAAGTGCGAGGCTTGGACCCCAAATTGTACGAGAGACTACGGAAAAAGTAAAGTTAATTCAAGAAAAGATGAAATCTTCGCAGAGTAGACAAAAGAGTTACCATGACAACCGAAGGAAGGACCTTGAATTTCAAGAAGGGGATCGTGTATTTTTGAGAGTCAACCCAATTACCGGTGTTGAGCAAGCATTGAAATCGAAGAAGCTTACTCCTCAATTTATTGGCCCGTATCAAATTTTGGATAAAGTGGGAATTGTTGCATATAGAGTGGCCTTACCACCCAATCTTTCAAATTTGCATGACGTTTTCCATGTGTCGCAACTTCGGAAGTATATTGCGGATCTATCTTATGTAATTCCAATGGATGACATACAAGTAATGGATAATCTTACGGTAGAAACCCTACCAGTGAGGATCGAAGACCGTGAAATGAAGAAGCTTAGAGGCAAGGAAATCCCTCTAGTGAAAGTAGTTTAGGGAGGAGCAGCTAGAGAAAGAATGACGTGGGAGTTAGAAACCAAGATGCGGGAGTGTTATCCAAAATTGTTCATATAAGGTAATTTTCGAGGACGAAAATCTTCTAAGTGGGGGAAAGTTGTAACACCCAAATTTAATTAGGATTATTTTTATTTAAAATAATTATATGAGATGATTTATTTACTTGTGTTGACATATTTTATTATGTGATGTGAAGCAATTCAGAAAATTAAAGGTTGAAGTGTCGAGGGGTGTATGACTAAAAGTGTAGAGAACAAGGGGTGAATAGTGAATATTAGTAATATTATTATTATTATATTATTAGTTATTAATTATTATGAAAAAAATAATGTTTATAAAATTCATAATTAAATAAGTAATTAAGTTGAGGAAGGGTATTTTTGGGATATAGACATTAGGGGTCTAGAGGTCGATATAAGAAAACAAAAGTGAGAACACGATATATAAATCATAGAACGAGAAAAGGAAAGGAGAAGGGAAAATCTAGGGTAAAGAGGAATCCACAGTCTTGGGAAGATCAAAGCTTCGAATCAAGGTAGGGGGTGAATGGATTCTATAATTGGTGATTTTACAAGAGAGGGTGGTGAGGGTTCCTTTCCCTCTTAGGTTGTGTTTGGTGTATTTGATGCATGATTAATCTTTGTGGAATTAAATGATGTTGTTGTAATTGATTGTGTAGCAACTGGTTTTTAAATCAAAGTCGCCACTATTAGTTTTTATCCTAGGGAAGGGAATCTAACAGAAACCCTAATTTGCAGACAGAGATTCTAGGTTTCGGACTCTATTAGATGAAAGGAAGGTGTTAGGCACCTTTCATCTACCTTGTTCACAAGTATACTAAGCTCTAGGTTTAGGTTTAGGGTAAACTATTTTTTAAGTTTTAAATAGAAAGGTCCCAATTCGTAGTTCGTATGGGGTTAGTGTTTTTTAGGAGTTTGCAAACATATTTTGAATCACCTCGCACTCGGTCGGGAGTAGTGATTGCGGAGATTTTGACTGAATGTGCAGTAAGTCAAAACTAGTTTGAAACCCTTTTGCAAAAAAAAACAGTTGATTAGTTTAGTTTATTGTGAAAAATAGATTGATGATTTGTTTATGTTTTTTAATCGTATTATTTCTGAAGATCTTGATTAATGCATGATAGAAATATTTAATGCAAATATGTATAAAAATATGTTCATGAGTTTTAAATAAACATAATTTCTTTATGATAATAAGTAATATTTACATATAATAAATAATAACACTATAAATAAAAATTACTATTAATGATAATAATAATTATAAATAATAATAATAAAATTAATAATTAAAAAAAAAAGATAACAATATAATATAATAATAATATATAATAATAAGAAGAAGAAATTAATAATTATATAGAAAATGTAAAAAAATAATTAATTTCAGGAGGGGGTGTATTTTTTAGTTATTAAGTAAAAAGATGGGTGTTATTAACAGTTTGGGTTAGGCCCATTACGTGTGCTGGACAAGGGGTGCAACTTGGTTTGGTGTTTATAAATTAAGGCAAATGGGGGGTGTCTAAAGAATTTCGGCTTGGCCCAACATAGATTTTTGGGAGGCCTGCATGATCGTATGCGCGAGGGAGCATGGTATTTTCAGTGGACTTGGCCTTACGGCCGTCCACTGAAGATCCAACGGACAGAAACGAAGGGTGCAAGATAATTATCATAGGCGCATGTGTATAGGATCAAACGGAATACAAAATTATTATTTTTATTTTATTCTTACATTTTCTGTTTTACAGTGAAACCTCTTCATCTCTTTTCTCTCTCTTGCCGCTAGCAAAAAAATCCTTTCATCCTCTTTACCTTACCAACCCTAAAGCCACAACCACGGAGGCGCCGGAAAGAAAAACGTAATCTACCCTCCACGAATCTCCTAGCCCTACATCATCAACAAAAAAATAATTACCCCTTCGAATTTCCAAGTGTCCAGTTCTGAGTGGAGGCAACGGCGGTGGGTTAGAGGTGGCCGTCAACAAAGGTTGTGGTTTCTGACAATGAAACCCCAACCATTCTTTCCTTCTTCAATGATGTTCGCTCGAAAGGGCTTCGGCTTCAAGCTTCTCTCCGTTTGCAACTTCGTGGTATTTTTCTATTCTTCTTCCGTCAGCCACCAAAAACTCCCTCTCCTCTCTCTTTTCCCTTGTATTTATAGTTTTTTCCAATTAGGTTTAGATTTTTAGGATTCTGTAATTTGTTATAGTTCAGATTAGCAGAAATTTAGGGCCATTAGAGATTTAGGAATTCAATGTAATTGATTAATGGATTGGATTTGGTTTGTAGGACTATTTGGTTCTGTGTAGGGTTTTTGATTCGATTTGTAAAAAGATTTATTTTGTATATTGTAATAGCGACTTCCTATAATATTCAATGTTGGAGATTTAATTTTCTGTTAATTGATTTTCTGGGATATGGATTTGCAGAAATATGAGATTTGTTGTATCTTTAGATTAAAATTAGTTTCATATTATGTCATTTTCGGACTATGTAATAGAGATTTGACAATACTGTATCTTTAGATTAAAATTTGTTTTATTGTCAATTTGATTGTTTTAGATTGGACTCTGTTACAAATTTGTCCATACTGTAATAACTTTTCCTGGGCGGGATTGTATTAAAGATTTTGTACAAATTATAGTTTAAAGATTGAAAACTGTGAAATATTTTCTGGGCTTGGACCCCAAGATGCAATATTTGGTATTAATTTTGAACAATAAGTGTTACTAATAAAAACGTTGCACAAATATGCTTTCTAATTGACATATGGGCCCTGCGTGTGCTTTCCTTTCAGCCCAGCAACATGGTTTCTTCTTTTTTTATTGCAGCTAGAAACAGATTTTTCAAATTCAAATGGGCTTTGCATTAATCATTCCTATTTCAGCCCAACACGTCCTTTTTTATTCAGCAAACTTTTTTTTTCTACAACCATAAACCATTTTTTAAAATCCAATTAGGCCCAACACGTCTTTTTTTATTCAGCAAACTTTTTTTTCTACAACCATAAACCATTATTTTTAATCCAATTAGGCCCAACAGGCTTTTTTTTTTTCAAAATCCAACAAAAGGAAATTATATAAAAAGTAATGTTTAACAAAACAGTATTGTGACAAAGAATTTATTCGTAAAAAAATACATTACATTTTTTTTAAACAAAGAAGTTCATTTTTGTTTATTTATTTGTTTAAAATAATAACAATAAATAGTTTTCTTTTAATAATAATAAGACTTATTATTTTTTCTCAAAAACGCCAAATGGGCCAACTTAATTGCCTCAGCTATTTACAAGTACACCCCTTTTTTTTACTAAACTTAACCTAAATAAGCTTGTGCAATTTAAACCTGATAATTATCACTCTTTTGAAATGATTTCCTTGTTTTCAAATTGCATGGCCCATTGGCCAACATGCTTCGCGAATAGGTTTATGAGTCTTTCTGATTTAGAAAGCCCCATTCTCCTAAATTAAAATACACCCCCTAATCTTGGATAAAGATGGGCCATCAGATACTGTCGAACCATCTTTAATTAAACATTTCTTCTATTTAAATCTTGAAATTATGATCGTAGGGGTAGGATGAATTTGGGGTACGACATTTGCCCCTATTCAATTATCTTCCAATTGAATAGCGCGAGAAAATGCGTGTTTGGCGCATTCTGATTGGGAGTTTATTGAATACTTGGAATACCCAAAAAATTTCCGACCAATTATAAGGTTACGCTGATGTAGCACACCCTTACAAGTTTTGAGACAACCGACGAAGC
Source organism: Vicia faba (assembly GCA_948472305.1). Classification (NCBI taxonomy): domain Eukaryota; kingdom Viridiplantae; phylum Streptophyta; class Magnoliopsida; order Fabales; family Fabaceae; genus Vicia; species Vicia faba. Next base: position 965,663,089 of record OX451740.1, read on the forward strand.
TGATGATATATCTCTTACCGGAGTTTGATCATGAGGCAGATAGTCTTTGATCTTAAAAGTGCGGTTTCATATGTCTTGGCTTATTCACCTATTAATACCTGATGGTGCATGGCTGCTTGAAGATTGAGGCTGCAGGTTATGCTCATGGATCACTGCGTGAAGTCTGAGGCGATAAGTCAAATTGGGTTTCGGACACCGCTGCTTGAAATCTGAGGCGATGTTTCGAGCGTGAATACATTGCGGCTCAGAGGCAATGTGTTTGAGTTCGGAGAACACATTGCGGCTTAGAGGCAATGTGTTGAGTTTGGATAAAATATTGCGGCTTAGAGGCAATGCTATGAGTTTTGAGGATACATTGCGGCTTAGAGGCAATGTTTTGAGTTTGCAAAATACATTGCGGCTTAGAGGAAATGTTCTGACTTTGCGAATACATTGCGGCTTGGAGGCAATGTTCTGAGTTTGCGAATACATTGCGGCTTAGAGGCAATATTCTGAGTTTGCGAATACATTGCGGCTTAAAGGCAATGTTCTCGGTTTGCAAATACATTGCGGCTTAGACATAATGTTCTGAGTTTGCAGATACATTATGGCTTAGAGGAAATGCTCTGAGTTTGCGAATACATCGTGGCTTAGAGGTAATGTGTTGAGTTTTGAGGATACGTTGCAGCTTAGAGGAAATGTCTTGAGTTTGCAAATACATTGCAGCTTAGAGTAAATGCTTTGAGTTTGTGAATACATTGCGGCTTAGAAGCAATGTGTTAAGTTTTGAGGATAAATTGCGGCTTAGAGGCAATGTCCTAAGTTTGCAAATACATTGCGGCTTAGAGGCAATGTTCTGAGTTTGCGTATACATTGCGGCTTAGAAGTAATGTTTTGAGTTTTGAGGATACATTGCGTCTTAGAGGCAATGTCCTGAGTTTGCAAATACATTGAGGCTTAGAGGCAATGTTCCGAGTTTGCGAATACATTGCGGCTTAGAAGCAATGTGTTGAGTTTTGAGGATACATTACGGCTTAGAGGCAGTGTCCTGAGTTTGCAAATACATTGCAGCTTGGGGGCAATGTACTGAGCTTCATTCATTATTTCATGGAGACTTAGGTAATGGGATGAACGCGTCACAGAATGGAGACTTATATGATAGGTTGTATTGCTGGAGAAGTGTTTGGTTAATGGACCATTAGATGATTGAATCGAGGGTAGTATTGTTTGTTTGTTGCATGATACATGTGTATGATGTTTGATATCGAGATGTTTGGATATATGCGAAATGTATGATGTTTGACATCGATATGGAACCCTGAATATATGTGTATTTGTATGCAAGAATGCATAGTGTATGTATTCTCGAGATATGCAAAATGTGTGTATGCATGAAATGTGTTAAGATGCGTATTATGCCTTAAAATGTTATGAGGACTATTTCTTTCATTCTCTCCTTTAAACCATTGGTTAGAGTTACTGATTCCTAGCGTTTTGTGTTATCGTAGAATTATTGATCTTGAACACAGCGGACAATGTTAGCAAAATTTTAACATTGGTTTTGTATTGTGAGCGTGTGTGTAGACGTAGACGTAGGTAATGGCATGTGCGTAGATACGTGAAAACGTAGTCCTCATGTTGCAAGTATAGGCATAGATGCTATAGACTTCGTGTACGTACGCGTAGATGTAGGAGTAGGCACAACTATGTGCATGGACGTAGACGTGGATTTTCTTTCAAATATTTTTCTAACCAAAATGTTTTCCGATGTTTCGTCAAACGCTTTTATTTTGTTAATTCCCCAAAATTATTTCAAGACAATATTCACAAGTAATAAACGAAGTATTTTGTAAACAAATCTAAGAAAAGAAAAACATAATTCGAAAGATGTAAAGAAAACAAATGTTTTATTGATATGCCTCAGAGTAGGCGAGAATACAAGATGCAATTCCTAGAAAGAGGTAATTACAGAAAGATTTAAAATAGTAAATGGCAATGAAAAATGATAATCGCTACTGATGTTCCTCCATATCCTTTGATGATCTTATCTCCTTTGATTCTGATTTGTATGATTCCAATCTATCCTTCCCTTCGTGGTTCGTAGTCGTAGCTCTTATATCGAAGTCTTTTTGTTCTTTATTTCTTTGTATGAAATCCCTAACTTTTGCCTGGATTTCCCTTTTGGGTTTTCAATCCACCGGGATAATTTTCTTGTTATATGCCCTTAATTTTTGCCTGGATTGCCCTTTAGAGTTTTCGATCCACCGGGACGCTCCTTTTTGCCTAATTCGCCCTTTTGGGGTTCGAGCTTAGCGAGCTTTTTATACATAGTATTTTTTGACTGCGTCTGAATTTTCCGGATGCGGTAGTTCTTCCCCATCCATTATTCTGAGGATTAGACCACCTCTGGAGAATGCTGTTTTGACTACATATGGACCTTCGTAGTTGGGTGTCCATTTACCACGTGAATCGAGGCGAGGTAGTATAATCTTCTTGAGCACTAGATCCCCTTCCTTAAATATTCGAGGGCGGACTTCCTTGTCGAAGGCTCTCTTCATTCTCTTTTGATGTAACTGACTATGACACAAAGTTGTCAATCATTTTTCTTCAATAAGATTGAGCTGGTCAAGTCGTGTCTGCACCCACTCTACTTCTTCCAGCTTTGTTTCCTTCAGGACCCGAAGTGATGGTATCTCAACTTCCACTAGGAGTACCGCTTCCATGCCATATACTAGTGAGAAAGGAGTCGCGCATGTCAATATGCGTACAGAGGTACGATAGCCATGCAGGGCGAAGGGAAGCATTTCGTGCTAATCTTTGTATGTCTTCACCATCTTTTGGATGATCTTCTTGATATTTTTGTTGGCTGCTTCGACGGCCCCGTTCATCTTTAGTCTGTACGGTGAGGAATTATGATGCTCGATTTTGAAGTCATCGCACAGTTCCTTCATCATCTTGTTGTTTAAATTAGACCTGTTATTTATAATTATCCGTCTTGGGACACCGCACCTGCATATGATGTTCTGTTTGATGAAGCGTGTAACAACTTGACTTGTTACATTGGCGTAGGACGCTACTTCTACCCATTTGGTAAAGTAGTCGATGGCTACCAATATAAAGCGGTGTCCGTTGGATGCTTTCGGCTCGATCATGCCAATCATATCAATTCCCCACATTAAAAATGGCCAAGGGGAGCTCATGATGTTCAGAGGAGTCGGTGGTACATTTATCTTGTCAGCGTATATTTCACATTTATGACACGTCTTCGTGTAGTGATAACAATCAGCTTCCATTGTTAACCAGTAATACCCTGCTCACAAAATCTTTATATCTATGGCGTGCCCATTTGTATGGGTTCCGAAAGTGCCCTCGTGGATTTCTCTCATGAGCGTATCTCCTTCTTGCTTTTCCACACATCTGAGTAGTACCATGTCGTAGTTTCTTTTGTATACCACTCCATTACTCAGAAAGAATTTTGAAGTTAACCTTCACAAGGTTCGCTTGTCAATGATAGAGGCATTTTCTGGATATTATTGCCTTTCCAGGTACTTCTTGATGTCGTAAAACCAAGGCTTATTGTCATGTCCTTCCTCAATAGCAAGGCAGTGTGCAGGCTCTTTGAAATGTCTGATCGTAATACGTGGTTCGTGATTCGGCCAAGTCACTTTGAACATAGCTGATAGAGTTGCCAGGGCATCTGCCATTTGATTTTCTTCTCGTGGGATATGACTGAAAGTGATCTCTGTAAACTCTGCGAATAACTTTAAAACATGATCCCGATATGGAATCAGTTTAGGGTGTTTAGTATTTCATTCGCCATTAACCTTGTATATGACTAATGCAGAATCCCCAAATACTTCGAGGTACTTTATTCTCAAATCGATGGCAGCTTCCAGTCCTAGTATACAGGCTTCGTATTCAGCGATGTTATTAGTGCAGTCAAAACAAAATCTTGCAGTGTAGGGTTTGTGATAATTCTTTGGAGATGTCAATACTGCCCCTACACCGTGACCTAGTGCATTTGAAGCCCCGTCGAACATGAGTGTCCAATGTGCCCCTAGCTCGGGCCCTTCGTCAGGTCCTGGTATTTCGTAGTCAGCTATAAATATGACTACGGTTTGTGAGCCAGATGATCAGGTGGTATACTACCTTTGATGGCCTTCAGTGTGACATATTGGATGTCGTATTCTGACAGTAGCATCTGCCATCGTGTGATTCTTCCGGTAAGAGTTGGCTTTTTAAACACATACTTTAGAGGATCCATTCTTGCTATTAACCACGTAGTGTGGGTTAACATATATTACCTCAACCTCTTGGTAGCCCAAGCCAATGTGTAACAAGTTTTCTCAAGGGGTGAGTACCTAGTTTCGCAGTCAGTGAATTTATTGCTGAGGTAATAGATCGCATGCTCCTTTCTACCTGTTTCATCCTGCTGCTCCAAAACACAACCCATTGACCCTTCGAGCACTATCAAATACATGATGAGTGGTCTTCTGGGGAATGGTGTCTCTTGCAGAAACTATTTTATTGTCTCGAAGGTAGTTTGACAATCATCATTCCATACTATTGTCTGATCTTTTTGTAATAACTTGAATATTGGCTCGCACGTAGCTGTTAGATGCGATATGAACCTTGAGATGTAATTCAATCTCCCTAAGAAACCATGTACTTATTTTTCTGTCCTTGATGAGGGCATCTCTTGTATAGCTTTCACTTTGTTGGGGTCCACCTCGACACCCCACTGGCTTACAATGAAACCCAATAATTTTCCTGATCTGACGCTAAATGTGCATTTATTCAGATTCAGCCTTAGTCTGAACTTACGCAGCCGCTCGAATAACTTTTGCAGATGTATGATGTGTTCCTCCTCCATTTGGGATTTGGCAATCATATCATCTACATATACTTCAACCTCCTTGTGGACCATATCTGATAGGTTTCCCCTGCGTTCTTAAGACCGAATGGCATTACTTTGTAGCAGAAAGTTCCCCAAGGTGTCATGAAATTAGACTTTTCCATGTCTTCAGGCGCCATTTTGATCTGATTATAGCCCGAGAAACTGTCCATAAATGAGAATACTGAGGCTTGAGTTGTGTTATCCACTAGGACATCTTTGTGGGGTAACGAGAAATCGTCCTTGGGGCTTTCCCTGTTTAGGTCTCGATAATATACACATATGCGTACTTTTCCATCCTTCTTAGGTACTGGTACAACGTTAGCTACCCAGGGTGGATAATCTACCACTGCTAGGAACCCTGCGTCAAACTGTTTGAGAACCTCTTCTCTGATTTTGCTAGACATATTTGGACGAGTTCTTCTGAGTTTTTATCTGACTGGAGAACACTCTTCTTTGAGAGGTAGTTTATGCACCACGATGTCTGTATCCAACCCAGGCATGTCCCTGTAGGCCCAGGCGAATATATCCATATACTCATGTAATAACTTGATTAGCCATGTCTTTAACGCTCTGCTCTAACATTGCCCCTAGCTTGATTTCTTTCGGATCTTCCTATATGCCCAGGTTAATGGTCTCAATAGCCTCTTGATATGGTTGTATTCTATCAACCTTTCGCTCTATTTCCCTTGCCATTTCCTCGGAGAGTTCAAGATCTTTGTCATCTTCCTCTTCGACTTGGTTGATAGGAGCATCAAAATCGTATCGGGTCGTAGCAGTAACGTTATCAGTTATTTTGGGCATGGATCTGCACATTTATCATGTTTTGGTGCATATTTTAGTGCTTGGAATTTGAAAATGCGTATGCAGAGAAAGTATTGCCATTTTTAAATTTAATAGATAAATGCAAAAGAAAGACAAGGATCTTAATTAAAAACAATATAACTTTTATTAATTGTAAATATTGTCTGAAACAAGAATAGGGAAAACCCTTACAAGCAACCCCTATGCCTCAGGTTTGACATAGGTTCTTTCAAAACAAGAAACATTACATAGGAAAGAAAAATATCTCTGGAATCTCCACAACAGTCCATCCTTTGAGTTCTTCTCCTGGGGCGCCCTCTTTGATGAAGTCAGTTTCCCTTTTGGTATTGATTTTGGTTGATATCATCGCCACATGTCCGCCATGCTCTGTTCCTTTGCTGACAAATGTATCTTGGATCGGAGGGAAACATGCTTTTCCTTTTGGAGTAGCTTTTGATGATTCATAGCCCAAACCAAAGCGATTCTTCTTCTCAAGAATTTCTGGGAGCTTTCCCCAGCGTTTCGAGGCATCACCTCCCATAGTCATTTGCAGATATCTTCGTGAGGTTAATTTAGTCTTGTTACCCTTCTCGACTGGTAATGTCACCATTGAAGCAATTTCCAAGGCTTGGAACGGGGTAGCTATATAGTCTTTGTCGGCACTGATATATCTGTACGATTCAATGTGGCTTACGAAAATGTCTTCCTCGCCATCAATTATGATTAACTTCCCTTCCACTAGGAACTTCAATTTTTTATGCAGGGTCGAGGTTACTGCCCCTGCAAAATGGATCCAAGGTCTCCCTAGTAAGCAAGTGTATGCTGGTTCGATATCCATGACCTGGAAAGTGATATTGAATATATGTGGCCCATTCTTAACTAGAAGGTCCACCTCTCCTAACACCGAGCTTCGAGAACCGTCGAATGCATTTACTATCGTAGAACTTGGTCTCATTACCACGTCGTCTATTGTTAACTTTATGAGACTTGACTTCGGCAACACATTAAGAGCGGAACCGATGTCAGTAAGAACCCTGGAAAAATGGGTAGTACCTATTTGCATGGTAATGTGGAGTTCCTTGTTATGAGCTCGGCCCTGTGGCGGTAACTCACTGTTGCTGAAACCCAGGTAGGATCCGGACGTTAGATTTTCTACAGCATTGTTAAATTGATTTACTGAAATTTCTTTTGCGACATGAGCTGAACTTAACACCTTCATCAAAGAATCCTGGTGCGCTTCAGAGTAGATGAGTAGCGAGAGTATGGAGATTTTTGCTGGAGTTTGGTGAAGCTGATCCACCACTCTGTAGTCACTTTTTTTATTATTTTCAGAAACTCTTCTGCCTCTTGATCGGTAAAGTCTTTGCTCGAAGATTCTATTTCTTGATTTGTATCAACCACCGCTTTTCCTTTGTCCTTCGTTGGAATCACATCCATCTTTTTTTATGGTTCGACTCCAAAAACTCGACCTCTTCGGGTCATACCTCCTGTCCCTGCTATGTTTGAAATTGCAGGTCCCTGACTTGGGGATGGCCCGCATTCTTGATTCACTTCGTTGATGTACACGGCTGAGTCATAACTCCATGGTACTGCCTTATTATTTTCATAAGGGATAGGTGGCGGTCCCTTAATTACCATCGTGGCTTTTGGAGTGGTGGGTGTTAAGAGAGTCTGCTTAAGTGCCCTTCTTGTGATCTCTACTAATTCTCCCCACGGGATGACTAAAGTTTTTTTGGCAAGACTTGGGCCTTGGAAAGGGATTACCAATGGCTTTTTTCCTCCAATCGTGGCTACATATTTTTTCTCAGGGTACAGTCCGAATTGGACTATCCCCTGATCCACTAGCTTTTGCAGAGTTGTTTCAAAAGCGTCATTATGCTTTAACAAGAATCCACATTTGAACAAATATTCACTCAACAAGTTGATATGGGTTTTTTCCTTTATGGTTTCCCTAAAGTCAGTGACCACCTCAATTGCATTTATTGTTGGCCCATCGTGCGGAGGCATAGGGTTTGATTTGATGTAGGGCTTCTCAAAAGTGATGTCCTGGGATTCTAACAAATCCTGAACCTTATGCTTGAATTCCCAACATTGTTCTATGGTGTGCCGCGAAGAGTTAGCATGGTACTGACACCTGGCGTCGGAATTGTATCTTTGTAGGGGTGGCCCGACTGGAGGAGCTAAAGGCTTGATTTCCACCAAGGATTCCTTAACCAGGTGTTGTAATAACTGGCTTGGTGGCATGGGCAGTGGATCAAAAATTTTGGGTGGCCTTTTAAATCTGTCTTGCCTCTGTCTTTGTGGGATCACCAATGGTTGTGATGTCCTTGGTTATGAGGCTACAACATTGACTTCTCCCTCTTTTCTTCTTGGGAAGTTTGAAGCCGGTCTTTTTGAATTGTAAGAGGCATTTGACGACCCCCTGATATCTTCCCACTTTTTAACCCAGTTTCGATTCTTTCTCTAATAGTCACTAGGTCTGAGAATCCCGACGAGACACTTCCCACCATTTTCTCATAATAAAGCCCTTGTAAGGTTCCCATGAACATGTCTACGAGTTCTTTTTCCAGCAATGGTGGTTGTACACGGGATGCCATCTCCCTCCATATTTGAGCATATTCTTTGAAGGATTCTTCCTTCTTTTGGGACAAATTTTGGAGTTGCATGCGGGTAGGCGCCATGTCCAAGTTATACTTGTAATTCTTCAAGAAAGCATTAGCAAGGTCCGCCCAGGTTCGGATATGTGTTCGTTCCAATTGCATGTACCAGTCTAAAGATTCCCCACTCAAATTGTCTTAGAAACAGTGGATCATTAGCTTCTGATCATGGGCACCGGCATGCATCTTCCTGTAATACATACAAAGATGATTCCTAGGACAAGTGAGCCCTATGTATTTTCCAAAGTTGGGTACTTTGAATTTTGGCAGTATCACTACGTTAGGAACTAAACCCATTTCCAGAGCGTCTACTTCGAAAGCATCAAAACCCTCCACAACTTTTAACCTTTCCTCCAGGGCTTTATATTGATTCATTAGTAGTGGCTTATCTGCAGAATGAGTACTAGTCGTCTTTAAGGGTTCCTGGTGAGCATCCTCTAGGTCATGATCTCCGTATTGCAAGTCTAGGTAGTTATCTGCATTGTTGGTTGGAATTTGTAGGGTATGTGATGCCCCTACTTTTGATGATGGTGGGATGAACCCTTCAGTTTCAACCACTTGCTGGGCCATGGCGGACTTTTGGGGTCCTGCTTCCGGCTCTTTCCTTGGTTGGTGATCGCTTGATGCACCAATGGTTTGGGCTACCTCTTCAAAAGCTACCTTGGGAATTTGGTACTTCCTATCAATAATGTTCTTCAAGGCTAGAATAACTTGACTCAAATCTCCTTTCATTGAGCTTACGTCACCCTTTACTTGGTCAAGATCCTCTTTGAACACAACTTGAGTCTCCTCGATTTGTTCCATTGCTTTTTGTTGATGGGCCATTGGTTGATATGGAGGCCAAGGAGGTGGAGGTCTTCTTTTACCAATGGCTTAACTGGAGAGATTTTTAAAGAAAATGAGTTTTGAAATGACATGCAGGTGTTTTATAAATGCATGTGTGCGAATGGATGTGCATGAACATGAAATGATTTCTTGTTTTAAATGTCTTATTCACTTGGGTACATGCTTGTATTTTTACTTATTATTTTACTTGGTGACTAGCTTTAAAATAGACACGCCTTCGAGATAGGGAAACAAAATTCCTTTATAAAAAGTAACATAATCCAGATATTGAAAAATATTACAACTTGAAATCAAAACTTGTTTGCATAAACATAAATAAAGGGAACTAAATCCTCTAGGTGTGCCTGCGGATGTATGCTCTGAAGCCATAAACCATTGCTCAGCAAAGCTGGAGAAAGTCTTCAACGTCCTTTGGAAGAGGAACCATTACACTCTCTGCATCTTTTAAACTTATAGGGATGTCTTTGATGAGATTGTTGGCTAGGAAGACGAGCTTTTCATGTTTGTCTTTGTAGTACCTGTATTCTTGATAAAGATGTGGGATTATCTTATGGTGATCTCTCCCAGCTTGGGAGATCTTAGTATACTGCTCATCCTAATACATTTTTGCACCTCTCATTTCTCTATAAAGCCTTCGTTGGATGAGGAAATCCTTTTGAAGACCCTGCAGCTCTAAGCACACATGCTCATATTCTTGAGTTCTCTGAGTCAGGAGTTTCTTTGCCTCTATCCTTTCAAGGTGTGCTTTGACCTCTGATTCTTGGATGTCTTGAAGTTCAGAGGCGAGGTACTTTACTTTCTCTACTTGATCTAAGGAAGCTTGTGCCAAACTTTGGATTTGGGCTCTTAGATTCTCCTCTAGCAACTTCTTGTCATGTGCTTCCTTTTCATACCATCTAGTTAACCTTCTGATTTCAGCGGCGACCTCTTCTAACCTTTAGTTGTGGGAATCTAGGTTGAACGTTGCACTCAACAACCCTTCAGTTGTACGCTTTCGTTTGAGACTTTCTTTCTACAATTCCTTTTGACTTCTCTCAATTTGTTCGTCCTTCAACTCAAGTATAAGTTGCATATGTTTCTTTTCTTTGGTCAGATTGAGAAGATTGAGTTCCAATGCTTCTTTCTCTTTTTGTGCTTGCTTCAATGCACTTTTTAGATTGTCGACTTTTTCCAAAGATATGGGTGTTATCTCTGGGACCTTGAATTTGTACTCTGGATCTTTCTCGAATGGCAGCTTGATAATTTGCACCCTATCTCAGACCCATTTGGTGTAGGGTTCTCTTGCTATGGCATTCTTTCTTTCGGCTTTCCTCTTGTTAAACTTGTTCCAAGCTCGAATAACCTTGTTGAGCAACCCTTGGTCTTCTATACCCATATTGTGGGTGATAAATGGTCGGAGTTGTTCGTCTGGAGGTTTGTCTTCCAAAGGATACCCTAACAGTCGTAGGGCCAAAGTAGGGTAGTAATTAATACATCCTCGCGATCCAATCAAAGGGACATTAGGAAAGTCCCCACAACTAATAGTGATACCGTCGATATCTAGCTTCCTTGCATACCATAATACAGAGTTTGCAATGAGAGACCTTAATTTCTGTGGCCACTCGTGTCTTGTCAATTCTGGGATCATATAGTCTTGATTGTAAAGATGGGTCATGAACCAAGTACATAGAAGGGGGATGCAACATTTTAGTGTGCCTTTTCTCTTTTCATACATCATATGCAAAGTGTAATAAATGTCAGTAAGCAAAGCGGTAGTGGGATCCGTATTAAAGACTTTCCCACCCAAAAATATCCTAATGGCCGCGGGGTCAATATAGTCCACAGTTCAAGGAAATAAAATTACACCAAATACCAACATCCCTAAACAGTCAACACAAGATTCCCACACCTTATAATTAGCAAATTCTAGTGCCTTAGCCTCCAAGTATATCCTTTTGATTCCTTGTATCAGACCTTCTCTTCGGTAATTTTGCACCAACTGAGAGTAGGGGATCCCTAAGCCTTTTGCCAAAACTTTGACTTCAACAGTTTGTCCAATACCTACATAGGCCTTTTCTTTGAAAAAATTCAGAATTCTGTCGAATTCTTCCAGAGTCGGTGCTAGCTGGAAGTCTTGGAAGGTGAAACATTTCAATGGAGGGTTATAAAACTGAATTAGGGCAGAGACTACATCCATTTGAACCTCTACTTTAGTCAAGTCAATGGTGTCCCCAAAGCGATGAGCGTACATCTTCAGAGCTCTCTCAGATAATTTCCCCTTTATAGTTTTGATTTCAGAAAGGTCAGGCTTTTAGGCATTGACGCGGACAAGTTGTTTCCCTCTGGTATCCATTTTTAAGACAGTCACCAAAAGTCTTGATTTTTGTTATATTTTTTATTTTGTACCCTGTGAATAAGACAAATAAAAGAAGCAAATGATGAATATGAGATATATATGAATGCATGAATGTGTAAGTGTTGGGTTGAGTAACGGGATTTTGTGACAATTTTTTTTTGTGATGGATACTTGTGATACGGTGGGAGAACTGACTTGAGGTTTTGCGTTTGTGTTTGCAAATGTTGCGGTTTAGCAAGAGTCGCCACCGACTTTTCTTTTATCCAATAAGGAAAGGTAAAAAAGCACAGGAAAGACCTTTCGAGATGTTTTCTTGAGTTCGGGGGGTAAATTATGAAAATGGGAAGGTATTAGCACCCTTTTCATCCATGGTTTTTCATGGGCTCTTAGTTACTTGCTATATCACCTGCTTTTGTGTTTGAAAATTGTGCTTTTGTGTGGTTTTGAAAGTATTTTGAAAAGGTTCCATCATTTAGGCGAACTTTGCAATGACTCCCGTTCGTAAGAATGTATGCAAAGTGTTGAGCTTTTGAAAATATTTCAAGGTTTTGGAAAATGTTTGGAAAGTGTATGTGATTGTTTTGAAAATAGCAAGGATGTTTGTTTTGATATGAGCAAGTAACTAAAAGTAATCTACCTACTCAAAAGGTCTTAGATGTGCTTTTCCTCCTCCTTTAGATGTTGCTATCTTACCATTGATTTGGAAAGAAGCCCCATCGTTGGATGTGAAGGGACATGTGTTGGGTCATTGTATGACCATGATAGCAATGTTGAGAGATGACTTAGCACTTTTCTTTTAGGGACTAAGATCATTTTGAAAGGCAACTTTGATAGCGTCATTGAGGGACTATGATCTTGTATTTTCGATTCATTTGTGCTAAGACATCCCACATGCATAACATGGCCATTTTTGTAAGGCAACAAGTGGAATCACCCTAAAGGTGTAAATGTGCGAGTGTGTTTGATTGCATGCATAATTTGTCTTGATTATGGTGATCTATTTGTCAATTTTCATATCTTGTCATGCACAGCCTAATTACTAGCATATTGAAAGCAATAACAGTGCAGAAATGTAAAGTCCTACGCTATTATAATATTTTGGGGATGGGGGTACATATTTATAAACTGGGGTTGCAAGTTAAAATTCTAGGTTACTATTACAACCATATTGAAATAGATAAGAATGTACAGGAAATATAAAAAGTTTGTCTGTAAAAAAGAAAATAACTTTTGTTTAAGAAAATATTTTTGTCTTTTTATATTAAAGGAAAATATATCATGCAAATGTAAAATATGTTTGGTGTTTTTAGATTAACAATAAAAAATAATATGATGGCAAAATAGAATAAAATAAAATCAAGGAAACATAATCAGCGCAAAGTGCTAAAAATAGAAGAGGTCAGAAGTTCTGACTCTGACTTGGCTGCACAAACAGAAACATGTTAGCAAAAAATGTGAAAGTTCATAAGTGCTGGATCTTCTGAGAAATCAGAAGCTCTTCAGAAGTTCTGACGCAAATGTCAGAACTTTTCATCTCTCCATGCTAGTCAGAACATCTTGCAGTTGGAAAGGATTCTTGTGAACTGGAGGTTGGTCTTGAATTCTAATGATGTTCTGAGAAACTTCTATACGTACTCAGCAGGATGGAAGTTTGCAACTTCTGAAGCAGCCCAGTGGTGATATTCTGACTCCTTTGTGGTGAAAGTGAATGGAGAGTATATGGCAATAGGAATACAGAAGTTAAGGTAGCTTCTAATGTATGAATCAGCAGCTACGTGGATGGCTTTAGTCAAGAACACTTGAGGAAAAATGGAGTTTGAATATGAGGAATCAATTCTAAGATTTTGGTATTTTGTGTTTATAGTTTCCTGGGTTCTTGGAAATTTTGCAGTGGTTCAAAGCTTTCTTTCTCAATTCTTTCGTTTCTTTCACAAATTTTTTTTCTGGGCCAGGGAGAGAGAGAGAGAGAGAGAGAGAGAGATCTTCAGTGTGCAAATGGTATTCTATTTATAGGCAAAGTTTTGCAGTTGGGGCGGTCAAGTCGCACCAACATCATATGCTAGATGCTGACTTACTCTTGAAGTAAGCTTAACAAGTGGGGGTTCAATGCATTCAAGTTGGATGGTTAACAGCGCCTCAGCTGGATTTGGCAGCATAAATTAAGGAAAAGTAGAAACAGCGCATGGGTCTAGCATACTTTTGCATAGAAATTTTTCTTCCCAAGACAGTAGGGGTACACGTGGGGAAAATCCCTTGAATACAAACTCAGAGGCGATTGTGAGCATTAAATGAGTTCCCATGTGAAACTCTGGATCCTTGCTTGACTCTGGATTAGAAGTTTTGCTTCAGCGTAACATCTCATCTTCTGATCCTCTTATCTTCTGACTTTAGCATGTTCTGAGGGATCCTTCAGAACTTCGAGTATACTTACAGTACGCTTTGTTACCTTCTTTGACCTAACCTCTGCAAACTCTGATTGGACCTTTGTGAATACTGGCTCAGAAGTTCTGACCAAACTCTGTCTTGAGAACATCCAGAATTTACTGACTGTGAACACTGGCTCAGAAGTTCTGAAATTGTCATATTTCTTAAATACTTAGAAAATTTTCTAAGTCTTTAGAATTTGATTCTTCCAAAGTAAAATTTGACTTTTGAAACTCTTGATGAAGCAAACTTCATATTCCAACACGTCTTGATGAAATATGATTTTTGAGATTTGATTTTGATCCAAAAAGCCAAAGTTAGACTTCTAGTATGCAAATGACCATTTTGCCCTTGTGAATGGTTTGCTTGGAAAAAAATGATAATTCAAGGCCTGGAGACCTGATGAAGGCAAACTTGAGGATCCAGGGTGATTCCTTGGGAAATTAGAGGGAAAATTTTGAGGTGCAACAGCTTCCCCTATTCAAACTTCTTGAACCTGGAGAGTTAGATTGGCGGATCCGTCATTCGTGACTTGAAGGTGAAAGATGATTGAACACTAGAGTGCCCAGAAATTTTCACTCAAAGATGGATGGTGAATGGGCTTATAGATGCCATTTGGGGGAATGTTGGTAAACTCTGGAAGAAGTATCAGCATAAATCTCTTGTTGATTTATACTAAACTTGATGTTTTACCTAGGAGAAGAGGGGTTAGTAAAATGCTAATGCTTGCATGATGTTCACCAGATGTGGTATCATGCTAAATGCATGTGGTATGTACATGCTATGATGTATGAATGTGAGATGTATGTTTTCGTCTAGGAGAATAAATCTCATATTGCTGCTAAGGAAATCCAGGGAGGTTGAATCCCTGATTGCTTTTCGGAAATGAAGAACATGCATGTCTTTGAATTTTGTTGAAAGGGATGCTTTTGCTGGGGGAACATCACTCAGATTTCAGTTGTTATCTGGTCGAATCCAGGCTTTACAGTTGCTGAGGATGAAGTAATCGGTTGCTATCTGGTCTGATCGAGGTTTCGCAGCGGCTTACTGGAAGGGTAGATGAATTAACTGTTATCTGGTCGGATCTAGACTTTGCAGAAAATTCCTTGAAATTGAATAGTCATCTGGTCGGGTCCAGGTTTCACAATAACTTGCTGGGGATGCAGAGGTTAACTGTTATCTGGTCGGATCCAGGCTTCACGGTAACTAACTAAAGGAAAGGATGAATTAAATATTATCTTGTCGGATCCAGGCTTCACAGTAACTCTTTGAAGACTATTGTCTGGTCGGGTCCGGGCTTTATGGTCTTTTGGAAAGTTGTACTATTATCTGGTCGAATCCAGGCTTCATAGTGTCTTTCTGGGAATCATGGTTAATTGTTATCTGGTCGGGTCCAGGCTTTATAATATACCATTTGAAAACTGTTATCTGGTCGGGTCCAGGCTTTGCATATTTCTGAGGTTTGATGAGGTCAATTGTTATCTGGTCGGATCCATACTTCATAATAAACTGCTTTGATAACTTTTATCTGGTCGGGTCCAGGCTTCGCAGATTTCTGACGAAGTTAATTGTTATTTGGTCGGGTCCAGGCTTCATAATGAACTGGTTGAAAACTGTTATCTGGTCGGGTCCAGGCTTTGCAGATTTCAGAAGTTGAAGTTTAATTGTTATCTGGTCGGGTCTAGGCTTCATAATAAACTTCTTGGAGATTTAGTTGTTATCTAGTCAGTTTCCAGGTTTCACGATGAATCTCTGAGGATGATTGCTATCTGGTCAGATCCAGGCTTCGCAATGGCTTTCTTGAAAGGATGGAAATGAGGAATGATATCTGGTCGGATCCAGGTTTCTCAGTCCTTCGTCGGGGATAGAGAGGAAACTCTACTAGGGAAAAGAAGTTAAACCTTGGTCAGATTAAGTTTGGGTTCTTCTATATCTTTGAAGAGTTAGGCTATTATCTGGTCGGGTCCAGGTTTCATAGTGTTTTGAGAAAAGAGATCAACTGTTATCTGGTCGGGTCCAGGCTTCAGCAACTTAAGAAGTCAAACTGTTATCTGGTCGAGTCCAGGCTTCAGTAATTAACTTGAAAATTGTGCTAATATCCGGTCGGATCCAGGCTTCATACCATTTCATGGTAATAATAAAGGCTTTTTTGAAGACTTTACTGGGGATTAGGGGTCGTGGCCCTATGATTTGCAGTTTTTGAAAGGGAAATTCTAACTGGAGATTATAGACTCAGTCAGGCAAGGTAGACTCAGCTTGAGGAGGATACAACCAAATGGGGATTGACAGGCTCATCCGGGGATAATGGGCTCATCTGGGGCTGACGGGTTCTGTTGGAGAAAAAAGCCTCGGTTGGGGACGATGTACTCAGCTGGGAAATTTGGACTTGCTGGGGAGTATATACTCAGCTGGGGAATCTGGGTTCAGCTGGAGAAGATATACTCCGCTGGGGATAAAACCTTAGTTGGAAGATATACTCCGCTGGGGATGATGCCTTGTTGGGGAAATAAACCCTGTTGAGGAGGTGATTTCTCTTTAGGAAGAGATCTCCTAGGCTTTAGCTGGGGAGAAAGTTGTCAAGAGGTTGAGACTCTGGCCGGGGCTCATCCCGTGTAAGGAGATTTTGTGGGCGACTCCGTTGGGGAAAGGTTTGTTGTCACAATCTTGGTGGGGATAATGATGATGAGATAACTCTGTGGGGCTATTTCACATACATTAAAGGGATGCCTACTGTTGTTTGTGCACTGATGCCTTGTCGAGGCTGCTGCTTGGAAGGACACATGTGCCAAATGGTTTTAATTATGTTCATATGCATATGTTTATTCAATTTTAGTCATTGGACAAATTTGCATTCAAAACAGAGATAGAAAATTTTGCACTTCAAAGTGTATTTGTATTGATATTTTTCCCATGAATAGGCATTTTTGTACATAGAGACGGAAATCCTTGTAAGAGGAAATCGTCAAAAGGAAAAAAAAAACAAAATTTGAGAGATGAAAACAAATAGCCATGCGAAATGATCTCATTCTCTTCCAGCTCTATTATTGCCCCAATGTCTTTGAACGTCCCTTGCCATTGATCGAAGTCGATTGGATTTATCCTGGACCATTTGAACTTGGACCTTGGTGATAGCATGTACCATGTTGATTTCGCGGGACATAGTCGTACTCTTTTAATCCTTAATTTTTGCCTGAACCGCCCTTTCGGGTTTTCGGTCCACTAGGATACCCTTTTTTGCCGAAGTCTCCCTTTCGGGTTTTCAACTTGTCGGGTGTACAATCTTTTGCATATATCCCTAATTTTTGCCAAAACCTTTTGGTTTTCCGGGATGCCCCTTTTTTTCTTAGGTGTGTCAACCTAACGGGTTTCTTATGCGTAGTATTTTTTGACTATGTCCGCATTTATAGGATGGGGGAAATCTTCTCCGTCCATGGTGGTCAGCATCATGGCACCGCCAGAGAAAATTCTCTTGACAACAAACGGCCCTTCATAGGTGGGAGTCCATTTTCCTCTAGGGTCACCTTGTGGTAAAATAATGCGTTTTATCACCAAGTCACCAACTTGATATACTCGAGGCTTGACCTTTTTGTTGAAAGCCTTGATCATCGGTTTTTGATACGTTTGACCATGGCAAATAGCAGCTAATCGTTTTTCATTGATCAAGTTCAGCTGATCCAATCTCGTTTGAATCCATTCGAATTCGCTTAGGCCTGCCTTGATCATAATCCTCAGTGAGGGAATTTGAACTTCTACTGGTAAAATAGCTTCCATTACATAGACTAGAGAGAAGGGAGTTGCCCCAGTTGATGTTCTAGCTGAAGTACGGTAACCATGTAGAGCAAATGGTAGCATCTCACCCCAATCTTTATAGGTCACTACCATTTTCTGCACAATCTTCTTGATATTTTTGTTGGCCGCTTCGACTGCGCCATTCATTTCCAGTCTATACGGAGAAGAATTATGATGCTTGATCTTAAATTGAGTGCACAATTCCCTGATCATGGAATTGTTGAGGTTAGTCCCATTGTCGGTGATGATCCTTTCGTGGATACTATAACGGCAGATGAGGTTATGTCTGATGAATCTGGCTACCATATTCTTGGTGACTGAGGAAAATGAGGCAGCTTCAACCCATTTGGTAAAATAATCGATGGCGACAAGAATGAAACAATGTTTTTTGGAAGTTGTGGGCTTGATCTCTCCGATCATGTCAATACCCCACATCGCAAATGACCATGGAGCAGTCATGACATTCATAGGGATTGGAGGTACATGGACCTTGTCAGCGTAGATTTGGAATTTGTGACAAGTCTTTGAATGTTGATGACAATCAGTCTCCATTGTTGACCAATAGTAACCTGCTCTTAAGATTTTCTTGGCCATCACATGTCCACTTGAGTGAGTACCGAAAAGGCCATCGTGCATGTCTTCCATAATTTCCCCTGCCTCCCTCTTATCCACACATCGGAGTAGAGTCGAATCATGGTTGCGCTTGTACAATATTCTGTTACTTAGGAATAATTTGGCTGCAAATCTTCACAAGAACTTTTTGTCATTGATAGAGGCTCCCTCTAGATACTCTTGTGCTTCAAGGTATCTTATTACCTCATGGTACCATGGAGTTTCCGCATTGGTGTCAAGCTCATAGCAATGTGCAAGTTCATCGAATATATCGATTGTTATCATAAGGGCTTCGTTATCCCATCTGACTTTGAACATTGAAGACATGGTTGCCAAAGCGTCAGCCAACTGGTTTTCTTCCCTAGGGAAGTGTTCAAAAGTGATTTCTTCGAAGTGGGGAATCAGGGATAACACAAGCTCCTTGTAAGGGATAATATTAGGATGTTTAGTGTCCCAATCTACTTTTACTTGGCTGATCACCAAGGAGGAATCCCCAAACACATCCAAATTCTTGACCTTAAGTCAATAGCAGCTTTTAGACCTAAGATGCATGCTTCATACTCAGCCATATTATTTGTGCAATCGAAGCATAGTCGGGCAGTGAAACGAGTGTAGCAACCTTCAGGAGAGATGATCACAACACCAATTCCTTTACCTAAGGCGTTGGAAGCCCCGTCGAATACCATAGTCCATCGGGATCCTTGTTCAGGCCCGTCATACGGTCTAGGTTTCGCACAGTTGGTTACCAACATAATATTCTCGTCAGGGAAGTCGAAGCTCATTGATTGATAATCATCCACAGCTTGATGGGCCAAATGATCTGCTAGTACACTTCCTTTGATGGCTTTTTGATTTGTGTATTGAATGTCGTACTCAGTCAAGATCATTTGCCACCTGGCTATTCGTCCGGAAAGGTCAGGTTTTTGGAAGATGTACTTAATCGGATCCGTCTTAGAAATCAACAAAGTGGTATGAGTCAACATGTACTTCCTTAGACGGCGAGCAGCCCATGCTAAAGCACAACAAGTTTTATCGAGCAGTGAATATCTGGTTTCACAGTCGCTAAACTTTTTGCTTAGGTAGTAAATTGCATGCTCTTTTCGGCCAGACTCGTCATGTTGGCCCAAGACGCACCCCATAGAATTCTCTAGTACTGTCAAGTACATGATCAAGGGTCTTCCTTCAACCAGAGGCATGAGAATAGGAGGTTCTTGTAGGTACTCCTTGATTTTGTCAAAGGCAATCTAGCATTCATCGTTCCATTTGACTACCTGATCTTTCTTCAAGAGTTTGAAGAGTGGCTCACAGGTAGCAGTTAAGTGTGATATGAAACGGGCAATGTAATTGAGAGACCCAAGAATCCTCTGAATTCTTTTTCAGAGCGAGGTACTGGCATTTCTTGGATGGCCTTTATCTTGGCGGGATCAACTTCAATGCCTTTATTGCTGACAACAAAACCTAGAAGCTTTCCAGTGCGTACTCCAAACGTGCACTTGTTAGGGTTTAACCTCAGCTTGTACTTCTTTAGTATTTCGAATAGCTTGTGTAGGTGACCGAGATGTTCTTCTTCAGTTTGTGATATGGCGATCATATCATCCACATATACTTCTATCTCATGATGAATCATGTCATGAAATAAAGTAACCATAGCCCTTTGATATGTTGTCCCTGCATTCTTTAATCCGAACGGCATGACCTTGTAGCAAAAGGTTCCCCATTGTGTAACGACAGTAGTTTTTTCCATATCTTCGGGAGCCATCTTTATTTGATTATAGCCTGAGAAGCCATCCATGAATGATAAGACTTTATGCTGAGCAGTGTTATCGACTAAGACGTCAATGTGTGGTAGAGGGAAATCATCCTTGGGGCTTGCCTTATTCAGATCCCTATAGTCCACGCACATGTGAACTTTCCCGTCTTTCTTTGGCACTGGCACTATGTTGGCCACCCATTGAGGATAGGATGTTACAGCTAGGAATCCTGCATCAAACTGTTTCATCACTTTGGCTTTGATCTTTTCAGACATGTCAGGCCTCATGCGACGAACTTTTTGTTTAACAGGAGGACAGTCTTCTTTAGTTGGCAGACGATGAACCACAATGTCGGTATCCAACCCAGGAATATCTTCATACGACCAAGCAAATACTTCTATATAATCGTGGAGAATTTGAACCTAGCGGCTCTTGACACTGCTTTCCAAATTAGCGCCGATCCTGATTTCTTTCTTATCTGACTCAGTACCCAAGTTGACAACCTCAATTGACTCTTCATGTGGTTGAATATCTTTTTCCTCTTGTAACAGAAGTCTGGCTAGTTCTCCTGGTATGTCACAATCTTCCTCGCTTTTGTCTTCGGCTTGGTTGATAGGACATTCAAAGTCATAATTGGCAATAGTAGAGTTGTTGACAATAAGATCTAGAGTGGATGTAGACCTGCAAGAGTGTGTGTGTGTGAATCTAAGATACATGGCTATCTTTTTGGAAATGTATTTGAAAGAAAAGAAAGACAATGAGCACAAATATTTGAATGCAAAAGAGTCCAATGTACTGAATGATCATATGATTAGATGAACAAAATATAAAGCCTTTGACAAAAGGACCAAAGTGCCCCAGGCTAGGCACATGGCTTAAAAGTCAATATCAGAATATTACAGACAACAAGTTCTTGAATTGATTAAAAGCAAAAACAAGTAGATTACTCCTCAATGAAGGAGATGGGCACAAAGTCCTTCGCATGCCAATTGTTGGGCTTCCCTTCGGTTGTTGGGTAGATCCAGTCTTCAAAAGCACACTCATCATTGGAGTCTTCTACAGCATTCACTTCATGATTTTTGAGGTGGAGAGGCGGCTTTCTACTGCGAGCACCTATAATTTCTTTCTGAGCTTTCGAGGTGAAACCTATCCCAAACTTATCTGTCTTGAGTGGGATGTCGAGGAGTTGACCCCACATCTCATTGTTTCCTTCTTCTACCACAACACAGGCATCCTTAAGAGAAACCATCTTCGGGATAACTTTATCGGTTCTTGGAGTGTCGAAGGAGATTTTGGTAGTGGCCACAACTTCAAAAGTCTGGAAAGGAGTCTCTATGAATTCTCCATCCATTTCTACGTACTTGAAAGGATTGAGGTGGCTTACCATAAATTCTTCTTCACCGCAAACAGTGACAACTTTCCCTTGAACTGGATATTTTAACTTTTGGTGGAGAGTAGAAGTGACTTCCCCTGCCCCATGGATCCATGGGCGCCCAAGCAAGCAAGAATACGCAGGTCGTATGTCCATTATATAGAATGTGGAGTTGAAAATATACGAACCAACCTTAATTGGGAGATCCACCTCTCCATGAACCATCCTTTTCGACCCATCAAATGCCCTCACAACAATATCACTTGGCTTCAAAACCAAACCTTCACAGTCTAGCTGATCTAAAGCGCCTTTAGGTAACACGTTTAAAGATGAGCCTGTATCCACCAAAACATGTGCCAGAGTGGTCCCTTTACATTCGACAGAAACATGCAAGGCTTTATTATGATTCTTTCCCATGGGAGTTAAATCTGCATCAGAGAACCCTAAACCATTGTCAGCTGTCAGACTTGCTACACAATTCTCAAATTGGTCGGTTGTGGTTTCCTGAGGCACATGAGCCTTTTTCAAGAACTTAATCAAAGCTTGTGCATGGGCGTCGGATCATAGCAATAAGGACAACATTGATATTTTAGAAGGGGTTTGCCCCAACTGCTCTACTATTTTGAAGTCGCTTTTCTTGATGATTTTCAGAATCTCCTCCATCTCTTGAGTGGATGATTCTTCCATAACAGACTTTTCAGCAGGTGCCTCTTCCCTAGCAGGCTCATTTTCTTTCTCTTTCCCTCTAGTACTGGCACCAGCATTGCCGTTGGTTATACGGATTGGAACTGTGGTAGTGGTTGGTGGTGAGATATCAGGGGAAAAGACTCTTCATGTTCTTGTGACTTTACTAGAAGCAGTAATATTAGTAATACCAGCTTTATTATCATCAACCCAAGAATCTTGTTTTACCCCATGGTAATAAACCTTGGCACTGTAATTCCATGGCACCGCTTTATCAGAGGTGTATGGAACAGGTCCGGCAGCAGTGATTATGAGAGGAGCAATGATTGATTCATTCGAAATCCTGATAGGACCTTTGGATGAGATCCTAAGAGGTTTGTTTGAAATTGTTATGATGGCCAAGTCTTCAGCTTTGTCGACTGAATTTTTGATGGCGAAATTCTTTTCGAATAGAATTTTGCGGCTATCCATTAGGCGTTGTATATCTTTCTTCAGTTCTTCACACCCATCAAATTGTCTCATACAGCCCACACAGTCTTTTTCACAGCCAGGGAAAGTCCCAGCTTTCGTCAAATTGCTCTTGATTACATTCAAAGGAGTAGTTAACTCTTCAATAGAGGCAATGAAAGTTGTATCTTAAACGACATTAACACCTTTTTCGTGCTTCGGCATTGGAGCGGTAATTACATTTGGCGTCGGAGGAGGATCAAATTCAATAGTCGTGTTGTCAATTAAATCCTGGATTTTGTTCTTCAAAGCCCAGCACTGATCAGTCTCATGCCCGGGGCTGTTTGAATGATAAGTACACTTTGCATTTGGATTATATCTCGGAGACGAGGTATCAGGGTTGGCGGGAGGATCCCGCAATGTCACTAAATTGGCCCTGAGCAGATGTTGAAGGGCTTGAGATAATGACATGCCTAACCTTGTAAATTTTCTTCTTGGAGCTTCAACTCGTTGATGATTAGTAGATGGTCTTTGAGTAGCAGTCGGATTGGAGATTCGGACAACATTGACAGACGGATGATTATTCATTTTGGTATGGGCCTTTGCTCTATACACAACATTAACTTCTTTCTTCGCGGAAAAAGGTTTCTTGATAGGATTGGGAGTGGAAGTAGATGCCATAGAGATCTTTCAACTTTTAATGCCACTTTCGACTCTTTCGCCAGTTAGAATTAATTCGGTGAAACCAGAAGAAGAGTAGCCAACCAACAGATTAAAGAAAGGACCAAATAATGTGCTCATGAACATGTCAATGTGTTCCCTATCAGTCAAGGGAGGTTGGACCCTACTAGCAAGGTCTCTCCACTTCTGCGCATATTCCTTAAATCCCTCATCCTTCCCTATAGTCATACCTTGCAATTGAACCCTCGTCGGTGCCAAGTCGGTGTTGTATTGATATTGATGGTAGAAGGCAGTAGCTAGACCCTCCCACGTATTGATGCGAGAGCCATCCAACTGATAAAACCATTCAAGTTGTGTTCCAGCCAGACTCTCTTGGAAGAAGTGAATCCAGAGTTTTTTATCACTAGTGTGCGGTTGTATCTTGCGCACATAGGAATTTAAATGGAGCTTTGGGCAAGAAACCCCATCTTATTTTGCAAAGGTTGGCATTTTGAACTTGTGGGGAATGACTACCCCAGAGATTAAGCCCAAATCATCAAAATTCAAATCGGGAATAGCTTGGATTTCAACTGCTTTCAATCTGTCTTCTAGTTGCTTGTGTTTGATGTATGCGGGCGGGTATTGTTCATTGAAATAATAATCATCAGATTCTTGGTCATTGATACAGTCAGCTTGAGTACTCTTGACTTCACCAATTTGGTTCTCGTCCTCTTCGGATGAATCTTTTTCTATTGGAATTTGACGGATTATCTCTTTGAACCTTTTACCCATGTTGAGTATAGCTTTCTTCTTTGGCTTTTTCTTAGCGGCCAACAAGGCCATCATATCCTGCTGTCCCTTGGCCAGGGTGAGTAAATCTTCCTGAAATTGACAATTTTGGGCTTGAAGTTCCGTCACGGTTTTCTCTAGATCCATTTTGCTGAAATAAACAGCGGAGAGATAAGGAAACCTGTTATGCGGACACCTGTCATGTCATGATGCATGAATATGCAATATGCAAATGATTTCAAGGATTTAAAGAATTTAAATTTGTATAGACAAAGAGTAAACAAACGTTAACTTGCATTAAAGAGTTCTGATTTGAATACAATCATGTCTCTTGGGCTTATAACAACAGAAATAAGCATAAAGTAAACTCCTAAGACAAAAAAGGTGTGCGCATCTTCTTTGACGCAATGTAGGTGTTTAAGCTCCTTCTTTCATGAAGTTCCCTTGTAAGCTCCAATACCTTCTTCTCGCTCTCATAGAACTTAGCTTTGAAGGTGTCTCGCTCTCCTCGTAACTGAATCTAAGTGTTTTGTAGATCTTCAAGGGAAGTAGGCCTATCAGGATAAAGGATAGTATGTGGAATGTCTCCCTCCACTACTGGCTCCATGATAATAGGTAAAACGGCTTCATAAAGCATCTTGAGACTTTGAGCGCGCGCCCTCACCCATTTAAGATAAGGCTCCAAAGGAATGGAATTCTTACGCCCCAACGTCTTGCTATCAACTTTGTTAACCATACCCTGAGCTCGTATAAATCTTTGACGGTAACCTTGGGTATCGCTTTCATAGTCAAATGCAATTCCTTGGATGAGTACCTCATGGGGGCCATCTCTCCTAGCGTATCCAAATTGTCTCAAAGCTAAACAAGGGTTGTAAGTAATGCCTCCCCAAATTCCAAGTAGAGGGACATTGGGGAATTCCCCATAGCGACCAATTATGGTAACGTCTTCCGAAGAGCGATAATGCCAACAGATATCAGCATGTGAAAGTGACATAACATTTTAGACCACCTCATACCTTGTTCATTTTTCACCACGGATCGAGGTAGGTGCGAAATAAACCACCTAGCCAACATAGGAGTGCAACACATCAAAGTCCCCCTTTTCTTCAGAGTGCGAGAGTGAAGAGAATGCAATATGTCTCCAAGCAATGTAGGCACCGGATTGCGAGATATGAAAACTTTGATCGCATTTACATCTATAAATTGGTCAGGATTTGGAAATAGTACCAACCCATAGATGAGAAGAGCCAAAATTTCCTCTAAGGCTTATAGATCCAAAGTATTCCAACACTCTTGAGCCTTCTCCAACAAAGACTTTGCTAGTAACCCTTTAACACCACTCCTTGTTACCCAATTTGCTACTATGTCAGATGGTTGCAAATGTAGAGCTCGAGCAATTTCCTCAGGTTTAAGGTCTCTTTCAATACCGTTGAAAGGTAACTGATTAAGAATAGGGATCCCCATGAGTTGAGAAAAATCCTCCAAAGTGGGCACAAGTTGGTAATGAGGAAAAGTGAAGCAATGATGTAAAGGGTCGAAGAAATGGACAAGCACTTTTACCATATCTTCTTCAATACTTGAGGTAACCAAACTAAGTAGTTGTCCATGTCTTTTGGTGAACGGAGATTCTGCAGGGACCCTTGATACTAAATCCTTGAGTTGTGGAGGTATCCTCACAAGACTGACTTGGATAGTGCTTCTACGAGCAGAGGCCATGTCCTATAAAACAGAACAAAGATAAATCCAAAAATCCTTGAAATGGTTAGTGATGTTTATGATGCTTATGATGTTTATGATGTTTATGATGTTATGTACAAGTGTATATATAAAGCAAACAAGTCCTCAGTTTAGGCTTGCATGGGGTTTCAGGTAAGTACCCTCTTGAAGTTTAGTTGGCTCAACCTGTCGTAGTCAAAAGTAACCGGGTTCTAAGGGATCTCAATATCACTGATCTTTCCCCCAAGTTTTGTTCAATAAGCGATTGACTCGCAACCAAACAAAACTCAAGAGTCAAACCTCAATGAGTTTAGCTTCGAGTATCAACCAACTTCGGACTGCACCAAAGCCGGTCATCTCACTACGTCCTAATGGCCAAGTTGGCCAAGTAAGGTTCTAAGGTCATTTGATGCTTTACGACACCACGCGGCGGCCCCGTACTCTCCTTGACTGAATCAAGGGTTTCCGGTACCAACCAAAGTGCCACATCAACGTAGATATTGCTTCAACGGTGTCGGTATACCCCGCACAATTCCCTCACAGTTTATTGCTACTTACCTAAAAGGTATCCCCAAATCTGGGTGTAGGATTTAAAACAAACCCAAACAAGGAACCAAAATATAAAGCAAGCAAATCAAACAATGTAAGCAAGTAAATATGATCTAACCCTAAGGTAACCCCACTTTTAGAATCAATTTCCTCAGCAGAGTCGCCAGTTCTGTGATACGGTGGGAGAACTGACTTGAGGCTTTGCGTTTGTGTTTGAAAATATTGCAGTTTAGCAAGAGCCGTCACCGACTTTTCTTTTATCCAATAAGGAAAGGTAAAAAGCACGGGAAAGACCTTTCGAGATGTTTTCTTGAGTTTGGGGGGTAGATTATGAAAAAGGGAAGGTATTAGCACCCTTTTCATCCATGGTTTTTCGTGGGATCTTAGTTACTTGCTAGATCACCTGCTTTTGTGTTTGAAAATTGTGCTTTTTTGTTTTGAAAGTATTTTGAAAAGGTGCCATCGTTTAGGCGAACTTTGCAATGATTCCCGTTCGGAAGAATGTATGCAAAGTCTTGAGCTTTTGAAAATATTTCAAGGTTTTGGAAAATGTTTGGAAAGTGTATGTGATTGTTTTGAAAATAGCAAGGATGTTTGTTTTGAGATTGAGCAAGTAACTAAAAGTAATCTACCTACTCAAAAGGTCTTAGATGTGATTTTCCTCCTCCTTTAGATATTGCTATCTTACCATTGATTTGGCAAGAAGCCCCATCGTTGGATATGAAGGGACGTGTGTTGGGTCATTGTATGACCATGATAGCAATGTGGAGAGATGACATAGCCCTTTTCTTTTAGGGACTAATATCATTTTGAAAGGCAACTTTGATAGCGTCGTCGAGGGACTATGGTCTTGTATTTTCGATTTGTTTGTGCTAAGACATCCCACATGCATAACATGGCCATTTTTGTAAGGAAACAAGTGGAATTACCCTAAGGGTGTAAATGTGCGAGTGTGTTTGATTGCATGCATAATTTGTCTTGATTAGGGTGATCTATTTGTCAATTTTCATATCTTGTCATGCACACCCTAATTATTAGCATGTTGAAAGCAATAACAGTGCAGAAATGTAAAGTCCTACACTATTATAATATTTTGGGGATGGGGGTACATATTTATAAACGGGGGTTGCAAGTTAAAATTCTAGGTTACTATTACAACCATATTGAAATAGATAAGAATGTACAGGAAATATAAAAAGTTTGTCTGTAAAAAAGAAAATAACTTTTGTTTAAGAAAATATTTTTGTCTTTTTATATTAAAGGAAAATATATCATGCAAATGTACAATATTTTTGGTGTTTTTAGATTAACAATAAAAAATAATATGATGGCAAAATAGAATAAATAAAATCAAGGAAACATAATCAGCGCAAAGTGCTAAAAATAGAAGAGATCAGAAGTTCTGACTCTGACTTGGTTGCACAAACAGAAACATGTTAGCAAAAAATGTGAAAGTTCAGAAGTTCTGGATCTTCTGAGAAATCAGAAGTTCTTCAGAAGTTCTGACGCAACTGTCAGAACTTTGCCTTTCTCCATGCCAGTCAGAACATCTTGCAGCTGGAAAGGATTCTTGTGAACTGGAGATTGGTCTTGAATTCTGATGATGTTATGAGCAACTTCTATACGTACTCAGCAGGATGGAAGTTTGCAACTTCTGAAGCAGCCCAAGGGTGATATTCTGACTCCTTTGTGGTGAAAGTGGATGGAGATTATATGGCAATAGGAATACAGAAGTTAAGGTAGCTTCTAATGTATGAATCAATGGCTACGTGGATGGCTTTAGTCAAGAACACTTGAGGAAAAATGGAGTTTGAATATGAGGAATCAATGCTAATATTTTGGTATTTTGTGTTTATAGTTTCCTGGGTTCTTGGAAATTTTGCAGTGGTTCAAAGCTTTCTTTCTCAATTCTTTTGTTTCTTTCACAAATCTTTTATCTGGGTCAGGAAGAGAGAGAGAGAGAGAGAGAGAGAGAGAGAGAGAGAGAGATCTTCAGTGTGCAAATGGTATTCTATTTATAGGCAAAGTTTTGTAGTTGGGGCGGTCAAGTGGCACCAACATCATATGCTAGATGCTGACTTACTCTTGAAGTAAGCTTAACAAGTGGGGGTTCAATGCATTCAAGTTGGATAGTTAACAGCGCCTCAGCTAGATTTGGCAGCATGAATTAAGGAAAAGTAGAAACAACGCATGGGTCTAGCATACTTTTGCACAAAAATTTGTCTTCCCAAGACAATAGGGGTACACGTGGGGAAAATCCCTTGAATACAAACTCAGAGGCGGTTGTGAGCATTAAATGAGTTCCCATGTGAAACTCTAGATCCTTGCTTGACTCTGGATTAGAAGTTCTGCTTCAGCGTAGCATCTCATCTTCTGATCCTCTTATCTTCTGACTTTAGCATGTTCTGAGGGATCCTTCAGAACTTCCAGTATACTTACAGCATGCTTTGTTACCTTCTTTGACTTAACCTCTGCAAACTCTGATTGGATCTTTGTGAATACTAGCTTAGAAGTTCTGACCAAACTCTGTCTTGAGAACATCCAGAATTTGCTGGCTGTGAACACTGGCTCAGATGTTCTGAAATTGTCATATTTCTTAAATACTTAGAAAATTTTCTATCTTTAGAATTTGATTCTTCCAAAGTAAAATTTGACTTTTGAAACTCTTGATGAAGCAAACTTCATATTCCAACACGTCTTGATGAAATATGATTTTTGAGATTTGATTTTGATCCAAAAATCCAAAATTAGACTTCTAGTATGCAAATGACCATTTTGCCCTTGTGAATGGTTTGCTTGGAAAAAATTGATAATTTAAGGCCTGGAGACCTGATGAAGGCAAACTTGAGGATCCAGGGTGATTCCTTGGGAAATGAGAGGGCAAATTTTGGGGTGCAACAGTACCCCTATAAGGTAGGCTCCTTAGTTCTGACCTACGGTAAATCTACCCTCCCAAATGATGGTTTTCTTAAGGGTGTCATGAATAACACCGGAGGGAAAAGGCACAAGGGCCTCCCTTAGGTGGAGCTTCTTTACAGACCTAAACTTTCGTCTCAAAGTCGTGAAATGTATCGTCATGAGATTTTGGGTTAAGGTCGTTACAAAGAGTCATGGGTGACCTTCCAAAGTCCTACTCGTCAAGAGGATATCTCTCGATAAGTATTATTTTTTTCGGAAGTTCACCGACTCTAGGCGAAGTCGTAACATAAACTCGCAGGGATGATGTACCCTCTAAGCTAATAGACGAACCTTCTTTCTAAGGTTTATATTGGAAATATTTTTGAGATAGAAAAATCCCGCCACGCAGTAAATATATGATGATAAGAGAAACTGACAGTAAATAAATAAATGCAATAAAGTAGATAAATGCAATAAATTAATAAAGCAAATAAAAATAGAAACCCCAAAAATACCTAAGCCTAGGGTTAAGTAGAGTCCCCAGTAGAGTCTCCAGCTATAGCAACTGGTTTTTAAATCAGAGTCGTCACTATTAGTTTTTATCCCAGGGAAGGGAATCTAACAGAAAATCCTAATTTGCAGACAAAGATTCTAGGTTTCAGACTCAATTAGATGAAAGGAAGGTGTTAGGCACCTTTTATCTACCTTGTTCACATGGATACTAAGCTCTAGGTTTAGGCTTGGGGTAAACTGGATTTTAAGTTTTAATTAGAAAGACTCGCCACGATTTTAGATCGTATGCCTACGTATCCTCTTATGAGGAATCAGAGTCCCAATTCGTAGTTCGTATGGGGTTGGTGTTTTTTAGGGGTATGCAAACATATTTTTAATCACCTCGCACTCAGTCGGGAGTAGTGATTGCGGAGATTTTGACTGAATGCGCAGTAAGTCAAAACTAGTTTGAAACCCTTTTGCAAAAAAAACAGTTGATTAGTTTAGTTTATTGCGAAAAATAGTTTGATGATTTGTTTGTGTTTTTTAATCGTATTATTTTCGAAGATCTTGATTAATGCATGATAAAAGAATTTAATGCAAATATGTATAAAAATATGTTCATGAGTTTTAAATAAACATAATTTATTTATGATAATAAGTAATATTTACATATAATAAATAATAACACTATAAATAAAAATTACTATTAATGATAATAATAATTATAACTAATAATAACAAAAATAATAATTAAAAATAAGATAATAACATAATATAATAATAATAAGAAAATAATAATTATATAGAAAATGTAAAAAATAATTAATTTCGGGAGGGGGTATTTTTTAGTTATTAAGTAAAAAGATGGGGTGTTATTAACAATTTGGGTTAGGCCCATTACGTGTTCTGGAAAGGGGGGTGCAATTTGGTTTGGTGTTTAGAAATTAAGGCAAATGGGGGGTGTCTAAAGAAATTGGGCTTGGCCCAACGTAGATTTTTGGGAGTCCTGCATGATCGTATGCGCCAGGGAGCTTGGTATTTTCAGTGGACTTAGCCTTACGGCCGTCCACTGACGATCCAAGGGACAGCAACAAAGGGTGCAAGATAATTATCATAGGCGCGCGTGTGTGGGATTGAACATAATACAAAATTATTGTTTTTATTTTATTCTTACATTTTATGTTTTACAGTGAAACCTCTTCATCTCTTTTCTGCCTCTCGTTGCTAGCAAAACAAACCCTTTCATCCTCTTTACCTTACCAACCCTAAAGCCACAACCACGACAGCGCCAGAAAGAAAAACGTGATCTACCCCCCATGAATATCCTAGCCCTACATCACCAAACAACAAAATTGAACAAAAAAGAATTACCCCTTCGAATCTCCAAGTGTCCGGTTCTGAGTGGAGGCAACGACGGTGGGTTAGAGGCGGCCGTCAACGACGGTTGTGGTTTCTGACAACAAAACCCCAACCATTTTTCCCTTCTTCAATGATATTCGCTCGCAAGGGATTCGGCTTCAAGCTTCTCTCCATTCGTAACTTCGCTGTATTTTTCTGTTCTTCTTCCGTCAACCACCAAAAACTCCCCCTCCTCTCTCTTTTCCCTTGTATTTATAGTTTTTTCCAATTAGGTTTAGATTTTTAGGGTTCTGCAATTTGTTATAGTTCAGATTAGCAGAAATTTAGGGCTATTAGAGATTTAGGAATTAAATGTAATTGATTAATGGATTGGATTTGATTTGTAGAGCAATTTGGTTCTGTGTAGGATTTTGGGTTCAATTTGTAAAAAGATTGATTATGTATATTGTAATAGCGACTTTCTGTAATATTCAATGTTGGAGATTTAATTTTCTGCTAATTTATTTTCTGGGATATGGATTTGCAGAAATATGAGATTTGTTGTATCTTTAAATTCAAATTAGTTTTATATTCTGTAATTTTTGGACTATGTAATAGAGATTTGATTCATTAAAAAGAAAATATGATTTTGGATTTGATTAATTGATTTTGTTTTACTGTCAATTTGATTGTTTTAGATTGGACTCTGTTACAAATTTGTCCATACTGTAATAACTTTTCCTGGGCGGGATTGTATTAAAGATTTTGTACAAATTATAGTTTTTAGATTGAAAACTGTGAAATATTTTATGGGCTTGGACCCCAAGATGCAAAATTTGGTATTAATTTTGAACAATAAGTGTTACTGATAAAAACGTTGCGCAAATCTGCTTTCTAATTGACATATGGGCCCTACGTGTGCTTTCATTTCAGCCCAGCAACATGGTTTCTTTTTTTTTATTGCAGCTAAAAACAGTTTTTTACAATTCAAATGGGCTTTGCATTAATCATTCCTATTTCAGCCCAACACGTCCTTTTTTATTCAGCAAACGTTTTTTTTTTCTACAACCATAAACCATTTTTTTAAATCCAATTAGGCCCAACCGGCTCTTTTTTTTCAAAATCCAACAAAAGGAAATTATATAAAAAGTAATGTTTAACAAAACAGTATCGTGACAAAGAATTTATCCGTAAACAAATACATTACATTTTTTTTAAACAAAGAAGTTCATTTTTGTTTATTTATTTGTTTAAAATAATAACAATAAATAGTTTTCTTTTAATAATAATAAGACTTATTATTTTTTCTCAAACACGCCAGATGGGCCAACTTAATGGCCTCAACTATTGACAAGTACACCCCTTTTTTTACTAAACTTAACCTAAATAAGCTTGTGCAATTAAAACCCGATAATTATCACTCTTTTGAAATGATTTCTTCATTTTCAAATTGCATGGGCCATTGGCCAACATTCTTCGTGAATAGGTTTATGAGTCTTTCTGATTTAGAAAGCCTCATTCTCATGAATTAAAATACACACCCTAGTCTTGGATAAAGATGGGTCATCAGATACTACCGAACCATCTTTAATTAAACATTTCTTCTATTTAAATCTTGAAATTATGATCGTAGGGGTAGGACGGATTTGGGGTACGACAGATTGGGCGTGAGATTGTGATGTTATGATTGTGAATTGTTGTTGGTGATTTTTTTATGATGATGGTACCATAAAACCTCAACCTAAAACCTATCAGTAATAGAAATTATGAAAAGAGGATTTGATGATGAAAAAGGGCTCGTAATTGGTGTACAAAAAGTATTGCATTGTGATGAGTTGATAGATAGTGAAACTATATGTGTATATGACTTTTTAGGACCCATAATGTGATAAAATTGCAGGAAAATTGGTCTGGTATAGTGCGGAATCGCAAACAGGAAAACCCTGTTTGTAGAGTATCGTCGGGCGATACAGGGAGTGTCGTCAGGTGATGGTGTTTCTCCAACCGAAAGCAGAGGCGAGAAGGAGGTGAGTTTTGGATGAGTTACTGGAGGGCGTCGCGCCTAGCGTCTCCGGGCGAAGGGTGAGGCGGAGGAAGTTTAGCCGGGAGACACAGGGCTTCGTTGGGCGATGGATGGCAGTAGCTGAACGTTGTTTTGGACTTTCTTGAATCGATCATAACTTTAGTTTTAGGAATCCGATTGAGGTGTCGTTCAAAGCAGTAGGTAGCTAACACCATGAAATATGATTTGCAGGATACGAATTAATGAAAAATATTATATTTCTAGTACCTAATTTAGGGAAGGAATATTTCCCCCCTCGTCTCACCGAAATGGTAAGTTGTTTATTGCGATGTTGTTTTGCTTACAATGCTGTTATGA
This sequence comes from Vicia faba, assembly GCA_948472305.1. Lineage (NCBI taxonomy): Eukaryota > Viridiplantae > Streptophyta > Magnoliopsida > Fabales > Fabaceae > Vicia > Vicia faba. Next base: position 965,696,508 of record OX451740.1, read on the forward strand.
GGTAATGTTGATGATTGTGATGATAATGATGTGGATGGCCTAAATTGGGACCGTGATGAAGGCTTATGCCTTGTTGTTGTATAGTTTATGTTGTTGCATGATATTGTTGCATGCATTCATTGGTGAGGGCTTATTGCTCTGATGTTGGCCTAGAATGGCGTTGTGATGAGGCCTTATGCTCTGTTGTTTCTCAATTGGCAATATGTTGGGGGATCATGCCTCGATGGTACCACATGCATGTTGATGTAGGTTTCATTGCATTGCATTGATGATTGAATTGATGTCGTATGATACGAATGATGGTTCTTTATGAGGTATTGTCTATACGAATCTCATTCTCCTCTAATAACTCCTCCATCTTTGGCCTCAGCTTATTCAAATCCTTGAGGAGTTGCACCTGGGACTCATACTTCACCTCATGATTGAGAATATCATTCTTCAGTTTTTCGTTATGAAGCCTCAACCTCTCAATTCATCCATACGCTTTGTCGAGCTCCTCCTTCGAGCACGTCTCCACATCATTAAGGGTCAAAGCTGTTTCAAGAACACTCATCACAGCGGCCATGTCCTCAGACAGATTCTTGCGTCGGACCTCCTTGTCCGCAGACATGATGGCTTCTCGCTCCCCTTCATGGAAACCTAGGGCACCGTCTCTATCTAAGAGCTCTAAGGACTCCTCATCAGATGAGCACTCGAGGAGCATCTTTGTATTTATGAGGCGAGCAACAACCATGAGCTCTCCCTCATCATCGAAAATAAAGTTGATGTCCGAGTCCATGCATTTGGCCAGGGAGAAGCTCTTTACGTAGGCCGCTAATTTATTATAGGCAAGCCTATCTTGAGCGCCTAACTTCTCAGGCTTTAACGAATAACTTTATGGCTTCTTCTCATAATGCATCCACCACCGCTCAATGGGGAATCTTTCCTGAAACTTAGTCACCTCCCGACCATCCTTGATCATGACGGGGCACTCATACAGGGAATCCACAACCGCGTTTGAAAGGGGCCTCACGATGTAAAACCTTTCCTTGAAATGTCGAACTGACTCTAGATACGGTCGAAACAACTTTTCATGTTGTTTGCTCGACACCCAGGCCTGGAGACCTCCGACCTTTTACCGCTAAATATGGAAGATCTGAAAGAATAGAGGTAAAGAAACATTAATATTAGGATACCGGCATACGATCTTGAATGCTCGAATAAATGCGAGCGCGTTCGGGTGAAGCTGGGAAGGAGCCAAGTGTGGCCATCTGAAAACACCAACTTAGAAGGCTGTAAATTGCAGGCGCATCCCTGCCTCCTTGAAAGCGAACTAGTACATTGGAAAGCGCTTTCCTGGGTAGGCCGAACAGATCCTCAAGTTCTTATACAGAATGAGAATTGGATAAGAGGCAGGAGAACCCTCGACTCTATCCTCGAAAACATTGAAGGCATCTGAAGCATCATGGACGAATTCGGACATCAGATTTCTGGGCTCGAGCGTAATCCAGTCCAAATTGTTGCCCGCGTTTGCATTGTTGCCCGCGTTGGCATTTTCGTCACCCTCAGGAATGGACAAATTAATTTACTTGACAAGTTGAGCCATTTAACCTGAATAGCATGGGAAAAATAGTGAATTTGACATCATCAAATCCATCCTTCCACCGTAAATCAAGTGAAAAGGCGAGGAACACTTTGAGGGGAGGTCCTCGACTCAAGCCCTTGAAACCCACGAAGGAAGCAACCCCCTCGAGTGAGCATAAGATCAAAAGGAGAGGAGACTCACCCATATCTACCTATGTTCATGAGGGGTTAATCCCTAACATGGAGTTGTTTTACCTGTATCCCCCCAATTCATGAGGGGCCAATCCCCGACATAGATCCACGTGAAGTTCATCCAAAACTCAGAAACCTTCATATAAAACTCATGGATCTTCGTCCAGTGTCTATGAACTTCATCGAAAGTGTCATGAATCTTCATGAACTTCATCGATAGTGTCATGAATCTTCATGAACTTCATCGAAAACTTCATGAAGATTCATAAAACTTCACTCAGAACTCGTGAGTTTTCCAGAAAACTTCATCCAATCATCTACCCTAAAGTAAACTAACAAAGCTTGAAGAAAATCACTTACTTGGAGACAAAAGAACATTGGAAAACCTACGATGGTGGCAACAACGATGAAGCAACTTGCGAACAGGGGAGGTGCAGGAGAAGAGAGAATATGTAAATGTTCAAGAGTAATCATTTCTTAGGCCTTTAGGCTTCCACAGGAAATGATGACAATCTGAATAGCCTCCACCTGTGACACATGAAGGGACACACCGTTTGAACTTTAAAGAATCTCACGTGAAGCCATGCGCTGATGCAAGGTCTCAAAACCTTCACCAACGAGCACATGCACGACATAGTTGCGACTCTCTCCTTACTCATGCATCCTGGAAAGGAGTTCAGAAGAGATTCCTATGATTTCTCCATGGACGCGAAGTATTATTTTGCGGACACCCCAAGAAGATAAACTCATGATTCCTATGCTTTCTCTGCGGATGCAAAACACCCTCTCGCAGACACCTCAAGCAGACTAGTGCGTAAAAGCAGGCAGTCAACGACTCAGTCGAGGAAAATCCTTCAAAGGTTGCTCGCAAAAAAGGAGAAGCGCGATGAGGTCAATCAACTAACGACCATATTTCCTCGATCCGAAAAGCAGCTTTTCCCTCGAACAACGTCTCCTCGAACCAAAAGACACTCTTTTCTTCGAGCAACGTCTCCTCAAGTTAAAATAACAGTCTCTTTTTCAAGCAACGTTTCCCCGACAATCCAGCAGACCTTAAGTTATCACTGCCTCGTCTAAGACAAAAACCTTGGGGGGCTCCTATTCTAGGTCGGGCTGGAACTTGGCCCACAGATGGGCAGACCCAATACCAGCACCTCTGTCCATGACCCAATAGTTTCAGACCTAAGTCAGATAGCCGTTGGGGATTTCTCCACGTGCCCATTATAGAATGTGTCCCTAGTCATCATCAACCACCACCTGTCCTCTGAGAATAATAGGTCAACTGTCCCTATATTCTCGGGGCACTTTACCAGGGAGGGGGTCATGTGGTGGACCCTATTACTCACGTAAACCCTGGCAGTCCTTGTTATTGGGCCCAAATCACATGGTCCATTACATGGATCTTGGTCCAATACTGGAGGCTATAAATATCCCCTCACGTGAGAGATTCAGGTATCCATTCATTCGTTTATTCTACCCCAGCTACTCTACTTGCTCTCGTTCTGAACCTCACTTTGGCATCATAGTGTCTTGCAGATACCCCGTACTTCACATTCAGTCGCTGCTCAACTTGAAGCTCGTGAGTATTGACGATCTCTTCTGATCAGATATGATCTTAGTAAAAAATAGACTACTTTATCTTCCTTTAAACTAGAAAATAAAAATTTGTTTGAAGAAATAGATAATATTATAAAAAAATATTTTAATTCAAAACTCATTTTCTCCCTTCTTCTCTTTCTCATTATGAGAATCATTAAACCAGTAAAGTGTGAACAATATAGTATTTTGGAAATTAAAATTGATGATTTGTACTACATAGTTGATAAGTTTGTCAAATGATACAACATAGTGACCATTGGAAGACGGTGGAGGAGAAGGAGCAGGTGCACCTTCTGCTAGAACGGTGATAACAAACTTCATTTGACGAGCAGCACAATGATCACCTTTTCCACAAACATACTATTTTCTCCCTTCAGTTTTCAATGGAATGATATCGTTTTCTGTAGAAAGTGCTTCGTTTTCCGATGGAAAAGTACAGTTTTGAAATAGTGTGCCATTAACTTTGAAGACATTGTGGAAAGAAGGGTTATAGTTGAAAACTGAAAGAAAAAAAATAGGTATAATTATGATATAAATAAACTAAAGCAAAATGGAAAATTGTATATATTTTTCTTCTTTCACATACCAAGATTGTCACCAACACGAAAAACAATTTCCTGAGTCCATTGAGTGTAGTTGAAATCAACAGTCCGACCCTTATCACCACCAACAATATGATTAGTAGCAAGCCATTGTAACTGAGGAAAGCAAAACCATGAAAATGAAAAGGATCAAGATTACACCAAAAGAAGCCATTTATATTTTTCTACAAAGGATGGAAAAGAAATGTAAAAAATTAGTGATGAGAAAAAATTTATAGAATTAAATATCAATATAGAATCACTAGCTAGCTAGCAAATGCTCTTCAAATGTTATTGTTTAGATGAATGAATTGTGCAATTCAACTTGGGCTATATATAGAATTGTGTGTATAATGTTTTTATCGACATAATAATATAATATTTAGTATAACATATACTATAAACGGCTACCGGCTTTGACAATAAGAAAACTTATTTTGTTTTTGCTTACCCATGAAATGGACAAACTGCAAATACTAATAAAAAGAAGCAGCAACAACATTTTAACAGGAAATCAAAGTATTGTATATATTGTATACTTAATATCAGTTGAAATTAAATGATATTTTAAGAAGTGATAACAATGAATTTGTCAGCGGATATTTGTACAAAATAATCATGAAAATGTTCTTTTTGGATATAAATTAAAGTGATATTAATAGTCCTTTTGCAACTTAAAGTGTATAATTTGTGTTTATTAATTAAAATTATTTTAGTTTTTTCTAAAAGCAATGGAATCAATTAACAACAGAGTACAAGGGTATTCCCCCAATTACAAACAGAGAGTTACACAAGGAAATTCAAGGGGTTGAAATTCCAAAAGAAAAATCAACAAGGCAGGATAGAATTATACCTAGTAGCCAATCTAAATCATGATAACATTTTGATTTCGTCCACCACCTTGCCTACTTGAAATATATCATTCTTAAATAAGGTGGTATTTCGTTTACACTGCAATACCAAGCACACGGCTAATCAAATTAGCAGTTTCTTATTATTAGGAATATTCCTTCCCACACCACCCCAGAACCAGAACATGTGCTCCATAATTCCTTCAGGATTTGGTTGAATCGAAATATTAAGCCATTCCATAATTCTCATCTAAACTCATACCGACCTTGGGCACGAAAACAATAAATGGTCCCTAAAGTCCTCCTTATCAAAACAGAATACACACTTATTATCATTTATGCATGGTATAACACCTCTTTTTGCCAATTCCAACTTCGTCGCAATTTTGCCATGCAAACAACGCCAACTAAATACCTGGATTTTCGAGGGAACCATCATTTTCCAAATATGATTATTTTCCTCCACCCTCTCAACACACAAAGTGTTTAATCCCACTAGACTTCTTCCCCAAGATTTGATGGTGTCACCTGGTAAAGAAGCTTCTTCAATTGATACCTACACAAAATAAAACTGCCAGAACCACCTATTCCCCACCCATTTCCCCATATCACTAACCCTTCCATTCAGACAAACAGACAGTAAATGCAACATAGGAAATAAATATCTTAAGGGAGTTCCTCCAAACCAGTTCCATTTCCAAAAAGAAATTAAGTTTCCCACCCCTAACTTCCAAGACAAAGATTCATTATACCAATTGTTGTTCTGATCGCACAGTAATATTAAATCTCTCCACCATAGGGATGATTTGTTCAAATTAGATATCAACATCCCTCCCATAATGCAATCCTCCAACCTCTCGTATTTGTGTTCTAATATTGATATCCATAGCACCTCCTTTTCCGCCTAACATCTCCAACACCATTTTGACATCAACTCTTCATCAGCAGTAGCTACGCACCTAACTCCTTAGTTCCTCAAGAGATTTGAATTCAATAGTTTGATTTTACAAATATTTATATTATAAATAGTCTTGTTAAAATTAATATTAAATTGAAGATTAAAAGTATTGAAATTAAGATTAAGAATCTGTAGTGAAATAATTAAGGAAGACTTTGGGGTAAGAGCGAGAGGCATACATGTTATTTTTCTTGAGTCACCTCTAGTTCGACTGCCCTTCGTTTGGTTCGACCGCCCCTTGTCTGGATTCATCACCCAACTTCTCATTCTTCCACCCATAATGCGTGATCATGGGAGTTTGTATTAGGTCAACAGTCAACATATGCCACCAGCATGTTCAACATATGCCAAGGTTTATCAGAGTCGTTGAGAGAGTATCTTACCCTCTTAAATGAGGCGACCATAAAGGTGATCCATCTCAATCAACAAATTTTCCTATGAGCGTTTCGTAATGGCCTCAGAACAGGGAACCTCAACGAAGCTCTCTCTCAAAGACCAACAACGACAATGGTTGAACTAGTGACGCGAGAAGAGTGCTATATAAAGGGTAAGGAAAGTAATGCTGAGAAGAAGTCCCCTGACACGAAATAACATGCTTATGGCGTTGATATCTTAAAAAGGAACTTGTATGCATCACCTACTAGAGATAGAATCACCTTTAAGCAGAATGGAAACCCTATGAAGAGCTTTACGCCTCTGAACACTCCTCAAACATCAAATATGGTGTGGATTCCTTCCCATGGATAACATCCACCAACTTCCAACACCAAAGGTGGATATCATGGGACCAAAGCATAATAGTTGGTGTAAGCTCCACAAAGTGAAGGGGCACCACACTGAGAATTTCATAAAACTTAAGAATGAGATTGAACACTTTATCCATGAATAATATTTTAAGAAATACGTCAAATATATCCCTAGTAGAGAAATAGGAGGGCCAGGTCCCAAGTAAATGAAGGCCACGAGATTCATTGGACCAAACAAACAAGAGAGTCAAATAGGAAGGAGGGCGGCATGGCCATCTGTAATACAGTGGGAGAATTTACTTTTTGGTTTTATCCAAATGTGCGGATAGCTAGAGTCTCCACCGACTTTTCTTTTATCCAATAAGGAAAGGGTGAAAAAAAATAGGAAAGACCTTGATAGATTTTGAGTTCGGGGGGGAGGGGGGTAAGATATGAAAAGGAAAGGTGTTAGCACCCTTTTCACCCATAGTTTTCTATGGACTCTTAATTACTTATCTCACTTGAAAAACTTGCTTTGTGTGTGTGATTTGTTTGGAAATATTTTGAAAATGCCAATGTAAGACTAACTTTGTAATAATTCTTATATCAGTTCTCAAGAATGTATACATAGTATTTTAGAAAATATTTCGTTTTAAAAGTGTGATGTGAGAAAAGTTTTGTTTGGGAGCAAGAATTCAAGAGTTTCTTACCCACTAAAGCCTTTCTTATTATTTTCCTTCTCCTTTAGAGATAGTATTATCCATACCATTAGTTAGTAGGTAGCCCTATCTATTAGATGTGAAGGAACAAGCGAAGGGTCATCGTATGGTCATCGAAGGCAACATGTAGAGATACTTTAGCAATTGTATCAGAGGGACTAGATCATTTTTCGTAGGCAACATCGAAGGGTCATCGAGGGACTATGATCTTTATTCGAGGGTCTTTTGCTAAAGTATCAATACTTTCGAGGGACATGACCATTTATTTGAAGGCAGCGAAGAGAGGTTAGCCTAGAGGTGTGAGTGTGAAAAGTGTGTTCAGTTCAGTTATATTTATCTTGAATTAGGGTTTTTTATCGATTGATTTTAGTCTTGCCATACAAACCCTAGTTACTAGCAATTGAATAAAAATATAAGTGCGGAAGATAAAGTGCGTAAATTTAAACTTAAGCTATTACATGGCTTCGGGGCAGTTACAAATGTATAAAAATGTGTGAAATAAAACCTACGCTATTACATCCCGTGAGCAGTTACAAAATAGGAAAAACGTGAGAAAAGTAAACCTAAGCTATTTACATTGAAGGAAACGTCCTATACACTTGATCTAGGAAAGTTAAATAGAAATAAGAAAAAAGGAAAAAATAGAAAATAGAAAATAAAATGTTTTTTTGACTTTTGTAGGAAATAGTTTAAGTAATAATTAATTAAAACCTAAAACTCTAATTAATTTTAATATTTAAGAAAATATTAATTAGCCTAAATAAATAAATAAAATATGTCAAAAATTGATTATTGATTAAAAGAACCCTAATTCTAATTAATTTTAATATTAAGAAAAATGTTAATTAATTTAATTAATTAGTAAAATAAAAAATGTCAAAAAGATTAATTTCTCATTAAAAACCCTAATCCTAATTTAAAAAGAATTAAAGTTTGTTAATGATTAATTATAAAATAGTTAAGAAAATAAGAAGAAATTAGGGTTAGTGAAAAAATGAAAAAAAATAATGTCTGGGGTGGCCGTTGAACCCACACCCTTCCTTTCACCAGTCAATGATCTTACCACCATGCCACCTATTGTTGCTTGTCAAACACATAAACAACAATATATATAAAAGAAGATTAAATCAGAAAATCAGAAATTAAATTAAATTGAACATGTGTGCTAGTGGTGGGGTCCCGATATTTGAATGGACGAACGAGATGGTGACACGCCTATGACAAAGATTCAACTGGCCGGTCAACCGTCGTGGATGGAGGTTACAACCATCTTCTCTGATGGTGCTAAACATTGAAACCTGCAAAATCAACATCAAATAACAAAACAAAGTGCCCAAATTGACTAATTAAGAGGCTGTGAGTTCAGTGGTGTGATTAGTTTCATCTGAAACAACTTGCAACTATAGATTCAAAGCTTTGAGAACTTCGTGCCCCAGCAATGGTGAAATTTGATTCCTGCACTATACTTCATAATTAATGGATCAAAATAGTTCTAAACCCCATCATGAACATGTATGTATGCACCAAATCATTCAACAATGCATGAATTAAGAGTTTGAGATTGATAAAGTTACCAAGACTGATGATGTTAAGGGAGAGATCCCTTGCTTGATTAAAGCTTGAGTAATGATATGGATCAACTCTTGGAGTCTTCAGGAAGGTGAATTGATGCTCAAAATTGATTGAGAATGACTGGAGATAAGGGTTTGTGTTTGCCACAGCTCTTGAGAATTTTGATATTTTTCAGGGTTTTTCTTGAGGCAATTTTATGCTCTTTAATGGTCTGAATGTGTTCTCTATTTATAGGCCATGAATTAGGTCAACAAACATGAATTAAATCTTGTATTTCATGACAAAATATTTGATTTGATTTTTTTGCATAGAAACATATCTTTTTGAGCTCAATCTTGTTCCAAATCCAATCTTCATGATCCCTCAAAATTATTTAGCATGACTATGTGATATTAGACTCATGATTTGATTCAAAGTAGATCCTCACACCTTATATCATTTATTTGATATTTTATTTGATTTATTTTACTTTCAAACGAATAAAAATCAAAATAAAAAGAAATAAAAACCATAAAAATAAATGAACGGATTTAGAGTCTATTATGAGGTCAGGAACACATTTGGACCTTAAAACATAAGCCCATTAGCCAAAAAATTCAAATTTGCTCAATTTGGACTTCATGCATTTCCTCAAAATTGGCCAACTTGCACCAATCATAACTCACTAAATTTTTGTCATATGAAGATGATTTTGGACATTTTGAAAACCTCAAGATATCCCTACAATCTTCATGTTGGTAACTTTTTCATTTGAAGCCTTTATCTTAATATAAATTGCTTTGAAAAAAGTTGTCTTTTTGTTGACTTTTAAAATGACCTATAATATTTTGGCCCTTATCTCTCAAATAAAGCATTTTCGGCCTTGAGCTTAGAGACAAAGTTGTAGAGAATTGAACTTCCATCAAAATGGGCTTTGGTTAAGAAATATCTGATGAAGTATGTGAAAGTTATGCTTGGTCAATGTTCAGTTGACTTCTCCTTAAGAAAACCCTAATTTAGCAACTTTTGACTTTTGATGAATCATGAGTTTTCTTGATGAATCCTGATCAACCCTTGATAAAATGATGAATGTGACTTCAAAATGTTGATGTTGACCAAAACTTTTGAGTTTTGACTGTATGTTGACCACAATTGACTTTTTGCCCAATATAGTTGATTTTCAATCATCTGACTAATTGACTGAGCAAACTTGTGCTGCAAGGCTTGAAATTTGGTATGAGGATTCTTTGAGACATATGAGAAACCATGGAATCCACTTGAGGCATTATAAGTCCAATTTTTCTTGAAGGAAGCAAAACCCTAGTTGTAGGTCAACTGCTTAGGAGAAGGGTTAGTCCGATCAATCCTTGAGTAGTCTTGAGCAATTAAGAATCCTAGGAGCATGAGGAGGCATCTTGAATCAATTTGTATTAAAAATGGGAGGGAAATTTTTTGGGTACAACAATTGCCCCTGTTCAATCTTCTAAAACCTGAAGAGTTAGATTGGCGTGCTCACCATTCGTGATCTGAAGGTGGAAGAGGATTGTACACTTAAGTGCCCAAAAATTTGCACTCACAGGTAAACGAAGTAACATTGTTGGTTAATTGTATTGCTTTAATGGGCTCAAATATTCCATTCAGAGAGGTGATTGAGTGTTGTCGGAGATGGGCTTATAGATGCCATCAAAAGTAAATGTTGATAGGAGTATCAGAATGAGTCTATGTTTGACTGTATTTGAGAAGTGTACTAGAATGAATCTGTGTCCGACTGTATCTAGTAGGTGTGTTGGGGAGTATCATAATGAATCTTATGTCTCGATTGTATTTGAATGATATTCTAGAATGAGTCTATTTCTTGACTGTATCTACAAGAGGACCAGAATGAGTCTTCGCCCAATTGTATTCGAGATCTGTATTAGAATGAGTCTACGCCTGATTGTATCTAAAGATATACCCGAATGAATACCGGAATGGATTTACGTCTTGATCGTATCTGAATTTTATATGGAATATGTACTAGAATGACTATCATAATGGATCTATGTATCGATCGTATCTGAACTATATCTAGAATATGTACTGGAATGAGTCTACGCCTAACTGTATCCAAAGGAGTATCAGGATGAATCATTGACCGATTGCCTCTGAAGAAGTATCAGAATGAATTGTTGACTGATTGTATCTGAAGGATGATAAATTGTTGAATTATTGACAATATTTATCTGTTTGTGAACTAACCTAAAAAAAAAACGAAGTTAGTTTTATGCAATGTCAGTATGTATGTAATGCATTGCATAATGATGCTCTCAAAATAAATGAGAATAGTGCATGTGTTTTGTATGCGTATGTTATGATATTCTGTAAATGATGTATGGGTGCAAGATGTTGCTGGAACATACCGGTAGCTTCGTATAACATATTTGGCTTGGGAAAATAAATCCCTGACTGTTACTGGGGATGAAGAAAGTAGTTTCTCAATTTCGTTTAGAATGTCTTTGCTGGGATTGTCATTTTCTGTTTGAGGATATTCTACCGGGGATCTTCGAATTCTACTTGAGGATAGAAGAATTCTAGGAAAATTGGTCGTTCATCGTTCTTTTGAAGGATTTGATTCTTACGTACTCTGCCCGGGGATAAAAGAGATGGATAATCCTCTGATGTGATGTCTGACAAGGTTTAGGATATGGATATCAACTCTTCTGAGGAGGACAAAGTTGAATGACATATGGCCGGGGAAGAGAATCCTGTCGGGGAATTGTAATATCGGAGAAGTAAACTCTGTTGGGGAAATAAACCCTATTGGAGAAGAGAATTCATGTAAATTGCGTTGAGGAGATAACTTCTAACGGGGATGAACTTGTGAAGATAGCTCTGTAGAGATAGGTCCATGGAGATTTCTATGTGGAGATTTGTGGATTACTTGAACATTATCCCAACTCCTAGAGTCTTTATTAAATGCTAATCCTGTTTTTTTGCATATATTTTGTTAACAGTAATCATGTTCAAATGTATATGTTCATTCAAATGTAATAATTGGACGTTTTTGCAAACAAAATAGAGAAAGTAAAACAATTTTGACTTTTGAAATCTAATTGAATTGATTTAGAAAGTTTTCCTATAAACAGGAAGTTTTATACAAAGAGACAGAAATCCTAGTAAGAGGAAATCTTCGTAGGAACGAAGAAAGGGTACAAAGAAAAACAAGGAAAAACAGCTATGTGGAAATGATCCCATCAAGTTTCAACTCTACTATTGTCTCTATGTCTTCAAGCATCTCATCCCTTGTTGTTGGAAGAAGATGATTAAATTGTTATGTACCGTTTGAACTTGACATTGACAACGATGCTTGTTGTAAGTAAATGATACAATGAGACATAGTCATACGCTTTAATCCCTAACTTTTGCCCGGACCGCCCTTTCCGGTTTTCAGTCCACCGGGATAGCCTTTTTTTCCCAATCCGCCTATTCAGGTTTCCGACTTGTCGAGTGTATAATGTTTTATATATATATCCCTAATTTTTGCCCAAACCATTTTGGTTCACCGGGATGCCCTTACTTTTTCCTAGGCCTGTCAACCTAGTGGGTCTCTTTTATGTGTAGTATTTTTTGACTATGTTCACATTCATAGGGTGCGGAAAATCTTCACCGTCCATGGTAGTAAGCATCATAGCATCACCAGAAAATATCTTCTTGATCACAAATGGCCCTTCGTATGTGGGATTCAATTTTCCCCTGGGATCACCTTGTGGTAGGATGATGCACTTTATTATTAAATCACCAGCCTGGTACCCCTGATGCACACTTCGTATTCTGCCATGTTGTTGGTACAGTCAAGACATAATCTGGCGATGAAGGGTGTATTGAAACCCTTGAGAGAGATAATCACAACATTGATTCCATTACCAAGCCTGTTGGAAGCTGCATGAAAAACCATATTACATCGGGATCCCAACTCAGGTCCTTCATACGGTCTAGGTTCTTCATAATCAGTAACTAGCATGATATTCTCATCTAGGAACTCGAAATTCATAGACTGATAGCCATCTACAGCTTGATGAGCCAAATGATATGGGTTCTTCATATTGTTCCGTTGATGCAGATTCAGGAGCACTGGGATTTTTGAGGTTTGATGAAGAAGCCATTGTTCACACAGGTTTGTTGGAGAAGATGAAAATGGTTTTTTGAAAATGAAACTTGAAATAAGAGTGAATAGAAAAGATAGTAAAGGTGAATGAATGAAATAGTGAATTTGAGTTTAAATAAGTTTTTGGAAAACGTAAGCAGTATGTAAGAAAATAATGTAATGATTATATGCATTAATGAAACCTGAGATTGGAGGATTCAGAAAGATATTTGAATGGTTTACCACTGACACGTGTCTCAATGCATCCAATCAGAGCCTTGGACCCTTCAGAAATTGAACGCGTGTTCAGCCTCAGAAGGTAGTTAGTGAGAGGATGACAAGTGTTTGATGATGTGAATTGCACGCCCCTATCCTTGAAATGAAACGTTCAGATCTTCATGGATAGATTCTGAGGCAATCTGTACTTCTAAACTCTGAAGACAGGTTGATCAGTTGTTCACAGAAAATAATAAAGTTCTGAGGGTTAAGATATGTAAATAAAACATTTTATTCTGGGCATAATTTCATGCTGAGATGTTTCAGAATGAAATTGAATCTATCTTCAGAAAGAGGTTTTGTAAATACATCAGCCCATTGATGGTCTGTGTCAATAAATTTTAAGGTAAGAATTCCTTTTTGAATATAGTCCCTAATAAAATGATGTTTTATTTCTATATGTTTAGCCCTAGAATGCAAAATAGGATTCTTACTTAGACATATAGCTGAAGTGTTATCACAAAAGATAGGAATGTTACTCTCAAATATGTTGAAGTCTTTAAGTTGACTTTTCATCCAGAGCATTTGCGTGCTACATCCAGCAGCTGCTATGTATTCAGCTTCTGCTGTTGATAGTGCTTTTGTGGACTGTGTTTTGTTGGTCCATGAGATCAGATTCTCTCCCAGAAACTGGCAGCTTCCAGAAGTGCTTTTACGCTCTACTCTGTCTCCAGCAAAATCATCATCACAGTATCCTACTAAGTTGTATTCATTAGATTTTCTATAAAACAAACCCAGATTAGTAGTACCTTTCAGATACTTGAAAATTTGCTTAACTGTTGTTAAGTGAGATTCTCTAGGATCTGATTGGAATCTAGAACATAAGCAAACACTAAATAAAATGTTAGGCCTTGAAGCCGTCAGATAAAGGAGAGAACCGATCATACCTCTGTAGACTTTCTGTTCTACCTTTTCACTTACCTCTTCCCTTTCCAGAATGCACGTGGGGTGCATTGGAGTCTTTGAGGGCTTACATTCTGAGAGATTAAATTTCTTCAGAAGTTCTCTGACATATTTGCTCTGATGAATGTAAGTTCCTTCTGGAGTTTGGTTTATCTGAATGCCCAGAAAGAATTTGTGTTCCCCCATTAAGCTCATTTCAAACTCTGCCTACATGCACTTAGCAAACTCTCTCCCCATAGATGGTTTAGTGTATCCAAAGATAATGTCATCTACATAAATCTGACACACTAAAATGCCATTCTTAAATGAATTACATAACAAGGTTGTGTCCACTTTCTCTCTGGTGAATTCCTTTTCTAACAGGAAGTTACTTAGTCTCTCATACCAAGCTCTGGGAGCTTGTTTCAGACCATAGAGTGACTTCTTTAGTTTGAAAACATATTCTGGGTGTTTGGAATTCTCAAAACCAAGGGGTTAGTGCACATATACCTCTTCATCTATATAGCCATTTAGGAATGCACTTTTGACATCCATCTGATACAAAGTGATGCCATTGTTTATAGCAAATGAAATTAAGAGTCTGATAGATTCTAACCTGGCGACTGGAGCAAAGGTTTCTGTATAGTCTATCCCCTCTTGCTGACTATAACCTTGTGCCAGCAATTGTGATTTGTTTCTGATGACTTCTCCTTGCTTGTTCAGTTTGTTTCTGAACACCCACTTTGTTCCAATAACGTTGAATCCTTTTGGTTTGGGAACCAGATCCCATTTGTCATTTCTGGTGAACTGATTTAATTGCTCCTGCATTTTCAGAATCCAGTCGTTGTCCATAAGCGCTTCATCAATTGTTGTTGGTTCAATCTGAGAGACCAGTCCCATGAGGGATTCTTCAGAGTTTCTGAATGTTGATCTTGTTCTGATTGGATCATCCTTCTTTCCCAGTATTTTATCTTCTGGGTGAGCAATGCTGCTTCTGGATAGCCTTTTCTGAATTTGATCAACTGAAGGTGCTGGATTGCTTGTAGCATTTCTTTCTGACGTTGTTGGAGCGTCTCTGTTGAGATCTTCTGATGATTAATCTTCAGTACCTGTGAATTCAACTTCTATATCTGCAAGGAATTTATTCTGCTTTGACTTTTGAGAGTCAAACTTATCATCAAATCTAACACTGATTGACTCTTCAACAATCTATGTTTCTGTATTGTATACTCTATACCCTCTTGAGCGTTCAGAGTATCCTAACATAATGCACTTTTGTGCTTTAGAGTCAAACTTGTTCAGATAATTTTTTGTATTTAGAATAAAGCAAGTGCATCCAAACAGGTGGAAATAAGAAATGTTAGGCTTTCTGTTCTTCCACAATTCATATGGAGTATCTTCCAGAATAGGTCTTATAGAGATTATATTCTGAATGTAACACGCTGTGTTGATTGCTTCTACCCAGAAGATCTTAGCAATGTTAGTCTCATTGATTATAGTTTTGGCCATTTCTTGCAATGTTCTGTTCTTTCGTTCTACAACTCCATTTTGTTGGGGAGTTATAGGACAAGAGAAGTCATGTAAGATGCCTTTTTCATTAAAAAATGATTCAAAATATTTATTTTCAAATTCTCCACCATGATCACTTCTGACTTTGACAATTCTAAGATCCTTTTCATTCTGAACTTGGTTACAGAATGCAAAGAACACAGAGTGTACTCGTCCTTGTGTCTTAAGAGCTTTACTCATGTCCATCTATTATAGTCATCTACGATCATTAACCCATACTTCTTTCCACTAACAGATGCAATTTTTACTGGTCCAAATAAGTCTATGTGTGGAAGTTCTAATGGCTTAGAGGTGGAAACAATGTTTTTAGATTTAAAAGTAGGTTTTGAAAATTTTCCTTTCTGACATGCTTCACACAGAGCATCTGAGATGAACTTCAAATTAGGAAGTCCTCTGACCAGATTGAGTTTGTTAATCTGAGATATTCTTCTTATACTAACATGCCCCAATCTTCTGTGCCAGACCCATTGCTCGTTGTTAACAGAAAGAAGGCATTTTACGTTCTTACTCTTAAGTTCAGAAGGTTTTATTTTATAAATGTTGTTTTTCCTATTTCCATTAAAAAGGATAGTTCCATCTTTCTGACTAACAACTTTGCATGAATTTTGATTAAAGATTATATCATAACCGTTATCACTTAATTGACTTATGGATAACAGGTTATGCATTAATCCATCAACTAGTAGTACATTATTTATAGAGGGAAGATTTCCATTACCTACTGTTCCAGAGCCAATGATCTTTCCTCTTTGGTTGCCTCCAAAGCCCACGTAGCCTCCAGGTTTTTGTTCCAGGCTTTGGAACATATGCCTTCTTCCCATCATGTGTCGAGAGCAGCCAGAGTCCAGGTACCATGACTGGTGTTTTAGCCTTGCTGCTAAAGATATCTGCTACATATATAATTTTATCCTTAGGTACCCATATCTTTTTAGGTCCTGGTTTATTAGTTTTACCAAAATTCTGGTTGAATCTTGGTTTGACAGAGTAATCACTACTAGTGTATTTTATGTCATGTGTGTGCCCATATATAAAATATGATTTAAGTGGTGTGCATTTTATGACTAAGTCCATGGCTTGTTTAGGTGTAGATACCTTACCTTGATATCCTATCCCTTTTCTGCCATTTCTGCTAACTCCATGGATCATTGAAGCCATCTTGCTTCTATCTATGCTTTTAGCCAGAAACTTCTGAAAGTTGTGATCATATTCTTTGATGATCTCATCAGCGTTATTGGGAGTCTCTGAGATTATTTCCTTCTGAGAGTTTTGCAAATCATTTTCTAATTTTGAAATTTTTTCTTTTAACTCAGAATTTTCTAATCTGAGACTCTCAGTCTTTTCAGAGTCAGAGACAAGTTCCTTTTTTCAGGTTCTTGAGTTTGACTCTGATTTGATGATATCTTTCCAGAATATCATTTAGACTTTCTGCAAGTTCAGCTTTAGTGAAATTAATAGCAAAGTTAGGGAATACCTCTTCAATGTCTGATTCTGAGTCTGAACCAGAAGCTTCACTTTCTTCTAACACGTTTGCCATGAGAGCTATGTTTTCTCTTTCATCATCTGACTCTGAGTCAGCTTCAGAGGTGTCCGAATCATTCCATGTTGCCATGAGACTTTTCTTCTTTTCCTTGAAGAACTTCTTTTTGGGCTTCTCCTTCTGAAGCCTTGGGAAGTCACTTTTGTAGTGCCCTTGCTCATTGCACTCATAGAAAATGATGTCTTTGTTATTTGGCTTTTTGTGTCCTGAAGAACCTTCAGATCTTATATGTCCATAGGAAGACTCAGACTTTCTGTATCTGGAGGAGGATTCATTTTGATTCTCTGATCTTCTAGGATTTCTGAATTTCCTTTGTCTCTGCTTCCACAGTTGATTCACCCTTTTGGAGAGGAGAGACAGTTCATCTTTTTCTGATGAGGATCCATCAGAAGTTTCTTCCATAGCCTGCAAAACCTTAGAATCATATTTTTTGTTAGATTTTAAAGCTAGTGGCTTACCTTGCTTTTGAGGCTCATCTTCTTCTATCTCTATCTCGTGACTTCTGAGGAAGCTGACAAGTTCCTCCAGAGATATTTTGTTGAGATCTTTGGCTAGCTTAAGGGCTGTGACCATTGGCCTCCATTGTTTGGATAGACTTCTGATGATCTTCTTTACATGATCAGCATTAGAATATCCTTTGTCAAGAACCTTCAGTCCAGCAACAAGAATTTGAAATCTTGAGAACATTGCTTCTATGGACTCACTATCTTCCATCTTGAATGCCTCATACTTTTGAATGAATGCAAGGGCCTTGGTTTCTTTGACTTGAATGTTGCCTTCATGCGTCATTCTCAGAGAGTCAAACATGTTCTTGGCTGTCTCTTTGTTTGAGATTTTCTCATATTCTGAGAATGAGATAGCACTGAGGAGTATTGTTCTAGCTTTGTGATGGTTTCTGAAATAATGCTTTTGCTGGTCAGACATCATTTTTCTGTCTATCTTCTGACCACTTTCATCCACTGGGTGTGTGTATCCATCAGTTACCATGTCCCATAGATCAGCATCATGGGCCAGAAAGAAACTCTCAATTCTATCTTTCCAGTAGTCAAAATTTTCTCCATCAAAGAATGGAGGTTTGCCACTGATTCTATCCTTGTCTTCATGGTAGTCATTGCTGATGTTTTGGCTTGGTTCTACCATAGTGTTTTTCTGAAGCTTGGATCTTGTACTAACACAGTTAAGTGTTTTAACTCAGAACCGGGCGCTCTGATGTCAATTGAAGAAGTGAAAAACACAAGAAGGGGGGTTGAATTGAAAACTTGAAATCAAATGTGCAAAGACACAGTATTTTTATCCTGGTTCGTTTGATCTCAAACTACTCCAGTCCACCCGTCAAGGTGATTTCGCCCCTCTCCAACGAGGTCTTAATCCACCAATCTCAAACAGATTACAATAACTACTTTGACAACTGTCAAAGTCCTCTTGAGTACAACCATAATCCGGTTAATCTCAAGGAAAAACTGTTCTTAATCAAAGATACAAGAGTACTATGTATAGTTTTTTTTCCGTTACAAAAACAGTTATCACAACTGTGATATTTTACACAAATAGAGCGTGGAAAAGAGATGAGTAAGCTTGCAGCGTTCTTAATTGTATTGTAGTAACGTTGGCAAAATCGTAAACGATTTGATCTCTTAGCTTGTATTTATAGGCAATGGAATTATGTCCAAATTTAAGCGTGATAATGGTCATTAACGCAGTTTCCATTTTGAGAAGATCCTATCTGAAAGAATCCGTTGTAATTGATGATGTCTTGATTGTGAAGTAACGCTTCAGAATCTTACATCCTTCCCTGCTGCTGATGTTTCAGAATGTTGATGCCTTAGTTTATATTCCTTTTGTTCAGAATCAGAGTTTACTTCACTTAAGCGCAGATTCTGATTATCATTCTTCAGCGTAAATTCTGATTACTTTCAGCGTGAAGTTTCTATAGCATATCTTCTGATGCTGCTTTGGTCAGAACTTCTACATACAAAATAACATAATTTTTAGGGTGCATATTTGTTATTTGTATTTGTTATCATCAAAACTCTAATTAAGGGTTATAGAATCAAACTATGTTCTAACAGTACACACATAGCAATTGCGCCACATCACGCTTCGGCTGCACAACTTTGATCATCCATCTTAAGTCATCGTCCTCAGTAAATTTTTCGTCGATTATATGGTTTACAAGTTTCAATCTAATCCCAAAATTTCTTTAACATCTATGATAAAATCGTTGTTCACTTGATATTCTCAATCTTTCACTTTGCGACGTTAGCTCGCATACAAACCCGCTACTCCGAATTGTTCATTACGTCTCAACTCTCACTCAACGACTCCACTACTAATTTTATACAAACTGGTGAGTGATTATTCTCGCAATATAATATCCATACTTTTTCACACCATTAAGATAGCAAGACAAATCTATAACATCCAACATAATCTCGTCTATTATTAACAATGGATTTAGGGTGATCAGTTCCTCAATTTGTCAATTAGTATTCGACAACCATAAGGGAGTATAAATCGTCGTACCAAACTATAATAGTGTTTCCTTAAAACTCGTATTCAATTTTTCTAAAAAACAACATGTCTAATCCTTATTCACCCATTATCCCATGATGATCAATCATTTTCTAACTCGAGATTTGTTGGCATATCAATACATTACAAATTCTTCCACTCTAGTCTAAGTCTTTATCTACATAAAGGATTCTAACAACATTCTTAAACTCTTAATCCTCTTCCGAATTTCACAACATCAAAAATACATGTATCTCCACCTCTCAAACTCATTCCAATCACATTCTCAACATTATCATCTTATCTAACAACATTTCATATATATCTACACCTCAAACAACTACGATAGTAATCATCTAAGCTCAACAAGCTACTAACCTCTATAACAGACTTTGTCGTTCTCCAACTTATAACTGCATCCACCTTGAATGGATCTACATACACTTTCACTTGGAAATAAAATTACTCAAGAGAACTCTTCTCCCAAAACTATAACATACATCCTGACAACTTAGCATAAATCTTCATCCTTTTCGACACTGTAAATTCCATACAACTTTGCACTATCGTCTTTCGTTCTAATTATTAGCACCAAAGCTTTCCAAATGATACCTTTTATTTCATAAATTACTTTAAATAAATCTTCTAATTTCTCCTTTAATTCACCCAACTCAGACGTTGACATCCCGTGCAATACTGAAGAACAAGTTTAGTCTCAAAGACAAGCTTAACAACAAACTACACTTACTTCCAATATCATAACTTGATAAATAAATATATTACAGCTACTGGAACCATTTTTAAAATGAAGCCCATTTCGTTATCTTTCCAACACTTCAAACGGAACTCAAATCGGATACCCGGAACTCTAGTTATGAATTTCTAAAGTTCCACAACAATTCTGCAGTTTCCTACGATTCGCTTACGGAAATTCCACTTTGAAACTCATTTGTCTTCAACTTAGACATATTCCAAACAACTCTTAACATATCTTGTGCTCCCAAACTTCTTATAAATCGAGAGATGCATTCCTTCACCAAAGTTCAGGTTCCAAAACACCAGGGAAACAATTCCTTTCGCAACGCTACTCACTTCTTCAGGTTTCGACTCAGACTCGCGATTCACAACTACTTATCAACGTCAACTACTTAATCACTTATGTGATCCCAACATAAAAGTTACCGCAACTTTATTACTCCGTCATTGTGCAAACATCGACTAACAACAAGACCTTGAATCCAAGTCACCTTCCAATTCGGGAACAACAAGACTCCAATAATTCTTACATTATCGTCGTCGGCAGCACACCGAACCAACACCTTTCAATTGAACATATCTGAGAAGCAAAGCTTCTCCCCCACTTATCTTCAACCAACTTCTTGCATACAACTCGATTAGAAAAACAACAGGCACCGATAGTGTTTCACACATTTGTCACACACTAAGCAATAAATGACATTAGACAACTTGGTCGGGTGAACCGACCTGCTCTGATACCACTATTGTAACACCCCTAAATTCTACCCGGTAGTTATAATGAAAATCAGAGTATTTAAAAACTTCCAACACATTTGGGATATCACATTTCAACATGTTACAACATATAAACAGATACATAACACTTTAGTTTCGGAGGATCATATAACAACTTGCATTAGCTTTTAAAACAAAACCACTTCTTTTATTAATAATGCAACAGAATCATAATTACAACTTGAAGTAACATCATATGTTTCGTTCAACTAAAACAACTTGGGAGGCAACATATTGTTTTATATAATTCAGCTTAGGATTCAACAACTAAAACAATAATTCACAATATTGCTCAACTCCAACTAATAATTTTAATTAAATAATTAATTAAATTATCGGGGCGTTACAATGTGGTTCCATGTTGTTGGTTCTAGAAAATTGTGTTTCTGTGGAAATTGATGTTGCTGTAATGATATAGATTGTTATGATGTGAGACTGTTAATTGAAGGCAGTCTGTGCAAGTAATAGAAAGGTACTGAAGAAATACACGTGAAGGAGGTGTGTCGAAGGGCACACGAATGGTGATGGATGACATAAAAACATTGAGAGTGTCGAGTGGCACATATCCCATGTCGCACGACATTTTTTTGAATGGAGGGTGCCGACCGGCACATGCTTAGAAGAGGGGGTGTGCCGAGTGGCACACCTTGGTGATGAGGGGCACGCTGCATTTTAGTGTTTCAATTGAGTTATTTAGTTATTAGGCGCTGCTGTAGCGGATTCACACATATATACCCATTTGATAACATTAGTAGGTAGTTAGAAGGCATTAATACATTAATGAGTAACAGAGTTCGTAAATTTAGCAGAAAGTTAGTAATTAGCAGACAATGTGATGAAGATTGTTGATAGCAGTAAAAGTTATGAAATTAGTAGCAGGTTTATTAAATTAACAGGGTAATGAAATAATAGGAATAATATGAACTAGCAGCAGCAGTGTGGGTTTGATAATAGTAGTACAGAGAAGAAAAAGTAGTAATTTTAGAATATAATTAATTAGCAGGATTTAGTCGCTTTGTCCAAATAACTATATGGAACAATTGTTGTATATTTTAGTCGATATAGTGTGTTGAATACTTTGCTGAAAAATATAAATTACAGGTGGTATTAAATTGTTAGGCTTATAGCCAATGTTGTTTTCTTGTTGATGTTGTTGTCAAATTACTATTGTTGTTGTGACATACTAAGTTGTAGGCTTATGCCAACATTGTGTTAAGTGTTGTTGTTGAAATATCAAGTTGTAGGCCTATGGCCAAAGTTGAATTATGTTGAGTTGATGTTGAATCATTGATTGAAGTGGTAGGCTTATGGCCAACGTTGATTTATGTTGAGTTGTTGTGTTGTTGTGATTGTCGATGTGAATTCTTGTTGATAATGCGAAGGTACAGAGAATTTTAGATGATGATGAATTACCTCTATTTAATGGTAATAATGGCGATGTGGGATTATGCCTTGCGATGAATGATGATTGTTGTGAGTATGTGATAGCACATTCGTTGAGTTACATACATTTGCATACTCTATGATGGCCTGGATTGGCAAACTGCGAATAAGGCTTATGCCTTGTTGATGCCTCTATTTATTGGCAGATTTTTAAGATGGGAGTTCTGCTCCGTTTTTAAGATGGGAGTTCTGCTCCACTTTTAAGTTGGGAGTTCTACTCCAATGGTACCACATGCATGTGCATTGTAATTGAGTCGCATTTGAAGTTGCATCTTGAGTTATGGTGATGATATATTTATTGTAGCTTTATGTTGTTGACTTGTTGTGACGGGTATTATCTAAAAGCTGTGAATTGGTCATTATGTCGTGTTGATGCTTTGTTGTAATAATTGTTGTGTATATGTTGTGAAGTGGTGATTTTATATGAACTGATTCTGATATATTAATTATCATACACTCAATTATATAGTTCGATATCTCACCCCTTCTATTTGAATGTTGCCCTCTGTTGGTAATGTGCAGGTAACCAAGAAGAATAGTTGTTACCTTCGTCAGTTCGAGTCGGTGTTGTCGCTATGATACGTAGCACTCGGGGGGATGAACGCTTGATGTTTAGTTGTTGATTATTATTTTAGTTTCTGAATTTTTATGTTGGTTACGTGAAATAATTGTTTTCTTGAGGTTATTTTAGTAGAATAAAAGATGTTATGTGAATTGAAGTTGAGTATGTAGATTCTACTGCTTATCAATAAAAAGTTGTTTGATTTTAAAGCATAAATCAGGTTGTTATCGGTTCGTCCGAATTAAGTGTTATGTATCTGTTTTATATGCGATTAAATGAAGTTTGATTTTATGTTGAAATGTAGCATCCTATTTATGTTGAACTCCTATTTATGTCCGAATTAATTGTATTATTAGCATCCTACATGTATATATTGAGTGCAGGGGCAGTACCTTAGCTCATGCGTTGGTTGACACAGGTTTTTCATTGAATGTCTTATTGAAGGGTGCTCTAGACAGGCTAGATTGTCAATGGGTTATGCTGAAACCCAGTGATATTGTGGTGAGAGCCTTTGACGGTTCAAAGAGAATGGTGCATGGAGAGGTTGATCTTCCAATCAAAGTGGGTTTTCAGGTCTTTGACTCTACCTTCTATATGATGGACATTCGTCCAGCCTATTCTTGTTTACTTGGCAGCCCTTGGATTCATGGGGCATGTGTTGTTACCTCTACTTTACACTAGAAGTTGAAATATCCCGTGAAAGGAAAGATTGTCACAGTTTATGGTGAAGAAGAATACATGGTGAGCCATTGGAGCGCCTTCAAGTATGTTGAGATGGACGGAGAATTCATCGATACTACCTGCCAGACCTTTGAAGTTATTCCTCAGACAACTACCATTACTGAAAACGTTTTTGCTATTCCTAAGGTTACCAGGGTTCTTCCCAGAATGTCTTCTCTGAAAGACGCTAGAGCCATGATAGAAGAAGGTGGTTGCACTACTTGGGGTTAGCTTCCTGACATTCCTTACAAGTCTGATAAATTTGGTTAAGGTTTCACCTCAGAGGCTCAGAGGGCTATTTGTCGCGCTCATACTGGGAGACCACCATTCTGCATCAACAACAATGGAGTCAACACAGTAGAAGATGCTGATAGTGACTATGACCTAGATAATGGTATTTTTCCTACCACTGGTAGTGGGCTCAACAATTGGAAGGATGGAGCCTTTATATCAATCTTATTTAGTTAGGAGTAAATGATATTTTCTGTTTTCTTACTTTCGAATATTTGGTTATGTAATTTTAAATAATAACTTTAAGCCTTGTGGCTTACCCGAGGCACAACGGTCCATTTTTTAGGGTTTTCATTTTTCATCTGCATATTTTCATTTAATAAATCATTGGAAGTTTGCATTAAAATTTTACGCTCTTTGTCTTTCTTTTACTTTATTGCTTTCAAAATAGCTATGTGTTCTTACACACACCCACACAAAAAATTGCAGATCTATATCCACTATGGATCCCATTGATAACAATTATGCTATTGTCAATTATGACTTCGAAAATATGATCTACCAAGCCGAGGACGAAGGTGAGAAATATTGTGAAGTACCTGGAGAGCTTGCTAGGATGTTAATGCAAGAAGAAAGGGACATACAACCACATGAAGAGCCAGTCGAGGTTGTGAAGTTGGGTACTGAAGAGGACAAGAAAGAAGTCAAGATAGGTGCCAACTTAGAAGACAGTGTCAAAAGGAGATTAAGTTAGATTTTATGTGACTATGTTGAGATCTTTGTTTGGTCGTACGAAGACATGCTAGGGCTTGATACTAATATTGTGGTTCACCGTCTACCGATGAAGGAAGGTTGTCCTCCAATAAAGTAGAAGGTTCATCGTATGCGTACTGAGATGTCTAAAAAGATCAAGGTTGAGGTTATGAAGCAGTTCAATGCAGGTTTCTTAGCCATTATGTCCTATCCTCAATGGGATGCAAATGTGGTACCAGTACCTAAAAAGGATGGCAAAGTGTGTATGTGTGTAAATGACAGGGTCCTGAACAGGGCAAGCCCCAAAGATGACTTTCTGCTTCTGCATGTCGATGTTCTGGTTGACAACACCGCTCAGCATAAAGTATTTTCTTTCATGGATGGTTTCTATGGTTATAATCAAATAAAAATGACACCTGAAGACATGGAGAGACTACTTTTGACACACAGTGGGGGACTTTCTATTACAAGGTTATGCCTTTTGGTTTGAAGAACGGTTGCGCAACGTATTAGCATGCTATGGTAGCTTTGTTTCACGACATGATCCATCACGAGATAAAGGTTTACATTGATGATATGATATCTAAGTCTCAGACTGAAGAAGAACATCTTGACCACATGTACAAGCTGTTAGAGTGGTTGAAGAAGTATAAGTTGAGGCTGAATCCAAACAAGTTCACCTTTGGGGTAAGATCCGGTAAACTCCTAGGTTTCTTTGTTAGTGGTAAAGGTATTGAAGTTGATCCTGCCAAAGTTAAATCCATTCAAGAAATTCCAGCTCCCCGTACTGAGAAAGAATTCAGAGGTTTCTTGGGACGATTGAATTACATTGCCAGATTCATTTCCCATTCAACCGCTACTTGTGAGCCAATCATTAAGTTGATGAAGAAAGATCAAGTAGTGAAGTGGAATGAAGATTTTCAGATAGCCTTCGACAAAATCAAGGAGTACCTCCAGGAACCTCTGATCCTGATACCGCTAGTTGAAGGGAGACCTATGATAATGTACCTAACAGTTTTAGAGAACTCAATCGGGTGTGTATTAGGGAAGCATGATGATTCATGTCGAAAAGAGCATGCAATATACTACCTTAGCAAAAATTTTACCGACTGTGAAACAAGATACTCACTGCTTGAGAAAACTTATTGTGCTTTAGCATGGGCTGCTCACCGACTAAGACAATATATGTTGACTCATACTACTTTGTTGATCTCTATGATGGATCTAATAAAATACATATTCGAGAAACCCGCTCTCTCTGGAAGAATAGCAAGATGGAAAATGGTCTTGACAGAATATGAAATTCAGTATAATACTCAGAAGGAAATCAAAGGAAGTGTATTGGAAGATCATTTGGCACATCAAGCGGTAGACGACTATCAATTTATGAATTTCGAGTTCTCGAATGACAATATTATGCTAATTACTGATTATGAAGAACCTGGACCGTATGAAGGACCTGAGTCGGGACCCTGATGGACTTTGGTTTTTGATTGAGCTTCCAACGTGCTTGGAAATGGAATTGGTGATGTGATCGTCTCTCCCAAGGGTTTCCATACGCTCTTCACCGCCAGATTATGTTTTTGACTGTACCAACAATATGGCAGAATACAAAGCGTGCATCATGGGTATCAAGGCTGCTATTGATACGAGAATTAAGTTATTGAACGTATATGGGGGCTCAACCCTAGTGATTAGTCAGATTAAGGGAGAATGAGATATGAAGCATCCAAATATCATTACTTATCAAGAGCATGTGTTAACATTAATTGCGTACTTCGAAGAAAACACTTTTGAACACATCCCACGAGAAGAGAATAAGTTAGCTGACACGTTAGCTACCATATCATCTATGTTCAGAGTCAGATGGAACAATGAAGCTCATCAAATTACTATTAAGAGACTAGACGAACTGGCACATTCCTACGAAGTTGATATTGATGGAGTAGAGGAAAATCCTTGGTACCACGAAGTAAAAAGATACCTAGAGACTCAAGAGTATCCTGAAGTAGCATCTATCAATGATAAGAAATTTCTACGGAGGTTCTCTACCAAGTTCTTTCTGAGTAATGGAATTTTATACAACTTCAACCACGATTAGACTCTGCACAAAGAAGTCTTTGGTACTCACTCCAGTGGACATACAATGGCTAAGAAGATTCTAAGAGCGGGCTATTATTGGTCTACCATGGAAACTGATTGTCACCATCACTCTAGAACTTGCCACAAATACCAAATTTATACTGACAAAGTACATGTGCCTCCGGTTCTGTTGAATATATTGATTGCTCCTTGGCCATTTGCAATGTGTGGCATTTATATGATTGAAGAGATTAATCCTACTGCTTCCAAGGGGCATCGTTTCATCCTGGTCGATATTGATTACTTCACGAAGTGGGTTGAAGAAGCCTCATCCGCCTCCGTTACCAAGAATGTTATGGCCCGGTTCATTAAGCATAACCTTATTTATCGATATGGCATCCCTGAAAGGATCATCACATATAATGGTACCAATCTCAACAATTCTATGATCACGGAACTCTGCATGCAGTTCAAGATTAAACACCATAATTCTTCTCCTTATCGATCGAAGATGAATGGAACAGTGGAAGCCGCCAACAAGAATATCAAGAAGATTTTGTATAAAATGACGGTGTCATAAAAAGATTAACATGAGATGCTGTCATTTTCTCTTCATGGTTATCGCACCTTAGTACGTACATCAATTGGGGAAACCCCGTTCTGTCTAGTCTATGGTATATAGACTGTCTTACTTGTTGAAATCCAGATTCCTTCTCTAAGGATTATGAAAGATGCAGGTTAAGACGAGTGGATTTAGACTAGGATAGATCAGATAAATTTGATTGGTGGGAAAAGGCTTGTGGATGTCTGTCATGGTCAAATGTATCAGAAGTGCATGATCAAAGCCTTTAACAAGAAAGTCAAACATCAGGTATATCAGGCTAGTGATTTGGTAATAAAGCGCATCATCCTACCACAAGGTGATCCAAGGGGAAAATGGACCCCCACATATGAAGGGTCATTTGTGATCAAAAATATATTTTCTAGTGGTGCTATGATATTTACTACCATGGACGGTGAAGATTTTCGGCACCCTGTAAACGCGAACATAGTCAAAAAATACTACACATAAAAGATACCCGCTAGGTTAACTAGCCTAGGAAAAAATAAAGGCATCCCAACGAACCAAAAGGGTTCGGGCAAAAATTAGGGATATATATAAAAAATAATTGTACACCCAGCAAGTCGAAAACCTAAAAGGGCTGCTTGGGTAAAAAAGGGTATCCCGGTGCACTGAAAACCCAAAAGGGCGGTCCAGGAAAAAATTATGGATTAAAGCGTATGACTATGTCCTGTTGGATCACCCATCTACTTACAGCAAGATTCATTATCAAAGTCAAGTTCAAATGTTACAGCTCAATCCAATCAACTTCTTCTGACGGTAAGGGATGAGATGCTTGAAGACATAGGGGCAATAGCAAAGTTGAAACTCGATGGGATCGTTTCCACAAATCTATTTTTCTTCGTTTTTCTTTGTACTCCCTTTTTCTTTATGATGATTTCCTCTTACTAGGATTTCTGCCTCCTTGTATAAAACCGCTCGTTTATAGGAAAATTTCCTAAATCAATATGAGTCAAATTCAAAATTCAAATTTGTTTTACTTTTTCTTTTTTGTTTACAAAAACGTCCAATGACTAAATTGAATGAACATATGCATTTGAACATGATTACTCTTAACAAAATATATGCATAAAAACAGGATTAGCATTTACTAAAGACTCTAGAAGTTGGGGTAGTGTTCAAGTCATCCACGAATCTCCATAGAGCAATCTACACAGAGCTATCGTCACAAACTCATCCCCATCAGAGATTATTTCCTCAACGCAGTTTACAGGAATTTAATTCCCCAGCGGAGTTGATTTCTTTAACACCGCAAAATCCCTGGTAGAATTCTCTTCTCCAGCATGGTTTATTTCCCCAACAGAGTTTATTTCTCCGATTATCGCAATTCCTCGACATGATCATCTTCCCCGACTAGATGTCATTCAACTTTGTCCTCCCTAGAAGAGTTAGCATCCATATCTGAAACTTGGTTACACAACACATAAGAGGATTATCCATCTCTTTCATCCCTAGTCAGGGTATATAAGAATCAAATCCTTCAAAAGAATGATGAACGAGCAATTCTCTTGGAAATTTTCTATCCCCAAACAGAAAGCATGAATCCCCAGCAACAGTCAGGGATTTATTTTCCCCAGCAAAATCGTTCCTAGTAGAAATTGAAGATTCCTATTCTTCATTCACCAGTAATATTCAGGGATTTATTTTCCATCCAAAGATGTTATACGAAACTACCAATATGTTCCAGCGACATCTTGCACCCATACACCATTTACAAAATATCATAGCATACGTATACAAAACTCATATAGTATTCTCAGTTATTTTGAGAGAATCATTACGCAATGCATTATATATATATATATATATATATATATATATATATATATATATATATATATATATATATATATATATATATATATATATATATATATATATATATATATATATATATATATATATATATATATATATATATATATATATATATATATATATATATATATATATATATATATATATATATATATATATATATATATATATATATATATATATATATATATATATATATATATATATATATATATATATATATATATATATATATATATATATATATATATATAATGACATTGTATAAAACTAACTTTGTTTCTTTCAAGTTGGTTCACAAACAGATAAATATTATCAACGGTTTATCATCCTTCAGATACAATCAGTCTACGATTCATTCTAATATTCCTTTGGATACAATCAAGAGTAAACTCATTCCAATACATATCCTAGATACAATTTAGATACGATTAAGACATAGATCCATTATAATACTCATTCTAGTACATATTCCAGATACAGTTCAGATACGATCGAGACATAGATCCATTATAATACTCATTCCAGTACATATTCCAAATACAGTTCAGATACGATCAAGACATAGATCCATTATGATATTTATTCTGGTATATGTTTAGATATAGTCGGGCGAAGACTCATTCTGATCCTCTCAGATACAGTTCGATAAAGACTCATTCTGATCCTCTTGGATACAGTCGGGCGAAGAATCATTATGATCCACTTATAGATACAGTCAAGACATAGAGTCATTCTAGAACAACATTAATATATAATTAAGACATAAGGTTCAGTCTGAAACTCCTCAGCACATCTTCTAGATACAACCAGACATAGACGCATTCTAGTATACTTCTCAGATACAGTCAAACATTGACTCATTCTGATACTCCTACCAACAGTTACTTTGGGTGGCATCTATAAACCCATCTCCGATGACACTCAGTCACCTCTCTGAATGTCTTTAAGCCCATTCAAGCAATACTATCAACCAGCAGTATTATCTTGTGCACATGGGAGTGCAAATTTCTGGGCACTTAAGTGTTCAATCCTCTTCCCCCTTCAAGTCACGAATGACGGATATGCCAATCTAACTCTTCAGGTTTAAGAAGATTGAATAGGGGCATCTGGTGTACCCCAAAATTTTCCCTCTCATTTTCTTCAAGATATCTCCTCATGCTCTTAGGGTATTCAATTGCTCAAGGCTACTCAAGGTTGGACCAGACAAGTCCTCTTCCTAACCAGTTGACCTACAACTAGGGTTTCACTTTTCTCAAGGAAAATTGAGCTTATAATGCCTCAAGTGGATCCCATGGTTTCTGATATGTCTCCAAGAATTCTCATGCCAAATTTTAAGCCTTGCATCACAAGTTTGCTCCGTCAATTGCTCAGATGATTGAAAATTAATTGTATTGGACAAAAAGTCAACTATGGTCAATATAAAGTCAAAATTCAAGATTTTTGGTCAATATCAAGATTTTGAAGTCACATTTATCATTTGATAAAGGGTTGATCATGATTCCTCAAGAAATTCCAGATTCATCAAAAGTCAAAATTTGCTAAATTAGGGTTTTCTTAAGGAGAAGTCAACTGAACTTTGACCAAGCATAAATTTCACATACTTCATCAGATTTTTGTCAACCAAAGATCATTTTGAATGAAATTAAATTCTCTACAACTTCGTCTCTCTAAGCCCAAGTCCAAAAAATGCTTCATTTGTGAGATATGGGCCAAAACATTAAAGGTCATTTCAAAAGTCAACAAAAAGACACTTTTTGTCAAAGACATTTACATCAAGATAAAGTCTTCAAATGAAAAAAATGATTGACATAGAGATTGTAGGGACATTTTGAGCTTTCCAAAAAGTCATAGATCACCTTCATATGATTAAAATTTAGAGAGTTATGATTGGTGCAAGTTGAGAAATTTTGAGAAAATGCATGAAACCCAAATTGATCAAACTTGAATTTTTGGGCTAGTGGGCTTATCTTTCAAGATCAAAACGTGTTTTAGACCTCATAGTGAACCTCTTAATCTATTCATACCCGTTTTTAATTTTTTATTTCATTTATTTTGATTTTATTCATTTAAATTCAAAAATAAATTAAATAAAAAATCAATGGCTTTCATACAAGGTCCAAGCCCATCTTTTGTTGACCTAATTCATATCCTATATATTCCTGACATTCAGACAACAAGAGGACAATGAAAAACCTTGCAATAAAAACACCTTCCAAATCTAAAAAATTTATCCAAACTAGGGCAAGCTTCAAGCCCTATTTTCAACCTTTATCCAAGCAAGCTAGCCGTCCCATGCATCTCCGATTTCCATATTTTTTTGAAAATTCATATTTTGATTTCTATTATGCTTTGATCGAAACTAACATTGCTAATGTGCTTCTGAGATGTATTAGTACAGTTTTCAACCATCGCATGCCCCCCATGATGCCAAAATCATGTGTTGCCATTCTTGAACTGATTTACCATACTTGCTTCGTATTTCATTATATGAGAGTTAGTGAAAACCAAGTCCACCATTGAATTTGCAAGGGTCAAATTAAAGGGTAGGGTCTTCCTAGATCACTAACGCTCTTTATTTTATAGGTTGAAGAAATGAGGTCGTCGGAGAAGACGACCGGAGCTAGGGCTTCGGTGCCTCTCTGGCCCAGTCATTTGGTTTTATTTTATATTTAACTATGTTCATTGTAATACCAGATGAAACAGCCACCCCAGTGGCCATAGCGCGCGTGATAAACCATTGGTCCTTAAGGGCGTGGCTTCGATCCCTGCCTTTTGATGTTTTATTTCATATTTTTTAGTTTGTGCAGGTTTAATATATTTTATGTAGCGCCTATTCCTTAAACACAAACCAATGCTTGGCCTGGTGGCAAGCTATGCAAGGTAGAGGCTTGGGGGTATGGGTTCAACACCCTGTTTACCGTGGGAATTGGTAAACAACCGCTGATCTTCCAAATGGTTACTTATTTGGTTACTAGCAGGATCGATCAGATTGATCCTAAGACATGGTTGATTTTGGGGTTTTGATTAAGTTTGACAATGGGTAAATGACAAGAAAATAAAGAAGCTTTATGTAAATTGCATGAAGAAGAGAACTTGATAAAATAAAGGAAGGCTTGAAGTAAGGGTTTTCGACAGGAAAAGTAAAGGAGAAAGCAAGTAAAGTTTCTGGAAAATAAATGAATTTGATTAATAAAAGTGGTGTTTCACACATACATTCTCAACAATTCTTTCTCACACGCTGGGTACTCGAATCTATATGAGTGACTTGTATATAATTGTGAACACACGCGAAAAACTGCGTGAACTACTAATATTTATACTAAACATCCCAAGTAACCGTCGGGCAGTTACACTGCTTCGAGATGACTCCACTTGGCACGTTCTCAACGTCTGACGCTCCAGATCTTTGCACGTTGCACTTGGTAACCGCTGGGAACCGTTTTCCCTCCAAACGTTTGAATTTCAAACCAACCCACTCTGAGCAATCGAACACCTTCGTCGAGAGATATCTTCGACGAGCCACACCTTCGACGTCGAAGGCAACCAAATTCTCCCTTGGAAGAAATCCTCTAAGTACATTGCCATCTTCCGATGGGCATTTCGACAGGCCCAGCTGGTCGAAAACATCATTCAGCTTTGATGGCTGATATTAATAAAAACAAGGGTGTCGAATTTAGGAGCTAACAAATTGCCCCCCAAGAATGCCTTATTTTGACTCTGAAAAGAAAAAGGCATTCTTTGAAATTCCATTCGACACCTATCTTCTCACTCTTAGTCACAAATTAAATTGTGCACTTTTTTGTCTTCTACCAACCACTGACAATCCCAAGAAAAAGCCATCATTTCATCCGTACCTAAGACGTCACCTCAGCACGGCGTGCAGCGTACCAAATGTCTTTTCACAAATTGTCATCATGACAATTCCCAAAAACGAGGGTGCACGCTGCACCCTTTCATTTCTACAGAACGGCTGTGTCAACAGGGGGACGCCACGTGTCCCACTACCTTCTGCAACATTAAATGGCATTAAATGGCCTCGAATTTGGGGATTTCCCAACTACTATAAATAGCGCCAAGTACCCATTGTGGGACTTTTTCACACTACCTTGCCTTCAAACTTCCTTATTGAATACAAACTCTCTGCAAACTTTGCAAACCACCTGTTCTTCACTTCATCTTCAACCTTAACATCAACAATGGTGTCCGGTTCTTCCACCGCTCCTAGTTCTAACATCCCCTCCGGAAATGCTAAACCCAAGATTTTCTCCACTGCTCCTGTAGTTACTCCTACAGGCCAACGAAGGGTTCTTGAGCCCTTAGACATTGCTGAACGTGACGCTTATTCATGCCAACTCATGATTCCGGTTGGATACTCCAACCAAATCTTCGCCATGTCTGGCCCGCTATACCCAAGCATCGCTGAAGCCATGAAGATCAAAAGCTACTTTCCAGTGCTTGAAAAACTCAAACCTGTTGGATGCTCTAAGAAAGATGCAGAGGATAACGAAGATCCCGCTAAGGAGAAAATCGATCTTCGCTTCTTCAATAGGGGTGTTAGGGCTTTCAGGTCTAGCCCTAGCCTCACTCCTGACTATAGTGCTTGGCTGGAAAAAATGGAGAAAAGCCAGGCTTCGATCTGGAAAGACCTGGGGATATTCGACCTGGTCATGTTGTCGAAGACGGGTCTTAATTATTCCCCATAAATGTTGATAGCTTCCTTACTCTTCTGGGGTTACACTCATTTCACCTTCCACCTTCCCTGTGGAATGCTGACACCCACGCTGTTCGACGTGGCTGCCATCACTGGCCTTCGACCCAGAGGAGATGTCGGAGGATCAGATTGGATTCTCTGCCACAAAACCAACCTACACCACCTACATCAACCATTACCACGATAAGTCGACGGCCACTGTGTCGGATGTAGAGCATATCGCGTTTCTAGCCTTATGGCTGTCACGCTTTGTGTTCTACACAAAGTCTTTACAGGTGACAAAGAAGATGGTCACCCTCGCCACTCAACTCCACCATGACCAAAATATCTGTTTGGCAGAACTGATTTTGGCGAATCTGTACGAGTCGATTAGCAGCGGAGCGACTCTTTTGAAGATCATCGAGAACAGAGCCAGTCTGCTGCTTGCAGGACCTTTTTGGCTACTTCAGCTGTGGCTCAATGCTACCTTCGAGTCTTTCTTACCTCAGAAGACTCAAATAAATGAGCAAGCTCCGGAGATAGCAAATAGGTGCATCGAAGGCACCAGATTGGCTCTGCTGACCCCAACTGAAGATGGGCTGGAGCTTCAACAAACTTTTACAAACTTCGTCTTGATGTTTGCAAAAAGGAAAGAGTTTGTTTCGACCATGGCTCCCTTTGCTCGACGAAAGGTTGGTCTAGAGTGGTTCACAAGGCCCCATCCTAAGTCGTCAAGTGGCCCTCAGGTCGAAGAACATACAACAGTGTGGGAAGCATTTCTCACACCAAGAATAATGCCCCTGCGATTCAAGAGCTCCAAGACTCACTTGAGCCTGATCGCGTATCAACCAAACTTGGTCTCTCGCCAGTTTGGTATCATTCAAACGCTTCCTTCTCCTATTTTTCCCAGGGAGAAGTCTATGTTATACTTTTGCAACGACTACACTGAAGACGCTGCCACTAAGCATATCGGCAGGTATGCTGGTCGAACAGTTCTTTCGTTGTTCGACTATCAGCTTAACTTTCTCTGCTCACCATCCTTTGAAGAGTGGTGGAAAAGTTACTACGCTGAAGAGTTCTTCAACGAGAAGGACTTCGTGGATGAACTTCAGAAGTCTTTTGTTCTTGTCTTGGACAAAATAAAGAAATGTAAGTTCATTCTTCCAAATTATTTTGTCTTTCTCTTTCGACTGGTAGCCTGTCAGTTATTTTGTCTTCTTTCAGTTGTTCGAAAGCCTGCAGCCAAGAAAGCTGCAGAAGGCCATCAGGGAGGAGGTCCCTTGACAAAACCTCCACCACTGACGAAGACTATAGCACCGGCGAAGACTACAACAAGCCATCAGGGGGAAGGTGCTTCGAAAAAGCCTTCTGCACCGGTAACCATACTTTTATTATTTTCTTCTGGTTTTAACATTCTGACTTTCGATGTAGCTTCTAAATCGAACTCCAATTGGTTTTTAGGCATCTTCACCTAAGAAGCGACCAGCACTGACGGTCGAATCTGGGAGTGACGAAGAAGACGATTCTCCCCCTGCTCCTCTTAAAATGCGAAAGCTGAAGAAGGACGTTCCTTCTCCTGAGACTCGAACAATCAGAATAAAGGTTGCTGGGAGAAAGCCCATGCCACCTCCAGTAATTATTGAAGAGCCAACGGAGGAGGAACTAAATGTTCTTCTCAATAAACCTGTCGAAAGCGACAATTCCAGCCCTGGGGCTGAAGTTCCTCTGCAGGTAATTTCTTTGACCCTTTTTTAACTCAGGTGTCGATACCCACGTTCGATTATGTCCCTTCCTAACTTAGAAGATTCTTCTTCTTCTTTTCCCAGGAAACCACTGAAAGCTCAGCGCCCAAGACTTCTGAGATGTTAGATTCTGCTGAACTCAGTAGGCCACAAGAAAAAGACTTGGCGAACGATGAAGCCAATGCTGAAACGGACGAAGCCAATGCTGAGACAGAAGAACAACGAACAGAAGATCCACAAACAGAAGAGCAACAACCAAAAGAGATTCAAGTGGTTGATCTGTCGGAGGGACAGCATGACGAAGGGGATCACGCTGACGCTGGCACTGCTGATCTTCAGGTCGAAGAAAATCAAGTCGAGGCAAATGCTACTCAACAGCCTCAACCCCAAGGCAATGCTGCTGCAAAGGTTACCATCTCAACAAAGCATAGGTCAAAAGAGGACTTAGCACTCTTGAAGCAAACTGATCCAGTTGGCTATCTGAATGCCATTATCGAGAGCAAGGGAAGTTCGTCTGATATTAGTCAGGAGGCTTCTACTCAGTCGGGGAAGTCCACTGAAACTTCTCCTCTCGATGAGGCTTTGACGAAGGTCAAGGCTCAGTTCTTCAAGAGAGATTTGATGAAAGCTTTGGAGGGGGACCCTACTGCTCCATCATATTTGGGGACTGTTTTGAATGTCGTAGACTTGCTAGCTGTGACTCCGGAGGTTTCAGGCTTTATCATGGAGTTACACTCCATTATTGATCAAGTTTCAGCATTTGAACTCAGTAGGCCACAAGAAAAAGATTTGGCGAACGATGAAGCC
Organism: Vicia faba; assembly: GCA_948472305.1. Lineage (NCBI taxonomy): Eukaryota > Viridiplantae > Streptophyta > Magnoliopsida > Fabales > Fabaceae > Vicia > Vicia faba. The sequence goes on from OX451740.1 coordinate 965,733,151, forward strand.
AATGCTGAAACGGATGAAGCCAATGCTGAGACAGAAGAACAACGAACAGAAGATCCACAAACAGAAGAGCAACAACCAAAAGAGATTCAAGTGGTTGATCTGTCGGAGGGACAGCATGACGAAGGAGATCACGCTGACGCTGGCACTGCTGATCTTCAGGTCGAGGCAAATGCTACTCAACAGCCTCAACCCCAAGGCAATGCTGCTGCAAAGGTTACCATCTCAACAAAGCATAGGTCAAAAGAGGACTTAGCACTCTTGAAGCAAACTGATCCAGTTGGCTATCTGAATGCCATTATCGAGAGCAAGGGAAGTTCGTCTGATATTAGTCAGGAGGCTTCTACTCAGTCGGGGAAGTCCACTGAAACTTCTCCTCTCGATGAGGCTTTGACGAAGGTCAAGGCTCAGTTCTTCAAGAGAGATTTGATGAAAGCTTTGGAGGGGGACCCTACTGCTCCATCATATTTGGGGACTGTTTTGAATGCCATAGACTTGCTAGCTGTGACTCCGGAGGTTTCAGGCTTTATCATGGAGTTACACTCCATTATTGATCAAGTTTCAGCAGACTATCGGCGACAAAGGGGCTTCAACAGCCAGCTTGAAGTGTTATATGGCAAAAGTTCTTCTGCATGGACTGCTGTAGCAGAGACGACTTCTCGAATTGCAGAGTTGTCGAAGCAAAAGGCGTCTAAGCAGGAAGAAATTGATGCCATAGATCGAGAGAATGCTTCCATAAAGGCGCAAATCGAAGAGCTAGAGGCCAAGATGAATGCCAATACTAAGCGCAAGGAGGAACTTCTCTCGACTGTTCCAGACACCGAAAGTCAAGCTGAAATCACACAAGGCCTAGAATTTGCTGAGAAAGCTCAAGCCTTCGACGATCAAATTGCCAAGCTTGTCCAGGCGAATGCCTTGTGCAACAAAAGATTGGAGTTGCAGCAAGCTAAATACCTTCGACTCAAGGATTCCATCCCCTTCTGATTGATTCAGCTCTTTAACCATGTATTGTAATGTGTATTTGATAATATTGCCATTTTGGCTAATTTATAAAATTTTCCATTTTGGCTTATTTATGGTTAATTTAGTCGTTACTTGTTATTTATTTTTATCTCTTGGAGCATAGGTTTATACTTTTTCAAATATTTGCCATTTACTCTCAAGAGCCTTTTATCGTCACCTAACTCTTCGACTTCATAAGCTCCACCAGAAAAAGTCTGGATAATTCTGAATGGTCCTTCCCATTTGGGTGACCATTTTCCCATGCTTCGATCCCTTCGATCCATGGGAAGAATCACCTTCCAAACTAATTCTCCAGGCGAGAATGCCTTAGGTTTCACTTTTTTATTGTAAGAGTCTTCTACTCTTTTCTTCTGAAGCCTTAGTAGGTCAAGAGCGTGCAGTCTTTCTTCGTCTAAATCTACTAGTTCGTCTAACATCATATCCCAATAAACTTCAGATGGAACATCATGGTGTCTCTGAACCCTTGTAGATTGAAGACAAATTTATGCTGGCAACACTGCGTCATGACCAAAAGTCAGCCTATATGGTGTCGTACCTGTGGCTTCTTTTGGGGACGTTCGACAGGCCCACAAAATCTGGTCTAACGTCTTATGCCAATTTTTTGGCTTCTTCCCAACATGCTTTTTTATCAAGCCAATCACTACTTTGTTCGCTGCTTCGACTTGACCGTTTGCCTGTGCATAATAAGGCGTTGATGTTAGGAGTTTAAAGCCTGTTTCCTGAGCAAATTCCTGCATCTTTCGACCGGTGAAAACTGATCCTTGATCAGTAGTTATAGTCTCAGGGATTCCATATCTAAAGATAATGTTCTTTTGAATAAATTCAATGACATTTTCTTGGTCTACATTGACTAAAGGAATAGCTTCGATCCACTTAGTAAAATAATCAATGCCTACCAATATATACTTCTGGCTCTTTGATGACGCTGGTCGAATCTCTCCAATAAGGTCCAACGCCCATCCTCTAAAGGGCCAAGGTTTCACTATCGAGTGAAGTTCGCTTGCTAGTACATGTTGGATGCCTGTATGGATTTGACACTCTTGACAACCCTTGGCGAACTCGACACAATCTTTCAACATGGTGGGCCAGTATAGTCCTTGTCGAAACAACAACCATTTTATCTTATGGCCTACTTGGTGAGCCCCACATGCTCCAGCGTGCGTAGTCGAAAGGGCTATGTATGCTTCAGTTTCACTTAAGCATTTTAGCAATACCCCTTCAGGCGTCTTTTTAAATAACTCATTACCCATGAGTACGTAACTCAACGCCCTATACTTTGTTTTTCGTTCTGTCGAAGCTACTGGATTTTGAAGATAATCCACAATGGGTTTCCTCCAATCTTGCTCTGACAAATTGTCTATGAACGAAATTTCGAAGTTAGTTTGATCAGCATACCCTAGTCTTGTCGATTCCAAGTCTGTTGGTGACAAACAGGTTGCTTTTATCTTTTCTCGAACTTCGATTGCTCTTTGTAATCTCGTTTTTGAAATTTTGTACCCAGATGCAATTTGTGCCAAATCGTTGGCTATTTGATTTTCCAATCTGGGTATGTGTCGAATATTGACCATTTCAAATTTTTTCAACAAACGATTTGCTATCACAAAGTACATAATGAGATTTTCTCTTATGCATTTATATTCTTTTGTGACTTGCTTAATGACTAACTCTGAGTCTCCCATTATTTCGACTCGAGTTGCCCCCAATTCCAACAATATCTCAAGGCCAGTAATTAGAGCTTCATACTCAGCCTCATTGTTCGAACAAGCACCTGATATCTTGTACTTGAATGTTGTTGGAATTTTTTCTGGAGAAATAATCAAGACTCCTACTCCTGTTCCGTCTTTATGGCTGGAACCATCGAAGTAGAACTTCCAAGGTTCTATCTCCACATAATTAATACTCTTAACTTGAATTGAGTGGTCGACTATAAAGTCTGCAACCACTTGTCCTTTTACTGCCTTGAGAGGCATAAAGGTCAAGGAGTATTCAGTTAATGCTAGTGCCCACTTGCCAATTCGACTGTGCAAGATGGGTTTCGACAACATGTACTTGAAAACATCAAAATGAGACGAAACGTACACATCAACTGGTTTTATATATTGCTTGAGCTTTGTACAAGAGAAATACAGACATAGACACAATTTTTCAACTTCGCTATATCTAGTTTCTGCATCGTTCAAAACTCTACTAAGATAGTAAATGGGTCTTTCGACTCCATCTTCATCTTCTTGGGCTAACATGCTTCCCAAAGTTTTGTCGGACGCAGCTATGTACAATCTCATACTCCTGTTACTACAAGGAGGCACCAAAATAGGTGGCTTTGTGAGGTACCCTTTGATTTTGTCGAAGGCTTCTTGTTGCTCTTGCCCCCATTCGAATCCCTCTTTGTTCAGTCGAAGCAAGGGTGAAAAGGCTTGAGTTTTCCCACTTAGGTTAGATATGAATCTCCTTAAGAAATTTATCTTGCCTAACAGAGATTGCAATTCCTTTTTGTTCGATGGCGCTTTCGCTTCCAGAATTGCCTTCGTCTTGTTCTGGTTGATCTCGATTCCTTTCTTGTGGACAACGAAGCCCAAGAAATCTCCAGCTTTCACACAGAATGCACACTTCAAAGGGTTCATCTTGAGACCATGTTCTCTCATTCTTTCGAATGATTGTCGAAGGTGGTCTATATGGTTCTTCCTGGAAATAGATTTTATAACAATGTCATCAATATATACTTGCATAAAGGTGTTAATAAAATCATGGAAGATAGAATTCATTGCTCGCTGGTATGTTGCCCCAGCGTTCTTTAGGCCAAAAGGCATCACTACCCATTCGTAAGTGCCTAAAGCCCCAGGGCATCGAAAAGCTGTTTTCGACACATCCTCTTCAGCAATGAATATTTGATTATATCCTGAATAACCATCGAGCATGCTCAGGTATTCATAGCCAGCGGCAGAATCGACTAGCATTTCCGCCACAGGCATAGGATATTCATCTTTGGGTGTAGCAGCATTCAAATCTCTGAAATCTATGCACACCCTCAATGTACCATTTTTCTTAATTACTGGCACAATGTTTGCAATCCATTCGACGTACCTCGTAACGCGTATGAATTTTCACTTCAGCAGTCTTTCGACTTCCGTTTTGATCTTCGACAGTATTTCTGGAGCGAAGCGTCTTGGACTTTGCTTGATTGGCTTCTTCCCAGGTTTGATTGGCAACTGAAGTTCCACCAATCCTCTGTCGAGACCAGGCATTTCATCGTAATCCCATGCAAAACAGTCCTTGAACTCTTTCAACAAATGGATTACTTCCAACCTGAGTTCTGGGTCAATTTTTGCACTGATGTAAGTTGGCTTTTTCTCTGACCCTTCGCCCAAGTTGATTTCTTCTAAAGGATCCTGCGCTAACATTTTAATGTTGTTCTCCAAGGGGTCCTTTTCGAAGCCCAAAGGCTCATCGTCATAGATGGCGTCGAGCCTCTGTTCCTGCATCCCTTCTGGCATGATATCAGGAGGTTCTGGATCGAAGTCCTTCCCAGGACCTGTAGAAGATAACTGTTGATCATTGGCCTGTGTGGCCATGTATTTTACTTCGGCTTCGAGAGCCGTTATCATCTTTGTTTCGGCTACGTAAGCCGAAATTCGCTTCAATGATTGTGACTCAGTCATTATCACTGAATTCACTTCCCCAACCAGTTGGTTGGATATCAGTTAACCCACTGAAGTCTATGTGGGACAAGTCTTCTCTGTCCCGTTGAAAACCATGCTCAGGGTGCAGGTATAAGGAACAAAAAGTATTTGGCGCTGGCGCCAAGTCGAAGTCAGGTGTTGGACATGGCCCAATGTGAGCCAAGTTCTTGTCGAAGTCTGCCAGCCCTAGGTGATTCACTTCGCCCAGGTAATAGCTTTGGTCTGCTTCTATGTTTTCGACCATCCCATCAGGATGCCATAGCAGCAACCTCTGGTGCATTGATGATGGTACAACTCCAACACCATGAATCCATTCACGGCCCAACAAAAGATTATAGTTAGGTTTGGCCGATATGACCATAAACATAGTTGGTCGAAGGATAGATCCCACCTTGATATCCAGTTGGATCACACCCATTGTGGTCCCTATGCCGCCTTCATAATTCGACAGGACCATGTTGTGAGGCTTGATATTCTCATCACTTTTGCCTATTTTTCTTAGCATGAAGTGAGGAATAATGTTGATGGTTGCCCCACAATCCACCAAGATTTTATTTACTGTGGTTTCTTCGAGTTTAGCCCTTATAAATAAAGGCTTGAGGTGATTTTTCATCGCCTCTGTAGGTGGTTCAAAGAACTCATTCTGCTCCTCAGTAGTGCCATTATCCATGACGAAATAGCACACTGGCCTATGTTTGGCCATTTCTTGCTCCACTTCCCAATCACTTGTTTCGACCTCCACCTGGCGGTTGAACTCTCTGGGCAGCACTGAGACTATATTCACCATGATGTCCAAAGTGTCATCAGACTCAGAACCATCGTCGTCATCAACTTCACCTTGGTTAGGCCAAACTAGCCTATTGGTTACTGGTTCTCTTTCCAGAGGTTTCCTTTGCTTTCTTTGAGGAACATTTGAACTGGTTTCTGCCTTTGGTTCATTAGCAACTTCCCTCTCAGCTTTTCGTCGCCTCTGGTATCTCCTCCACTGAGATCGAGACATGGGATTTTTCCCTTTGTAGTTGCTTGACACCTGTGTCACTTTAGGGGCAGCAACCTGAGGCTCTTTCTTTTGTGTTAAAGAGTCCACATCGAAGGAGTGCCATCTTTCCTCGCTTGGCCTCTTTCGACCAGATGTTTTGTACCATGTATCTACTGGCACATTAGTTGGAGGCCTGAAAGTCAGTGGCCTCTTTTCTTGGTTTCAACCTCTTTGGGAGGCTCTTCTGGGATCATGTCGAAGATCAACACTTTCCCTTTTTTTATTTGCTGCTCTTACACCTTGAATATGTTCAGCAGCTTTTTTGTCGAAGATCGAACTGCATCTGGGACACAGCATCACTTCTGACTTCTTTTTCTGGCATCTTTGCAGAAAATCTGCCAGATTTTCATTTTCCCGAGGGAAGGCAGTTTTGTTAGGTTGTTCTTGCCTCATGGCCTCCTCTGATGCTTTTGGTTCAGAGACTTCGACCATGTTGACATTCATGGTATCTTTGTTGGCAAGAGTCAACTGCTTCATTTGAATCTCCAAGCCCTTTGTCTGGCCTTGAACTGCGGCCAAGTGAGAACTGGGTTTTGTTCCAGATTTTTGGGCTCCAACTGTCTCCAGCTTTGGGATTTCGACCTCTTTCTGAACCGCTTCAATTGTCTTTCTGGATAGATTCCCAGAAAAACTGCCAAAGATATGCATGTTGACATGGTCCTTTGAGACTTCGACCATTGTGATTCCTGGCCTCTTCGACTGGCTTCTGGATGCCTCTATCACGTTCACCTCTGAAGGTTCAGCATAATGGGCTTCAGCCTGCAACGGGTTAGAGTCCACAGTCATGGGGGTCTTGTCAGCAAACTTCAACCTCCCTTCTTCGATAGCGTCTTGCACAAGATTCCTGAAAAGAAAACATTGAGACGTTTTATGGCCCAGAAAATTATGATATTTACAAAAGCCTCTCTTCTTTCTTTGATCAAGAGGAGGCACTTTTACCCCTGGGGGTATTATCATTTGGCCATCTTTTACAAGCAAGTCAAAGATTTCATCACATTTTGTAATATCAAAACTATAAGTCTTTTTGGGGAACCTATCGTTGGTCCTTTCTGGACCAGTGGGATTTTTTCCACTCGAGGGGACTAACAGTTTGCAAGAATATGGTGGTCCTTGTTTTAGTTCCGCTAAATCGACTTCGCCTTCTTCGACAGTTATAGTTTCGTCGAAGGTTTCTGGATCTTCGTCATCCATCTCAACATACACTATCCTCTCTCTTTTGTGAGTTTTCGTTGCCTTGGCTTTCTCAGCTTTAAGGCGTTCGACCTGTCGAACTCTATCGGCCAGTTGGGCCATGTCTCTCAGGTATTGAGTGTCTAACTTCTTCCTAATGGAATAATCTAAGCCGCCTGCGGCTATTTCGACTAACTCATGTTCTGGCACTTGTGTAAAACATCTCGCTTTGAGCAACCTAAACCTATTTAGATATTCGTCTATAGGTTTAGTGAAACGTCTCTTTACACTGGCCAATTCCTTCAGGCTTATCTTGGTTTGTCCCATGTAGAATTGCTCATGGAACAATCTCTCCAACTGGGTCCAATGATGGATCGAATTGGGAGGGAGAGTTGTAAACCAAGTAAAAGCGTTCTTTGTTAAAGAACTTGGGAAGTACTTAATCCTCAGGTTTTCGTTGTTTGAAATATCTCCTGCTTCGATCAAGTATCTCGCCACATGTTCGACAGTAGATTCTGTCGTGTCCCCAGAGAATTTAGTGAACTTAGGGACTTTACATCTAGGAGGTAAGTCTGTCTGTAACACGTATTCTGATAGTGGGGATGTGAAGTTGGGCCTACGAAAGCCCATGTTCAACCCATTTTGCGTCATGATTCTTTCGATCATGGTTGCCAGATTATTTTCCAAACCCATATTTTGGTATTGGATATGTTGAACTACTTCGTCAGCATTTTGGTTTCTGTTAACTAACCTTACCTCTGGGGTTATAACCCTAGGTTCTTCGACAGGCTGCTCCAATCGTGCCCTAAGGTTTTCTTCGACAGGCTGCTGGCCTTGGTTGATAGTGGTTTCTTCCTCTAAGAATATACCTTGGTTTCCCCTTATTGGCGCCCTTTGGGGCTGTCGAATAGGTTGGGGTACTCCAAAGAAATCAGCCAAACGCGTCATTTGCGTTGTCATCTGCTGATTCGATTGGGTGGTGTTTTGTATTAGAGGATTCAGCACTGTACTTAAAGTTTGTGCCAGCATTTGAACCATATCATGGTTGCTTTCGTCCATTTGTTGCCTCAAGACTGCTGTCGAGGCATTTGTAAGGCCATGTGCTACTTGGGACGTTCCTCCTAAGAGTTGGGTCCTATTTCTGTTCGCCATACCTACTCCAGAACCTTGGAGTGGTGAAGCTATTATGACCGCCTGCCATAAATCCTGGGGGAACATAAGGCCTTGTGCCCAGATTTCCCCTTGGTGGGGGGGTTCCCAAAGGCACTCTGGGGCCAGTGAACGGAGGTAATGGCCCCGTCGTTGTGATCGTTACTGCTGGTGTTGAACCAGCGGTTATCGCTTCACTTACGGTTGGGATAACCGTTGATCCCAATTCGTTTGTGGGATTTCATTATTGTTTGGCGGATTCGCCATCTCTTCTCTTCTTCTGGCAGTATTGGTATTGTTAGTGTACATTCTACCACTTCTCAATAACATACAACACTCCTCGAAAAAGATGATATTTTATGTAAAAAGATTAAACTTCAAAATCAACACACTGTCCCACCGGGTGTGCCAATTTGTTTACCGTGGGAATTGGTAAACAACCGCTGATCTTCCAAATGGTTACTTATTTGGTTACTCGCAGGATCGATCAGATTGATCCTAAGACATGGTTGATTTTGGGGTTTTGATTAAGTTTGACAATGGGTAAATGACAAGAAAATAAAGAAGCTTTATGTAAATTGCATGAAGAAGAGAACTTGATAAAATAAAGGAAGGCTTGAAGTAAGGGTTTTCGACAGGAAAAGTAAAGGAGAAAGCAAGTAAAGTTTCTGGAAAATAAATGACTTTGATTAATAAAAGTGGTGTTTCACACATACATTCTCAACAATTCTTTCTCACACGCTGGGTACTCGAATCTATATGAGTGACTTGTATATAATTGTGAACACACGCGAAAAACTGCGTGAACTACTAATATTTATACTAAACATCCCAAGTAACCGTCGGGCAGTTACACTGCTTCGAGATGACTCCACTTGGCACGTTCTCAATGTCCGACGCTCCAGATCTTTGCACGTTGCACTTGGTAACCGCTGGGAACCGTTTTCCCTCCAAACGTTTGAATTTCAAACCAACCCACTCTGAGCAATCGAACACCTTCGTCGAGAGATATCTTCGACGAGCCACACCTTCGACGTCGAAGGCAACCAAATTCTCCCTTGGAAGAAATCCTCTAAGTACATTGCCATCTTCCGATGGGCATTTCGACAGGCCCAGCTGGTCGAAAACATCCTTCAGCTTTGATGGCTGATATTAATAAAAACAAGGGTGTCGAATTTAGGAGCTAACACACCCACCCCTAGCATTTTTCTTATTTTTGGTTTCTTTGATTTTTCTTCCCCTAACCCTAATTCCTTTTTAATTAGCCATTAAACAAAAACTTTTTTTAAAACCCTAATTATTTAGGTTTAGGTTTTTTTAAACCTTTTTTTAAATGAATTAATTAACCATATTTTTTAATTAATTATAATTTTAGGTTTTATTTAATTAGGTATCAACTTAAATCATTTTTCATAAAAAAAAAAAACCTAACAAACATTCAAGCTTCTTCTTTTGTTTCTTTTGTTTTTGTCTTTTTCTCATTTATTTACATTTCTAGATTAAATGAATAGGGAGCGTTCTAATGTAATAATTTAGATTTACTTTTCCCGCATTTTTCTATTATGTAACTGCTCCAAGTATGTAATAGTTTAGGGTTTATTTTCCCGCACTCTCTATACTTATGTAACTGCCCCGAAGCCTTGTAATAGTCTTAGGTTTACATTCCGCACTTTATCTTCTGCTATTATATTCTTTATGCAATTTTTAGTAATTAGGGTTTGTATGGCAAGACTAAAATCAGCCGATAGCAAAACCCTAATTTTCAAGATAAACATAACTGAATCAATCATACTTTGCACACTTGCACCTCTAGGGTAACTTCTCTTTGTTGCCTTTTAGAATAACGGTCATATCCCTCGAAAGTGGGGATGCTTTAGAAAAAGAACCTCAAATAAAGATCATAGTCCCTCGATCATGGTCCCTTCTAGTTGATAAAACCATTCCAATGGTGTTTTAGATAGGATCTCTTGAAATAAATACACCCATAACTTCCTCCTGTCAGCAGTGTGTGGTTGAATCTTCCGAACATATGACCTTAGATGAAGCTTTGGGCAAGAAACACCGTCATAATTTTCAAAAGTGGAGACCTTGAACTTATGGGTAATGACAACTCCTGAGACTAACCCCAAATCTTTAAAATCCAACCAAACCACTTTCTGGATTTCTATAGCATTCAGGTCGAGGGACTATGGTTCTATCAACTATAAGGGACCATGATTGAGGGACTATGATCTTTATTCGAGGGTGTAGCGGTAAAATCAATGAATTCTCCACCGAGTATTTATTTATCCCATATAAAGGGAAAGGAAAATCATCAAAGAAAAACCTAAAGGGGAAAATCAAGGTCTTGTGACCAAGAGATTGGGTAAGGGAGTCGATTACGCGGGGGGAAGGTATTAGCACCCCTCACGTCTATAGTACTCTATGGGATTCACTGTTGTTGTTCCAATCAAAGGGTATGTTTAATCTAATGCTTAAAAGCTATAAAACTAAGAGGGAATGCATGCAAAGAAAACACGGGGAAAAGAAGGTAATGTTTACAAATTTCGCTCGGATGAGCCCCGTGACCAGATGCCTACGTATCCCTTTTAAGGAATCAGAGCGCCATAGTTCAGCTCACAAATTATATTTGTTTGTATTTTTTATATGAACAATGTTAAATTCAATCATTCCACCACTGGTCGACCATTGGAGACTCACGCACTGTAGTGGAAAGGATTCGACACATTCTTGGAAGAGAAAAGCCAAATGGCAAAAATAAATGGATTGGTTGGTATTTTTTACCATGAAAAGAATTTTTGTATGCTTAGCATTTTTTATACATTTTCAAAGAAAAATAAGTTTTAGTTTTAAATACAATTATGCAAAACGGGAAGAAAACATCAAAGAGGGACTAGTCTATCTCTATCCTAGTATTATCATACAATGATGGTCCTATGTCAAGGATGAAAGGGAAATCTTTACCCTAGGATAGCATGCATGGACAACTATCCTAATGTCTATCTTGAAATCTATCCTAATCGAGCAACCCTAAGGGAACATGCAAAGATCTAATTCGTTATCTCAATTCTAATTGAGTGACATCATCGATCGTCAACAAAAGGAAATAAAAATCCTAAGGGGAGCATGCAAAAGATCGAAGTCGTTATCTCAATTCTAATTGAGTGGCATCATCAATCGTCAACAAAGGAAAGTAAAAATCCTAAGGGGAGCATGCAAAATATCGAAGTCGTTATCTCAATTCTAATTGAGTGACATCATCGATCGTCAACCCATGAAAATAAGCACAAACACCATTAGTAAACAAGTGTGGAATGCCTGCTACAGGTCTTTAAACAACGACTTCGAGTGCATGCTCTTTATTTCCACTTCTCATGATATCTAGAAGGCAATAAAATGCAGAAAGACAAATTGGAAGTAGCATAATACCAAACGAACAATAATGTCCACAAAAAGCGCAACCAAAGCAAAGAAACCCGGAATACTTCGCGCGAGCTGGCATCAACAAATAAACAGTCAGAGATCGAATATTTGGAAATAGGTGTCGAAGCATCATCGATGTGAAAATAAATCACAATCGGAAACTCAAACATGTTCGCACATCGCACACTAAACATGTATAAAGCTCAAATCTCGACTAGCAGAAGTGAATCACAAGTCTCAAGTAATCGAAAAATCATGAATTAATTCCTAAAATCAAATAAAAAGATCTAACAATTTTTTTTTTGATTTTGTAGTTTTTTTTATTATAAAAAAAATTAAGAGAAAGCCCTAAATTCTACACATTTTTTATTGTTTTATTATAGGTATTATTATATTTTTTTTACTATTTTTTATTAAGAAAATTGGAAGAAATTTAAACTAAAAGAAAAGCTAAAAAAAAAACAAGAAATTTAAAAAATCAGAGGGGTGGAAAAATGGACGACAAGGGTATGAATCAAGTAAAAAGTTTAGGAACTGAAGGCCCATCCCATTAGAGTCTAGGAAAGCTACTTTCTTTTGTTTCAATTTCTTCATGCTACACAAAAAACATCTGATGGGCTTAGGGGGGTTGTAATCTGATCCAAACAATCAATATACATCAAGTTTTTTTATTTTGTTTATCACCTTTATTAAAAACTTGAATTAACAAAAAAAAAATATAACAGAAAAAAAAGAACTAACAAAATATGGAGCAATTAGGGTTAAATTTGGAAGTGTCCCTTCAACTTCTCACGTGAAGAACAAAATAGCTTATTCTTTTCCCCATCCTTCAAATGACGTGCTTCTTCTTATTCACCATACTACGATGGTGACTCCTTTCCCCCTTCCTCTGCCTTCTCCGTCTCGTTCATCTCGTCTTAGATTCATTTGTCTGCGGTCCGCAACCCCCGCCTTCGATGAACACCACGTCGCGCCTCTGTCATGTGATGTCGCTTCTTAATTGTATTTGTCACGACCTCATGTTCATCATCTTCGTCTCATCCTTTTTTCATCTCAACTACTTCATCTCATTTATGTCATCAATAACATCTCTGATTCATGTTTTGTTTGGACTTGCTTCACTTAGCACAAACAACAAAACAACATACTCGAAGAAGAAAAAGAAAGAAACACAACTTACCTGCCAGAAAAGTCATCTGGTGCATCTTCGAGAAGACATCGATGACAAGAAAACCAAAAAACACAGGTTAAGGCTCAGGTATGCCTTTCCGATTTGAACTATTCTGTCAATTCCTGATTCTTCTTCTTGTGCAAATTTCAATGACATTGTTGTTATTGAGTTCGGATTATTGATGCAATAAGATGATGATGGTGATGAATATTGAAGCGTTTGAAAGATTCATGTGCGACGAAGATGAAGACAGAGGAGTATGATGCAGTTGATATTGGTGGTGAAAATTTAGCATAGAGAAGGTGGATGCAGTATGAAGATGTAGGCTCAGTTGCAGAAAGATGAAAGAGTTTGTGAATGAAAATGGTGGTGAAGAATAGAGATCCCAGAGAAAACAGAGAGGATTTGTGAGTTCTTGAGAACCTTTTTGGTGAGTTCTATTTTTTTTCTTCTGATTTTCCTCCTCTGAGTTTTCCTGTTATTGTGTATTCTGGATCGTGAAAATCCTCCCCCTTCTCAATTCTGTTAGAACTTCTGTTATAGTTGGTTGAGAGTTGGTTAGATATTAGAATCAATCTCAACCCTTGATTAAAAGATCAGTTAGGGAAATACACAGTTGGGATTGAGGTAGTTAAGGGCTCTGAAAGTTAGTTATACTTGTTACCATTCTGTTAATGACTGCACTTTTCTTTTCAATTAGCAGCTTTACTCTATAAGTGACTGAATCATTGAGGAGATTGGGATTAGCTGGCCTTTCTTTGTGCATTTAACTAGTTCATGTCTGGGGCGCTTATGATAATCAGGGCATGGTGTAAATCTTATTCTACTGTAGATTGGTTTAATTGTTTATGATGACTGGTTTTATGAACTGCTTTTGTTAACTGTTTTTGTTGGACATTTTATTTTCACAAACCGAACCGTTTTAGTGTCGATTTGGTTTATTGAATTTTTAGTCATGAATTTGCACTTGTTTTGAATTATTAGGCAGGGTTGTATATTGACTGTTTTTGGTTCGAACGATATGTTAAAATGAGGAATTGTTTTGGATTTTTGAATGTGCACATGTCTTTGATAATTTTCAGGGTTTTTTAGTGATGATATGGATCAGGTTTCTAACTATTTTTGTTGTATGGTGCAGGGCTGTTTTGAGTTAAGAAAGCTAGGGGCCATCTGAAGGATTCATGTAGGAAATTTCATGAAGATGGAGCAACACACAATTACTTGATTTTTTATAGCCATTTTGTATACATTTTAATCTTTTGAATAATGATGTGATATTAATTTGTAATTGAACTTGACTATTATCTTGGATGAATGTTGATTGGGATTATTTTGACAGTTTGAGAATGAATTCAGATGAAACAATGACCCCGTGAGATTATGAACTTGAAATATCATTATTTAAGTCACAAGCCTGCCATTTTATTTCTTTCCGTTCACCAAAATAAACACACAGTATCATCATTTGCAACACATGAATTAAACTTCATAGCTTCCAAAAAAAATTGGAAGTAATCCTTTGTAGTTTAAAGACCCATCATGTTTAATCATCTTTGTTGATGGACGATAATTCAAAACTAGTGTGGTCTCGAATAATGCTCGAAATGATGAAAACCACATGAACTGTCCACTCTAGCTTGAATTAATTCGAGAACAAAATATGCACCATGACCCGTATGCATTCTAGCATCAATATTCAATGAGAGCATAAAATAAATACATTTCATCTGATTGACAAAACCTGGTCTCAAATTGAATAAAAAATTTCTAGAAGCAACCAAGTTCCTTTTGAAAATGTAAGATAAATGAGCTCCTCACCCATAGCCCAACTAACAAGACATATCTTTACGTGATGAAAACTTAATGCAATCCTTAATCAATTGACAAGTAACGTCACAAGAAAGAAATCTCCTGATTAAATCCTCAAAACTTCTCAAAAGGAAAACCTTGTAAAGAAAGCTATTGGGAGAATCCCTAAATTTTGATGACGAACTTCCAATGAGGATAGGATGATGATCCTTGTAGACTTGATGAGAAAACAAAGTCAAAATAAGAATCATTGTCGAATAACCAACACCAATACTCAGTCACAACGAAAACCGTAATTCTTTGGCTCTAGGTGCATGTTGATGAGGAGATGACTTGAAGTATTGAGAGGAATCAAAACCACGGCTTCATACCATTCTTAATGAAGAGACAATGAAATCTTGAGCACACGGTAAACCCTAAAGCACTTTTCCCAAATAAATTTTGAAGAAGACAACCTTATATCTCGAGGAACCCTGTTAGCGAAGACGTCTATGATTCTTGTGATCCAAAACCCTAATCTCATACCAAGAATGATGAGAGCACCAGTTAAATCAACTTTGAGTAAGGTAGCAACCCCAGTCCATAAAGAAAAACCATAATGCCAAGGAGCCCTTTAATCCTGTAATCGTGGAATTGATGATATGAATGATATATATATATATATATATATATATATATATATATATATATATATATATATATATATATATATATATATATATATATATATATATATATATATATATATATATATATATATATATATATATATATATATATATATATATATATATATATATATATATATATATATATATATATATATATATATATATGATGTGATTAGGGGTCTTAAGGGGAAAAATTGGGGTATAACAGCTGCCCTTATTCTATCCGGAGATACGAAGGTTAAAATCTTCGTCTTGAAGCGATTGAAGATACTTAAATATAAAACAAGCCCTATTTTTGGTCCTAAGATGCCATGTGATGCTTATGATTATGGATGTAAATTATAAACTTCATGCAAGTGAATAAGACACACTGGAGAAGCAAAAATAAAATCAAAAGACTACAAAAAGAGTTTGATCATGAAAATAAAATTCTAGAGAACAACAGGACTCCGGGGATAGAAATTTGAATCCATTGGAGACAAATCAACCCCGCTGGGGAAAAGAGGACTCAACTCTATTGGGGTAAAGTCCAGAGAGGAGACAAAATAACATTCCCTCGATAAAATGAGGAAAATGTAATGGATAACAACGATTAACTGATAACTATGAACTATCCACTCATAGAGGAGATAGCAAAAAGAAAGTAACATTAACTCACAGGGGATCGATAACTGCTAACCCGAAGGGTGCGAATAGAAATGGTAAGATAATACCAACTCAGAGATGACTGTAAACATCAACATCGAGACTAGTAAATGAGTGATTGGTATCAGTATTTATGAATGGTAACAAAGATTTGATGTCAGCACTTATGGCTTGAAATAAGGTTTGACATTAGCACTTATGGCTGTGAACAACTCAACTCTATCAGAGTAAGGTCCAATGAGGAGAAAAATATAAATGCCGACTAAGAACAATGATAAACTACGAACTCGAGGATGAAGGTAGAAAAAACATAGAAACATACCGACTTTTATTGAAGGTAAAGAAACAGAAGATACACCAACGTTTATTGAAGGTGAACTACCAACTTCCACTGAATGTAGAGATCAAAGAATAACACCAACGTTTACTGAAGGTGAACTACCGACTTTCACTGAAGGTAGATATAATAGATGTACCAACATTTACTTAAGGTAGGATCTGCATTAACGATAATGAGTTTCCCATAATTCTGGAATTCTACCTAGAACGGGTCTCAACTCCTTCTTTTACCAAGGTATTCCACTTGGAAATGGTTATATACAAGATATATCAAATAAAGAGACTGCCACTTGCAATGATTTCACAATAAACTTCTCGACGACACTTCTTTGAAGATATTCCATTTGATGGAGAATCAGATATACCTCCCCTCGTTCTTGACCATAAGTCACGAACTGGTCTTAGTTTCTTCTTTAACCAGGATGTTTCACCGGAAAAGGGTAACATACAAGCTATTTCAAATAAAGAGACTGCCACTTGCAACGATTTTACAAAAAAATTCTCTACGAGACTTCTTCAAAGAGATGCCATTTGATGGAGAATCAGATAACCCTCCCCTCGATCCTAGCCATAAGCCACGAACTGGTCTCAATTTCTTCTTTAACCAGGATGTTTCACTTGAAAAGGGTAATATACAAGCTATCTCAAATAAAGAGACTAACACTTGCAATGATTTCACAACAAACTTATCTACGAGACTTCTTCGAAGAGATTCCATTTAATGGAGAATCAGATAAACCTCCCCTCGATCCTGGCCATAAGCCATGAACTGGTCTCAGTTTCTTCTTTAACCAGGATGTTTCACCTGAAAAGGGTAACATACAAGATATCTCAAATAAAGAGACTTCCACTTGCAACGATTTCATAACAAACTTTTCTATGAGACTTCTTGAAGAGATGCCATTTGATGGAGAATTAGGTAAACCTCCCCTCGATCCTGACCATAAGCCACGAACTGGTCTGAGTTTCTTCTTTAACCAGTATGTTTCACCTAAAAAGGTTAATATACAAGCTATCTCAAATAAAGAGACTGCCACTTGCAATGATTTCACAACAAACTTCTCTACGAGACTTCTTCTAAGAGATGCCATTTTATGGAGAATCATATAAACCTCCCTTCGATCCTGGCCATAAGCCACAAACTGGTATCAGTTTCTTCTTTAACCAGGATATTTCACCTAGAAAGGGTAATTAACTGCTGTAAGAATATTTTAATGAACTGTCTTCTTTGGCATTAACAGACTTACTGGGAAGAACAGGTTGCTCAAATAAAGAGACTTCCACTTACAATGATTTCACAATAAACTTCTCTATGACACTTCTTTAAGGATATGCCATTTGATGGAGAATCAGATAAACCTCCCCTCGTTCTTGACCATAAGTCACGAACTGGTCTTAGTTTCTTCTTTAACCAGGATGTTTCACCAGAAAAGGGTAACATACAAGATATTTCAAATAAAGAGACTTCCACTTACAACGATTTCACAAAAAACTTCTCTAAGAGACTTCTTCAAAGAGATGCCATTTGATGGAGAATCAGATAAACCTCCCCTCGATCTTAGCCATAAGCCACGAACTGGTGTCAGTTTCTTCTTTAACCAGGATGTTTCACCTGAAAAGGGTAATATACAAGCTATCTCGAATAAAGAGACTGACACTTGCAATGATTTCACAACAAAATTCTCTGTGAGACTTCTTCGAAGATATTCCATTTAATGGAGAATCAGATAAACCTCCCCTGGATCCTGGCCATAAGCCATGAAATGATCTCAGTTTCTTCTTTAACCAAGATGTTTCACCTGAAAAGGGTAACATACAAGATATCTCAAATAAAGAGACTTCCACTTGCAACGATTTCATAACAAACTTTTCTATGAGACTTCTTGAAGAGATGCCATTTGATGGAGAATTAGGTAAACCTCACCTTGATCCTGACCATAAGCCACGAACTGGTCTCAATTTCTTCTTTAACCAGTATGTTTCACCTAAAAAGGTTAATATACAAGCTATCTCAAATAAAGAGACTGCCACTTGAAATGATTTCACAACAAACTTCTCTACGAGGCTTCTTCTAAGAGATGCCATTTTATGGAGAATCAGATAAATCTCCCTTCGATCCTGACCATAAGCCACGAACTGGTATCAGTTTCTTCTTTAACTAGGATGTTTCACCAAGAAAGGGTAATAAACTGCTGTAAGAATCTTTCAATGAACTGTCTTCTTTGGCATTAACAGACTTACTGGGTAGAACAGTTTGTTCAAATAAAGAGACCTTCCACTTGTTGTTATGAAAAGGATTGCAATAACACTGGTAGGAAATGAATTTTGATTTCGTGGGGAAATACTAACACATTCCTATTAAAGAGAAAAAAAGTCTTTGCATGCAAAATAAATGCACATTCTCAAACCAAGGCTCAAAGCCTACAGAAGTCACAATAATAACATTGTCGGAGACCATAGATTCAAACCCGAAATAAATCAGAATGAAATAGTCAACCAAGACAATATCTAATGAGAAATAAACTCAAAAAGGAATCAAATTCCATCCAGATAATGAGCTGAATAAGAAGGCTCAAGCAAAATTCTTCCACGAGATATGACTCAATGGGGAAATTGAAAGGATATACACTTTCAGTTTAAAGTTGACACTCTATTAGAGAGAGAGTAACATAACTGTGCAAAGAGGATAATATACCAACAAAAACAATGAATGCAAATGAGCAATAAAACTTAAATTCAGCTATGCATGATGTGTATGAATGTATGAATGTTATCATGTATATGTTGACAAAACAAACAAACTACATTGGGGATAACCAGAAAAAACCAACTTGGGTAAAGACAACACTCGGCTAAATTACATCCAGGATAAAGGTCCCATAAGAGTGTAAGCACCTACTGAGGAAACAAAGCCCTATTTCACGGCTTAACTTCACTGGGAAGAACATGGCTTGAAAACAATCAAAGCACCACCTGATTAGCAACAAATAAAGTTGCGGGGATATGATAAATTCCTCTAGGTTTCACCGAGGAATGTCATACAAATTTTGACTAGGGAATACAATTCCTCGTCGTCTAGACTTCACCTGGAGATTCCAAAACTAACTTCACTAGGGAAGGTGAAAACCATATTGTCGAGACTTCAACTGGGGATGTCATGCTAATTTCATTGGGGAAAAGAAACCTCACACACCTAAGGGAACCCAAATACATTCTTCAATATCAAGAAATAATAGTTGTACCAACTTCTCTGGAGAGAAATCATGAAATTTCATGGGATAACATCTTTAGAGGGAAGCATCATCCTCAACTCATCTGAAAAATTAAGAAGTTAACATCACATCAAGAGGTCAACTCATGGGGATTTTAAATCAAACTCAGCACATGGTGAGATATAATCCAAGAAGTTTACACTTATCTCAACACTTCTTTGAAAATATACTGCCCTTATCTGGCTACTTGGAGGCACATAACAACAATAATGTCATAACTAGAGGGCGTAATACTTTGCAAGAGATTCTACATCACCTCTCAACATAAAAGGATAAATAATTCAACAACTAAACAAATGCTTCAAAACTTTGAAAACTTTTCTTGATCACCATTTGACTGTGGAGAGAAATCACATTTTGCCAGAGAAATCTGAATCAAGACTTAACTGGGGAAAATGAGATTATCAACCTAACAGCAGATAATAACTTGGAGAAAAACCCGAACCAAGGCTTAACTAGGGAAAATGAGATCATAAACCCAAACACCACACCACCTATCAACTAGTATGAAATTCCTCAATCCAAGGAAATAACAAAAATCACAAGTGGACTACGTGTATATCAGCAAGAGCAACCCGAGAAATCTTAAGGAATCTTTTCAAAACTTTGGAGTTCGTCCATCTTTGGAATCACTAATTTTGTTCTACCTGACTCACAAAATCTGAAGTAACAAGTAATTTGTAAATTCTTTTCAAAAACATTTTTATTATCAAGTCTTTTTGTTTTGAAAGTTACTATCAATAATAAATGAAATCTTTGCAAACACAATAAAATAACAACTATAAAGAATTGGATGAATGCTCAAACTTTATTAATAAAATGGTAGTCCGCGAACGGAGAGACTCCATGGATGATTACAAAGTCTGGAAAATGGTAAATATATGGAATAGATACATTGGAATACAATGACCACTATTCTCCCTAACAACTTCGAACTCCTGATCATAGACTTCAGTTGAAGTGTGATGAGAATCTAAGAAGATTGTTGCTTCAATGATCAAGTCTTGTCTGATGCAGTTACTTTCCAAGAAATCCATACCTTTTTCCTAGGTTGCCTTTGCGGGTTTTCAACCTACCAGGAAAATTTATTTTGTTTATGTCTCTAATTTTTGCCTAGATCGCTCTTTCGGGTTTTCAGCCTACCGAGATGCTCTTTCTTGCCTAAGTCGCCCTTTCGGGTTTTCTTAGCTTGATGTTCTTTTATTTCTTTAGGCAAAGTATTTCTTGACTGCATCAACATTCATAGAACGTGGTAACTCCTCGCCATCCATAGTTTCAAGAATCAATGCACCTCCAAAGAAGGCTTTCTTGAAAACATATGGGCCTTCATAATTGGGAGTCCACTTGCCCCTAGAATAAGTGTTACAAGACATGATCTTTATGAGCAAGAGCCCACCTTCTCTTAATTCACAAGCCTTGAGCTTCTTATCAAAAGTTATCTACAGGCTCTTATTCGCTAGCTCACTTTGTATTAAAATGATTTATGTGTGTTTGTTTTGAAAATATTTTAAAAAACGCCTAAGTATGGCAACTTTGAAATGATTCTTGTATCAATTAATAATGCGTACAAAGTGTTTGTTTTTGAAAACATTTCAGAAAAATGTTTGTGAAAAAGATGTTTTGAAAAGTGTGAGCAAGCGATTAAAAGTTCTACCCACTCAAGGTCGTTCTTGTACTTTTCCTTCTCCTTTAGATAGTGTTATCCTACCATTAGTTAGTAGGAATCCCTGTCGTTAAATGTGAATGGACAGGCGCATGTCATCATACAGTAATAAAGGCAACTCGTAAGGGAAATTTAGCAATTTATCATAAGGGACTAAGATCATTTACTGAAGGCGGCATCAAAGGTTCATCGAGGGACTACATAGGATATTTTTAACCGAGGGGATTTGTTAAAGCGTCCCCACGTTCGAGGGACATGACTGTTTTTATCCGAAGGAAACAAGTGAGGTTACCCTAGAGGTGCGTATGTGAAAAGTGTTTTGATTCAGTTATTTTATCTGTGGAAATTAGGGTTTTCTAAGTTTAGTTATTAGTCTTGCCATACATACCTAATTACTAGTAGTTGAATATATCAATAATGAATAGTAGTAAAGGTGCGGGAAATAAAATTCTACGCTATTACAAGGCTTTGGGAGTGGGGGTATAAAATAGTAAAAATGGGGGAAAATAGAAAACCCTAATTAAACTATTACAAACCAGTAGCAGTTACATAATCAGAAAAATAACGCGAAAATAATAAAACACGCGGAGATTCTAAAATAAAGGGAAAAAGAAAATTTGTTTTAAAAAATGATTTGGTGATTAGCCTAAAAAACCCTAATTTGATTTTAATTAATAAAAAAAGTTATGTAATTAAATTGATCAAAACCCTAAAATCTAAGTTGATTTTAATTAAGAAAATAGTTAATTAGTGAAAAACCTAAAAATCTAAATTAATTTATTTGATAAAAAAACCTAAAATTAAATTTGAGTTGATTAAATGAAAACCTAAAAAACTAAATTAGGGTTTGCTAAGAAGATCAAAGGTTTGTGAAGAAATAAGGAAAAAGAGTTAGAAGAATAGAAAATTGTGTAAAACCCCAAAAAGTGGTAGGGGTGGGTGTTAAACCCACACCCTCAAGACTTCCAGCTAGTATGCTCACCACCGAGCCAAGTGCGTGCCTATGATGGAGAAGGGAAGCCAGCGTGTTATATGCTCTGCAAAACACATAAATCAGAAAAACATTAAAATGCCAAAAGGTTGGGATCGAACCCACGCCTTGGCATACTAAGACCTTATCGCGCGCCCTTCAATTGCTGGGGCAGTGATACATCCATTAACTTAAACGAATCAAAACATATATAATATACAAATGAATGTATTGACCAAAGAGGCGTCGGAGCCCTAGCTCCGGTCTTCTTCTCTGAATGTCTTCTTCTATCCAACCTACAAAACAAACAGCTTTGATGATCCAAAAACATCCGACCACTTTAAATTGAGGGTTGCGAGTTTGGTGGGATAATTATTTTGGGCTAAAACTCAATGGCTTGGCCGCTATAATGCAAACGGTGCATATCAGAGCAAACGTGGAATTCTATGATTTTGACTGCATGGGACCATTACGATGGTCTAAATCTGTTTAGATACAACTCAAAAGCATGTTAGTAACACCAATATGGCTTAAAATAAAACAAAAACAAAGATACAATTTTTTGAAAAGATCATGAAATTGGTGATGAATGCATGCGTATTTCATGAGCTTTGAACCATAAAACATGATCCATTCTTACTTTGTATGCTTGTTAAGAGTGAATAGAGTGATTGTTTGTAGTGATAGGGTTCGTAACAAAGGTTTCAAGATTTTAGGGTTTCTTGAGAAATTTGATCTTTTTTTTCAAATTTGTGGCAAGGGTTTTTTCATGTGGTCTTGTATGAGAATTGATGAGATTATATAGGGAAAATTAGGTCAAAGATATGTGGCCTTGGACCTTGTAGAAGAGGACATGATTTTATCTTATTCATTTTGAATTATTAATGAATAAATAAAAAATAATTAAAATAATTAAAATAAAAATAGGTCATGGGATGTATGAATTAATTATGAGGTGTATAATGAGTATAGAGCACGTTTGGACTCTTAAACCATGGTCCAATAGCCCAAAATAACAAGCTTGTTCACTTTGAACTTCATGCATTTGCTCAAATTTCCCAACTTGTATTGGTCATAACTGTCTCAATTTTCATATTTTGAAGGTGATCTTTGTCTTTTTGGAAAGATAAAGGAGTCGTCTACAATCTCTATGTTGATCATTTTTGCTTTTGGAGATTTATCTTAATGTAAGTTGCCTTCACAAAAGTGTCTTTTTGTTGACTTTTGAAATTACATGTAATGTATTGGCTTATATCTCTCAAATGAAGCATTTTTTGGACTTGAGCTTAGAGAGACAAAGTTGTAGAGAATTGAATTCCCTTATAAATGAGCTTTGGTTGGGGAAAAGTTGATGAATCATGTGAAAGTTATGCTTGGTCAAAGTTCAGTTGACTTCTTCTAAGGAAACCCTAATTTGATAAATTTTGAATTTGATGATTTGAGGGCTTTCCTTGAGGAATCATTATCAACACTTGATAAAATGATGAATGTGACTTCAAAATGTTGATGTTGACCAAAAATTTTGAGGTTTGACTGTATGTTGACCATAATTGACTTTTTGCCCAATATAGTTGATTTTCAGTCATCTGAGCCATTGACTGAGCAAACTTGTGATGCAAGGCTTGAAATTTGGCATTAGCATTCTTTGATACATATGTGACCATGGGAACCAATTGAGGTCTTAAAAACACAAACTTCCTTGAGAAAGATGAAACCCTAGTTGTAAGTCCATTGCTTAGGATAAGAATTTGTCTGATCAATTATTGAGCAAACTTGAGCATTTGAGAACCCTAGAAGAATGTCTTGAAGAAAAAGGGAGGGGGAATTTTGGGGTACAAAAACTTCCCCTATTCAATCTTCTTAAACCTGAAGAGTTTGATTGACATGTCCTCCATTCGTGACTTGAATGTAGAAAATGATTGAACACTTAAGTGCCCAAAAATATGCACTTGCCTGCGCAAAAGTAACACTGTTGATTGATAATATTGCTTGAATGGGCTTAAAGATGCCATTTGGAGAGATGAAGAAATGTCATTAGAGATGGGCTTGCAGATGCCATCCAAAGTAATTGTAAATAGGATTGACAAAATGAGTTTATGTTCGATTGTATATAATAAGTGCTTTTCAGAATGGATCTCTTAGGAAGATGCTTTTTCAGAACTCATCACTGAAGGGAAATGTTTTTCAGAATTCAGTCTCTGAAGGAAGTGTTTGTCAGAATTCGGGAATTGATCTACAATTTGTTTTCACAGATAGTTACCATGTCTTGTTTTAGGAATTAATTCTTATATACCCTTATTGGGGATAAAAGATATGGATAACTTTCTGGGATGTTGTCTGACCGATAGACTCAAGCTGGGGAGATTATATTCTGTTGGGAAAATATACCCTGTTAGGGAAATAAACCATATTGAGGGAAATAAATCCTGTTGGAGAAATAAACCCTGATGGAGGAATATATTCTGCGGAGGAAATGAGCCCTGCTGGAGAAGAGAATTCTACATGGGATCTTATAGTGTTGGAGAAATAAACTCATCTGGGGAAGAGAATTTATGTGAACTGTGCTGGTGACATACTCTCTTACGAGGATTGAGACTCCGTAGGTTGGCGACATTACTGGGGAAAAGATCAAACTCCTTTATCTGCTAGGGTGATCTACTGGTTAATATGATTTGGTTATTTCAGACTTGCGGGGCATGTATCTTTGTTGAAGATGAGCTTGTGAAGATGACTTCGTAGGGGATAATCTTATGGAAACTTCTCTATAGGGATTATCTCATAGAGATTGTTCTGTGGGGATTTATGGACGACTTGAATGTTAGCCTGTCTCCTAGAGTCTTGAGTAAATACTTATTCCTGTTTTTATGCATATATTTGTTAAAAGTAATCATATTCGTATGCATATGTTCATTCAATTTAGTCATTGGACGGTTTTGCGAATAAAACAGAAAAAAGTAAATCAAAATTTGAATTTTGAAATTATGTTTATATTGATAGTTTTCTTATAAACAGGCAATTATTGTACAAAGAGACAGAAATCCTAGTAAGAGGAAATCGTCATGAAGTGAAAAGAGTACAAAGTGAAAACAAAATATATAGCTATGTGTAAACGATCTCGTCAGGTTTCAACTCTTCTATTGCCCCTATGTTTTCGAGCATCTCATCCCTTGTCGTCAAAAAAAGTTATTTAAATTGATCGTCAGCATTCGAACTTGACGTTGGTGTGATCGGTGGATCTGGAACTGACTGTTTAACGCTGGTTCGCGAAATGTCGCGGAAGCAAGAGTCGCCACTGTCTTTTATTTTCTCCAAATGGAAAGGACAAAAGCACAGAAAAATTCCTTATAGAGATTGCTCTCGGTTCGGGAGGTAGATTATAGAAAGGGAAGGTGTTAGCACCCTTTCTATCCATGGTTATCCATGGGCTCTTAGATACTTGCTCACTTGTGTTTTCAAAAATGGTTTGTTTGCTTTTCAACTGTGGGTTTTAAAAAGTTTCTTTGAAAATTTCAGTTCGACTCTTGTATCGGTCCTCAAGAGTGTTTGAAAAATGCTTTCGAAAGCTTTTTGAAAATGTGTTGGTGTGAAAAGTATTTTTGATTTGTTTTGTTTTGAATTAGAGCAAGTATCCACGAGTCGTCTACCTACCCTAAGGAATTCGTCTGTGTAAATGTCCTTTAAAGTAGTGCCATCCCACCATTGAGAGGTAGGTAGCACCACCGTTGGAGGTGTTCGGGTCAATTCGAGGTTCGGGACATGGTGATCACCAGAGCAATGGGAAGACACCTTAGAAGCTACCCTCATGCCAGGTTCCCGGATCATGAGGACTTACTAAGACATCCTCTACTCGACGATCACCTTTCGAGGCAAGGCAACAGTGAGGCGTACCCTAGGGGTGGTGTGTGATTTGTGTGTCGTTTTCAGATATTTTTGTCTTTTGTCATGTTATTGGTGATCTAGCGTTTGTTTTTATTTTTGTCCATTCATTCTTTCATGCCTTGATTAACAGTTAAAAGTGCGAGAAGTAAAAGATTCTAAGCTATTACAAAAGGCGCGGGTTCACATCGCCAAAATTTCTTGAACCCGATTTGACAGAAAAATAAAGAATTAAAAGAAAAGTAAAGTGCAAGAAATTAATTTACAAGGCCTTGGGAGAGATACATAAATATTAAACGAAAAAGAAATAAAACACGCGAATTAAATAAGAATTAAACGAGGGCGTTGGACCCTTTTTGCAAAATTAAATTAAATGATGAAATTAATTAATTAAAAAGAGAAGAAATTGTTTTTTGGTATTTTTTTTGGTTTTAATGAAAAAAGAATTAATTAAAATCACATGCTAACCCTAATTCTACAATTTTTAATTTATTAAGAAAAGATTAAATTTTAACCTAAAATTAACCCTAATTATTTTACATGCAATTTTAATTTATAAAAGTGAATAATATTAAATATTTAATTATTATGGAATAAAAGAAAAAAGATAAAAATTAATTAAACCCTAATTCTATAAGTTTTGAGTTTTAGTGAAAAATATTAAGATTAAAAACCTAAATTTAAAACTAAGTGAATTAGTGAATTTATTTACAAAAATACTAAAATAAAAATATTTATTATTTTTTATCTTTTTCTGATTTTTCATGGTTTTTGTGTTTTTTATGGAAAATAATTAAATTAATTAAAAAAGCAATAATTAAAGAAAGTAAAAATAATAAAACAAACAAAGAATGAAAAAGTTTGCAAATCTAGGGGGTCTGCCCCTAATTTTGGAGGTTTTCCTTTAGCAATCTGGGCCCATTTACCCTTTGGCCTGGTTGACTATTGCGTTGGCATGGGTCTCCGTTGACTGACGTTCACCGTGCTCTCCAGATCATGACCCTTGATTGAATCCATTGGCCACGTGAACAGCTTGATTTTGAAGGTGTATGGTGATCCACTACATTGAAACTGCATATGAATACTAAATGAAAAATAATATGAAAGGGGGTGAGGACCTGGGGCTCGAACCCAGGTCCTAGAGATTACCAGCGTGTATGCCTGCCAACTACTCCACTTCATCTTTTTGTATATTCCATAACAAACAAATAATATAATTAAATATAATAACTAATGGATTTCTGGCGTGAATTTTTGAACGAACCAATCAACACTTGCCACTGCATCGTCTTCCTCATTGTTTTGTTTTCCTGAAAAAAATAGCAAACATTTAACGGGGGTTTTGAACCCCCTCAAAACATGCTTATTGTGATAATAGCGATTAGGCCATGTGGCCTCAGAAATTTGGCGCGATGGTCTCTTCCAATTCGTCCCAACCTGCTGATTTTGTTTATGGCATTGACATGTCTCAATTTTACAGGGATGGAAAACGCCTAAATTGAAAACCTGGAAACCCTAAATGTCACTAATGGTGAATCGTCATATGGGGCACGAAAACAAAATTAAACTATTGGGTTAGCATTAGAATCAAACAATGAACATGAATCAAGCGTTAAAATTTACAAAAGATGCATGAATTGAGATGTACGAATATGAATTTTTTTCTGTACAGGTGAGATCGTTCTCACGTTTCTGGGCACGAAAGCTTGCAGTTTTTGATCCAAATCCCTTCTTTGAAGCCTCAGCAAGCTAATGAGATAAAAATCTTGCCTTGAATCGTCCTAGAACTAGGTTTTCAGAATTGGAATTTTTGCCAAAAAATTGAGTTTTGTAATGGAGTTTATGCGCAGCTTTTTTTGGTTCATGGCATTAGGGTTGCGTTTGGTACTTATGTATGAATGATTTAGGGTTGAAAACTTGATCCAAAACCTTTGCATTCATGGTTTGGAAGATTTGATTTTTCAAGATCTTTTTTTCAATATTTTCCATGCTATTTGGTATCAAATCATGACAAAACCTTCCACAAATGATTATGCACGAATCTTGAGTGTCCAATGAGAATATTTTCTGCACAAAAAGATTTGATTTCATTGGTTTTATATTTTTCATGTATTTTATTTAATTAAATGAATTATTAATAATAAAGAATTCAAATAAATAAATAAAAATGGAGAAAAACTTCCCTTTGGGCCAAATGGTCGTGCACATGCCTTGGATAATGAATTGTGGAAGAAAAAGAGGCCCATTAGCAATTTTAGGTCATTTGAATCAATGTTGACTTTTCAAAATATCCAAAAATTTCCCAACTTCCACAAGGCATAACTTGCTCAATTTTTAAGCTTTGCTCATGTTCTTGAACATTTTGGAAAGGTCTTTGAATCCTCTAACCAATGTCTTTGGTCCCATGTCATTTTTATTTACCAATCTCAAGTTATGTCCTTTGACTTAAAGTCCCTTTTTGTTGACTTTTGAAAATGACCTATAATGTTGAAATTGATAACTTTTTGTGAGAGCATTTCTTGGACTTGAAGTGTGAAGAGGAGTTGTTGGAAATGTCATTCTATTCAAAATGAGCTTTGGATGGGTTTTTTCTGATAATCCATGTGAAAGTTATGCCCTGGTCAATTTACAGTTGACTTTTTCAACTGTCCAAATAAGGAAATTTTGCATCTTGATGATTTTTGAGCCAAGCTTTGAGAATCATGATCAAGCATTGATCAAATGATGTTTGTGGCTTCAAAATGAGATGTTGACCAAAAATTTGAACTTTTGGCTGTCAAATGACCATTTTGCCCCTACAGTTAACTGTAGTGCAATTAGGGTTTTTGACTGTGCAATTTTGTGCTGAAAGTCTTGAAACTTAGTATGAGGATGCTTGACCATGTTTATAGGCATGTGGGACTTGATTGGACCCTTGGAAACTTCATTTTCTTGATCAGAACCAAAACCCTAATTTTGACTGTTCAGGAGGCTCTTGAACTGTGCAACCCTTGGGGAATTTTGAAGCATGACTTGGCAATTTCTTGAAGGATATGGGAGGGAAAATTTTGGGGTACAACAGTTGCCCCTGTTCAATCTTCTTAGACTTGAGGATGCAGATTGGCTGACGTGCCTTTCGTAATCCGAGGGTGGAAGATGATTGAACACTAGAGTGCCCAGAAATTTGCGCTCACATAATGGCAGTGATGGTGGAAATGGGCTTATAGATGCCATTTAGAGATTGATGAATAGGATGATGGGCTTATAGATGCCATCTGGATGTTGATCGCGCAAGAGATTCCTTAGCGAGAACTTGCATACCTGCAAAAAAGAAAAAATGAGTACCTGACATGTTGCAGGAGCTGGTTTTCAGATGCTTGGTATAGATGTGTCCTGACTGGTTACAGGAGCTGGATCTGGAGCTTCAAAAGATGATGAATGACCCAGGGGTGGTTACTACCTCAGCAGGAACAGTGAGAGAACATTGGATGACCTTAACCTCGACAACAATCGTTGAGAAAATCTTGGATAACTTCACTTCAACAGCAATCATTGAGCGAAATCTGGGATTACCACCTCCATAGGATCGGGGAGAGAACCATAGGAAATTATAATCTCAAAAGCAATCATTGAGAAAAACCTGGAATGGAATTATCGTTTCCGCAGCATTGGGGAGAGAACCATAGGAAATTACAATCTCAATAACATTCATTGAGAAAAACCTGGAATGGAATTATCGTCTCCGCAGGATCGGGGAGAGAACCATAGGCAATTACCACCTCAACAGCAAACATTGAGAGAACCTTGGATAACTTCAACTTCAACAGCAATCGTTGAGCGAAATCTGGGATTACCACCTCCGCAGTATCGGGGAGAGAACCATAGGAAATTATAATCTCAAAAGCAATCATTGAGAAAAACCTGGAATGAAATTATCGTCTCCGCAGCATTGGGGAGAGAACCATAGGAAATTATAATCTCAATAACATTCATTGAGAAAAGCCTGGAATGGAATTATCGTCTCCGCAGGATCGGGGAGAGAACCATAGGCAATTATAATCTCAAAAGCATTCATTGAGAAAAACCTGGATGGAATTATTGTCTCCGCAGGATCGGGGAGAGAACCATAGGAAATTATAATCTCAAAAGCAATCATTGAGAAAAACCTGGAATGGAATTATCGTCTCCGCAGCATTGGGGAGAGAACCATAGGAAATTATAATCTCAATAACATTCATTGAGAAAAACCTGGAATGGAATTATCGTCTCCGCAGCATTGGGGAGAGAACCATAGGAAATTATAATCTCAATAACATTCATTGAGAAAAACCTTTGATAACTTCTACTGAGTCTTCATCAGAAAAATCTGTTTGGGGTCGATTTAACTGAACCAGAGAAGGCCTTGGACTGGATAATAACCAGATAAATCTTTGGAGTCGATTTAACTGAACCAGATAAGGTCTTAGAGTCTTGAAATATGATTGAGAATTTAGCCGAATCTTTCCTGAAAGGTAAAGGTCAGTCATATGCAATGCATGATATGGACCAAGCAATGATGTTCTCAACATAGATGGGATTTGTAAGATATGATGCGTCTCTGCATGTTATAATGATGTATGTGATGTTTAGGAATGTATGTTTTCGTTAGGAAAGTAAATCCTTGACGGGTGCCGGGAAGTCATATCCTGGGCTGATGTTGGAGAACAGATTTTGCTTCCGCTGGATGATAGTTGCAAGTATACCGGTAGGAGAAGATGACTTCGTTGGGGAATAAACTTGGCGAATGGAATACTCTGTGGGGAGAAAAGTACTCTAACGATCTTGCTGGGGAGCAATACTCTGTGGGGAGAGAGATACTACTTTGTTGAGTGTTGATAGTAACTTAGCTGGGGATACCATTGTTATGTTGGAAGTGTTAATAGACTTTGTTGGGGATAAGAAGACTTTGTCGAGGACGATCTTCTCATGGCTTTTGGCTGAGGATAACCCAGTTATATCCTGGTAAGGAAATAACTCTTTGAATAAAGCCGGGAGACGCGTTCGGGTTCTGCGAGGATAAGCTTCCAGAACCTACTGGGGATAAGCTTACTGCTCGGGGAGATGGATTCCAATTTTCCTGGGGAAACTGGATTGGACTCTCTTGGGGAAGTTTTGAGATGCTAGGGAAGTGACTCTGTTGAATGTTTGAAATACCGCTGGGGAACAACCTTTAGACTAAGATTGCCGGGGATGCTTGTTAGGAATGCATGTATACTGCTGGGGAATGTTGAGATCTGCGGGAGGATACCCAACTTCCTTAAGGTTTGATAGTATAGCTTGGGGAGAGTGTACTGACTTGCGGGCTCACTCTCTGGGGGAATTAAGATAGCTGGTGATGTTCTCCAGCTGAACCTACCTTGGTACCTTGGAGGATAGAATAATTAGATTGTTTAGACAACTCTTTATTGCTTCTATCCCTAACTTTTTCCTGGACCGCCCTTTCGGGTTTTCAGTCCACCGGGATACCCATTTTTGCCCAAGCCGCCTTTTCAGGTTTTCGACTTGCCGGGTGTACAGATTTTTTTTTCATTTTCATCCCTTCATTTTGCCCGAACCCTTTTGGTTCGCCGGGAAGCCCTAATTTTTGCCTAGGCATGTCAGCCTAGCGGGTCTTTTTTCATGCGTAGTATCTTTTTACTATGTCTGCATTGGCGGGGTGAGGAAGGTCGTCACCATCCATAGTGGTCAGAATCATGGCTCCTCCTGAGAACACATGTTTAACCACAAATGGCCCTTCGTACGTAGGGGTCCATTTGCCCCTTGGATCACTCTGAGGAAGGATGATTCGCTTGATTACCAGATCCCCAACTTGATATTCCTGTGGTCTGACCTTTTTGTTAAATGCCTTGATCATCCACTTCTGATACGTCTGACCATGGCAGATAGCAGCAAGTCTCTTTTCATCAATAAGGTTGAGCTGATCAAGTCGTGTCTGGATCCAATCATCCTCGTTCAGATTTGCATCCTTCATTATCCGGAGAGAGGGTATTTGCACTTCGATCGGCAAGACTGCCTCCATACCATAAACCAAAGAGAAAGGAGTTGCCCCGGTTGACGTCCTAGCTGAGGTACGGTACCCATGTAGAGCGAACGGTAACATCTCGTGCCAATCTTTATAAGTCACTGTCATTTTCTGCACGATTTTCTTGATGTTCTTATTTGCTGCTTCGACAGCCCCATTCATCTTCGGTCTGTAAGGAGAAGAATTATGGTGTTGTATCTTGAACTGCTCGCAGAGCTCAGTGATCATCTTGTTATTCAGATTGGTACTGTTGTCTGTAATGATTCTTTCCGGGACGCCGTATCGACAGATCAGATTATGCCGAATGAACCGTGCCACAACAGTCTTGGTTACCGTAGCATAGGATGCTGCTTCGACCCACTTCGTAAAATAATCAATCGCCACTAGGATGAAGCGATGCCCATTGGATGCCGTAGGTTTAATCTCACCGATCATGTCTATGCCCCACATTGCGAATGGCCAAGGCGCAGTCAGAACATTCAGGGGAACTGGAGGAACATGCACCTTGTCTGCATAAATCTGGCACTTATGGCATGTTCTAGAATGTTGGTAGCAGTCAGCTTCCATTGTGGACCAGTAATACCCTGCCCGAAGGATCTTCTTTGCCATTGTGTGTCCTCTGGAATGTGTACCAAAGGTCCCTTCATGTAACTCTTCCATGATCCTTTCTGCTTCAGTCTTATCCACACAACACAGTAAGGTTGAATCATGGTTTCGCTTGTACAAGATGTCGTTGCTCAGGAAGAACTTTGCCGCGAACCTTCTCAGGAACTTCTTATCATTGACAGATGCACCTTCAGGGTATTCCTGAGCTTCCAAATATCTCTTCACCTCATGGTACCAAGGTTTCTCAGTCACCAATTCAGTCTCGAGATCGCAACAGTATGCCGGTTCGTCCAGTTTCCAGATGGTGATCCGGGGAGCCTCATTATCCCATTTGACCTTGAACATAGAAGACATTGTAGCTAACGCGTCCGCTAACTGATTCTCCTCTCTTGGGAAATGTTCAAAGGTTATTTCTGTGAAGTGAGGGATCAAGGTCAACACACATTCTCTGTAAGGAATCAGGTTTGGATGTTTCGTATCCCACTCTCCTTTGATCTGATTGATCACGAGAGCGGAATCTCCGAAGACACTCAGAAACTTAATCCTTAGGTCGATCGCAGCTTGAAGACCCATGATGCACGCCTCATACTCCGCCATGTTGTTGGTACAGTTGAAACATAGTCGGGCAGTGAGCGGAGTATGAGTACCTTGAGGAGATATGATTATGGCGCCGATACCGTTTCCCAAAGCGTTGGAGGCTCCGTCAAAGTGCATAGACCATCGGGATCCTTCCTCAGGTCCTTCATCCGGCCCAGGTACTTCACAATCAGTCACAATCATAATACTTTCATCCGAAACTCGAAGTTCATTGACTGATAATCATCTACGGCCTGATGTGCCAAGTGGTCTGCCAATACACTTCCCTTGATGGCTTTCTGGGTCGTGTACTGAATGTCGTATTTTGTCAAGATCATTTGCCATCTTGCTATTCTCCCAGACAGAGCAGGCTTTTCGAATATGTACTTTATAGGATCCATCTTTGAGATCAACAAGGTAGTGTGAGTCAGCATATACTGTCTCAGCCGGCGAGCAGCCCATACCAAAGCGCAGCAAGTTTTCTCAAGCAGTGAGTATCGGGTCTCACAGTCGGTAAACTTTTTGCTAAGGTAATAAATGGCATGCTCTTTTCGGCCAGACTCGTCATGCTGCCCCAGCACACACCCCATTGAGTTGTCAAGTACTGTCAGATATAGTATCAGAGGTCTCCCTTCAACCGGTGGCATAAGGATAGGTGGTTCTTGGAGATACTCTTTGATTCTGTCGAAAGCAGCCTGACATTCATCGTTCCAACGTACTACCTGATCTTTCTTCAGCAGCTTGAAGATTGGCTCACAGGTAGCAGTTAGGTGTGAGATGAAGCGAGCAATGTAATTCAGGCGCCCTAAAAAGCCTCTGACCTCCTTCTCTGTCCTAGGAACTGGCATCTCTTGAATAGCTTTAACCTTAGCAGGGTCCACTTGAATACCCTTATCACTTACAACGAAGCCTAGCAACTTCCCAGATCTTACCCCGAAGGTGCACTTGTTCGGGTTCAATCTCAGCTTGTACAGTTTCAACCGGTCAAACAACTTCTGCAGATGATCTAGGTGCTCTTCCAAAGTTTGGGACCTTGCGATCATGTCATCAACATACACTTCTATCTCATGATGGATCATGTCATGAAATAAAGCAACCATGGCGCGTTGGTAGGTTGCCCCAGCGTTCTTCAACCCGAATGGCATGACCTTGTAACAGAAGGTGCCCCACTGAGTAACAAATGTAGTCTTTTCCATGTCTTCAGGTGCCATCTTGATATGATTGTAACCTGAAAAGCCATCCATGAAAGAGAACACCTTATGTTGAGAAGTATTATCAACAAGGACATCAATGTGAGGTAGGGGGAAGTCATCCTTGGGGCTGGCCCTGTTCAGATCCCTGTAGTCGACACACATTCTGACCTTACCGTCTTTCTTAGGTACCGGCACCACATTAGCAACCCACTGAGGGTAAGAAGTCACTGCAAGAAACCCGGCATCAAACTGTTTCATAACCTCAGCTTTAATCTTCTCGGACATTTCTGGACGCATCCGGCGGACCTTTTGTTTAACTGGAGGGCAGTCTTCCTTAGTTGGCAAATGATGGACCACAATATCGGTATCCAACCCGGGCATATCTTCGTAGGACCAGGCAAATATCTCCATATAATCATGCAGCATTTGAGTCAACCGTTGCTTCACGCTGAGCTCTAGGTTGGCACCAATCTTTACCTCTTTCCTGTCTGCCTCAGTACCCAAGTTTATTGTTTCCACTGGCTCTTCATGGGGTTGAATTGCCCTCTCTTCCTGAAGTAACAGTCTTGCAAGCTCGCCAGGCACTTCGCAATCATCTTCACCTTCGTCTTCGGCTAAGTTGATCGGATTTTCGAAGTCATAACTGGCAGTAGCAGAGTCATTACCAGTGAGATCCAGAGTGGATTGAAACCTGTATGAGTGAGTGTGTGTGTAAATATAGCTGTTTTGAAATATATGTAAAGGAAAGAAAGACAGAAAAGGAGCACAAGATTTGTAATGCGAGAAAACGTCCAAGATTTTCATTTATGATATATGAAATGACAATTTATATGCCCTCACAAATGAAACCACGGTGCCTCGGGTAAGACACCGGGCCATAGAGTTTATTATTGTTTATTACAAAATAACAAAACAAGGAGGTTTATTACTGCGTAACAAAAGTAACAGGAGTATGGTCCTTAGCAATCCAATTGGTCAATCCGCCTTCAGTCGTTGGATAGATCCAGCTATTAAACTCTGCTTCATCCACTTCATTGTCTTCACCAACAGCGTTCACTCCTGGATTTGTAATGAACACAGGAGGTCTTCTGGTCTTCGCCTTCCGCATAGCTTTCTGACCCTCTGCAGTAAAACCCAGCCCAAATTTGTCAGTTTTCTGTGTGAAGTCTGGAAGCCTGCCCCAGTTAGCACATTCACCTTTTTGAACCACTGCCCGGGCATCCTTCAGGGAAGCCATCTTCAAAGGAACATTCTCTTCTACTGCTATTTCTGCTGCCACTGAAATTGGAAGCACCTCCTCGAAATGTTGAAAGGGGGTTTCAATAAACTCCCCGTCCATCTCAATGTATCTGAAGGAATTCAGGTGGCTTACCATATATTCCTCCTCTCCCTATACAGTGACGATCTTCCCTCTGACAGGGTACTTCAGCTTCTGGTGCAAGGTAGAGGTCACTGCCCCAGCTTTATGGATCCAAGGTCGACCCAGTAGACAAGAGTACGATGGACGGATATCCATCACGTAAAAAGTAGAGTCAAACACCTGAGAGCCCA
Source organism: Vicia faba (assembly GCA_948472305.1). NCBI lineage: Eukaryota > Viridiplantae > Streptophyta > Magnoliopsida > Fabales > Fabaceae > Vicia > Vicia faba. Next base: position 965,769,011 of record OX451740.1, read on the forward strand.
CACGAATAGGAATGTCAACCTATCCATGAACCATCCTTTTTGAACCGTCAAAGGCCCTGACGATGATATTGCTGGGTTTCAATTCCAGGCCTTCACAATCTAAACGGTCCAAAGCCTTCTTGGGTAGCATATTCAAGGACGAACCAGTATCCACCAATACATGTGCCAGAGTAGTGCCCCTGCATTCGACAGAGACATGCAGAGCATCGTTGTGGTCTCTTCCTTTTGCAGTCAGGTCAGCATCTGAGAAACCTAAGCCATTGTCTGCTGTCAGATTTGCTACGCAATCAGTGAACTGGACTGCAGATGTCTCCTGTGGCACATGGGCCGTCTTGAGGAACGAGATTAAGGCCTTAGCATGGGCCTCGGAGCACAACAATAAAGAGAGCATGGAGATCTTGGAGGGCGTGTGCCCCAGCTGTTCCACAACATTGAAGTCACTCTTCTTTATTATCTTTAGAATCTCCTCCATTTCTTGTTGGGAGGCTTCAGAAGTTACAGGTATAGGTGCCTCCATCTGGGCAGGCTCAACTTCAATTCCTTTGCCCCGAGCATTGGATGACTCGGCAGCAGGAGAAACAACTTGATCGGCAATAGGAATAGGTACACTTGTAGGAGTTATAAGAAGCGGTCTTCGAGCAGCAGGCGGTGCAATGTCAGGCGAGAAGAGCCTGCCACTGCGGGTGACTTTGGCTGGGCCAGTGATATCACAGATACTGGCGCCAGTGTGGAACTCTTGTTTAATCCCGTTTACATACACATCGGCCCCATAATGCCAGGGGACAGCTTTATCAGATACATAGGGAAGAGGCCCCGGAACAGTGATAACCACAGGTGCAACAATCATGATTTGAATAGGCTTCTTCGGGAGAGCCTTGATTGGATTATTGAAGATGGTAACCACAGAAACTTCTTCCACCGGAACCAACTGAACAGCAGACTTCTTAAACATAATCTCTTTGCTATCCATTAGGCTTTGGATGCCTAACTTCAGCAAGGGACAACCAGATAGGGAAGCAGCACAGAACAGGCAACCCTCACTGCAACCCGGAAATAAACCGGCCAGCAGTAGGTTCTTCTTGACAGTCTTCAGAGGAGTGGCCAGATCATCCACAGAAACAGCGTAAACATCTTCATCAACAACATTTACCCCATGCTGAGGCATAGGAGCAGTAACCACATTCGGCCTCTCAGGCGCTTCGAACTGTATCTCCTTCGCGTCGATAAGGTCTTGCACCTTATTCTTTAATGCCCAACAGTCATCAGTGGCATGCCCCGGACTATCAGAATGGTACGCACAGCGGGCATTTGGGTTGTACTTAGGAGATGTAGCATTTGGAAACTTCGGAGCCTCTCTGACGGTCACTAAGTTGGTTGAGAGCAACTGTGGTAAGATCTGCGACAAGGTCATACTCAAACGGGTAAACTCTCTCCGGGGTCTTTCAGCCCTTTGAGGATTGGTCGACCGAGGAGCGGCAGCAGGCTTGGCAATCATTACCGCACTGACAGATTGGCGGCGCTCAGATCTCTCCGGTCTCTTGGAACCATATACAGCACTAGCCTCCTTCTTGAAGGGTTTCTTCTCAGAACTAGACGATGCACCCTTCAGAATCTTACCAGACTTTAACCCAGCCTCAATTCTCTCTCCAGTCAGAATCAGATCAGTGAACCCTGCAGACGAATTCCCAATAAGATGGTTGAAAAATGGCCCAGATAGGGTCCCCAAGAATATGTCTACCAACTCCCGATCAGTCAACGGAGGCTGCACCCTGCCAGCCAGGTCTCTCCACTTCTGAGCGTACTCCTTAAAACCTTCACTTGAACCTAATGACATACCCTGGAGTTGGGTACGTGTAGGGGCAAGGTCGGCATTATATTGATACTGCTTGTAGAAAGCAGTAGCCAACTCCTCCCAGTTACGAACCTTGGTCCCATCCAGCTGATAGAACCATTCGAGATGAGTCCCTGAAAGACTCTCCTGGAAGAAGTAGATCCACAAATTCTTATCCGCTGAGTACGGTTGAATTTTCCGAACATAGGACCTGAGATGTAGCTTGGGGCAAGACGCCCCGTCATATTTAGTGAAAGATGGTGCTTTGAACTTCCGAGGAATGATCACACCAGTAGACAAACCCAGATCTCCAAAATCCAGCCCAAGCACCTGTTGTATTTCCATAGCATTCAGCCTATCTTCCAACTGCTTGTAACGGTCTTCTGCCGGAGGATATTGCTCTTCATCAAAATCAGTCTCGTTGTCGGAGACTACCAGACTAGGACTCTTTTCTGCTTGAGGAGTACTCTTTCCAATAGAAGAACCAGCCTCTTCATTCTGCAAAGTATTGCCAAACCTTCGGCCCGAGCTGAACAAAACAGTCCTTCTCTTCTTCTTCTTTTCCTTCTTCAAGAGCAGAGCCTTCAGCTCTTCTTGGCCTTGAGCCAAACCCTTGATTAATTCCTGAAATTGCGCATTCTGCGCCTGAAGAGCTTTGATGGATGTCTCAGTTGATGACGAGTCAGGATTCATGATGCTGAAATAAACAGCGAAGAACTGTAAGCAACCTGAAAAGGGGAAAACCTGCTATGCACATGATGAATGATATGTGTTTATGCAATGCATTCAAGGGTTCGAAAGTTCAAATTTGTTGTAGACAAAAAGGAACACACGTTATCATTAAGGAAATAATTGTTCAGTACATCAAAGCCTCATGGGCATAAATTACAAAAGTAAATCTATCCCAAAATACACTGCGCATCCTCTTTGGAGCTATGTAAGTGTTGAGATTCCTCTCCTCATGCAACAGGCGGGTGAGCTCCAAGACCTTCTTTTCACTGGCATGTAGACTGGTCTCAAGAGAATTCCGTTCTTCCTTAAGCTGGATCCAGCTCTTCTGCATCTCTTCCCAGGATGTGGGCATATCAGGGTGCTGAATAGTGTAGGACACTTCTCCTTCCAAGACTGGCTCTTTGATTACTGGGAGCATATGAGGATAAGGCATTACCAACTTCTGGGAGCGGGCTCGTACCCACTTGAGATAAGGTTCCAACGGGATGGAATTCATGTGCCCCAGTGTCTTGCTGTCTATCCTACTGGGCATCCTCCAAGCTCTGATAAATCTCTGGCGAAGTCCTTGAGTATCGTTGTCGAAGTCAAAAACTATGTCAGGAATTAACATGTCATGAGGACCATCCCTCCGAGCATAACCAAACTGTCTCCAAGCCAGGCATGGGTTGTAAGTAATACCTCCTCTGATTCCAAATAAAGGAACATTAGGGTACTCCCCGCAACGATCAATGATAGTGACATCTTCTCTAGACCTAGGGCACCAATGTATATCCGCATGTGTAAGAGTCATCAACCGTTGTGACCATCTCAAACCCCGCTCATTCTTCAAAACTGATTGTGGAAGGTGCGAAATAAACCACCTTCCCAGGAGAGGAGTGCAACACATAAGGACACCTCTTTTTCTCATGGTTCGAGTGTAACATGAGTGAAGGATGTCCCCCAGCAACGTAGGTATAGGATTCCTGGACATAAAGATCTGGACAGCACTGATATCAATAAGCTGGTCTGGGTTAGGGAACAACACCAAACCATAGACAAGGAGGGTCACCACCTCTTCAAAAGCTTGCAAATCAAGGGAGTTCCAACATTCATGGGCCTTTTCAAACAGAAACCTGGCTAAGAACCCTTTGATACCACTTCTAACTTCCCAATGTCCCTTGAGGTCAGATGACTGTAGGTGCAAGGCTTTAGCAATCTCTTCAAGCTTAGGTTCCTTTTCCATACCGTTGTAGGGTAGCTGATCAAGGATAGGGATCTTCAGGAGCCGGGAGAACTCCTCCAATGTAGGTACCAGCTGATAATCCAAGAAGGTGAAACAGTGATGCAGAGGGTCAAAGAATTGGAACAGGACCTTTATCATATCTTCCTCAATGTTGGTGTTGACCAAGCTAATGAGATTTCCATGTCTTTCACTGAATGAAGAGTTCTCGGGAATCCTGGATATAAGCTCCTTAAGCTGAGGAGGGACCCTTACAAGGCTGATTTGAATTGTCTTTCTACGAACAGTTTCCATGTCCTACAAAACAAAGAACAAAGATGAAGATTCGAACCCCTGAAATGGTTAGTCAATGCATATGATGCTGGATGATGTCATGATGCTATGATTAAACACACCACAGATATTTACAAAGACAAACATGTAAGGCACACAAGGCACACAAGACAAGCCCTTAGGGTTTAAGGCCAGCATGGGGTCTGGGTAGTACCCTCTTGAAGTTGGTGGGTTCAACCTGTCCTATTAGAAGTAACCGGGTTCTAAGGTTCCCAATATCACGGGATTGCTTTCATTGTTCATCGTTTCGATTTAGCCACTGAATTGGCGACCGAAATATTCCAGGAAAGCAACCCTCAATTGAGTGTAGTATCGAGTATCAACCAACCTCGGACTGCACCAAAGTCAGTTATCTCACTACCCTAAAGAGGCCAAGATAATTCAATTAAGGTTCCTAAGGTCTGTTGATGCTTCATGACACCACGCGGAGGCCCCGTACTCTTCTTGACTGAACTCAAGGGTTACCGGTACACACCAAAGTGCCACATCAACGTAGCAGACTGCTTCAACCATGTCGGTATACCCCGCACAGTTCCCTCACAGCCTTGTTGCTACTTTCTAAGAAGGTATCCCCAGATCCGGGTTAGGATATATAGAACTCCCAAGCAACCCACAATTTAAAGCACACAAGGAAAACAATTGAAAACACAGTTATGAACTAGCCCTAAGGTACACCTCACTTTAAGATAATCCCCAACAGAGTCGCCAGTTCTGTGATCGGTGGATCTGGAACTGACTGTTTAACGCTGGTTCGCGAAATGTCGCGGAAGAAAGAGTCGCCACCGTCTTTTATTTTCTCCAAATGGAAAGGACAAAAGCACAGAAAAATTCCTTATAGAGATTGCTCTCGGTTCGGGAGGTAGATTATAGAAAGGGAAGGTGTTAGCACCCTTTCTATCCATGGTTATCCATGGGCTCTTAGATACTTGCTCACTTGTGTTTTCAAAAATGGTTTGTTTGCTTTTCAACTGTGGGTTTTAAAAAGTTTCTTTGAAAATTTCAGTTCGACTCTTGTATCGGTCCTCAAGAGTGTTTGAAAAATGCTTTCGAAAGCTTTTTGAAAATGTGTTGGTGTGAAAAGTATTTTTGATTTGTTTTGTTTTGAATTAGAGCAAGTATCCACGAGTCGTCTACCTACCCTAAGGAATTCGTCTGTGTAAATGTCCTTTAAAGTAGTGCCATCCCACCATTGAGAGGTAGGTAGCACCACCGTTGGAGGTGTTCGGGTCAATTCGAGGTTCGGGACATGGTGATCACCAGAGCAATGGGAAGACACCTTAGAAGCTACCCTCATGCCAGGTTCCCGGATCATGAGGACTTACTAAGACATCCTCTACTCGACGATCACCTTTCGAGGCAAGGCAACAGTGAGGCGTACCCTAGGGGTGGTGTGTGATTTGTGTGTCGTTTTCAGATATTTTTGTCTTTTGTCATGTTATTGGTGATCTAGCGTTTGTTTTTATTTTTGTCCATTCATTCTTTCATGCCTTGATTAACAGTTAAAAGTGCGAGAAGTAAAAGATTCTAAGCTATTACAAAAGGCGCGGGTTCACATCGCCAAAATTTCTTGAACCCGATTTGACAGAAAAATAAAGAATTAAAAGAAAAGTAAAGTGCAAGAAATTAATTTACAAGGCCTTGGGAGAGATACATAAATATTAAACGAAAAAGAAATAAAACACACGAATTAAATAAGAATTAAACGAGGGCGTTGGACCCTTTTTGCAAAATTAAATTAAATGATGAAATTAATTAATTAAAAAGAGAAGAAATTGTTTTTTGGTATTTTTTTTGGTTTTAATGAAAAAAGAATTAATTAAAATCACATGCTAACCCTAATTCTACAATTTTTAATTTATTAAGAAAAGATTAAATTTTAACCTAAAATTAACCCTAATTATTTTACATGCAATTTTAATTTATAAAAGTGAATAATATTAAATATTTAATTATTATGGAATAAAATAAAAAAGATAAAAATTAATTAAACCCTAATTCTATAAGTTTTGAGTTTTAGTGAAAAATATTAAGATTAAAAACCTAAATTTAAAACTAAGTGAATTAGTGAATTTATTTACAAAAATACTAAAATAAAAATATTTATTATTTTTTATCTTTTTCTGATTTTTCATGGTTTTTGTGTTTTTTATGGAAAATAATTAAATTAATTAAAAAAGCAATAATTAAAGAAAGTAAAAATAATAAAACAAACAAAGAATGAAAAAGTTTGCAAACCTAGGGGGTCTGCCCCTAATTTTGGAGGTTTTCCTTTAGCAATCTGGGCCCATTTACCCTTTGGCCTGGTTGACTATTGCGTTGGCATGGGTCTCCGTTGACTGACGTTCACCGTGCTCTCCAGATCATGACCCTTGATTGAATCCATTGGCCACGTGAACAGCTTGATTTTGAAGGTGTATGGTGATCCACTACATTGAAACTGCATATGAATACTAAATGAAAAATAATATGAAAGGGGGTGAGGACCTGGGGCTCGAACCCAGGTCCTAGAGATTACCAGCGTGTATGCCTGCCAACTACTCCACTTCATCTTTTTGTATATTCCATAACAAACAAATAATATAATTAAATATAATAACTAATGGATTTCTGGCGTGAATTTTTGAACGAACCAATCAACACTTGCCACTGCATCGTCTTCCTCATTGTTTTGTTTTCCTGAAAAAAATAGCAAACATTTAACGGGGGTTTTGAACCCCCTCAAAACATGCTTATTGTGATAATAGCGATTAGGCCATGTGGCCTCAGAAATTTGGCGCGATGGTCTCTTCCAATTCGTCCCAACCTGCTGATTTTGTTTATGGCATTGACATGTCTCAATTTTACAGGGATGGAAAACGCCTAAATTGAAAACCTGGAAACCCTAAATGTCACTAATGGTGAATCCTCATATGGGGCACGAAAACAAAATTAAACTATTGGGTTAGCATTAGAATCAAACAATGAACATGAATCAAGCGTTAAAATTTACAAAAGATGCATGAATTGAGATGTACGAATATGAATTTTTTTCTGTACAAGTGAGATCGTTCTCACGTTTCTGGGCACGAAAGCTTGCAGTTTTTGATCCAAATCCCTTCTTTGAAGCCTCAGCAAGCTAATGAGATAAAAATCTTTCCTTGAATCGTCCTAGAACTAGGTTTTCAGAATTGGAATTTTTGCCAAAAAATTGAGTTTTGTAATGGAGTTTATGCGCAGCTTTTTTTGGTTCATGGCATTAGGGTTGCGTTTGGTACTTATGTATGAATGATTTAGGGTTGAAAACTTGATCCAAAACCTTTGCATTCATGGTTTGGAAGATTTGATTTTTCAAGATCTTTTTTTCAATATTTTCCATGCTATTTGGTATCAAATCATGACAAAACCTTCCACAAATGATTATGCACGAATCTTGAGTGTCCAATGAGAATATTTTCTGCACAAAAAGATTTGATTTCATTGGTTTTATATTTTTCATGTATTTTATTTAATTAAATGAATTATTAATAATAAAAAATTCAAATAAATAAATAAAAATGGAGAAAAACTTCCCTTTGGGCCAAATGGTCGTGCACATGCCTTGGATAATGAATTGTGGAAGAAAAAGAGGCCCATTAGCAATTTTAGGTCATTTGAATCAATGTTGACTTTTCAAAATATCCAAAAATTTCCCAACTTCCACAAGGCATAACTTGCTCAATTTTTAAGCTTTGCTCATGTTATTGAACATTTTGGAAAGGTCTTTGAATCCTCTAACCAATTTCTTTAGTCCCATGTCATTTTGATTTACCAATCTCAAGTTATGGCCTTTGACTTAAAGTCCCTTTTTGTTGACTTTTGAAAATGACCTATAATGTTGAAATTGATAACTTTTTGTGAGAGCATTTCTTGGACTTGAAGTGTGAAGAGGAGTTGTTGGAAATGTCTTTCTCTTCAAAATGAGCTTTGGATGGGTTTTTTATGATAATCCATTTGAAAGTTATGCCCTGGTCAATTTACAGTTGACTTTTTCAGCTGTCCAAATAAGGAAACTTTTGCATCTTGATGATTTTTGAGCCAAGCTTTGAGAATCATGATCAAGCATTGATTAAATGATGTTTGTGGCTTCAAAATGAGATGTTGACCAAAAATTTGAACTTTTGACTGTCAAATGATCATTTTGCCCCTACAGTTAACTGTAGTGCAATTAGGGTTTTTGACTGTGCAATTTTGTGCTGAAAGTCTTGAAACTTGGTATGAGGATGCTTGACCATGTTTATAGGCATGTGGGACTTGATTGGACCCTTGGAAACTTCATTTTCTTGATCAGAACCAAAACCCTAATTTTGACTGTTCAGGAGGCTCTTGAACTGTGCAACCCTTGGGGAATTTTTAAGCATGACTTGGCAATTTCTTGAAGGATATGGGAGGGCAAATTTTGGGGTACAACAGTTGGTAATAAAGCTGACTGTAAATGATCCAACGGGACATAGTCGTACGCTTTAATCCTTAATTTTTTCCTGGATCTCCCTTTCAGGTTTTCAGTCTATCGGGATACTATTTTTTTCCCAAGCCGCCTTCTCATGTTTTTGACTTGCCGGGTGTATAATCTTTTATATTTATATGTCCCTGATTTTTTCCCGAACCCTTTTGGTTCATCGGGATGCCCTTATTTTTTCCTAGGCCAGTCAACCTAGTTGGTCGTTTTTAATGCATAGTATCTTTTAACTATGTTCGTGTTCACAGGGTGTGGAAGAGCTTCACCGTCCATGGTGGTAAGCATCATAGCGCCGCCCGAAAATATCTTCTCGATTACAAATGGCCCTTCGTAGGTGGGAGTCCATTTGCCCCTGGGATCACCCTGAGGTAGGATGGTGCGCTTTATTACCAAGTCACCAGCCTAATATACCTGATGCTTGATCCTCTTGTTGAAATCTTTGATCAACGCTTCTGATACATCTGACTGTGACAGACAATCACAAGCATTTTCTCGTCAATCAGATTCAACTGGTCCAACCTAGTATTAATCCATTCATCTTCGTCTAAATTTGCCTCCTTCATGATTCTCAGGGAAGGAATCTGAACCACGACAGGTAGGACAGCTTCCATACCGTAGTCTAGAGAGAATGGGGTTTCCCCATTGATGTTCGTGCCGAAGTGCGATATCATTGAAGAGAAAATGGTAACATCTCATTCCAATATTTATACGTCACCATCATCTTTTATATAATCTTCTTAATGTTCTTATTGGCGGCTTCCACTATGTCGTTCATCTTTGGTCGATACGGAGAAGAATTATGGTGCTTGATCTTGAACTGCATGTAGAGTTCTGTGATCATAGTGTTATTGAGATTGGTACCATTTCCTGTGATGATCCTCTAGGGGATTCCATACCGACAGAGAAGGTTATGCTTAATGAACCAGGCGACCACATTCTCAGTAACAGAGGAAAACGAGGTTGCTTCAACCCATTTAGTGAAATAATCAATGGCGACGAGGATGAAGCGATGTCCATTAAAAGAATTGGGCTTGATTTCTCCAATCATATCAATGCCCCATATTGCAAACGTCCAAGGATCAATCAAGACATTCAGAGGTAACGAAGGTACATGTACTTTATCAGTGTAGATCTGGAATTTGTGACAAGTTCTAGAGTGGTGATGGTAGTTTGTTTCCATAATCGACCAATAATATCCCGCTCTCAGAATCTTCTTAGTCATAGTGTGAGTACCGAAGATACCCTCGTGCATATCTTACATAATTTTCTCTGCTTCCTTCTTGTCTACATAGCGAATCAGATTTGAATCATGGTTATGCCTGTATAGAATTTTATTACTCAGAAGGAACTTAGCAGAGAACCTTAGTAGGAATTTCTTATTATTCATAGATGCTCCTTCTGGGTACTCTTGAGCCTCAAGGTATCTTTTACCTTCATGAAGCCAAGATTGCTCTTCTACTCCGTCAACGTCAAGCTTTTCAATAGTAATCAGGGAGCCTCGTTGTCCCATCTGACCTTGAACATAGACGACATGGTAGCTAACGCATCTGCCAACTAATTCTCTTCTCGTGGCTTGTGCTCAAAAGTGATTTACTCTAAGTATGGGATTAAGGTAAGCACATGATCTCTATAAGGAATGAGGTTCAGATGCTTTGTATCCCATTCTCCCCTAATATGGTTAACCACCAGGGCTGAGTCCCTGTATACGCCAAAGAACTTGATTCTCAAGTCAATAACAACTTTGATACCTGTGATGCACGCTTTGTGTTCAGCCATTTTGTTGGTAAAGTCAAAGCATAACCTGGCGGTGAAGGGCGTATGGCAACCCTGAGGAGAGATGATTAGAACACCAACTCTGTTTCCAAGTACATTAGAAGCTCCTTCGAAAACCATAGTCCATTGGGATCCTAGTTCAGGTCCTTCATACGGTTCAGGTTCTTCATAATCCATAATTAGTATAATGTTCTTTTCCGAGAATTCAAAGTTCATAGATTGGTAGTCGTCTACAACTTGATGAGCCAAATGATCTTCTAGTACACTTCATTTGATTTCTTTCTGAGTGGTGTACTGAATGTCGTATTCTGTGAAGACCATTTGCCAGCAGGCTATTCTTCCGGAGAGTGCGGGCCTCTCGAGTATGTATTTGATGGGATCCATTTTAGAGATCAATAAAGTAGTATGGATCTACATATACTATCTTAGTTGACAAGAAGCCCATGCCAAAGTGCATCAAGTTTTCTCGAGCAGTGAGTATATTGTTTCAAAGTCGTTAAACTTTTGTCTAAGGTAGTATATTGCATGCTCTTTCCAACCAGACTCATCATGCTGGCCCATTACACACTCCATTGAATTCTCTAGCACTGTTAGATACATGATTAAAGGTCTTCCTTCAACTGGTGGCATCAGAATTAGAGGTTCTTATAGGTATTCCTTGATTTTGTCAAAGGCTATCTGAAAATCATCGTTCCATTTATTACCTGATATTTCCTTAGCAACTTGATGATCAACTCACAAGTAGCAGTCAAATGAGAAATGAATCGGGCAATATAATTCAGTCGTCCCAAGAAACCTCTGACTTCCTTCTCAGTACAGGGAGTGGGCATTTCTTGAATAGATTTGACTTTGGTAGGATCAACTTCAATACCTTTACCATTGACAATGAAAACTAAGAGCTTACTAGATCTCATCCCAAAGGTGCACTTGTCTGGGTTCAACCTCAGCTTGTACTTCTTCAATCTCTCAAACAGCTAGTGTAGATGGTCGAGGTGTTCTTCTCCAGTCTGAGATCTAGCTATCATGTCATGAACATAAACCTCTATCACAGGATGAATCATGTTATGGAACAAAGCTACCATAGCACGCTGATATGTTGCGCCGAAATTCTTCAACCCAAAAGGCATAACCTTGTAGTAGAAAGTGCCCCACTGTGTGACAAAAGTAGTCTTATCCATGTCTTCAAGCGCCATCTTGATCTGATTATATCCTGAGAAATCATCCATGAAGAAGAATACCTTATGCTGAGCGGTGTTGTCGACCAAAACATCTATATGTGGCAGTGGGAAGTCATTTTTGGGGCTTTCCCTGTTCATGTCCCTGTAGTCTACACACATATGTACCCTGTCATCTTTCTTCAGTACTAGAACCACATTTGCAACCCATTAAGGATATTATGTTACTGCTAATAACCTTGCGTTGAATTGTTTCATAACCTCAGCCTTAATTTTCTATGACATCTCGGGACGCATGCGACAAACCTTCTATTTTATTTAAGAACAACCTTCTTTCATCAGTAGACAGTGAACAACAATATCAGTATCGAGCCCTGGCATGTCTTCATATAACCAAGAGAAGATCTCAACATATTCATGCAACATCTGAATCAATCTGTTCTTGACACTTCCCTCTAGGCTGGTGCCTATCTTTACTTCTTTTTTGTTTGCTTCGGTACCCAAGTTTACAATTTCAACTGGGTCTTCATGTGGTTGAATAGATTTCTCTTCTTGCACTAACAATCTAGCAAGTTATCCTGGTATCTCACAATCTTCCTCACCTTCGTCCTCGGCTTGTTAGATCATATTTTCAAAGTCATAAGTGGCAATATTAGAATCTTTATTAACGGGATCCAAATTGGATGTGGATCTGCAATGTATTGTGTGGGTGTGCGTAAGAACATATAGCTTTTTGAAAATGATAAAAGTAAAAAGAAACACAAGGAGCTCAAAAATTTGAATGCAAAATGTCCAATGCTTTATTAAATGAAAATATCTTTATGAAATGAAAACCCTTAACAAACGAACCATTGTGCCCCGGGTAAGGCACAAGGCTTAAAGTCGTTGTTTAAATATTACAAAGCCAAAACTCGAAAGCAATAAAAACATAAATGTAGCCATTACTCCTGACTAAAGGTGATGGAGATAATGTATTTCGCCTTCCAGTTGCTGAGCCCTTGCCCAATGGTAGGAAAGATCCAGTTGTCAAGGTCATGATCACTATCAGCGTCTTCTATCATGTTGACTCCATTGTTGCTGATGCGGAATGGTGTCATTCCAGCATGAGTGTGACAAACAACCCTCTGTAGTGAAACGTAAACCAAAATTTTCAGATTAATATGGAATGTCAAGAAGCTGACCATAAGTAGTATAACCACCTTCTTCTACAACAACTTTAGTGTCTTTCAGTGAAGCCATTTTGGGCGGAACTATGGTAACTTTGGGAATGGTGGAGACATCTTCAGTTAATGTAGGAGGGATGACTTCGAAAGTTTGACAGGGGGTCTCGATGAATTCATCGTCCATATCTACATACCAGAAAGAGTTCAAGTGGCTAACCATATACTCCTCTTCACTGCAAACAATAATGATCTTTCTGTTCACATGATATTTTAACTTATGATGTAGGGTAGAGGTAACAGCACCGACCCCATGAATCCAGGGGCGTCCCAGTAAGCAAGAATAATCTGGCTGAATATCCATCACATAAAAGGTAGATTCAAAGATCTACGAACCTACCTTAATCGGAAGATCCACTTCTCTGTGTACCATCCTCTTTGAGCCGTCAAAGGCTCAAACTATAATATCACTAGGTTTCAGTACAACCCCTTCGCAATCAAGTTTGTTGAGAGCTCCTTTCGGTAGAACACTTAATGAGGAAACAATATCAATTAACATGAGCCAAGGTAGTGCCCCTGCATTCAATGGAGACATACATGGCCTTATTGTGATTTCTTCCTTCCAATGTCAGATCAGCGTCAGAGAAACTTAATCCATTGTCAGTCGTTAAGCTAGCAACATAACTTCCAAATTGTCGGTGCAAATCTCTTGTGGCATGTGAGCAGTCTTCAAGAATTTCACTAAAGCCTATGCATGGGCTTCAGAACACAATAACAGGGATAACATGGAGATCTTAGATGGAGTCTTCCCCATCTGTCCAACAATTTTGTAATCACTCTTGCGGATAATCTTCAATGCCTCTTCAAACTCTTGTCTAGAAGTGTCTTCAGTTGTAGCTTCTTTAGGCACTTCCATTGGGGAAGGCTCCATCATTTACTCTTTGCCCCGAGCCCCAGAAGTTGACTCGGTAGCAGTAACTTTAATAGGTGTAGCGACAGTCTTCAGATAGATTTCTGGAGAGTAAACCCTTCCGCTTCTAGTAACCTTACTGGTCCCAACAATATTTTCAATGTCGGGATCAACAACTTCAGTGGTTTCATCTTCAACAGTCGGTAGTTCTTGCTTAACGCCATGGTAGTAGACATCAGATCCATAGTTCTAAGGAAGAATATGGGATAAGTCCAGGTATAGTGAAGATCTGAGGAATAACTTTCGGATTGGTAGTAATCCTTACAGGACCTTTGGAGGTGATCCTGACAAGAGGGTCGAATAATACAGATAAGTCTTGACACAGATTTTTAGCAGATGGAACCTTCTCGACCAGAATTATGTGATTGTCCAATAGGCGTTGAACGCCTTCTTTCAGCAACTTGCAGCCATTGGGTAACATCTTTCAATACCGCCCAGAAATAAATCGGCATGCAACAAATTCTTCTTGATGATTGGTAGGGGAGTAACCAATTCACTTATAATGGAAACATAAATAACATCATCAATAGCACTTATGCCTTTTTCAAGTTTCGGCAAAGGTGCAGTAAGCACATTTGGGGTCTATAGAGGATCAAACTCAATATCTTTGTTGTTAATCATGTCCTAGATTTTATTTTTCAGAGTCCAACAGTTATTGGTGTCGTGCCCGGAACTGTTAGAATGATAGGAACATTTCGCATTTGGATTGTATCAAGGAGAGGAGGTGTTGTGATTTTGAGGAGGATGCCTTAAAGTTATCAGCTCCACTTTCAACAAATGTTGCAATGCCTGAGATCATGGCATACTGATTTTCATAAACTATCTTCTCAGAGCGTCTGATCTATGCTGATTTCCCTATTGTTATTGTTAAGCAAGCACATGATTAGAAATTAGCACCGCTCTTACGGACTGCTTGCGATCACTTTTAAGATGGCCCTTCTGGCCATAAACAACATGGGTCTCCTTCTTACCATTGAATGTCTTCTTCACAGCACTTGAAGACGCAACCACTTGAATTTTTCTACTCTTGATATCACTTTCGACATGTTCTCCAATTAGAATCAGCTCAGTAAAATCAGATGAGGAACTTCCAATCAAATGGTTAAATAATGGACCAGTCAGAGTGCCCGTGAACATATCAACCATATCCCTATGAGATAAGGCAGGTTTCACTCTTCCGACCAGATCTCTCCACTTTTGGGCATATTCTATGAACCCTTCATTCGAGCCCACATACATGTTTTGTAATTGCACACGAGTTGGTGCAAGGTTAGCATTGTATTGATACTGCTTGTAAAAAGCAGCAGCCAGGTCTTCCCAAGTACATATGTTGGTTCCCTCCAACTGATATAACCACTCGAGTTGTGGACCATACAAAATTTCCTGAAAGAAGTGAACCCATAACTTTCTGTAAGCAGTATAAGGTTGGATCTTCCGAACATAGGGCCTCAGATGAAGATTTGGACAAGAAACACCATCATATTTAGCAAAAGTGGGGACCTTGAACTTATAAGGGATAACTACCCCCAAAATAAGACCCAGCTCTTTAAAATCTAATCCAGTCACTTTTTGGATTTCCATGGCCTTGAGGCGATCTTCCAATTGTTTGTATCTATCATTTGCGGGAGGATACTTTTCATCAGAATAGTCTTCATCCTCAGGAATTTTCCCAGAACCTTGATTGCTTCCACCTTCAGCCTTAACACTTCTACCATCTTCATCAGAGGAGATATCAGCTGTTTGAACCGGTTTAGCAAAACCTTTGAACCTTCTCCCCATATTGAGGATAAAAATTGGCTTATGGGCCTTCTTCTTCTTGGTGATGAGTGCCATCAGTTCTTGTTTCCCCTTGGCTAAGTTCAGGAGCGACTCTCAGAATTGGGCATTTTGAGCTTGAAGGTCTTTCACAGTTTGTTCGAGAGCCATCTTTTACTTAAATAAACAACAAGAAGATAAGAAAGCTTGTACGGGAAAACCTGTTATGTAATGATGCATGATATGTAGATGCAATGTTTTCAAGGAACTAGCAGGGTAAACAAAAAGAAGTGTTTGAAGTTGAGTCTGGCTGCAGCTTTGACTGAAGAACTTCGTGTCATTAAACGTTCTTCTATGAGCATCAAGCTCACCATGTCAAGTGGGTCCTTGACTTTGACTTCAGATAATGTACTTCGGTCTTTACCGACATTTGTTAGAGGAAAATAAATCCCCTTGCCCCTTGATAGACATCGGTTCATGATACTTTGATGGCATTTGGTTTGAGGAAATTAAATCCTCTTGCCCCTTGCTAGACTTTTGGTTCATGATAACCTGCATCACAGGCCCTTGAGATCCTTGAAATGGTCAGTGAAAATTATATGGTAAAATGTCATGATGTTATGATGTCATGTTCGAACATATAATCAAACACAAGCAAAGCACACAAGGCATTAGGTTCCAGATTTCATGGAGTTTATAGGTAAGTACCCTCTTGAAGTTTAGTTGGCTCAACCCGTCTTAAGAAAAGTAATCGGGTTCTAAGGATCTTAACATCACCGATCTTTCTCCTAGGCATTGTTTCAGCACAACATCTGATTTGAGACCGAAATATCCTGGAAGTATCATCTCAATGAGTGTTGTATCGAGTATCAACCAACATCAGTCTGCACCAAAGCCGGCCATCTCACTACCTTATAATGGCTAAGTTGGGTCAATTAAGGTTCTACGGTCAGTTAGTGTTTATGACACCACGCGACAGCCTAGTATTCTCTCGACTGACTCGAGGGACACCAGTACCAACCAATATGTCGCACTAATGTATCCATCGCTTCAACCATATCGGTCTACGCCATACAATTTCCATGATCTATAGCTACTTACCTAAAATGTCCCTAGATTCGGGTATAGGATCTTTGCAAGAAATAAACCTGAACAAACCCCAAATCATAAAGCAATCAAATCAAATAATTAAATCATTAAAGTGATCTAACTCTAAGGTAACCCCACTTTTAGTTCTCCCTAGTAGAGTCGCAAGTTCTTTAATAAGGTGGGAGAACTGAATTGGTTTGCGTTTTATTGCAAATGTTGCGGATAGCAAGAGTCGCCATCGACTTTTCTTTTATCCAATATGGAAAGGGTGAAAAGAACAGGAAAGACCTTCAAGAATTATATGAGTTCGGGGGATAGGTTATGAAAAGGGAAGGTGCTAGCACCCTTTTTATATTTAGTTCTCTATGGGCTCTTAATCGCTAGCTCACTTTGTTTTAAAATGCTTTATGTGTGTTTGTTTTGAAAATATTTCGAAAAATGCCTAAGTACGACAACTTTGTAATGATTCTTGTATAAGTTAGGAATGCATACAAAGTGTTTTTTTTTAATATTTCATAAAAATGTTTGTGAAAAAGATGTTTTGAAAAGTGTGAGCAAGCGATTAAAAGTTCTACCCACTCAAGTTCGTTCTTGTACTTTTCCTTCCCCTTTAGATAATGATATCCTACCATTAGTTAGTAGGAAGCCCTATCATTGGATATGAAGGGACAAGTGCGGGTCATCATATAGTCATAAAGGCAACTCGTAGGGGCGCTTTAGCAATTTATCGTAAGGGACTAAGATTGTTTACCGAAGGCATCATCGAAGGGTCATCGGGGGACTACGATATTTTTTAACCGAGGTTCTTTGCTAAAGTGTCCCCACATTCGAAGGACATGACTGTTTTGATTCAGTTATTCTATATGTGAAAATTAGGGTTTTCTAAGTTCAATTATTAGTCTTGCCATACATGCCTAGTTACTAGCAGTTGAATATATCAATAATTAAAAGCAATAAAGTTGAGGGAAATAAAACTATATGCTATTACAAGGCTTCGGTAGTGGGGGTACAAAATAGTAAAAACAGGAGAAAAATAATAAACCCTAATTAAACTATTACAAACCAGTAGCACTTACATAATCCGAAAAATAACAAGAAAAAAATAAAGCACGCAAAAATTGTAAAATAAGGGGAAAAAGAAAATTTGTTTTAAAAATTGATTTGATGATTAGCCTAAAAACCCTCTTTTGATTGTAATTAACAAAAAAAAGTTAGGTAACTAAATTAAGCAAAACCCTAAAGTCTAAGTTGATTTTAATTAAGAAAATAGTTAATTAGTGAAAAACCTAAAAATCTAAATTAATTGATTTGATAAAAAAAACCTAAAATTAAATTTGAGTTGATTAAATGAAAACCTAAAAAGCTAAATTAGGGTTTGTTAATAAGATCAAAGGTTTGTGAACAAATAAGGAAAAAAGAGTTGGAAGAATAGAAAATTGTGTAAAAACCCAAAAAGTGGTAGGAGTGGGTGTTGAACCCACACCTTCAGGACTTCTCTCCAGTATTGTCACCACCGATCCAGGCGCACGCCTTTTCTAGAGAAGGGAAGCCAGGGCGTTATATGCCCAGTAAAACACATAAATCAGAAAAGCATTAAAATGCCAAAAGGCTGGGATCGAACCCACGCCTTGGCATACTAATACCTTATCGCGCGCGCCTCAACTGCTGGGGTGGTGATACATCCATTTTTACTCGGTATGCTTGTTAAGATTGAATAGAGTGGTTGTTTCTAGTGATAGGGTTTGTAACAAAGGTTTCAATATTTTAGGGTTTATTGAGAAATTTGATCTTTTTTTGACAAATTTGTGGCAAGGGTTTTTTCGTGTGATCTTGTATGAGAATTCCTGTGATTATATAGTGGAAATTAGGTCAAAGATTTGTGGGCTTGGACCTTGTAGAAGAGGACATGATTTTATCTTATTTATTTTGCATTATGAACGAATAAATAAAAAATAATTAAAATAAAAATAGGTCAAGGGATGTATGAATTAATTTTGAGGTGTATAAGGAGTAAAGAGCATGTTTGGACTCTTAAACCATGGCCCAATATACCAAAATAACAAGCTTGCTCACTTTGAACTTCATGCATTTGCTCAAAATTTCCCAACTTGTACTAGTCATAACTCTCTCAATTTTCATCTTTTGAAGGTGATCTTGGTCTTTTTTGGAAAGCTCAATATGTACTCTACAATATGTATTTTGATCATTTTTGCTCTTGGAGATTTATCTTGATGTAAGTTGCCTTGACAAAAAGTATCTTTTTGTTGACTTTTGAAATGACATTTAATGTATTGGCTTATATCTCTCAAAAGAATCATTTTTTGGACTTGAGCTGAGAGAGACAAAGTTATAGATAATTGAATTCCCTTTAAAATGAGCTTTGGTTGGGGAAAAGTTGATGAATCATGTGAAAGTTATGCTTGGTCAAAGTTCAGTTGACTTCTCCTAAGGAAACCCTAATTTGGCTAATTTTAACTTTTGATGATTTGAGGGCTTTCCTTGAGGAATCATGATCAAACCTTGATCAAATGATGAACATGACTTCAAAATGTTAATGTTGACAAAACATTTTGAGGTTTGACTGTATGTTTACCACAGTTGACTTCTGGCCTAATATAGTTGATTTTTAGTCATCTGAGCCATTGATTGAGCAAACTTGTGACGCAAGGCTTGAAATTTGGCATGAGAATTCCTTGAGACATATGAGAAACCATTAGAATCACTTGAGGTCTTAAAAACCCAAACTTCCTTGAGAAAGATGAAACCCTAGTTGTAAGTCCATTGCTTAGGAGAAGAATTTGCCTGATCAATTCTTGAGCAACCTTGAGCATTTGTGAACCCTAGGAGAATGTCTTGAAGAAAAAAGTGAGAGAAAATTTTGGGGTACAACACCCCTGTTGAAGTACGGACAAATGTACGATACCCATGCTAAGCAAAAGGGAGCATCTCATGTCAATCTTTATAGGTAACAACCATCTTTTGGATAATCTTCTTAATGTTTTTATTAGCAGCTTAAACAACCTCATTCATCTTAGGCCTGTAAGTAGAAGAGTTATGATGGACAATCTTGAATTCTTCACAAAGTTCTGTTATCATCTTATTATTAAAATTTGAGAGATTGTCAGTGATAATCCTGCTTGGCACACCGTACTGACAAATCAGATTATTCTTGATAAAGCGCACTACCACCTGCTTAGTGACATTAGCATAAGAAGATGCTTCAATCCATTTGGTAAAGTATGAAATTTCCACTAAGAAGAAACGATGTTCGTTCGATGCTTTGGGTTCAATCATTCCGATCATATCAATACCCCCACATAAATAAAGGCCATGGGGAAGAAATAACATTGAGAAGTGTTGGAGGCACATGAATCTTGTCAGCATAAATCTGACACTTATGGCACTTCTTTGCAAATTTGTAACTGTCGGATTCCATTGTCAACCAATAGTAACCTGCCCTAAGCATCTTCTTTGCCATAGAATGTCCATTGGCATGGGTACTAAAGGAAACTTCATAGATCTCGTGCATTAACATATTTTCTTCGTGCCTATCCACGCATCTGAGAAAGACCATGTCCTAATTTCTCTTGCATAACACATCCTCATTGAGGAAGAAGCTACTCGCCAACCTTCTCAATGTATTCCTATCTTTGTTAGACGCATTCAATGTGTATTCTTGATTCTAAAGGAAACGCTTGATATCATAATACCAAGGTTTATCGTCTGATGTCACCTCTGTAGAAAACACATGTGCTGGTCTATCAAGACGCTGAATTGTGATTTGAGGTACATCATTCCAGGCATTCACTTGATACATGGAAGCCAGATTGGCTAAAACATCTACCATTTGATTCTCATCTCGAGGAATATGATGGAATTTAACTTTATTGAAGAAGGGTAATAATCTTCTCGCATAATATTTATAGGGAATCAAGCCAGCGTGATGAGTTTCCCATTCTCCTTTAATCTGGTTTATCACCAAAGCTGAATCACCATATACATCAATGATTTTGATTCTGAGATCCATAGTCGCTTCAAGACCCATGATACATGCTTCATACTTGGCCATGTTATTGGTACAATCAAAGGTCAACCTTGTAGTGAAATGGATATGAGATCGATGTGGTGTGATAATCAAGACACCAATTCATTTTCCATAAGCATTCACAGCTCCATCAAACACCATACCCCATCGGGATTTGGAATCGGGACCTTCCTTAGGCAAAGGTTCATCACAATCTTTCACTTTCAAAAACATCACATCCTCATCGGATAAATCATATTTGACAGACTTATAATCATAAATTGGTTTGTGAGCAAGGTATTCTGCCAACACACTGCCTTTAATAGCCTTCTCAGTATGATATTTAATATCATATTCAGACAACAACATCTTCCAACGAGCAATTCTTCCGGTAAGAGCAGGATTTTCAAAGATATACTTAATTGGATCCATTTTGGATATCAACCAAGTAGTGTGATTCAACATATATTGACGCAGATGCTTCGCAGCCTAAGCCAATGCACAAAACATGTCTTTTCAAGTAGAGTGTAATGCGACTCACAGTCAGTGAACTTTTTGCTCAGATAATAAATGGCATATATTTTCTTCCTGTTTCATCTTGCTATCCTAAAATACAATCCATAGAGTTATCTAACACAGTCAGATACATAATCAATGGCCTTCCTTCGATAGGAGGGAGCAATATAGGAGGTTCAAGCATATAATCTTTAATGCTTTCAAATTCCCTTTGGCAATCATCAGTCCATACACACCATTGATCTTTCTTCAGAAGCTTGAAGATGGGTTCACATGTCGCGGTCATATGAGAAATGAACCTGGAAATATAATTCAAACGCCCGAGGAAGCCTCTAACTTGCTTTTCAGTTCTTATGCAAGCATTTCTTGAATTGCTCTGACTTTATCAGGGTCAACTTCAATTCCTTTTTGGCTGACAATGAAATCTAGAAACTTTCCAGAACAAACACCAGAGGTACATTTATTCGGATTCAAACAAAGATGATACCTCCTCAAACACTAAAATAACTTCAACAAGTCTTCTATATGTCCTTCCTCGGTATGAGATTTGGAGATCATATAATCAAAATATACCTTAATTTCCTTATGCATCAGATCACGGAATAAGGTTGTCATAGCCATATGGTATGTTGCACCAGCGTTCTTCAACCCGAAGGGCATCACTATGTAACAGAATGTTCCCCAGGGTGTGTTAAATGTTGTTTTTTCCATGTCTTCAGGAGATATCTTTTGATTGTACCCAGAAAATCCGTCCATGAACGATAATACTTTGAATTTTGTTGTGCTATCCACCAGAATGTCAATATGCGGTAATGGAAAATCTTCTTTAGGACTTGCTTTATTTAGATCTCTATAATCAACACACATGCAAACTTTTTTGTCTTTCTTCAGTACTGGAAAAATATTGGCAATCCACTGAGGGTATACTGATGTTACAAGAAAACCAACATCGATTTATTTCAAGACCTCCTCTTTAGTCTTCACTGCCATGTCAGGGTGAGTTCTTTTCAACTTCTACTTGATTGGAAGATATTCTAGCTTCAACGGCAGGTGATGTTCCACAATATCGATGTCCAACCCAGGCATGTCTTGGTAAGACCAGGAAAAAATATCAGCATATTCCTTCAATAGCTCAATCAACTTTATCTTCACGCCGGGATGAAGCAATGCTCCAATCTTGACTTATTTTGGGTCTTCCTTTGATCCCAAGTTAATCATCTCCAACGACTCTTTATACGATTGAATGGTATTTTCCTCGCACTTAAGCAACCGTGAAATCTCTTTTGGGATTTCATCATATTCTTCTTACTCAGGAAAATACACAGGATATTCAAAGTTGGGAGATGGTGCATGGTCATTGTATTCAAAGGTTTTCTTAATTAATCTGCACATATGATTATGATTGATTTTAGAAACTGACCGATGTACAAGTGATTATGCAGATTTATTTACGATTATCATTTATTTTGAAAGGTTTTTTTTAATACCATTTTCCAAGAAAAAGCAACAAATAAAATACAATTGGAAAACAAAAACAACTTTTATTAATGATTTGAAAGTTCAAAACAAAATACATGCCCGTACAATATCACTTTCACCTTGAGCATAGTGAAAGGATTCTTGGAAAGATAAATAAAAGACAAATTACTTTAAAATGTGAAAGCAATAAGGAACATCAATATTGATCCAATTATGGACCCTCACTCCATGCGTCACTAAATTCGACATCTCTTGCTCTGGCTCATCCTCAAGGATAACATTGATCTTCGAAATAGTTGGATGCAGATATTCGGCGCTGTGGAAGATATCTTGATACTTGCTGAAAGCAGACTTTTGCTTCAAAATTTCACCTTTATTATTCTTCACAGAGAAACCCAAACTAGTTCTATTCTTATTCGCAGGTGGATCAATAATTCTCCCTCACGCCTTGCTAGGGCCATTCTACACTACCTGTTGAGCATCTTTGAATGAAGCGATAGAATCCTCATTCTTTCTTATATAATCGATTGACAAAGCTTGGAACTATGTTCCAATAACAACATTGTAAGCTTCTACAATGCTGAAGGAAGATAAATGAGATATCAATAAATATTGCTCGCCATTCACGATAACCACCTTTCCTTATCGGACAAACTTCAATATCTAATGAAGAGTCAACGTAACATCCCCAGCCTCGTGGATCCATGGTCTTCCCAATAGACAACTATAAGTAGGTACAATATCCATCACCTGAAAAGTAATCTGGAACATATGTTGACCTATATGCGTAGGTAAATCCACCTCTCCAATGACCCATTTTCTCGATCCATCGGAAGCCTTCACTATGATGCCACTAGGGTGCATGGGAGTCCCTTGGTACTTAAGCTTTAAGAGAGTGATCCTCAGTATCACATTTAAAGCAGAACCGTTATCAATCAATACATTGGATAAAGAATCGTTTTTGCAATTGATCGATATATGTAGAGCCATATTATGGTTTCTTTCCTCATCGGGAAATTCCTCATCACAAAAGCTCAAATTGTTATAAGAAGTGATGTTCCCCACAACGCCATTAAAATGATCCTTAGGAATATCTCTTTCAACAAACGCCTGATCTAACACTCTCGTCAGGGAATCCCGATGGGCTGAGGAATTCATCAATAATGCCAAGATAGAAATCTTAGATGGAGTCTGCAACAACTGATCTACAATATTCTAGTCGCTCATCTTAATGGTCTTTAGCACATCACCAACTTCTTTTTCCACGGTAGCACCGCTGGATTCCCCTACAACCTTCTTATGTTCAATATTGGTTTTGACGACTTTGGTACCATGGTCAACATCTCCTCGAGAAGTACGAGCAAAGACACAGCCACTACGTTTCACCCGACTAGCCTCAATAATATTTTCCACATGGGTCAAAGGTCGTATTGGAATTTCCAAACCATCCTCTAGGATAGTCGCATTGTATTTATAGGGTACAACTTTGTCCAATTCATATGAGATAGGGCCAGGCAAACATATAACCATTGGAGTCACTGCAGGCTTGCTGCAATATGTAATCTCTACCAGAGTAGGAATGTCAAAATGGGGTACAATAACATTCACCCATACCTCTTCCGTATATTTATAATTCAAAGCGTCGTTATCGTTAGAAAGATCATCTTCATCTCCGGGCTTAGACTCATCATCAGAAAAGCAGTCGTCGATAGAAACATGCTCATCATCCAACATGATATCACCATAATAGTCTTAAATCATGTTGACTCTAATATAACCATCTTTATTTCTTGTGACTCTGATGGTACCTTCGTCTAAAAGCAATTGGATACCTTTCCTTACAATGGAAAAACCACGAGGGTCTCTACAACAGATCCGACAACCACTGTATTGATGTACGTCTTGTCCTAGCATGTAGAAAACGCTGGCATGCAATTGCACCAGATTATCATTTATTTCATTCACGTCATAAATTCGAGATTCACCGAAACATCCATACACCATATTCACTTCCTCTTCATATTTAGCCTTCGTCCTGACAATACGAATAAGGCCTTCATCAATCATCTTTTAAAGATCAGCTTTTACCTCATCACATCCACAACTATTTCAGTTGCAGATATTGCACATCTTATGGTCATGCATGCAATAGCTGAACCTGCAAAGGTTAGTATGCATCTTCACCAAATCACCTTTTATCAGATTCACATCATAAATCCTGAATTCTCCTGGATTATCAGAAACCATATTCACCGTTCCTCCACCTCCATACTTCGGCAATGGATTATCTTTAACATTATGAACAACGTCTTTAAAGGACAAGAGACCAGATCTGACCGTCCTCTGCACGTTAGACTTCAAGAAATAACAATTTTTGATGTTGTGCCCAGAAGCTCCATGATGAAAGGCATAAGTCTGGTCTGCCTTGTAATACCATGGAAAAGGTGAAGGTATAGCATGGGGATTCATGGTTTACACTGGGTTCTTGTGAATCAATGTTGGGAATAACTATACATAACTCATCGGGATAGGATCAAAAGCCTCTCTCTTCTGACCCTTCCCTTGATTACTTTGTTGGGGTGCTCTTTGATACACAACAGTAGTTGGAGATACATTAACAACCAGAGTTACTGAAGCAACCTGTTTTTGATGCACATGACGTCTTCTATGAGGTTTAACCCTTCTCTCTTGAACAACAACATTTGTATCTCCTTCTTTCTTTCTAGTGAACCCGTATGATGGTATCTTTGTACCACTAGACTTTTCATCTCTTGTCAAACGGCCTTCTCTCACAGTTTCTTCTAAGCGAACACCCATACCCACCATCTCAGTGAAATCACTTGGTGCACTCGCCACCATTCTTTCATAGTAGAAGGAACTGAGAGTCTTTAGGAAGATCTCCATAATATCTTTCTCTTCCATTGGACGGGTCACTTGGGCGGCTATTTCACCCATCTTTGTGCATATTCTTTAAACGACTCCTTGTCTTTCTGGACCGTTTCCCTGAGTTGATCACAGTCAGGTGCCATGTCTATATTATACTTGTATTTCCTAACAAACGCTTCACCCAGGTCGTTGAAAGTATGAATATCGGAATTATCCAAGCTCATGTACCACTTCAATGCAGCACCAGTCAAACTGTGTTAGAAAAAGTGGATTAGCAGACATTGATCATCGACGTGAGTGGACATTCTTCTCACATACATCATAAGGTGAGCACGAGGACAAGTATTGCCCTTGTATTTCTCGAACTCCGGCACTTTAAACTTTGCAGGTACTTTTGCATTTGGAACCAAGCATAGATTGCTTACATTCTATCGAAATAACTCTTTTCCCCTAAGGGCCTTCATTTATTTTCGCATATCATTGAACTGATCTTAGAAATCATCCATTCTGTCATAAAATCTCAGTCCTTCACTTGGAGGAGGAGTAGTATGACGAACCATATCATTAATAACAAGGACAGTGTTCATTGCTGGAGGTATAGCATGGAGAATATCATTGTTAACAGTAGGAGTAACATGTATCATAGGAGGGATAGAAACCATAACTTGTTGAACAGGCTGAGCAACTTGAGCAGCAGGGTTATATCCTTTTGGCATATAATCCTTGGGCATTCCACATGGATAACCAGGAGGCGTGTGATGTTGAGCGGCGGTAGTATTCAGAGCAACTAAGATGGGAACTGTCATAACCTCAGAGATAACCATTATTTGTTGAGGTTGAGTAGTATGAGGAGGTGGAGGTGGTGGTGGCTGATTCTGAGCATCCACCAATGAATCTACCAAAGCAGTCAAGTTCGCCATTCTGATTCTTAAAGCGGTAACCACTTCACCCAATTCACGATTCTCCTGTTCGAGATTTTCCATCTACTTTTTAGAGTTGGCTTGAGTGTTGTATCAGTGAGACAACTTGATTCTGAAGACCAAAGGACCTTGAGTAAGACTTTTGGGAAACTCATGAAATGCATAATTAAATGCAACATGATGCACGACGTGCAGTAATAATGCCTTGTTCTTATTTCCAAAAGTTTACACATTTTGATTCATGTTATTAAGCCATGGTATTTTTATTAACAATGTTCTTTTTTTTTGCGACTTAACAATTGGAATCAAAGAAATGGTGCTTGGAAGTGAAGTAACATGTATGCTAATAATTACATTAGCATGCTATGTATGCAAACATGTGGGATCAAAGCTTCTGTAATATTGGATAGCTGCTGAGCTGATAACCGACCACGGTCACATGTAATAAGATCAAAGGTCTGGACCAATTCAGAATACCATAAAACTAAAGTCACCAACAAAAACATGGTCACCATCCGTACCTGTAAAGATTATTCCCTCTCCACTCATAGGTGAAAACTAGGCTAGGGTAAGGTCGGGTAACTCAGAATCGAGGGTACTCCTAAAAAACTATCATTGTATCACCTAAGTGAAAATGATAGCCCCTCATTTGTACCTCATCTGAGCATGGACGACATGACGACAATAGTGAAACCTAAGTTAACTAGCCATTCATGTTCCACTCTATTCCTAGGGTTCCTGTGGTTGTCACTTAGCCTGGGTATTGGGCCTTTTACCTCATTGTAACATATCACCCAATCTGAAAAACTAGAAAATCCAATACAACAATAATAACCAGTATATGGAAAGCGATAAAATGCAATTCATACATATGCTCAAGTATATATAAATGAATAATCTATAAAAGCATAAAGATAAACACCCAAATAAAATAAAAACGGGAGCTAGGAGTGACTCACAGGATGGACCAGTAATTGGTCAACTATTCCCCAGTGAAGTCGCCATTTTTCTGTAGCGGTAAAATCAAGGAAGTCGCCATCGAGTATTTAGTTATCCCACATAAAGGGAAAGGAAAATCATTGAAGAAAAACCTAAAGGGGAAAATCAAGGTCTTGCAACCAAGATATTGGGTAAGGGAGTTGATTACGCGAGGGGAAGGTATTAGCACCCCTCACATCTGTAGTACTCTACGGGGTCCACTCTTGTTGTTCTAATCAAAGGGTGTGTTCAATCTAATGCTTAAAAGCTATAAAGCTAAGAGGGAATGCATACAAAGAGAACACGGGGAAAAGAATTAAATATTTACAAATTTTGCTCGGTTGAGCCCCGTGACCAGGTGCCTACGTATCCCTTTTAAGGAATTAGAGCGTCGTAGTTCGACTCATAAATTTTGTTTGTTTTTATTTTTTAGATGAACAATTTTAAATTCAATCATTCCACCGCTACTCGACCATTGGAGACTCACGCACTATAGTGGAAAGGATTCAACTCGTTCTTAGAAGAGAAAATCCGAAAGGCAAAAATAAATGGATTGGTTGGTATTTTTTATCATGAAAAGAATTCTTGTATGCATATCATTTTTTATACATTTGCCAAGAAAAGGAAGTTTTAGTTTTAAATGCAACTATGCAAAACGGGAAGAAAACATCTAATGGACTAACCTATCTCTAGCCTAGTATTATCATACAATGATGGCCCTATTTCAAGGATGAAAGGGAAATCTTTACCCTAGGTTAGCATGCACGGATAAATATCTTAATGTCTATCTTAAAATTTATTCTAATCGAGCAACCCTAAGGGAACATGCAAATATCGAAGCCGTTATCTCAATTCTAATTGAGTGACATCATGATCGTCAACAAAAGGAAATAAAAATCCTAAGGGGAGCATGCAAAAGATCGAAGTCGTTATCTCATTTCTATTTGAGTGACATCATCGATCGTTAACAAAGGAAAGTAAAAAATCCTAAGGGGAGCATGCAAAAGATCGAAGTTGTTATCTCAATTCTAATTGAGTGACATCATCGATTGTCAACCCATGAAAATCTTATTCTACTGTAGACTAGTTTAATTGTTTATGACTGGTTTTATGAATTGCTTTTGTTAACTGTTTTTGTTGGACAATTTATTTTCATCAACCGAACCATTTTAGTGTAGATTTCGTTTATTGATTTTTTGGTCATGAATTTGCACCTATTTTGAATGATTACACATGGCCGTATATTGATTGTTTTTGGTTCGGCTGGTATGTTAAAATGAGGAATTGTTTTGGATTTTTGAATGTGCACATGTCTTTGCTAATTTTCATGGGTTTTTTAGTGATGATATGGATCAGATTTGTAAATGTTTTTGTTATATGGTGCAGGGCTGTTTTGAGTTCAGAAAGCCAGGGGCCATCTGAAGGATTCGTGTCGGAAATTTCATGAAGATGGAGCAACACAAAATTACTTGATTTGCTATAGCCATTTTGTATACATTTTAATATTTTGAATGATGGTGATGATGATATTAATTTGTAATTGAATTTGACTATTATCTTGGATGAATATTGATTGTGATTTTTTTGACAGATTGAGAATGAATTCATATGAAACAATGACCCCTTGAGATTATGAGCTTGAAATATCATTATTTAAATTACAAGCCTGGCATTTTATTTCTTTCCGTGCACCAAAATAAACACACAGTATCATCATTTGCAACACATGAATTAAACTTCATAGCTTCCAAAAAAATATTGAAAGTAATCCTTTGTAGTTTAAAGAACCGACATGTTTAATCAACTTTGCTTATGGACGATGATTCAAAACTAACGTGGTCTTGAATAATGCTCAAAATGATGAAAACCACATGAACTTTCCACTCTAGCTTGAATTAATTCGAGAACAAAATATGCACCATGATCCGTGTGCATTCTAGCGTCAATATTCCATGAGAGCATGAAACAAATACATGTCATCTAACGAATGAAACCTGGTCTCAAATTGAATCACAAATTCCTAGAAGCAACTAAGTTCCTTTTTAAAATGTGAGATAAATGAGCTCCTCAGCCATAGGCCAAACAACAAGACATATCTTGACTTGATGAAAACTTAATGCAATATGCGATATGGTGGGAGAACTGACTTGGGGTGTTTTGCGTTATTATCGCAATTGTTGTAGATAGCAAGAGTCATTATCGACTTTTATTTTATCCAATAAGGAAAGGCTGAAAAGAACAGGAAATACCTTTGAGATTATTTCTTCAGTTTAGGGGGTAGATTATGAAAAGGGAAGGTGTTAGCACCCTTTTCATCTATAGTTATCTATGGGCTCTTAGTTGCTTGCTAGATCACTTTTGAAATTTCTTTGTTTGAAATGTGTTTGTGGTGAGTTTTGAAAGTATTTTTGAAAAGTGCCTTCGTTTAGGAAAACTTTGTAATGATTCTCGTCTCTATAAGAATGCATACGAAGTGTTGGACTTTTTGAAAATATTTCATGTTTTCAAAGTGTTTAGTGTATTTTGAAAAGATGTTTGTTTTTTGAATATGGATTGTGAGCAAGCAACTAAGAACGTTCTACCTACTCAAAAGTCTTTTGTTCATTCCTCTCTTCCTTTGACATTTCTATCTTACCATTGATTGGTAAGAAGCCTTATCTTTGGATGTGAAGGGACGGGAGTGGTTTGTTGTATAGTCATTGAAAGCAACTTATGAGACGCTTTAGCAATTTTCGTAGGGACTAAGACCGTTTTATCAAAGGCAACATCGAAGGGTCGTCGAGGGACTACAATATTTTTTTATCGAAGGTATTTGCTAAAGCGCTCATATTCAATGGATATGACTATTTTTCGAGGCAACGAGCGAGGTTACCCTAGGGGTGCTTGTGTGAAAAATGTGTTTGATTGCATACATTTTTGTCTTGAGATTAGGGTTTTCTAAGCATTGATTTTATCTTTCCGTGCACACCCTAATTACTAACAATTATATGAAAACAATAAATTTGCAGAAATTAAAATCCTACGCTTTTACATTGTTTAGGGGATGGGGGTACAATTTACTAATGGGGTGAAATATGAGCTTAAATATTACAACCATATTGAATAGCTATGAAGAAAATATGTGAAATATGTAAAAATAGTGTAAAAGAGAGGAAAAATCAATTTTTTAACATTATGTGTCGGTACATGATTATATGCATCGACACATAACCTTCCCTTGCCCCTGTAATACCAGATCAACTCAGTATGAGTCAATGCATAATGGTATGTGTCGACTCATTCCATGTTTGTGTCGATACATACGCGTTTTGTGTTAACTCATGTGTGGCGGTTGAAATGTTTAAGACTAAGCCATTGAATTGATTAGACTTATACAGATCAAAATAAAACTTGCCACCATGCTTTATTTTTTCCAAAGGAATGGGAAAAGAGCGAGTAACCCAAAAGAGGGGGAAATATTCAAGGTAAGGGGGTTGGTTATGCAAAGGGAAGGTATTAACACCCAAAACGTCTATGGTACTCCGCTAGAACCTCTTTGTAAAATCTGTATATTTTGGCTATAAAATGTTGTATAAAAAGTAGATGGTGGAGGTGAGAAAAGAAGTATTTTTTATGGTTTTTTTAACCCGCCGCGGTTGCGAACCTTTAGTGTCTACATACCATCTTTCATGCAATAGGGGATCAGGGTACACGTAGTTCACCTTTTAAAAAATTTTAAAACACAAGTGTGTTGGTTAATTTTATGAGATAAGATATCATTGTCATTGTCTGTGTGGAAAACATACTTACAACCCACAATCATGAGAAAGAAGAATTTGCATCATCTCAAAGTGGAGGATATGGCTTGGATTTTAAAATCAACAATGCCTCACTCAACACCCAAGTGGAAAATATCTCTCTTCACTACATATTGTAGAAGTATAGTTGTTTTCATCACTATAAGGATTGACAAAAGTCCAATCTTTTGAGAAAAGTTTTAAAGTAAAAGGCCAAAGTGGCAAGATGGTTTGAAATGAGATTGATTAACTTTTAGTCTTCTCACAAAAAATGTAAAGGTATTATTTAAGTTTATTGGAGTTTATTTATGAAAAGGTTTTGAAAATGCATGGACCTAGGTCCAAGTTTATTATGAAAGTAGTTCAAGTTTAAAAAGAAGAAGAGTTTTTCAAAAGGAGAGATAAGATTTTTGAAATTAAAGAAGATGGGAGGAGAAGAAGAGACTATCCTAAAGCATAAGGTAAAATATAGGAATAAAAACCATCTAACTAACAAGAAGCCAATAATTGACATTATGATTCAAGATATAATTCCCATTCTTTAGATTGAAACCAAGAAAGCAAAGATACTAGACCTCTTGAGAGAACCAAACTTCAAGTGTATTAAGTCTTCACAAAATTTAGGCAGAGTAACAGCTGTATACAGGTGAATTCCAGATTACAAACAAAGTATGTAATCACAATAACCTGCACACAAAACAAACAAACAACCCAATGTCTTGAGGTAAACCTCAAGAACTCAAGACAAAATATCAATTAAGGTCACAAGGTCTCCAACATAGGCCAAGGTTTCTAATCCTAAGTCCAAGAAGTCCAATACTCCATAATGCCATAGATAGTAACCAAATAGTCCAAGTATCATTAAAGTTTTTTATGGTTCATGTTGATTATTAAGTATCTTGAAAAAGAAAAGAAAAGCTCAAGTGAGGAAAATAAAAATGACATAAAAGTAAATGCTCAAGTGAGAAAAGATGAATATAACATGAAATGTAAATGCTAAAGTAAATGGTGCATAAAGTAAAGAGCATAAAATAAAGCATAAAGTAAAATCAATTATTAGAAATTAGTGGTTAGTTGGATGACCATCTTGAAACTTTCATTCGAAACTCATTAGAGGATTGGTAGAACCAAAGCCTCCACACAACAAGTTGCATTTTATTTTTGTCAAGTATATCATCCATTTTGGAATCCTCAAAAGTACCATTTAATGATCAACGATGTTTAAGTGATCCGCGTTGACCAAAAGTGATGTAGATCCATTAAAGGATTGGTATAACCAAAGCCTCCACACAATGAATCTCAAGGTTATTGGATCAAAGAGATCAAATTAACATACTTGGGCTTGCAAACATAGGTTTGGGCCACGAATGATCATTTATTCGAATCGGGACAAAATTTAGCGCTAGGTTAAGCAATCGTAAGTGGACTTATGTAGAAGTCACACCTATTTTGAGGCTGGTCAATAGCAATCTATGCACCATTTGTTTTGAGACATGATATAGAGATCATGCTCCAATAACACTTAGTGCAATAAGAAAGGGATAAGATGAAGAGGGGTGGGAAAGAATATACAAACCATATTTGAATTGAAATTTAATCAAACTACTATTAAAATCATTCATCCATTTTTATGGAAATAGACTCAACACCACGAATCCAATGATGTTAACAAAGTTCATGATAAAAAATTCAACCTAAGATCAGCCAGAAAATAATCACAAAATAACATTACATTTAATATATGCATTAAATAGGGCTTTAAAACGAACAAAAATGAAAATAAAGGGAAAAAAAATCAACTATATTCAAATTGATTCATAAAAAAAGAAATAAGGTCATAGAAAAATCAGAAATAGACTTAAATATTTTTATAAAATATTTGGTAATTTTTTTAAAGTCGGAAACTATTTTTAAAATTAAAAGAAATGAGTAAAATAAACCAAAAATGATAAAAGTTACAAAGCCAGAAATAAAAGATAAATGAGGTCACCAATATTTATCACAATGTCATTGGATCATTCCTTTTTTTTTAGAATTTACAAATGCATAAAAGTATTTTTAAATATTTAAAACAATTCAAATAAAGTGAAAATTTATAAAAAATATCAAAACACAAAATAAAATTGTAAAAAAAATAAAAATCAGAAAGAGAAATATCCAAAATATTTTTCATAATTTTTTCAGATTTTTTGGACTTAAAATGAATTTTCTATGATTTTTTTGAAGTTTAAAACAATTTAAATATAAAAATCAAAAAATAAAATAAAGTCAAAAAAATATGGACCAATGGATGAGAGTCAAAATGTGTTAGTAAGCTAATCCAATGGATCAGACGTGTTGTGCATATCATGGTCTTTAATAAATATCACACTGGATCCAACATTTTTAAAATAAAACAACTTAAAGTGTGGCACGTTGGATGGAGTTTGACTCACAAAAGTAATCAGATCCAAGGGCTTCTGAGGCATGCGTGTGGTAAAGCAAGCATATTATATTCGTTTCAAAAAAATAATGTGGCTTCATGTCATTGGTTGAAGACAGACATGTCATCATCTTCAACCTCTAGCCATCCCCAAATTGAATCCTTCAAACTGTAAAATTAGAAAAATAGACCGGTACCATTAGATTCATCTCTTCAAGATGATTCTAATGGTACCATCATGCCAAATTTATATAAATTATGCAAGGTTGTGTTTGAAGAAAACCAGAAAAAATAGCGAGCACGAAAATATGGGATATCTCACTCAATTCTTAATGAAATTGCAAATTATAAAGAACACGAGGATCAGAAGAATGCAAGGAGTCGATTACTCTTTTATTTGAATCAATTTGGCCAAGAAATCTACTTGAGCAAAGTAGTGAGAAGTTGCTCTGAAACTGGACTTCTACAGATCAATATAGGTCACAGTTCTTGAAAGTAATCTTATGGTTAGCTTCAGAGAAGTTCAATGAAGCTAACTGAATGAAGCTTTTAGTGTTTGAAGGTGAGCATGTAAGAAATCAGAATTTCAAATTCAGAGTTCGTGTAGGATCTAAACAGGGATCAATTGGCTATCAAAAGCTTGCGAAAATGAGTGAAGGGTGATCCTTATTTATAGTTGATCATGATGCAAGGCTCAAGCGTGTGAATTGGAGGCAAAACCAGTGAAATAATGTGGACCTGCTAAGTGTGAAAAGTGTGACTTCACATGACTCAAAATGTAGCAAAATGAATGGTTTAAGGGTCGTTTCTTGTTATGGAAAGTTCCTAAACATGATTAGACGCAAAATTGATCCTTAAACAGGCTTGTAATTGGATTTAAACTAATTTTAAAATCTAACTGAACTTGG